>CM065480.1:15323534-16048748 GCA_032873175.1 Leptopilina drosophilae | reverse complement strand
TATCATTTCAACTAAATCTGCTTGCCAGGTTTCATCGATGCCACGCATTTGAACTTTTCTACGAGGATAATTTTTTCTAGCTTGTCTATGCAATTCTTTAACAACAGTTAACTTTTCACCGTCCATCACTGTCGAATAAATTTAGCCTCTTTGATAATATAATTTTGCTGTGATTCAATTTCTTTAAGTTTTTCGTTTACTCTATCTACAATTATTCGGATATAAAGATTTAAATCATCAATAGCTGATCTTAAAGAAGATGTAATTTGAAAAACTACTTTTATCTCGTTTTTAATAATTTTCTGTGCAAGTCTTAAATTTACTGCGTCTTGTTGCTCTTGAGCGTCTTGAACGTTGCAAAGTCTTTTGTTATCAATGTCGTATTGTCCACTCGATGTAACTTTAAATCCAACTCCAGAAGGTCCAGGAAGTCCACGACTTGCAAGAGGTCGTGACAAGGGATGTCCAAACACATCAATGCTCATTTTAATACTAAGCTTTATTTGCATGTACTCTTCTAATATATAATGCGAGCTTCACGTAGTTCTTCAATAATTGACATAATTTCATTATTGTGGCTCGGATTCCCAGCTTGCTGTGATGCTACTAGCAGACGTAATCGATCAACTAGTTCATTAGGATCATCCCAATAGATGTAATCTGGTTGAAATTTTTTCTTTGTAATCATAAATTAAGGTAATTTTTTTCCAAACTTCTAATTCCCTTTTAAAATACCTTTACCCTGTTTTGGTGTACTCTTAAAAAGTTTTGCAATTACATCAATATATTTAGAACTTTTGCTAACGTTAACAGATTCACTGGAACTATAATTCTTTCGATGTGCATTTGTAGTTTCAAGAATTTCTTTATAATTTTCTAAATCATCTGGACTTATTAATGCTTGATTAGGTTTTTGTGTAAATAAGAGTTCAAGCAACCCAGCAGTTTTTAAATATTTTTTCTTTCCAACAAGTCGAATATGAGGACCTTCTAAATTAACTTCTGTATCTCCAATCATAAGAATACCATTAGGAAGCTTACGTACTCCATAAACCATGTCTAAATAAAGTTTTCTGTTTTTATTCAATAATAGAATAAATTTATTTGTCAATTTTTCATAATTAAGTTCTTCTTCTTCAAAATTAGCACTCTTATCAAGTACAGTGTTATTTAATAGTGTTTTATCAAATTCTTCCTCATCATCAACAGCAGTTGAGAAAGAAAAATCATTTTCCTCCTTTTTAACTTTTTCTTTTTTAATATTTTCAAAAGGTATATCAGTTACTTTAACCAATTTTTCAAGAGGTGTTACTATTGGTTGAAGAGTTTCTTTCAATATTGTTTCTGCAGCCTCTTTACCCATTTTAAGTAAACGATGTTTTCGCCTAATAGCATCACTTGCTTTTGCTATTTGGCGAAGCGTTTCTTGCTCTTTTCTATACATGCTTTCTTAGTGACAAGATAAACTATACTAGTTAAAAATTTGCAAAGTTCTGGTATTTATAGTGATATGAAACAATCAAATCCTTTTCTATATCTTCCCTCATTAAAATTACGGTCCTTATCAATAACAACAAAACCATATTTGTCAGATTTCCAACATTCTGAACATAAATCGCGAAATTGAGTATAACTCATATCAGTATTAACATGATCTTCGTATACATGTTTTAGATTCTTTTCATCTTGCCTAAATAGAACCAATAAATTAACATTATCTCGAACTAGATGTTTAGGAATACGAGCATACGTTTGACATAAATAGAAACTGTCCACATTTACATGTCTGCCCATACAAAAGAAAGCTTTAACATTATCCTGCTTTTCACAAGCAATGTCATCAAAAACGAATATTGAATTTGGTTTAGCCTCTTTTGGAGATACTACTTCTTCATGTTCACTAAATGGAAAATATTCAACACCATCTACCCCACTGATTACATTTTCTAGAAATTTATATTTCGGCTGTTGTAGAGATTTAGAGTAGAGGTAAATATTTTCAAAACTTAGACCATTTGGATGTATTATTAGGGAAAGAAGAGCATTTGTTTTACCACAATTTGAGGGGCCACAGAAAACTGCTCGAATGCTGTCTGAAAACAGACTGCCATGGCGTCTAATCTTTTTTTCATTAGTCTCAATATCTATACTAGAGATTGGTAGCGCAACGGGTTGTTTCGTGAACTGCATCTTGACAGTAACTGTCCTAAAATCTATAAATACCTAGCTTTTATAGTCCTTTTGTCAGTTTCACGACAACCGTTGTAGAGTGAAGAATGATTCTGCATCAGGAGGTGAAAAAAGGTCGATATCGAGGAAAAGGTTTAATCAATCGTATTATCAATAGTTTACCTTTTGAGTTTCACTTACCAGGTTATCAATTCTGTGGACCTGGTACAAATTTAGCAAAACGTTTAGCTCGCGGTGATCAAGGAGTTAATCCACTAGACGCTGCATGCAAACAACACGACATTGCATATTCCCAAAATCGTGAAAATATAGAAGCGAGAAACGAAGCAGATAAAGTATTAGCTAAAAAAGCGTGGGAACGTGTTACAGCTAAAGATTCTAGTGTGAGTGAAAGAGCAGCTGCTTTAGCTATATCCGGAACCATGAAAGCTAAATCAAAATTAGGCATGGGAATGAGAAGAAATTCATCCATAAAAAAGAAAAAAAGTAAAACAATGTGTAAGAAGAAACAAGTAGTGCTAAGAAAAATTGTTGATGCTGCACGAAAAAGTATGGTTCCCAGTAATAATGCTGAAGAATCAATTCGAGCAGCTGTGGTTGGTGCACGAAAAGCAATAAAGAATATTGGTGGTAAATCCAAAATTTTATCACCGAGAATTCTTCCTGTACCAACTAAAGTAGGTGGAATTTTACCACTAGTTCCAATTTTTGCTGGACTTAGTGCTTTAGGAGCTCTTGCTGGAGGAGCTTCAGGAATAGCAAGGGCTGTTAATAAGGCTAAAACAGCTAGTGAACAGCTTGCAGAAGCTCAACGTCACAATAGAACCTTGGAAGCTATATCTCTTGGAAAAGGATTACATTTAAAACCTTATAGACAAGGACTTGGTCTTCACTTGAAACCCTACATACAAGGAAAAGGAATTAAAAAACGAGCATCAAGAAAAAAGAAACGAGGTTCAGGAAAGAAAAAACGAACATCAAGAGGGAAAAAAAACTTGCTTTAAAGCTACCTCACCGACCATTAACTGACTTTGATCTTTTAAAGTATGCCAAAGCTGCCAAAATACCTAATTTTCGTGGTATTTTTATGCGAAATGAACTACCTGCGAGTGGTCCTCACCAATGTGAATCGGGAATAATTAATCTTGATAATAAAGAAGGTGCAGGAACTCATTGGGTAGCATATAAAAAATTAAAAAACGAAACAATGTATTTTGATAGTTTTGGCAACCTTGCTCCACCAACAGATCTTGTCAATTACTTGGGTGATGGTAGCTTAATAAAATATAATTATAAAAGATATCAAAATTATGATACATTTGTGTGTGGACACTTGTGTCTTAAATTTTTATGTAATCAACTAAATATTAACAGTTGATTTAACCTTTATAATACCATGTAGCGCATGTAAGCTTTCAGTATAAAATCTGACAGCAACATGAGTGATTCGTTTACTTTAACGTTAACAGGAAATTCTTCAGTTCTTGAAGCTGAATATTTCCCTCCAATAGAGTTAAATTCAAATAAAAATTACGTACTTGGTCTTGTTGAACTTCTAACTTTTAATTCAATTCCCAAAATAGATAAAGGAAATAACAAGTTTTACATTGGAAATCAAATAATTGATATTCCAACTGAAAGTTATGAAATTAAAGATATTGAATCGTATTTACAAAATTCTACAAAACCTGGAACTGTTATCAATATAAAACCTAATAATAATACATTGCGCAGTATTGTTGAATCTAATTTGCCAATTAATTTTAAACCTAAAGACTCAATTGGTAATTTGTTGGTATTTACATCACAGCATCTAACACCTCATACAGCACATACTTCTGATTTGCCTGTTGCCATTCTAAAGGTTAATTCAGTTAGAATTGAGTGTAATATAACATCTGGAGCATATATAAATAATCAAAAAGTCCACACCATTCATGAGTTCTTCCCCAGCGTTCCACCAGGATATAAGATTGTGGAAGTGCCTGCTCACGTCATTTACCTTCCGATTGTCACAAAGACAATACATAATATACAACTGCGAATTGTCGATCAGGACGGTGACTTAATAAATTTTAGAGGAGAAACTATAACAATTCGATTGCATATAAAGTCTTTGTAATGGGAATTGTTTATAATCAAAGAGCTGTTGTTGGTGGAAACTATAAAAGTCAGCCAACATGCAAGAGTCAAATCAGTCTAAACTCGTCTCACAAGGTGTTAACACCTCAGAATCGCCTCTTTCTACAAAAACTAGGTCTAAAAGTTCAAGGAAAGAAAAAACGACAACAAGACAATTAATTTACATATTTTTTGGGTGCTGTTGCAATAAAAATGGACGAACTTCTCAATATTCCAGCAGCAGTGAATTTCGATGAGTCCATAGCTCATTATGAAATTCATGCTCATCAACCGTATGCATCTTCTTCTTTTAATAATAGTGATGAAATTAGGATCGCAGTACAACATCAAGACTTGTGTATTTTACCTAGTAAAAGTTCATTACACATTTTTGGCAGATTAGCTAAAAATGATGGAATTACTCTTCCAGAAAACGTACACTTAAGTAATAATGCTGTATGTTTTTTGTTTGACGAAATTCGCTATGAACTAAATGGAATCGAAATTGATCGCTGTAAATACGTTGGACATACTACAATAATGAAAAATTATGTCTCACAAACTCCAACTCAGCTAAATTTTATTGAAAATGCTGGATATTCAAAAATTGCTGCTGATGCAAGACTTGTTTTGGAAAATGGCTACTTTGACGTCACAATACCACTCAGCATGATTTTTGGTTTTGCTGAAGATTATAAAAAAATCATTATGAACGCTAAACATGAACTTATTTTAACAAGAGCACGTTCTGACATGAATTCTATAATTCAAACAGGACAAGGAGGCGATGAGGAATTCAAAATTTTCATCAATAAACTTGAATGGATGGTTCCATACGTTCTACCTGCAGATAATAATAAAATAAAACTATTAAAATATATTGAAAAGGATCCATTAATTTCAATAAGTTTCAGATCATGGGAAATGTATGAGTATCCTCTAATTCCTACAAGTTCAAAAGTCTTGTGGCAAATTAAAACATCAACACAATTAGAGAAACCACGCTATGTTATTGTTGGATTTCAAACAGCTAGGAAAGATAAACGTAAAAAATATTCCTGTCATTTTGACCATTGCAATATTACAAATGTTAAACTCTTTTTAAATTCACAATATTATCCTTATGGAAATTTAAATCTAAACTTTGATCAAAATCAGTACTCTCTGCTTTATGAAATGTACGCTAATTTTCAATCATCCTATTATGGTAAAGATTCAAAACCTATTTTAACAAGGGATATTTTTAAAAGTTTATTTCCTCTAATTGTTATTGATTGTTCTAAACAAAATGAATTTTTAAAACAAGCATCAGTTGATGTAAGGTTAGAATTTGAAGCAGGAATCAACATGCCAGCCGAGACCACTGCCTATTGTCTAATCATCCATGACCGCGTCATACAATATAAGCCAATCAGCGGCGTTGTAAAGAAACTATTGTAAAGGAGTGGGGATAATGTGGTGGTGGTGGTGGGGGTAATAATATAAAAGCAGCTACTCTCGTCCAGAAATTCATTCCTGCTACAAGATGGAATTCATTGTAGACGCTCAAGGTTTTAAAACAGCTAACAACGAATTTGTCTTTAAAGAATTGGCAATACTTCCCCTGCAATTAGATGCTCAACCACTTGTCTTCCTGTTTGAACCTCCTTGTCCTTGGAATTCACTGTCAGGACGCTACAAAAGTGAAAACCTCTGGCTAACTCATAATTACCATGGAATTGATTGGACAGCTGGAGATGTCCCTTACGATGAAGTCCGACTTATTCTACAAGGAATACTGCGGGGTGCTAAAGCCATCTACGTTAAAGGATTAGAAAAGATGACATGGCTAGAAAAATACTTATTAAATGTATATAATTTAGAAGATTATAATTGTCCATCGTTGAGAAAACTTGAATCTAAATTGCTGTTAAGGCCATGTAAACATCATACTCTTTATAGCGAAAACTGTGCCGCAAAAAATGTTAAACTTCTTCAAGAATGGTTTTTGGAACCTTCAAATCGATATATAAGTATTGTTGTTAAAGACACTGATGAAGTTGATTCTATGATTGATACTACTTTAAAATCTTTCTATGAAAATTGTGAATCTTTTTTGTAAATACATTTTAAAAATAAATAAATATTAATTTCAAATTCAAAACAATGTATCTTAATTTAAAAAAAACAACCTATCCTTAAATATTCCATTTAATTGAAATATCATATTTTATAATTCCTGAAAAATAAAACTTATTTTTATTCTAAAAAAAAAACTTATTAAGAGGAAGAAAATAACTTTAAAATTGATTTTTAGGTAAAACTTTGTTTATTTTTTCGAAATTTTTTTAAAAAATATAAGTACATTTCTTTTTGTACAATTTATTATTATTATAAAACTCTAAATTCAACAACATTGTATGGTCCTCCAAGGTATTGCATTTGGAGATGTTTAGTTATTGCTGCTTCCTGCATCTTTTCAAACGTGCTTGTTTCATTTTCAAAGTGTTTGGAGAATCTCGGTGGTAAAAATGTAGTAAAATCACCATCGACTTCAACAATGATCCTCGATCCATATTTTGTGTGCACCTTCTTCATATTTGTGATGTAATAGAAACCATTCTCTGTCAGTTCTGAAAGAGGTTTAGTAGGTAGAAAACCTTCAAAACGGCCAACGGCATTGGTTTTTGCTAGATCTATTATATAAATTTTAAGAGAGGAAGAAACCTTAAAGACCTAAAAGTAAAAAAAAAGTTTGTTATTGAATAAATGCAAATAGGTTTTTACAAAAAAATCAAACAGAGCTGTAATAAATATCTGAAAAAAAATCTAAAAGATAAAAAAAAATTATGAATAGCAAGAAATATCTGTAACAAAAATTTTATTTTATGAAGATGAAGAAGTCTGTACTAACTGCAAGCTGA
This sequence comes from Leptopilina drosophilae, assembly GCA_032873175.1. NCBI lineage: Eukaryota > Metazoa > Arthropoda > Insecta > Hymenoptera > Figitidae > Leptopilina > Leptopilina drosophilae. The sequence continues at coordinate 16,041,534 of CM065480.1, read as the reverse complement.
TGTCTCGAAAGAAGAATGTGACTTGATGGCTTGGGAGTCGCAATATATACTAGCTACCCCCACTTTTTTTACCCCCACTACAGACTCTAGTTTGCGCACGCAGCGACATATCCCCACAATTATATTAGGGGAAAAAAATGAAAAAACAAATTCTTTTTATAACAATATTTTTAATCATTTTTTAAGACTACTTTCGGAAGCCGGTGACGAATAGGAGACCGAGATCGTGATCGGGTTCGATCGCGATTCAAACCCCTGATAGGAGATGACTCTGGAGACGACTCTGGAGTCAACTTCGGTGTTAACATCATTGACGGTGAACTTGGTCTTTCTGGAGAATCTTCTGTTAGGTCAAAATGTGGAGGTGTGACTGGCTGTTGTTCATAGAGCTGAAGATTATCCACAGTCACATGAACGTCAGGGACACACTCCACCAACTCTTGCATCTAAAAAATTTTTTTTTTATTATTTATTTACAAAAAAAGACTTCAGAAGCAAAAATCTTATAGGTTATATTTCTCTTATTCGAATATATTATGTTAATTAATATTCGAACTTCTTATGTTAATGTATTTATTACTTAACAAAAATAATCTACAAGATTTTTGCTTGTGACGTCACTTTCTGCACATCACAAACATACAAAATAGGAATCTTCAAAAATCCTTAAATCAAGTTAAATTAAAGAAAGTATTATATTAACCTCAGATTCATCAAAATGTATGTATAGAACATCAGCATCATCATCATCAAAAATTTCTATGACTGGAGGGGTTGAATCTAAATTTACAATATTTTGAGAACTGTCTATAATTATAAAGCCATCAGTCATGTTACCAAGTTCAGCAATGGGAGATGAAGGTGCTTCAAAGTCACTCTTTGAAAGTAGAATTGCAACTAAAGTAAACAAAAATTTCCAAAAGAAAAAAAATTTTTTCATAAAAACAACTAGAGATGGCTGTAAGTGAGAGAAAGAGAGAAATAGAAAGAGAGAGTTGGAAAAAAGTTGTACCATGTTCTTGCTGCTTCTACTGCTAGTGCTGATTCTGAAATAATGATTCTCTTGGGCTCGCACCACTTAATATAGCCGTTCAGCGCACCCCACTACCGCTTACCCCCACCTATCACACTCTCTTCTGCATTAGACACGAGTGCCACGCTTGCCAACTTTGACTATATGAACGTCAAAATATCTGCAATACTCACACGGAACAAATTTTCTGTGTTATCCACATTTTCTCCTGCGCCATCTAGAAACTGATACTGTAATTCCTGCAACAGCTGAGTTTGTAGAATACACACTTTGTTTTTTTTTTTGTTGTGACTACAGAAAAAATGTATAAATCAACCGTCACAAACTTACCAATTTGTGTGTGTGCATTGTGCGTTATACGGAACATTTTTTTTACGTGCATGGAGGCTGTGAATTCATCTTGGTTCATAAAATTTTTAATTAAAAAAATGCAAAGCTCTCTTCAAATTGATTAAATTATTGTATAAATTATCAAATTCTAGATTACAAAATTACAGTAATATTACTTTTATATTTTCATTGCTTTCATGCAAATTGTGAATTTATTTTGAAAATTGTCTTTTTTAATAATAATAAACAAAGTAAAAAATCATAAAATTGTAAATAATAAAATATGCTTTTTTTATTGACAGATTCTTTGTTAAGCATACAACAATTTAACAAAATTTTGTATGTTTTCTTCTTTCTATTAAAAATGAATAGACATAAAAAAAGATGTAAGCGAATTAAAAGAAAAAATTTGGAATTATTTCTCTTCTAATTAAAGAAAAAAAGATAATCTGCTAATCAATTAGTTCTAAAACTATTTTTTTTTATTAGTTTATTTAGAACCTTCTAAATTTGAACGTTATTATCATAATAAAAAAAATTAAATATTTAATAAATAAATAAATAAAATAAATTGAAAATGTTCGTTTTATTTGCTTCAATAACATATTATTATCAATTTATGTCTATGACATGATCACATTATTGTAATATTCACATTAAACTGATATTAATACTTTTTTTTTAGCTTCATAAATTTAAACAAAGAATATTAATACAAAAAAAATGACGAGTAATACAAATTATATGTAAAATTTTCTTGATTTAAAACGACGATGAAAACTATCGACGTAAATAATCACAGAAACGAATATGACAAAAGTTTCTGATTTTAAAGACTATTTAAATTCAGTGTTTGAGCACAAATCACATATTTAATACTTTCCTCTTTAATTTAAACTAATAATACTAATAATTTTAATACTTTGTTCAATATGTAAATTAAGAATACAATAATAATTTCTGCGTTTAAAATTTTTAAATTAAACACTTTAGTTCTAACAATAAGTCAAAATATAAATTCAGTCTTTGACATAAAATATTTTTAACACTTTTTTCCAAATAAATTTAGCGTTTAAAATTTTTAAATTAAACACTTAAGTTCGAAGTCAAAATATACATTCCGTCTTTGACATAAAATATTTTGAACACTTTTTTTCCAAATAAAAGGAAAATATTATAAATTTAGCGTTTAAAATTTTTAAATTAAACACTTTCGTTCGAAGTCAAAATATAAATTCAGTCTTTGACATAAAATATTTTGAACACTTTTTTTTCCAAATAAAAGGAAAATACTATAACTCAGCGTTTAAAATTTTCAAATTAAACACTTTAGTTCTAAGTGAAAATATAAACTTAGCCTTTGACAAAAAAAAATATTTTTAACACTTTTTTTCCAAATAAAAGGTAAATATTATAACCTCAGCGCTTTAAACAAAAAGAAAAGTTTTCGAAATGAAAATAAAAATTAAAGATTCATCGTTTAAACAGTTCCACATTAAATATTTCAACACTTTTTTCAAAATAAAAATTATAAATTCAATGTTTCAATCAAAAGAAAAGTTTTCAAAATAAAAAATTGAAGATTCATGGTTTTAAAAGTTTCACATTAAACATTTAAACACTTTGTTCTCAAAATAAAAAATTATAAATTCTACGCTTAAACAATTCCAATTAACAATCATGACACTCATATTAATGGAAAAAAAACTATTAAGCTGTTAGCAAAAAAAAAGAATCTAATCAACTATAAGATAACATCACTCACTATCCTTCTTGATTTTTTTCACTTGAGGTTTTTGAGGTCTAGTAGCCTTTCTTGAAAATGGGTTGTTAAGTTTGAATGCTTCTTCTTTAGGATCAAACTTTCTTTTTTTTAAATTTTTGATCGCCTCTAAAGAAGCAGCTGAATTTGTGCAAATTGGAGCTGATTTTATTGTACTTGTTGAAGGCCCAGTTTTGATGGCCTCTAAAGAAACAGCTGAATTTGTGCAAATTGGATCTGATTTTATTGTACTTGTTGAAGGCCCAGGAGTTGAATTCTCGAAAACGTTGTCCGTAGAAAGATTCTTGATTGGCTCTTCTACATTACTCTGACCAGAAAATCCGGAAGATGATGACGATGAGTCAGATTCACTCGAGGAAGAAGAGGTCGATGATGACGAGGAACTTGTCGAAGAGGAAGAAGAGGTCGATGATGACGAGGAACTTGTCGAAGAGGAAGTAGGTTTTTCATTTGTAGGTGTTAATTGTTTTTCAAGTTGTGATTTGGGTGTTGGTGTATAAGAAACCATATCTACACAAGTGGGTACATACGGTTGAATAGGATTTACTATTTTAGGTGAAGTCTCAGTTTTTGATTGTTGTGGTGTTTTCGTTTCCCACCTACTAATTCGCCTTCGAGGGCCTTTCGTCCATGATGTTGTAGATGATGATGATTGTGTTGAAATTTGAGAATTAGGAGTCATCTGCTTGGCAAGCGGAGGTCGTGGTTTGGTGAAATCTGGTTTGATAATCGGTACAGTTGAAACGACTTTTTCAATAACCGGTGGTTTGGTGAAATCTGGTTTGATAATCGGTACAGTTGAAACGACTTTTTCAATAACCGGTGGTTTGGTGAATTCTGGTTTGATAATCGGTACAGTTGAAACGACTTTTTCAATAACCGGTGGTTTGGTGAATTCTGGTTTGATAATCGGTACAGTTGAAATTCTAAACATTTCATCAAAAAATGCTTTCATATTCAATAAGCATTTTAGAAGCTCTGGATGTTGATGTTGTTCAGGTCTCTAAAAAAGAAAAAAAATTGTTTTAATTAATTAATACACAGCTGAAATTAATTTATTAAAACAATTTTTTGATTAAAATAATATTTCAAAAACAGATTTAGGTTAAGTTAATTTATAAAGATATATGATAAAAAATTAGTAATTAAAAGAATAAAACCATATTTAGACGATCTTCCCATTTTATTAAATTTGAGATCGACAAATCCACCGGAATATCAACTCCTGGGACTGCGGGAAATAAAAACCGGCAAAAACAGCACGTGCAATTTTGGACTGATCGATTCTGCTTACTCTGAATAAAAAATTATTCAAAAATCATAATTATATTACACATAAAAAATAATGTTATTTTTGATAAATTTAATTACTTATTTACTTACCATTTTATCCAATTTCAATTTTAGATTTAAAAAATGAAAGTTGAAAATTGCACATACATGAATGAGTGTCATATACAAAATGAGAGAGCAATTCACAAAAATGTGCTAATAGTAGCAGGTTAAGAAACTTTAGGAGTGGAAGTGACTCCAAAATGTGGTACATTATTTGATTATTTGTTTTCCCGAATTAGAGCTATGGCGCACAAATCATTATCTCTCTACATAAACCTTTACAAGGTTGTATATTAGGCAAGGGAATTTTAACTACCTCCAAGTGACTTTACTTTTTAAAAAAGAAATGTAAAATAGTTGAATAGAAGTGAAAAAAATTACTTTGATCTCCAAGAAAGAGTCAGGGCTGTTGAAAATAGATTAAATTTAAGAAGGCAAAATTTGCAGTTTGAGCAACCAACACCAAAGAGACGGAGAAGAACAAGCTGGGATACTCCCTCAGAATCTGCAGCTCTGCCTTCAGGATCAGCAGTTATACCTATTGAATCTGCGAGAGTTCCAGAAGAGCCCCAGAACGCCGAACACAACCCTGGTGTTCCTGGGGAGGTGGTGGTGGTGAACGCTGAACACAACCCTGGTGTTCCTGAGGACGTGGTGGTGAACGCCGAACACAACCCTGGTGTTCCTGAGGATGTGGTGGTAAACGCCGAACACAACCTTGGTGTTCCTGAGGAGGTGGTGGTGGTGGTGGTGGTGAACGCCGAACACAACACTGGTGTTCCTGAAGAAGTGGTAAACGTTGAACACAATCCTGGTGTTCCTGAGGAGGCGATGGAGGTGAATGAGATGGATCACTTATATTCACCTCCTGAATCTCCAGCTTCAAGCTGCTCTTCGAACTCATCCTCGAGTTCTTCATCTTCATCCTCGATGCATTTTTTAAAATTGTTTAAAATTTTTTTTTAATTTCGTTTTGAAAATTACATTAAAGAATTTTTGTTTAAAAAGTTTTTAATTTCGTTTTAGAAAATAAGACAAACGTATTTTTTTATTAATGATGCATGAGTTTAAAAAAAAGACAAAGGTAATTGTGTTTGTTGCTTTATATGCACATAGTTTTTAAGTTCTTTGAAAGCATAAATCTTTTTTTATATTTCTTTTAAAAAATTATGAAAAATGTATTTTTGTTTTGTTTAAAAATTTTTTAATTTCGTTTTTGAAAATTACACAAACGTAGTTTTGTATTAATGGTGTATGAGTTTAAAAAGGTAATTGTGTTTGTAAGTTCTTCAAAAGCATAATTCTTTTTATATTGCTTTTAAAAAAAATTATGAAAAATGTATTTTTGTTTTGTTTAAAAAATTTTTAATTTCGTTTTTGAAAATTACACAAACGTATTTTTGTATTAATGGTGTATGAGTTTAAAAATGTAATTGTGTTTGTTGCTTTATATGCACATAGTTTATAATTTCTTCGAAAACATAATACTTTTTTTCATATTATCTAAAAATCTCTAATTTTTCAAGTTTTTAATTTTATACCAAAAATTTTCAAATGTATTTATATTTTTTGTTCTAATGGTGTATGAGTGTAAAATTAAAAAAGACATTGGTGTTTATTGCTTGCACATTTACACAGCTTATATATTTTTTTCTTTGATTAAGTACCAAATTCCTTTATATTTTTTGATTTGCTTTAATACATTTTAAAAATGTTAAAAAATGTTTGGAATCATAATTTCACATTAGAAAAATATTCTTATCTTTTATTTTACACTTTTTTTTAAATTAATTATACAAAATTAATTTCATCAAGTAAATCAAATGATGTTTCCTAAATGCTTATGAAATAATTTACTGTTTATAAAATGGAGAGTAATATTTAACTATAGAAAATTGAAAGATTCTATTTTTATTTAAATAATATTTCAATAAATTTACTTAATTCTAATTCTTCTTCTTTGAATTTGGCGCCTTTACAAAATTAGTAATTTTTTTCAACGCAGCAAGGTGTTCGTATCGTTTGAGGGAACCGTAGTGGGGAGCAACGAATCTTGGTGATGCGTGAGTCAGGAAAGTCATTCACTTTTCAGCAGCCGTCAGGTAGACTTCATAGTTGCAAAGAATCTTTGTTAATATTTTGTGAAACTTTTACTTTAATATATTTTAATCTGGTTTCAGGATTAAAAGAAAATTAAGACGATGGATAAATTTACATTAGTTAATTCAAATAGTCAAAGTGATGAACCTGAAAGCAATGGAGAAGCAGAAATCGTTATATACGATAAATAATTTCACAATTCATACGAGGAGTCTGGAAGTGAAATTTCTACTAATGTTGATTATGATAGTCAGGGATCTACCATAATTTTAAGCAGCAGCGACGATGAGCTTGAGGAAGATGAAGAAGATGGTGAGCAGGAACCTGATGAATGTTTAAGTGAAGGACATTTCAACCAAGTTGAGGTTATGAATGATCAAAATGAGTATGATTATCATTTTGATGATTTTAATTATCATTTTGATGATTTTGATTATCATTTTGATGATCATAATGAATATTATGATGATGATGATGTGTTAGACATTGAAATTAGTGCAGAAGAGGTGAGCAAGATATTTATAATAAAAAATAATTATTTTTTATCAAATTAATTAATAAAACTTTTTTAAGATTTCAGAAATTCTAGAATGTCTTCCAGATATAGACACAATGTTATTAATTAATGTTATTAATCATGACATAAAATACATTTAACTTTTTTACCAAACACCATTTAAAATTTAAAAAAAACATTTTCTTTAAAAGAAAATACATATTAAAATAAATACTTTTTTTTATAATAAGAACTTGTAGATTTTTTTTTAAATTAGCTTCCACACATTTTTATATTTTGCAGATGCATGCGCAGAGAAGAGAGATTGAAGAGTGGGGGTATAGCTGCACATGTGAGAGGGTATCAGCTATATAAAGTGGCATTTTATAACAGAATCGTCTCATTCCAGTTTTAACATTTTCAGGAAAACAGCATCTTCTTCTTCCCTATACAGGTTTCTCTCTACTTTTTCACGCTTTTATCTTATTTTGTTACAGGGTTTTCTCATTTTGTTTCAGGTTTCTTTTTCTCATTCTGTTTCAGGTTCCTCTCTCATTTTTTTCGGATTTTTTCTCATTTTTGTTTCAGTTTTTTCTTTTTTGTGTGTTACAGGCTTTTTATTTTGTTTCAGGTTATAGTTTTCCTTATTTGGTTTCAAATTATTTTTGTTACTTTTTTTGTTTCAGGTTTTTTTTTATGTGTTACAGGCTTCTTTTATTCTCTTTCAACCTTTTTTGTTACAGGCTTTTTTTTGTTTCAGGTTTATTTTTTTTGTTACAGGTTATAGTTTTGCTTATTTGGTTTCAGGTTATTTTTGTTACTTTTTTTTTGTTTCAGGTTATTCTTTTGTTACAGATTTCTCCTTGTAGTTTTTTTTTCATTCTTTTTGTTTCAGGTTCCTCTCTCATTTTGTTTCAGGTTTTTTTTCTTATTCTGTTTCAGGCACATCTGTCATTTTTTTATTTTTGTTTTCTTTTGTTTCAGACTTTTTTATTACAGGTTTTTTATTTTTGTTTTCTTTTGTTTTAAACTTTTCTGTTACAGGCTTTTTTTATTTTTGTTTCAGTTTTTCTTTTTTATGTGTTACAGGCTTCTTTTATTCTCTTTCAACCTTTTTTGTTACAGGCTTTTTTTTGTTTCAGGTTTATTTTTTTTGTTACAGGTTATAGTTTTGCTTATTTGGTTTCAGGTTATTTTTGTTACTTTTTTTTGTTTCAGGTTATTCTTTTGTTACAGATTTCTCCTTGTAGTTTTTTTTTATTCTTTCTGTTTCAGGTTCCTCTCTCATTTTGTTTCAACCTTTTTTTTGTTACAGACTTTTTTTATTTTTATTTTTGTTACAGGCTTTTTATATTTTGTTGCAGTTTTTTTTCTTTTTTCTGTTACAGGCTTCTTTTATTCTGTTTTATTTGGTTTCAGTTTCTTTTTTTCTGTTACAGACTCTTTCAAAATGGACCTCACTAAGGTGAACGCAGTTGGACGATTGGAGGGTTTCCTGTTAACCAAACCATTATCCGAATTGGATGTGAATAGCCAATACTTATCACAAAAATAAAGAAAATTCTGACAAAATATGGACCCAGGATCATCGTTGAACTAGACGCTGAGTTTATATCTTATCTTCCAACGAGATTCACTAAATATTTCGAAGAAGAAGCTGAAACTTTCAAAATGATGCAGGAAGCTGCCTCTTTGAAGCAGTTACAATTGAAATACCAAGGAGGAACCTACAACGCTGTTGAATTTAAATTTTTAAAATGAAAAAAATACATTAAAAATAAAAAGATTTGTTAAAACAAATGTATTTTCTTAAAAGAAAAATAAATAAAATTGTTATTTGTTAATTGGTTTTAAAACTTTTTTTTGTTATTAATCCCTATTTAAGTAGAATAAGTTTTATTTTATGGAATTAGAAAAATTTTTAAATAAAAATAATTGTAAATTAAAGTATATTTAAAGGTTAGGTTTTTTTAAAAATTAAGATACAGTATTTCGATTCAAAGTATAGTTTATTTTAAAAAACATATATTTTTATTTTTTTATTACTTTCAAATTCGTCGCTTTTTTGTAAATATAATATTTACAAAAAAGCGTCACAATTTTCATAAAACGATTTGAAAGTAGAATCAACTTCATCTACTCCTTTAACGATAGCATTTACATATTGGTTTAGAGGATTTAAAAACCATTCTTGTAAAATTTTTACATTTTTAGCTGCACAATTTTCTCTATGTAGAGTATGATGCTTACAAGTTGTTGTTAACAATTTCGTTTCGAGTTTTTTCAACGATGGACAGTCCAAATCTTCTAAATTAACTACATTTAATACATATGACTCTAGCCATGTCTTTTTTTCTAATCCTTTAACGTAGATGGCTTTAGCACCTAGCAATATTCCTTGTAGAGTAGAACGAAGTTTATCGTATGGGACGTCTCCAGCAGTCCAATCAATTCCATGATAATTATATGTCAACCAAAGGTTTTCACTTTTATAACGACCAGGCAGCGAAATCCATGGACAAGGAGATTCAAATAGAAAAACGAGTGGTTGAGCATCTGAATGGAGAGGAAGTATTGCCAACTCTTTAAAAACAAATTCGTTGTGCGGTCTTTTAAAGCCTTGAACATCTACGATGAACTCCATCCTGAAACAGAAATGAGTTTCTCTTCGAAAACATCGGTTTTTATACCGATCATCACTCCCTACTACTACATTATCCCCACTATAACAGTTTCTTTACATCGCCGCTGATTGGTTTATATTGTATGACGCGGTCATGAATTATTAAGCAATAGGCAGTAGTCTCAGCTGGCATGTTATTTCCTGCTTCAAATTCTAACCTTACATCGACTGAGGCTTGTTTTAAAAATTTATTTTGCTTTGAACAATCAATAACAATTAGAGGAAATAAACTTTTGAAAATGCCCTTTGTTAAAATAGGATTTGAATCTTTTCCATAATAGGATGATTGAAAATTAGCATACATTTCATAAAGTAGAGAGTATTGATTTTGTTCAAAGTTTAGATTTAAATTACCATACGGATAATATTGTGAATTTAAAAAGAGTTTAACATTTGTAATATTACAATGGTCAAAATGACAGGCATGTTTTTTTCGTTTATCTTTTCTTGCTGTTTGAAATCCAGCAATAACGTAGCGTGGTTTTTCCAATTGCGTTGAAGTTTTAATTTGCCACAAAACTTTTGAGCTGGCAGGAAGTAAAGGATATTCATATATTTCCCATGATCGAAAACTTATTGAAATTAATGGATCTTTTTCAATAAATTTTAATAGTTTTATTTTATTATTATCTGCAGGTAGAACGTATGGAACCATCCATTCAAGTTTATTAATAAAAATTTTGAATTCTTCATCACCGCCTTGTCCTGTTTGAATTATAGCATTCATATCAGAACGTGCTCTTGTTAAAATAAGTTCATGTTTAGCATTCATAATAATTTGTTTATAATCTTCAGCAAAACAAAAAATCATGCTGAGAGGTATTGTAACATCAAAATATCCATTTTCCAATACAAGTCTTGCATCAGCTGTCATTCTTGAATATCCAGCATTTTCAATAAAGTTTAGCTGAGTAGGTGTTTGTGAGACATAATTTTTCATAATTGTAGTATGCCCAACGTTTTTGCATCGATCAATTTCAATTCCATTTAATTCATAGCGAATTTCATCAAACAAAAAACATACAGCATTATTGCTTAAATGTACGTTTTCTGTAAGAGTAATTCCATCATTTTTAGCTAATCTACCAAAAATGTGTAATGCACTTTTACTTAGTAAAATGCATAAATCTTGATGTTGTACTGCAATTCGAATTTCATCACTATTATTAAAAGATGAAGATGCATATGGTTGATGAGCATGAATTTCATAATGAGCTATGGACTCATCAAAAGTTACTGCTGCTGGAATGTTGAGAAGTTCGTCCATTTTTATTGCAACAGCACCCAAAAAATATATAGATTAATTGTCCTGTTGCCGTTTTCCTTGAGGAATAAGTCTTAGTCCTAGTTCTTGAAGAAAGCGACGATTCTGAGGTGTTAACACCTTGTGAGATTTTTTTAGACTGATGTGACTCTTGCATGTTTGCAGACTTTTATAGTTTCCACCTATAGCTCTTTGATTATAAACAATTCCCATTACAAAGACTTTATATGCAATCGAATAGTTATAGTTTCTCCTGTAAAATTTATTAAATCACCATCCTGGTCGACAATGCGCAGCTGTATATTATGTATTGTCTTGGTGGCAATCGGAAGATAAATGACGTGTGCAGGTACTTCCACAATCTTATATCCTGGTGGAACGCTAGGGAAGAATTCATGAATAGTGTGGACTTTTTGGTTATTTATGTAAGCTCCAGATGTAATATTGCACTCAATTCGAACTGAATTGACCTTTAGAATAGCTACAGGTAAATCAGAAATATGTACTCTATGAGGCGCTAGATGCTGTGATGTAAATCCTAACAATTTCCCAACCGAGTCAATAGGTTTAAAATTAATTGGTAAATTTGATTTAACTACACTGCGCAATGTATTATTATTTGGTTTTATACTAATGACAGTTCCAATTTCTATAGAATTTTGTATGTAGGATTCAATGTCTTTAATTTCATAACTTCCAGTTGGAATATCAATTACTTGATTTCCAATGTAAAACTTGTTACTTCCTTTATCAATATTGGGAATTGAATTAAAAGTCAACAATTCAACAAGACAACGTACATAACTTTTATTTGAATTTAGTTCTATGGGAGGGAAAAATTCAGCTTCAAGAACTGAAGAATTTTCCGTTAACTTTAAAGTAAATGAATCACTCATGTTGCTGTCAGGTTTTATACTGAAAGCTTACAAAATTTACACATTTTTATATAGGTTAAAGCTACTCTTAATATTAAGTTGATTACATAAAAATTTTAGACACAAATGCTCACATACATATGTATCATAATTTTGATATCATTTATGATTATATTTTATTTAGCTACCATCACCTAGATAAATGACAAGATCTGTTGGCGGAGCAAGGTTGCCAAAACTGTCAAAATACATTGTTTCATTTTTAAATTTTTTATATGCTACCCAATGTGTTCCTGAACCTTCCTTATTATCAAGATTAATTATTCCTGATTCATATAGATGAGGACCGCTGACAGGTAGATCATTTCGCATACAAACACCACGAAAACGAGGTATTTTGACAGTTTTAGCATATCTTATCAGATCAAAATCAGTTAGTGGACGATGAGGTAGCTTCACTGCAAGTATTTTTTCCTTCGTTTTGTTCAATTCTTCTTTTTCTTTCTTGATGTTCGTTTTTTAACTCCTTTTCCTTTAATGTATGGTTTCAAGTGGAGACCAAGTCCTTGTCGATAAGGTTTAAGGTGTAATCCTTTTCCAAGCGATATAGCTTCCATTGCTTTATTGTGACGCTGAGCTCCTGAAAGCTGTTCACTAGCTGTTTTAGCCTTATTAACAGCCCTTGCTATTCCTGAAGCTCCTCCAGCAAGAGTACCTAAAGCACTAAGTCCAGCAAAAATTGGAACTAGTGGTAAAATTCCACCTACTTTAGTAGGTACAGGAAGAATTCTAGGTGATAGAATTTTGGATTTACTACCAACACTTTTTATTGCTTTTCGTGCACCAATCATAGCTGCTCGAATTGTTTCTTCAGCATTATTACTAGGAATGATACTTTTTCGTGCAGCATCAACAATTTTTCTTAGCGCTACCCGTTTCTTCCCACACATTTTTTACTCTTCTTTTTTATGGAACATTTTCTCCTTCTTTTCATTCCCATGCCTAATTTTGATTTAGTTTTCATACATCCTGAAATAGCTAAAGCAGCTGCTTTTTCACCTACACTAGAATCACTAGCTTTAACACGTTCCCAAGCTTTCTTGGCTAATACTTTATCTGCTTCGTTTCTAGTTTGAATATTTTCTCGATTTTGTGAATATGCTATATACCTAGTAAATGTAACTCAAACGGTAAACTATTGATTATACGATTAATTAAACCTTTTCCTTGAAAGCGACCTTTTTTCACCTCTTTATGCAGAATCATTCTTTACTTTACAAAGGTTGAGGTTAGACTGACAAAATTGACTATAAAAGCCAGCTATTTATACATTTTAGGGGCAGTTACTGTCAAGATGCAGTTCACGAAACAACCCGTCGCACTACCAATCTCTAGTATAGATGTTGAAACTAATGAAAAAAAGATTAAACGTCATGGTAGTCTATTTTCAAACAGCATTCGAGCTGTTTTCTGTGGTCCCTCAAATTGTGGAAAAACAAATGCTCTTCTTTCCATAATAATTCATCCAAATGGTTTGAGTTTTGAAAATATTTACCTCTACTCTAAATCTCTGCAACAACCTAAATACAAATTTCTGGAAAATGTAATCAGTGGAGTAGATGGTGTTGAATATTTTCCATTTAGTGAACATGAAGAAGTAGTATCTCCAAAAGATGCTAAACCAAATTCAATATTCGTTTTTGATGACATTGCTTGTGAAAAGCAAGACAATGTTAAAGCTTTCTTTTGTATGGGCAGACATGTAAATGTGGACAGTTTCTATTTATGTCAAACGTATGCTCGTATTCCTAAACATCTAGTTCGAGATAATGTTAATTTTTTGGTTCTATTTAGACAAGATGAAAAGAATCTAAAACATGTATACGAAGATCATGTTAATACCGATATGAGTTATACTCAATTTCGCGATTTATGTTCAGAATGTTGGAAATCAAATAAATATGGTTTTGTTGTTATTGACAAAGACCGTAATTTTAATGAGGGAAGATATAGAAGGGGTTTTGATTGTTTTATTACATTATAAATACTTAAAGTTTACTGAATTTTTAATTAGTATAGTTTATCTTGTCATTACGAAAACATGTATCGAAAAGAGCAAGAAACACTTCGTCAAATAGCAAAAGCAAGTGATGCTATTAGGCGAAAACATCGTTTCCTTAAAATGGGTAAAGAGGCTGCAGAAACAATATTAAAAGAAACTCTTCAACCTATAGTAACACCTCTTGTAAAGTTGGTTAAAGTAACTGACATACCATTTCAAAATATTAAAAGAGAAAAAGTTAAAAAGGATGAAAATGATTTTTCTTTCTCAACTGCTATTGATGAGGAAGAGGAATTTGATAAAACACTACTCAATGACACTCTAAATGATAAAAGTACTAATTTTGAAGAAGCAGCAGATGAAGAACTTAATTATGAAAAGCTGACAAATAAATTTATTTTATTATTAAATAAAAACAGAAAACTATACGTAGATATGGTTTATGGAGTACGTAAGCTTTCTAATGGTTCTCTTATGATTGGAAATACATCAGTTGATTTAGAAAGTCCATATATTAGACTTGCTGGAAAGAAAAAATATTTAAAAACTGCTGGGTTGCTTGAACTCTTATTTACACAAAGACCTAATCGACCTAATTTTCCAAATCATCTGGATTTATTAATATAAATCCAGATGATTTGGAAAATTATAAAGAAATTCTTGTAGCTACGAATGCACATCGAAAGAATTATAGTTCCAGTGAATCTGTTAACGTAAGCAAAAGTTCTAAATATATTGATGTAATTGCAAAACTTTTTAAGAGTACACCAAAAAAGGGTAAAGGTATTTTAAAAGGGAATTAGAAGTTTGGAAAAAAATTACCTCAATTTATGATTACAAAGAAAAAATTTCAACCAGATTACATCTATTGGGATGATCCTAATGAACTAGTTGATCGATTACGTCTGCTAGTAGCATCACAGCAAGCTGGGAATCCGAGCCACAATAATGAAATTATGTCAATTATTGAAGAACTACGTGAAGCTCGCATTATATATTAGAAGAGTACATGCAAATAAAGCTTAGTATTAAAATGAGCATTGATGTGTTTGGACATCCTTTGTCACGACCTACTGCAAGTCGTGGACAACCTGGACCTTCTGGAATTGGTTCAAAAATTACTCCAAGTGCACAATACGATATTGATAACAAAAGACTTTGCAACGTTCAAGACGCTGAAGACCAACACGACGCTGTAAATTTAACACAAGTAAAAAAATTGTTAAAAACGAAATAAAAACAGTCTTTGCAGTTACATCATCTTCAAGATCAGCTATTGATGACTTGAAAATTCTTATACAATCTATCGAGGAAAGAATTTACGAAAAACTTGAGCAGATTCAAACTGATTTACAACTTGAATTACCTCTTCAAAACGCTAAATATATCGCTAAATTGAATTCACGCTTAACAAACCTTGAAAATGGACGATGAAAAGTTAACTGTTATTAAAGAGTTGCATAGACAGACTAGAAAAAATTATCCTCGTCGAAAAGTTCAAATGCGTGGAATCGATGAGACCTGGCACGCGGATTTAGTTGAAATGATACCTTATTCTTATTCTAATAAAGGTTTCAAGTACATGCTCACAGTTATGGACATATTTTCCAAATATGCCTGGGCTGTACCTGTAAAGAGTAAAAATGGAAGGGATATTTCTCTAGCCATGAAACTGATTTTAAAACAAGGCCGAATTCCGAAAAATTTGCATACTGATAGAGGCAAAGAATTTTACAATTCTGAATTTAAGAGTTTAATGCAAGAATTTAACATTAATCTCTATTCTACCTACAGCAATTTGAAAGCCTCAATTGTTGAAAGATTTAACCGTACTCTAAAAAATATGATGTGGCCTGAATTCAGTTTACAAGGCAACTACAAATGGACTAATCTTTTACCAACTCTCATATCAAAGTATAATAATAAAAAACATCGTACTATTGGTATGAAACCCAAAGATGTTACTGTAGACGATACAAGAGAACTGCTGAGACGTATCCGTAAACTACGAAAAATTCCGCTGAGAAGATCAAAATTCAAAGTCGGTGATAGAGTTCGAGTCAGCAAATTCAAAAATATCTTTTTAAAAAAGGATGTACTCCCAATTGGACAACGGAAATATTCACTGTGAACCAAGTGAAATCGACAAAACCAGTAACATATAAACTTAAAGATTATCAAAATCAACCCATCGAAGGTGGTTTCTATGAAGAAGAACTGTTGAAAGTCAAACACCCAGATGTTTGCCTAGTGGAAAAAGTTATCAAGACTTGTAATAATAATGTATACGTGAAATGGCTTGGATTTGATAGCTCACACAATAGTTGTATTAAAAAATCTGACATGTAATATAGTTAAAATAATGTTTAAATAAAGTTAAGCTAACGTTAAAGTAACTTTAAAGTAATGTTAAAGTAACGTTAAAGTAACGTTAAAGTAATGTTAAAATAACGTTAAAATAATGTTAAAATAAGTTAAAATAATGTAAGTAAATTTTGGTTTTTACTAAATGAAGAAGACATAAAATAAAATGTACAATAGGTTTTATTTATTAAATAACAAATTCTCTGTCAACAATTTTTTTTACAATGCCTCATCATCTTCCATAATTTCTGCAATTTTACAATGCCCCCATGCAAGAGTGTCAGTATTGTTTTTTAACAAAAATCTTTTGTCATCATATAGACTGAGTGCAACTTTTGTTTGTTTTAATGTTTGCACTTTGTGCAGATTAGACCTGATTGAGTACTGCGTTCTAGATTGAATTTTTATATTTTGAAGGCAATACACATAGTCATCAAAATTAATGTTTTTCTTAACAACGCCAGCTTTTACACCTTTCGCCTTTTTTATGAAATCTTGATTTTCAACGCGAATGCTGTACATTTTGCTCGGCAAGCCAACAAATTCTGTTACAATTTTACCACTGCACTCATCTTTCATCAAACCTAAAATTTTCTTGTTGGCTTGCGGAATATTGTACACTTTGTTTACAGGATAATCTGAAGTATCGAATCTGTGAATATCTTCTTTCATGTCGGCATAAATGTTTGAACATTTAATTTCATAAACAAGGCTGTCGGTGTCGGTGTACAGAAGCTGACATTTATCATCATCATACTTTTGCAAAATATAATCATAGTGAAAGTCGTAGATTAAAGTTTTTGATACATCCAAAACTGCCAAACCAACATACAGTGGCTTGTTTATCAAAACCTCTACTTTTTTCAATTCTACGGCAACCAAGTTTTCATTAAATATAGCCCTACTGTGGAAATTTGGTTTTGCGATTAAAGCTTCAGCTCCATACCTACCCTCCCACTTTGTCACGAGTTTAACATCAACGTGTTTTCGTACGTTCTCCATTGTTTTTCCGTATACCGCGTTGTTCATTAATTTGAATAAATTTTTCTCAAACTCATTCTTGGCATTAGTTCTTTTTGTAGTGTTAAAATCGATATAACTTTTGAGCCACATAGCTTGTTTAAACTTCAAAACGCGATGAATATGAACTAACACCAGACCATTGGCAATGGCTTGCTTTAAAGCACGGTAATGGAGAACGTGCTTTCGTTTTGGTAGGAGGGTAGTTAGAAGCTTTTCCTCCTTGGATCCTGGTGGCTTCGAGTGTTCAGGGCAAAACGGAAAATCACTATGTTTGTTATGCAATTCATCTGGGTAATCCAAGTCGACTTCCAAAATATATCCACATGGCGCATCATCATCTACAACGTTAAAATCAAAACTATCGTCAACATTTTCTACCCACTCGAAGCCACCATATGGAAGTGATTGCACCATTGCCTAACCATACAGGTTATTTGCGTCAAAGTATACGATGTAAGACGTCTCTTCGTTTTCATTAAAATTTTCCATATACGGATTATTAGCTTTCGCGTAACGATTAGTGCATTGGCTCACCCCTCCCCGTATTCCTCGTTCGATGAACATTACCATATCGATATCTGTAAGGAGTTCGAGACTTACATTTGTATACTTCAACATGGCATCCCAAGTTAGTCCGTGTGTTGTATAATAATGCGCTGGGTCAAGACCGTAAGCGAATAAACATTGATTCCTAAAATTCTCGAATATATCCGCAAGTAACAAAACATCAGTTTGCATATACAAATACACGTTATCACCGAGATTTTGACAATTGATTTCATTCCAAACTTTCTGAGCATGCATATAATCTTCGTCGGAGATATTTGAGTCGTTTAAAGTGCTATAGAATCTTTCTTTTGAAGGCAACTGAGTTTCATCGAGTTTTTCTCTTGAATCTATATACTCATAAGGAAAAACTCCTTTACGCGTTAACAATTGAATTTTATCGTCGCTATAACTAGGAAAAATCGAATTAACAATTTTGTATTCATCGAGATAGGATGCTAATTTGTCCAATGATGATGCCATAAATTTAAAAGAATCAATAAATCGAAATTTGATAATACTACCTTTAACATGTTTAGTAAAGCTGATATACTTTTCTTTGTTTATGGAAGCAGATCAACTTTTCCTTCAAATTCAGTAGCAATACTTTCAATAATGAAGTGTGCGTCATAACCACTGAGGTTATGAAAAACTACAGGTATGGTCGGTGATTCGTGGTAGTTAACATTGCAATCTTGATGCGCGGCGCCCCGATATTCCCCAGTTAGATGATTTTGATCTCTTACTTTTACATCCCTATTCGCGATTTTCTTATTGCAAATATGACATGTATTGGAATTTCTAAAGTCTGTCAATTGTAGTAGAGTTAGTGGTTGCATTGGCTTAAAATTTTTAAATATAGGCTCTAGGTTTTCATGCAAGTTTCTCAACTCTTTAGAAAACCATTGAGCGGGATTTTCTTCATCTTTTGGAGACGATTTGTATGAAGACAACGAGTCATTAAAACCACACTTCAAATAGTATCCAATACTAAGCAATTTATGATTTTAAAAAACCTCGGTATTGCTTGGCTCTTGTGGTTTCTCAGCAGGAATCAAAATACTCTCACAGTCAGCATAAATAATGAAAGGTACACGATCCTTGTTTTGAAAATTTTTGAATTCAACAGAATTTTTACCTTGTTGTGGTAGCCTAATTCTCGTATCATTTATTTTTCTACACGTTTCTTCATGTTCTGTGAGTTTTAATTCATCTCCAAAATAATGAAGACAACGGTCACAGATGTACTTTTTATTTTTTTTCTTCGACAACTGTGAACCAACAAGTTTTGATAAGTCTTTTATCCAGACATAGTGGTAATTGAAAGAGATGATAGGTAAATCATCATCATCCTCATCCTCGTCTATATAATGGTCTTCAATTCTCAAAAGGTTTAAGTGGCAAACCTTTTTCTGTGAGGTAAGATGTAATGGGTAGACATTAAAATTCTTATTCTTTCTTGAAAGTCCATACACGTTGATTGAGATATTATTTAGAGCCTCGAATTTTGAATATCTTTGAGAGAAACAGGGAACTTAATTCCTGTGAAATTTAGTTCATTCTCATATTGGATGTATTTTGAAACGCGATTTGAATCTCTTGTTGGTTCATACAAAGCTGATAGTATTGACCATTTAAAACATTTATTATCTGTGTTCTGAACATTAACACAAGCATGTTTCTTTTTAATAGCAAGGGGTAAATCAATATAAGAACCTGCACGCATGGGATTATACGTGTTAATGATAACCTCCAACCTTTGAATGGAATCAAGTTTCCAATTAGAGTCTTTCTCTTGGAATTCTTCAATCCTTTTTAAAGTTGGTTGTTTGACATTAACATTGTACCACTCATCTAACTGGGTTGTCAACAAAATTTCACTTGTTTTCGCGATAAAAGTTTTTAATTCTGATTGTTCCTCTTTCCCATTCATTAAATCTTTTTTAAATTTCGCCCCCAACACGGTATATACTTTTAACGGACCATACTTGTTTAAAGCTTTTTCAATATTAAATTTAAATATAGCACAGGCATCATCAAGGAACTCATTAATATCTTTGTAATCTATATTCAATATCCTACTAGTTTGCTATCGACTCTCAAATGCTTCATCGAAATTAACCCATTTCATTCTCTCGTTAGTCATTTCTACACCCGCACCACGTTTCATTTTCGCACAAAAATGACAAAACAAGTATTCCAATTTCTGCATCAAATTCAAACACCTAGATTTTTGAGAGCTTGTAAAGTCTGATCTCTTTAAAAAATTTCTAAATATGTTTTTATACTTCTGACACTTGTTTTGCCATTCGAATGCCGTAATGCATTTCTCATCACCAGACATGGACATTGTGCTAATGAACTGATTTTCTGCGATTTTAATAAAGTAATCACTTTCTTGACAAACTTCATTATACTCGTCAATCTTAATTTTTGATCGCGATTTTTTCGGGAGATTTAACCTTAGGCATTTTAGAAGTTAAGTCTAAAAAATTTCCTGAAACAAATGTTAAAAATTCCTGAAACAAATCTAAAAAACTCTGAAACAATTAAAAAAATTTCTGAAAGAAATCTAAAAAAACTCTGAAAAAAATAAAAATATTCCTGAAAGAAATCTAAAAAAAACTCTGAAAAAAATACTGAAACCAATCTAATAAACTCTGAAACAAATGAAAAATTTCTGAAACAAATAAAAAAATTCCTGAAACAAATCTATGAAAAGTTCAACTGAAACAAAGAAAAACAATCTCTAGAAATATAGCTGGAAGTACTCTGTAGACTGTTAGTTGCATCTGAAAAGATGCTACTGATGATTGTGTCTCGCGCTCTCGAACTTATACACTGTTCCCCACCATACTTGACACCCCACTACAACGCACCCCAATACTCAATAGTCGCGCGCAACCCTCCTCAGTCGCGCGCAGCACCACTCCTACCTCATCGTAAAGTAAGCGCCGGCTGCCGCGATATTTTAAAAGTTCTCGTAGGTCTCGCTGTCGGTATGCTAGAACACTGGCGCACATAGTGAATTAGAAATCTACATTACCATCAGTCGGTCAATTACCTACATTTTTACAGGAATTTATAACAAAGGTCGGTAATTTTGGCGGGGATATTCAAAACACCCCTTCCAACGCAGTTAAATGTTCGAAAATAAAAATTTTAATTTCCCGCCAGGGGTTTGAAATTGCGCAAAATAAAGTGGCGCCATCTAGCGGTGGCAGCATCAACTAAAACTCGGACGGTAAAACAGAACACCCCGACCAACGCAGTTGAAAATATAATATTTATGGTAATATAGGAATCTACATTACCGACCTCGGTCGGTAATTGCGCCAGGACCCGCCTAGTAACACTACTATTGTGTTTTGATAATACAGAGATTGTATTTTTACAATACTTTTTGTATTAAGAAAAGAATGATACCAGTCAAATTAATGTTAACTTTTTGCAGAGTTAAAGTTAACTGTTGGAAAAGTTAAAGTTGATTTGGCCGGTATCATTGTGTCCTTATAATACAAAGATTGTATTTTTACAATACTTTTTGTATTAAGAAAAGAATGATATCTGTCAAATTAAAATTAACTTTTTGCAGAGTTAAAGTTAACTATTGGAAAAGTTAAAGTTAATTTGACCGGTATCATTGTGTCCTTATAATACAAAGATTGTATTTTTATAATACTTTTTGTATTAAGAAAAGAATGATACCAGTCAAATTAAAGTTAACTTTTTGCAGAGTTAAAGTTAACTTTTTGAAAACTTAAAGTTAACTGTTGGAAAAGTTAAAGTTGATTTGGCTGGTATCATTGTGTCCTTATAATACAAAGATTGTATTTTTACAATACTTTTTGTATTAAGAAAAGAATCATACCAGTCAAATTAAAGTTAACTTTTTGCAGAGTTAAAGTTAACTTTTTGAAAACTTAAAGTTAACTGTTGGGAAAGTTAAAGTTATTTTGACTGGTATCATTATGTCCTTATAATACAAAGATTGTATTTTTACAATACTTTTTGTATTAAGAAAAGAATGATACCAGTTAAATTAAAGTTAACTTTTTGAAAAGTTAAAGTTAACTTTTTGAAAAGTTAATGTTAACTTTTTGAAAAGTTAAAGTTAACTGTTGGAATAGTTAAAGTTGATTTGGCTGGTATCATTGTGTCCTTATAATACAAAGATTGTATTTTTACAATACTTTTTGTATTAAGAAAAGAATGATACCTGTCAAATTAAAATTAACTTTTTGCAGAGTTAAAGTTAACTTTTTGAAAAGTTAAAGTTAACTGTTGGAAAAGTTAAAGTTAATTTGACTGGTATCATTGTGTCCTTATAATATAAATATTGTATTTTTCCAATACTTTTTGTATCAAGAAAAGAATGATACCAGTCAAATTAAAGTTTTTTTTTTGCAGAGTTAAAGTTAACTATTGGAAAAGTTAAAGTTAATTTGACTGGTATCATTGTGTCCTTATAATACAAAGATTGTATTTTTATAATACTTTTTGTATTAAGAAAAGAATGATACCAGTCAAATTAAAGTTAACTTTTTGCAGAGTTAAAGTTAACTTTTTGAAAACTTAAAGTTAACTGTTGGAAAAGTTAAAGTTGATTTGGCTGGTATCATTGTGTCCTTATAATACAAAGATTGTATTTTTACAATACTTTTTGTATTAAGAAAAGAATGATACCAGTCAAATTAAAGTTAACTTTTTGCAGAGTTAAAGTTAACTTTTTGAAAAGTTAAAGTTAACTATTGGAAAAGTTTAAGTAAACTTTTTGAAAAGTAAAAGTTAATTTGACTGGCATCATTGTGTTCTTATAATACAAAGATTGTATTTTTACAATACTTTTTGTATTAAGAAAAGAAAGATACCTGTCAAATTAAAGTTAACTTTTTGCAGAGTTAAAGTTAACTATTGGAAAAGTTAAAGTTAATTTGACTGGAATCATTGTGTCCTTATAATACAAAGATTGTATTTTTACAATACTTTTTGTATTAAGAAAAGAAAGATACCTGTCAAATTAAAGTTAACTTTTTGCAGAGTTAAAGTTAACTATTGGAAAAGTTAAAGTTAATTTGGCTGGTATCATTGTGTCCCTATAATACAAAGATTGTATTTTTACAATACTTTTTGTATTAAGAAAAGAAAGATACCTGTCAAATTAAAGTTAACTTTTTGCAGAGTTAAAGTTAACTATTGGAAAAGTTAAAGTTAATTTGACTGGAATCATTGTGTCCTTATAATACAAAGATTGTATTTTTACAATACTTTTTGTATTAAGAAAAGAAAGATACCTGTCAAATTAAAGTTAACTTTTTGCAGAGTTAAAGTTAACTATTGGAAAAGTTAAAGTTAATTTGACTGGTATCATTGTGTCCTTATAATACAAAGATTGTATTTTTATAATACTTTTTGTATTAAGAAAAGAATGATACTAGTCAAATTAAAGTTAACTTTTTGCAGAGTTAAAGTTAACTTTTTGAAAAGTTAAAGTTAACTGTTGGAAAAGTTAAAGTTGATTTGGCTGGTATCATTGTGTCCCTATAATACAAAGATTGTATTTTTACAATACTTTTTGTATTAAGAAAAGAAAGATACCTGTCAAATTAAAGTTAACTTTTTGCAGAGTTAAAGTTAACTATTGGAAAAGTTAAAGTTAATTTGACTGGTATCATTGTGTCCTTATAATACAAAGATTGTATTTTTATAATACTTTTTGTATTAAGAAAAGAATGATACCTGTCAAATTAAAATTAACTTTTTGCAGAGTTAAAGTTAACTATTGGAAAAGTTAAAGTTAATTTGACTGGTATCATTGTGTCCTTATAATACAAAGATTGTATTTTTATAATACTTTTTGTATTAAGAAAAGAATGATACCAGTCAAATTAAAGTTAACTTTTTGCAGAGTTAAAGTTAACTTTTTGAAAAGTTAAAGTTAACTATTGGAAAAGTTTAAGTAAACTTTTTGAAAAGTAAAAGTTAATTTGACTGGCATCATTGTGTTCTTATAATACAAAGATTGTATTTTTACAATACTTTTTGTATTAAGAAAAGAAAGATACCTGTCAAATTAAAGTTAACTTTTTGCAGAGTTAAAGTTAACTATTGGAAAAGTTAAAGTTAATTTGACTGGTATCATTGTGTCCTTATAATACAAAGATTGTATTTTTACAATACTTTTTGTATTAAGAAAAGAATGATACCTGTCAAATTAAAGTTAACTTTTTGCAGAGTTAAAGTTAACTATTGGAAAAGTTAAAGTTAATTTGACTGGTATCATTGTGTCCTTATAATACAAAGATTGTATTTTTACAATACTTTTTGTATTAAGAAAAGAATGATACCAGTCAAATTAAAGTTAACTTTTTGCAGAGTTAAAGTTAACTTTTTGAAAAGTTAAAGTTAACTATTGGAAAAGTTTAAGTAAACTTTTTGAAAAGTAAAAGTTAATTTGACTGGCATCATTGTGTTCTTATAATACAAAGATTGTATTTTTACAATACTTTTTGTATTAAGAAAAGAAAGATACCTGTCAAATTAAAGTTAACTTTTTGCAGAGTTAAAGTTAACTATTGGAAAAGTTAAAGTTAATTTGACTGGAATCATTGTGTCCTTATAATACAAAGATTGTATTTTTACAATACTTTTTGTATTAAGAAAAGAATGATACCTGTCAAATTAAAGTTAACTTTTTGCAGAGTTAAAGTTAACTATTGGAAAAGTTAAAGTTGATTTGGCCGGTATCATTGTGTCCTTATAATACAAAGATTGTATTTTTACAATACTTTTTGTATTAAGAAAAGAATGATACCTGTCAAATTAAAATTAACTTTTTGCAGAGTTAAAGTTAACTATTGGAAAAGTTAAAGTTAATTTGACTGGTATCATTGTGTCCTTATAATACAAAGATTGTATTTTTATAATACTTTTTGTATTAAGAAAAGAATGATACCAGTCAAATTAAAGTTAACTTTTTGCAGAGTTAAAGTTAACTTTTTGAAAACTTAAAGTTAACTGTTGGAAAAGTTAAAGTTGATTTGGCTGGTATCATTGTGTCCTTATAATACAAAGATTGTATTTTTACAATACTTTTTGTATTAAGAAAAGAATGATACCTGTCAAATTAAAATTAACTTTTTGCAGAGTTAAAGTTAACTATTGGAAAAGTTAAAGTTAATTTGACTGGTATCATTGTGTCCTTATAATACAAAGATTGTATTTTTATAATACTTTTTGTATTAAGAAAAGAATGATACCAGTCAAATTAAAGTTAACTTTTTGCAGAGTTAAAGTTAACTTTTTGAAAAGTTAAAGTTAACTATTGGAAAAGTTTAAGTAAACTTTTTGAAAAGTAAAAGTTAATTTGACTGGCATCATTGTGTTCTTATAATACAAAGATTGTATTTTTACAATACTTTTTGTATTAAGAAAAGAAAGATACCTGTCAAATTAAAGTTAACTTTTTGCAGAGTTAAAGTTAACTATTGGAAAAGTTAAAGTTAATTTGACTGGAATCATTGTGTCCTTATAATACAAAGATTGTATTTTTACAATACTTTTTGTATTAAGAAAAGAATGATACCTGTCAAATTAAAATTAACTTTTTGCAGAGTTAAAGTTAACTATTGGAAAAGTTAAAGTTAATTTGACTAGTATCATTGTGTCCTTATAATACAAAGATTGTATTTTTACAATACTTTTTGTATTAAGAAAAGAATCATACCTGTCAAATTAAAGTTAACTTTTTGCAGAGTTAAAGTTAACTTTTTGAAAAGTTAAAGTTAACTATTGGAAAAGTTTAAGTAAACTTTTTGAAAAGTAAAAGTTAATTTGACTGGAATCATTGTGTCCTTATAATACAAAGATTGTATTTTTACAATACTTTTTGTATTAAGAAAAGAATGATACCTGTCAAATTAAAATTAACTTTTTGCAGAGTTAAAGTTAACTATTGGAAAAGTTAAAGTTAATTTGACTGGTATCATTGTGTCCTTATAATACAAAGATTGTATTTTTACAATACTTTTTGTATTAAGAAAAGAATGATACCTGTCAAATTAAAATTAACTTTTTGCAGAGTTAAAGTTAACTATTGGAAAAGTTAAAGTTAATTTGACTAGTATCATTGTGTCCTTATAATACAAAGATTGTATTTTTACAATTCTTTTTGTATTAAGAAAAGAATCATACCTGTCAAATTAAAGTTAACTTTTTGCAGAGTTAAAGTTAACTTTTTGAAAAGTTAAAGTTAACTGTTGGAAAAGTTAAAGTTTATTTGGCTGGTATCATTGTGTCCTTATAATACAAAGATTGTATTTTTACAATACTTTTTGTATTAAGAAAAGAATGATACCTGTCAAATTAAAGTTAACTTTTTGCAGAGTTAAAGTTAACTATTGGAAAAGTTAAAGTTAATTTGACTGGTATCATTGTGTCCTTATAATACAAAGATTGTATTTTTACAATACTTTTTGTATTAAGAAAAGAATGATACCTGTCAAATTAAAGTTAACTTTTTGCAGAGTTAAAGTTAACTATTGGAAAAGTTAAAGTTAATTTGACTGGTATCATTGTGTCCTTATAATACAAAGATTGTATTTTTACAATACTCCTTGTATTAAGAAAAGAATGATTCCTGTCAAATTAAAGTTAACTTTTTGCAGAGTTAAAGTTAACTATTGGAAAAGTTAAAGTTAATTTGACTGGTATCATTGTGTCCTTATAATACAAAGATTGTATTTTTACAATACTTTTTGTATTAAGAAAAGAATGATACCTGTCAAATTAAAGTTAACTTTTTGCAGAGTTAAAGTTAACTATTGGAAAAGTTAAAGTTAATTTGACTGGAATCATTGTGTCCTTATAATACAAAGATTGTATTTTTACAATACTTTTTGTATTAAGAAAAGAAAGATACCTGTCAAATTAAAGTTAACTTTTTGCAGAGTTAAAGTTAACTATTGGAAAAGTTAAAGTTGATTTGGCTGGTATCATTGTGTCCTTATAATACAAAGATTGTATTTTTACAATACTTTTTGTATTAAGAAAAGAATGATACCTGTCAAATTAAAATTAACTTTTTGCAGAGTTAAAGTTAACTATTGGAAAAGTTAAAGTTAATTTGACTAGTATCATTGTGTCCTTATAATACAAAGATTGTATTTTTACAATTCTTTTTGTATTAAGAAAAGAATCATACCTGTCAAATTAAAGTTAACTTTTTGCAGAGTTAAAGTTAACTTTTTGAAAAGTTAAAGTTAACTATTGGAAAAGTTTAAGTAAACTTTTTGAAAAGTAAAAGTTAATTTGACTGGTATCATTGTGTCCTTATAATACAAAGATTGTATTTTTACAATACTTTTTGTATTAAGAAAAGAATGATACCAGTCAAATTAAAGTTAACTTTTTGCAGCGTTAAAGTTAACTTTTTGAAAAGTTAAAGTTAACTATTGGAAAAGTTTAAGTAAACTTTTTGAAAAGTAAAAGTTAATTTGACTGGCATCATTGTGTTCTTATAATACAAAGATTGTATTTTTACAATACTTTTTGTATTAAGAAAAGAAAGATACCTGTCAAATTAAAGTTAACTTTTTGCAGAGTTAAAGTTAACTATTGGAAAAGTTAAAGTTAATTTGACTGGAATCATTGTGTCCTTATAATACAAAGATTGTATTTTTACAATACTTTTTGTATTAAGAAAAGAATGATACCTGTCAAATTAAAGTTAACTTTTTGCAGAGTTAAAGTTAACTATTGGAAAAGTTAAAGTTAATTTGACTGGTATCATTGTGTCCTTATAATACAAAGATTGTATTTTTACAATACTTTTTGTATTAAGAAAAGAATCATACCTGTCAAATTAAAGTTAACTTTTTGCAGAGTTAAAGTTAACTTTTTGAAAAGTTAAAGTTAACTATTGGAAAAGTTTAAGTAAACTTTTTGAAAAGTAAAAGTTAATTTGACTGGCATCATTGTGTTCTTATAATACAAAGATTGTATTTTTACAATACTTTTTGTATTAAGAAAAGAATGATACCTGTCAAATTAAAGTTAACTTTTTGCAGAGTTAAAGTTAACTTTTTGAAAAGTTAAAGTTAACTGTTGGAAAAGTTAAAGTTGATTTGGCTGGTATCATTGTGTCCTTATAATACAAAGATTGTATTTTTACAATACTTTTTGTATTAAGAAAAGAAAGATACCTGTCAAATTAAAGTTAACTTTTTGCAGAGTTAAAGTTAACTATTGGAAAAGTTAAAGTTAATTTGACTGGTATCATTGTGTCCTTATAATACAAAGATTGTATTTTTACAATACTTTTTGTATTAAGAAAAGAATGATACCTGTCAAATTAAAATTAACTTTTTGCAGAGTTAAAGTTAACTATTGGAAAAGTTAAAGTTAATTTGACTGGTATCATTGTGTCCTTATAATACAAAGATTGTATTTTTACAATACTTTTTGTATTAAGAAAAGAATCATACCTGTCAAATTAAAGTTAACTTTTTGCAGAGTTAAAGTTAACTTTTTGAAAAGTTAAAGTTAACTATTGGAAAAGTTTAAGTAAACTTTTTGAAAAGTAAAAGTTAATTTGACTGGCATCATTGTGTTCTTATAATACAAAGATTGTATTTTTACAATACTTTTTGTATTAAGAAAAGAAAGATACCTGTCAAATTAAAGTTAACTTTTTGCAGAGTTAAAGTTAACTATTGGAAAAGTTAAAGTTAATTTGACTGGAATCATTGTGTCCTTATAATACAAAGATTGTATTTTTACAATACTTTTTGTATTAAGAAAAGAATGATACCTGTCAAATTAAAGTTAACTTTTTGCAGAGTTAAAGTTAACTATTGGAAAAGTTAAAGTTGATTTGGCTGGTATCATTGTGTCCTTATAATACAAAGATTGTATTTTTACAATACTTTTTGTATTAAGAAAAGAATGATACCTGTCAAATTAAAATTAACTTTTTGCAGAGTTAAAGTTAACTATTGGAAAAGTTAAAGTTAATTTGACTGGTATCATTGTGTCCTTATAATACAAAGATTGTATTTTTACAATACTTTTTGTATTAAGAAAAGAATGATACCTGTCAAATTAAAGTTAACTTTTTGCAGAGTTAAAGTTAACTTTTTGAAAAGTTAAAGTTAACTATTGGAAAAGTTAAAGTTAATTTGACTGGTATGATTGTGTCCTTATAATACAAAGATTGTATTTTTACAATACTTTTTGTATTAAGAAAAGAAAGATACCTGTCAAATTAAAGTTAACTTTTTGCAGAGTTAAAGTTAACTATTGGAAAAGTTAAAGTTAATTTGACTGGTATCATTGTGTCCTTATAATACAAAGATTGTATTTTTACAATACTTTTTGTATTAAGAAAAGAATGATACCTGTCAAATTAAAATTAACTTTTTGCAGAGTTAAAGTTAACTATTGGAAAAGTTAAAGTTAATTTGACTGGTATCATTGTGTCCTTATAATACAAAGATTGTATTTTTACAATACTTTTTGTATTAAGAAAAGAATCATACCAGTCAAATTAAAGTTAACTTTTTGCAGAGTTAAAGTTAACTTTTTGAAAAGTTAAAGTTAACTATTGGAAAAGTTAAAGTTAATTTGACTGGTATCATTGTGTCCTTATAATACAAAGATTGTATTTTTACAATACTTTTTGTATTAAGAAAAGAATGATACCTGTCAAATTAAAGTTAACTTTTTGCAGAGTTAAAGTTAACTATTGGAAAAGTTAAAGTTAATTTGACTGGTATCATTGTGTCCTTATAATACAAAGATTGTATTTTTACAATACTTTTTGTATTAAGAAAAGAATGATACCTGTCAAATTAAAGTTAACTTTTTGCAGAGTTAAAGTTAACTATTGGAAAAGTTAAAGTTAATTTGACTGGCATCATTGTGTTCTTATAATACAAAGATTGTATTTTTACAATACTTTTTGTATTAAGAAAAGAAAGATACCTGTCAAATTAAAGTTAACTTTTTGCAGAGTTAAAGTTAACTATTGGAAAAGTTAAAGTTAATTTGACTGGTATCATTGTGTCCTTATAATACAAAGATTGTATTTTTACAATACTTTTTGTATTAAGAAAAGAAAGATACCTGTCAAATTAAAGTTAACTTTTTGCAGAGTTAAAGTTAACTATTGGAAAAGTTAAATTTGATTTGGCTGGTATCATTGTGTCCTTATAATACAAAGATTGTATTTTTACAATACTTTTTGTATTAAGAAAAGAATGATACCTGTCAAATTAAAATTAACTTTTTGCAGAGTTAAAGTTAACTATTGGAAAAGTTAAAGTTAATTTGACTGGTATCATTGTGTCCTTATAATACAAAGATTGTATTTTTACAATACTTTTTGTATTAAGAAAAGAATCATACCTGTCAAATTAAAGTTAACTTTTTGCAGAGTTAAAGTTAACTTTTTGAAAAGTTAAAGTTAACTATTGGAAAAGTTTAAGTAAACTTTTTGAAAAGTAAAAGTTAATTTGACTGGTATCATTGTGTCCTTATAATACAAAGATTGTATTTTTACAATACTTTTTGTATTAAGAAAAGAATGATACCTGTCAAATTAAAGTTAACTTTTTGCAGAGTTAAAGTTAACTTTTTGAAAAGTTAAAGTTAACTGTTGGAAAAGTTAAAGTTGATTTGGCTGGTATCATTGTGTCCCTATAATACAAAGATTGTATTTTTACAATACTTTTTGTATTACGAAAAGAAAGATACCTGTCAAATTAAAGTTAACTTTTTGCAGAGTTAAAGTTAACTATTGGAAAAGTTAAAGTTAATTTGACTGGTATCATTGTGTCCTTATAATACAAAGATTGTATTTTTACAATACTTTTTGTATTAAGAAAAGAATGATACCTGTCAAATTAAAATTAACTTTTTGCAGAGTTAAAGTTAACTATTGGAAAAGTTAAAGTTAATTTGACTAGTATCATTGTGTCCTTATAATACAAAGATTGTATTTTTACAATTCTTTTTGTATTAAGAAAAGAATCATACCTGTCAAATTAAAGTTAACTTTTTGCAGAGTTAAAGTTAACTTTTTGAAAAGTTAAAGTTAACTATTGGAAAAGTTTAAGTAAACTTTTTGAAAAGTAAAAGTTAATTTGACTGGCATCATTGTGTTCTTATAATACAAAGATTGTATTTTTACAATACTTTTTGTATTAAGAAAAGAAAGATACCTGTCAAATTAAAGTTAACTTTTTGCAGAGTTAAAGTTAACTATTGGAAAAGTTAAAGTTAATTTGACTGGAATCATTGTGTCCTTATAATACAAAGATTGTATTTTTACAATACTTTTTGTATTAAGAAAAGAATGATACCTGTCAAATTAAAGTTAACTTTTTGCAGAGTTAAAGTTAACTATTGGAAAAGTTAAAGTTGATTTGGCTGGTATCATTGTGTCCTTATAATACAAAGATTGTATTTTTACAATACTTTTTGTATTAAGAAAAGAATGATACCTGTCAAATTAAAATTAACTTTTTGCAGAGTTAAAGTTAACTATTGGAAAAGTTAAAGTTAATTTGACTGGTATCATTGTGTCCTTATAATACAAAGATTGTATTTTTATAATACTTTTTGTATTAAGAAAAGAATGATACCAGTCAAATTAAAGTTAACTTTTTGCAGAGTTAAAGTTAACTTTTTGAAAACTTAAAGTTAACTGTTGGAAAAGTTAAAGTTGATTTGGCTGGTATCATTGTGTCCTTATAATACAAAGATTGTATTTTTACAATACTTTTTGTATTAAGAAAAGAATGATACCAGTCAAATTAAAGTTAACTTTTTGCAGCGTTAAAGTTAACTTTTTGAAAAGTTAAAGTTAACTATTGGAAAAGTTTAAGTAAACTTTTTGAAAAGTAAAAGTTAATTTGACTGGCATCATTGTGTTCTTATAATACAAAGATTGTATTTTTACAATACTTTTTGTATTAAGAAAAGAAAGATACCTGTCAAATTAAAGTTAACTTTTTGCAGAGTTAAAGTTAACTATTGGAAAAGTTAAAGTTAATTTGACTGGAATCATTGTGTCCTTATAATACAAAGATTGTATTTTTACAATACTTTTTGTATTAAGAAAAGAATGATACCTGTCAAATTAAAATTAACTTTTTGCAGAGTTAAAGTTAACTATTGGAAAAGTTAAAGTTAATTTGACTAGTATCATTGTGTCCTTATAATACAAAGATTGTATTTTTACAATTCTTTTTGTATTAAGAAAAGAATCATACCTGTCAAATTAAAGTTAACTTTTTGCAGAGTTAAAGTTAACTTTTTGAAAAGTTAAAGTTAACTATTGGAAAAGTTTAAGTAAACTTTTTGAAAAGTAAAAGTTAATTTGACTGGTATCATTGTGTTCTTATAATACAAAGATTGTATTTTTACAATACTTTTTGTATTAAGAAAAGAAAGATACCTGTCAAATTAAAGTTAACTTTTTGCAGAGTTAAAGTTAACTATTGGAAAAGTTAAAGTTAATTTGACTGGTATCATTGTGTCCTTATAATACAAAGATTGTATTTTTACAATACTTTTTGTATTAAGAAAAGAAAGATACCTGTCAAATTAAAGTTAACTTTTTGCAGAGTTAAAGTTAACTATTGGAAAAGTTAAAGTTAATTTGACTAGTATCATTGTGTCCTTATAATACAAAGATTGTATTTTTACAATTCTTTTTGTATTAAGAAAAGAATCATACCTGTCAAATTAAAGTTAACTTTTTGCAGAGTTAAAGTTAACTTTTTGAAAAGTTAAAGTTAACTGTTGGAAAAGTTTAAAGTAATTTGGACTGGTATCATTGTGTCCTTATAATACAAAGATTGTATTTTTACAATACTTTTTGTATTAAGAAAAGAAAGATACCTGTCAAATTAAAGTTAACTTTTTGCAGAGTTAAAGTTAACTATTGGAAAAGTTAAAGTTAATTTGACTGGTATCATTGTGTCCTTATAATACAAAGATTGTATTTTTACAATACTTTTTGTATTAAGAAAAGAATGATACCTGTCAAATTAAAATTAACTTTTTGCAGAGTTAAAGTTAACTATTGGAAAAGTTAAAGTTAATTTGACTGGTATCATTGTGTCCTTATAATACAAAGATTGTATTTTTACAATTCTTTTTGTATTAAGAAAAGAATCATACCTGTCAAATTAAAGTTAACTTTTTGCAGAGTTAAAGTTAACTTTTTGAAAAGTTAAAGTTAACTATTGGAAAAGTTTAAGTAAACTTTTTGAAAAGTAAAAGTTAATTTGACTGGCATCATTGTGTTCTTATAATACAAAGATTGTATTTTTACAATACTTTTTGTATTAAGAAAAGAAAGATACCTGTCAAATTAAAGTTAACTTTTTGCAGAGTTAAAGTTAACTATTGGAAAAGTTAAAGTTAATTTGACTGGAATCATTGTGTCCTTATAATACAAAGATTGTATTTTTACAATACTTTTTGTATTAAGAAAAGAATGATACCTGTCAAATTAAAGTTAACTTTTTGCAGAGTTAAAGTTAACTATTGGAAAAGTTAAATTTGATTTGGCTGGTATCATTGTGTCCTTATAATACAAAGATTGTATTTTTACAATACTTTTTGTATTAAGAAAAGAATGATACCTGTCAAATTAAAATTAACTTTTTGCAGAGTTAAAGTTAACTATTGGAAAAGTTAAAGTTAATTTGACTAGTATCATTGTGTCCTTATAATACAAAGATTGTATTTTTACAATTCTTTTTGTATTAAGAAAAGAATCATACCTGTCAAATTAAAGTTAACTTTTTGCAGAGTTAAAGTTAACTTTTTGAAAAGTTAAAGTTAACTATTGGAAAAGTTTAAGTAAACTTTTTGAAAAGTAAAAGTTAATTTGACTGGTATCATTGTGTCCTTATAATACAAAGATTGTATTTTTACAATACTTTTTGTATTAAGAAAAGAATGATACCAGTCAAATTAAAGTTAACTTTTTGCAGCGTTAAAGTTAACTTTTTGAAAAGTTAAAGTTAACTATTGGAAAAGTTTAAGTAAACTTTTTGAAAAGTAAAAGTTAATTTGACTGGCATCATTGTGTTCTTATAATACAAAGATTGTATTTTTACAATACTTTTTGTATTAAGAAAAGAAAGATACCTGTCAAATTAAAGTTAACTTTTTGCAGAGTTAAAGTTAACTATTGGAAAAGTTAAAGTTAATTTGACTGGTATCATTGTGTCCTTATAATACAAAGATTGTATTTTTACAATACTTTTTGTATTAAGAAAAGAATGATACCTGTCAAATTAAAATTAACTTTTTGCAGAGTTAAAGTTAACTATTGGAAAAGTTAAAGTTAATTTGACTGGTATCATTGTGTCCTTATAATACAAAGATTGTATTTTTACAATACTCTTTGTATTAAGAAAAGAATGATACCTGTCAAATTAAAGTTAACTTTTTGCAGAGTTAAAGTTAACTATTGGAAAAGTTTAAGTAAACTTTTTGAAAAGTAAAAGTTAATTTGACTGGCATCATTGTGTTATTATAATACAAAGATTGTATTTTTACAATACTTTTTGTATTAAGAAAAGAAAGATACCTGTCAAATTAAAGTTAACTTTTTGCAGAGTTAAAGTTAACTATTGGAAAAGTTAAATTTGATTTGGCTAGTATCATTGTGTCCTTATAATACAAAGATTGTATTTTTACAATACTTTTTGTATTAAGAAAAGAATGATACCTGTCAAATTAAAGTTAACTTTTTGCAGAGTTAAAGTTAACTATTGGAAAAGTTAAATTTGATTTGGCTGGTATCATTGTGTCCTTATAATACAAAGATTGTATTTTTACAATACTTTTTGTATTAAGAAAAGAATGATACCTGTCAAATTAAAGTTAACTTTTTGCAGAGTTAAAGTTAACTATTGGAAAAGTTAAAGTTAATTTGACTGGTATCATTGTGTCCTTATAATACAAAGATTGTATTTTTACAATACTTTTTGTATTAAGAAAAGAATGATACCTGTCAAATTAAAGTTAACTTTTTGCAGAGTTAAAGTTAACTATTGGAAAAGTTAAAGTTAATTTGACTGGTATCATTGTGTCCTTATAATACAAAGATTGTATTTTTACAATACTTTTTGTATTAAGAAAAGAATGATACCTGTCAAATTAAAGTTAACTTTTTGCAGAGTTAAAGTTAACTATTGGAAAAGTTAAATTTGATTTGGCTGGTATCATTGTGTCCTTATAATACAAAGATTGTATTTTTACAATACTTTTTGTATTAAGAAAAGAATGATACCTGTCAAATTAAAATTAACTTTTTGCAGAGTTAAAGTTAACTATTGGAAAAGTTAAAGTTAATTTGACTGGTATCATTGTGTCCTTATAATACAAAGATTGTATTTTTACAATACTCTTTGTATTAAGAAAAGAATGATACCTGTCAAATTAAAGTTAACTTTTTGCAGAGTTAAAGTTAACTATTGGAAAAGTTTAAGTAAACTTTTTGAAAAGTAAAAGTTAATTTGACTGGCATCATTGTGTTCTTATAATACAAAGATTGTATTTTTACAATACTTTTTGTATTAAGAAAAGAAAGATACCTGTCAAATTAAAGTTAACTTTTTGCAGAGTTAAAGTTAACTATTGGAAAAGTTAAAGTTAATTTGACTGGTATCATTGTGTCCTTATAATACAAAGATTGTATTTTTACAATACTTTTTGTATTAAGAAAAGAATCATACCTGTCAAATTAAAGTTAACTTTTTGCAGAGTTAAAGTTAACTTTTTGAAAAGTTAAAGTTAACTATTGGAAAAGTTTAAGTAAACTTTTTGAAAAGTAAAAGTTAATTTGACTGGCATCATTGTGTTCTTATAATACAAAGATTGTATTTTTACAATACTTTTTGTATTAAGAAAAGAAAGATACCTGTCAAATTAAAGTTAACTTTTTGCAGAGTTAAAGTTAACTATTGGAAAAGTTAAAGTTAATTTGACTGGTATCATTGTGTCCTTATAATACAAAGATTGTATTTTTACAATACTTTTTGTATTAAGAAAAGAATGATACCTGTCAAATTAAAATTAACTTTTTGCAGAGTTAAAGTTAACTATTGGAAAAGTTAAAGTTAATTTGACTGGTATCATTGTGTCCTTATAATACAAAGATTGTATTTTTACAATTCTTTTTGTATTAAGAAAAGAATCATACCTGTCAAATTAAAGTTAACTTTTTGCAGAGTTAAAGTTAACTTTTTGAAAAGTTAAAGTTAACTATTGGAAAAGTTAAAGTTAATTTGACTGGTATCATTGTGTCCTTATAATACAAAGATTGTATTTTTACAATACTTTTTGTATTAAGAAAAGAAAGATACCTGTCAAATTAAAGTTAACTTTTTGCAGAGTTAAAGTTAACTATTGGAAAAGTTAAAGTTAATTTGACTGGTATCATTGTGTCCTTATAATACAAAGATTGTATTTTTACAATACTCTTTGTATTAAGAAAAGAATGATACCTGTCAAATTAAAGTTAACTTTTTGCAGAGTTAAAGTTAACTATTGGAAAAGTAAAAGTTAATTTGACTGGCATCATTGTGTTCTTATAATACAAAGATTGTATTTTTACAATACTTTTTGTATTAAGAAAAGAAAGATACCTGTCAAATTAAAGTTAACTATTGGAAAAGTTTAAGTAAACTTTTTGAAAAGTAAAAGTTAATTTGACTGGCATTATTGTGTTCTTATAATACAAAGATTGTATTTTTACAATACTTTTTGTGTTAAGAAAAGAAAGATACCTGTCAAATTAAAGTTAACTTTTTGCAGAGTTAAAGTTAACTATTGGAAAAGTTAAAATTAATTTGACTGGTATCATTGTGTCCTTATAATACAAAGATTGTATTTTTACAATACTTTTTGTATTAAGAAAAGAATGATACCTGTCAAATTAAAGTTAACTTTTTGCAGAGTTAAAGTTAACTATTGGAAAAGTTAAATTTGATTTGGCTGGTATCATTGTGTCCTTATAATACAAAGATTGTATTTTTACAATACTTTTTGTATTAAGAAAAGAATGATACCTGTCAAATTAAAATTAACTTTTTGCAGAGTTAAAGTTAACTATTGGAAAAGTTAAAGTTAATTTGACTGGTATCATTGTGTCCTTATAATACAAAGATTGTATTTTTACAATACTTTTTGTATTAAGAAAAGAAAGATACCTGTCAAATTAAAGTTAACTTTTTGCAGAGTTAAAGTTAACTTTTTGAAAAGTTAAAGTTAACTATTGGAAAAGTTTAAGTAAACTTTTTGAAAAGTAAAAGTTAATTTGACTGGCATCATTGTGTTCTTATAATACAAAGATTGTATTTTTACAATACTTTTTGTATTAAGAAAAGAAAGATACCTGTCAAATTAAAGTTAACTTTTTGCAGAGTTAAAGTTAACTATTGGAAAAGTTAAAGTTAATTTGACTGGTATCATTGTGTCCTTATAATACAAAGATTGTATTTTTACAATACTTTTTGTATTAAGAAAAGAAAGATACCTGTCAAATTAAAGTTAACTTTTTGCAGAGTTAAAGTTAACTATTGGAAAAGTTAAAGTTAATTTGACTGGAATCATTGTGTCCTTATAATACAAAGATTGTATTTTTACAATACTTTTTGTATTAAGAAAAGAAAGATACCTGTCAAATTAAAGTTAACTTTTTGCAGAGTTAAAGTTAACTATTGGAAAAGTTAAAGTTAATTTGACTGGAATCATTGTGTCCTTATAATACAAAGATTGTATTTTTACAATACTTTTTGTATTAAGAAAAGAATGATACCTGTCAAATTAAAATTAACTTTTTGCAGAGTTAAAGTTAACTATTGGAAAAGTTAAAGTTAATTTGACTGGTATCATTGTGTCCTTATAATACAAAGATTGTATTTTTACAATACTTTTTGTATTAAGAAAAGAATGATACCTGTCAAATAAATAAAGTTAACTATTGGAAAAGTTTAAGTAAACTTTTTGAAAAGTAAAAGTTAATTTGACTGGCATCATTGTGTTCTTATAATACAAAGATTGTATTTTTACAATACTTTTTGTATTAAGAAAAGAAAGATACCTGTCAAATTAAAGTTAACTTTTTGCAGAGTTAAAGTTAACTATTGGAAAAGTTAAAGTTAATTTGACTGGTATCATTGTGTCCTTATAATACAAAGATTGTATTTTTACAATACTCTTTGTATTAAGAAAAGAATGATACCTGTCAAATTAAAGTTAACTTTTTGCAGAGTTAAAGTTAACTATTGGAAAAGTTTAAGTAAACTTTTTGAAAAGTAAAAGTTAATTTGACTGGCATCATTGTGTTCTTATAATACAAAGATTGTATTTTTACAATTCTTTTTGTATTAAGAAAAGAATCATACCTGTCAAATTAAAGTTAACTTTTTGCAGAGTTAAAGTTAACTTTTTGAAAAGTTAAAGTTAACTATTGGAAAAGTTTAAGTAAACTTTTTGAAAAGTAAAAGTTAATTTGACTGGTATCATTGTGTCCTTATAATACAAAGATTGTATTTTTACAATACTTTTTGTATTAAGAAAAGAAAGATACCTGTCAAATTAAAGTTAACTTTTTGCAGAGTTAAAGTTAACTTTTTGAAAAGTTAAAGTTAACTATTGGAAAAGTTTAAGTAAACTTTTTGAAAAGTAAAAGTTAATTTGACTGGCATCATTGTGTTCTTATAATACAAAGATTGTATTTTTACAATACTTTTTGTATTAAGAAAAGAAAGATACCTGTCAAATTAAAGTTAACTTTTTGCAGAGTTAAAGTTAACTATTGGAAAAGTTAAAGTTAATTTGACTGGTATCATTGTGTCCTTATAATACAAAGATTGTATTTTTACAATACTTTTTGTATTAAGAAAAGAATGATACCTGTCAAATTAAAGTTAACTTTTTGCAGAGTTAAAGTTAACTATTGGAAAAGTTAAAGTTAAT
This sequence comes from Leptopilina drosophilae, assembly GCA_032873175.1. Classification (NCBI taxonomy): domain Eukaryota; kingdom Metazoa; phylum Arthropoda; class Insecta; order Hymenoptera; family Figitidae; genus Leptopilina; species Leptopilina drosophilae. The sequence continues at coordinate 16,002,634 of CM065480.1, read as the reverse complement.
TTGACTAGTATCATTGTGTCCTTATAATACAAAGATTGTATTTTTACAATTCTTTTTGTATTAAGAAAAGAATCATACCTGTCAAATTAAAGTTAACTTTTTGCAGAGTTAAAGTTAACTTTTTGAAAAGTTAAAGTTAACTATTGGAAAAGTTTAAGTAAACTTTTTGAAAAGTAAAAGTTAATTTGACTGGCATCATTGTGTTCTTATAATACAAAGATTGTATTTTTACAATACTTTTTGTATTAAGAAAAGAAAGATACCTGTCAAATTAAAGTTAACTTTTTGCAGAGTTAAAGTTAACTATTGGAAAAGTTAAAGTTAATTTGACTAGTATCATTGTGTCCTTATAATACAAAGATTGTATTTTTACAATACTTTTTGTATTAAGAAAAGAATGATACCTGTCAAATTAAAATTAACTTTTTGCAGAGTTAAAGTTAACTATTGGAAAAGTTAAAGTTAATTTGACTGGTATCATTGTGTCCTTATAATACAAAGATTGTATTTTTACAATACTTTTTGTATTAAGAAAAGAATCATACCTGTCAAATTAAAGTTAACTTTTTGCAGAGTTAAAGTTAACTTTTTGAAAAGTTAAAGTTAACTATTGGAAAAGTTTAAGTAAACTTTTTGAAAAGTAAAAGTTAATTTGACTGGTATCATTGTGTCCTTATAATACAAAGATTGTATTTTTACAATACTTTTTGTATTAAGAAAAGAAAGATACCTGTCAAATTAAAGTTAACTTTTTGCAGAGTTAAAGTTAACTATTGGAAAAGTTAAAGTTAATTTGACTGGTATCATTGTGTCCTTATAATACAAAGATTGTATTTTTACAATACTTTTTGTATTAAGAAAAGAATGATACCAGTCAAATTAGAGTTAACTTTTTGCAGCGTTAAAGTTAACTATTGGAAAAGTTAAAGTTAATTTGACTGGAATCATTGCGTCCTTATAATACAAATATTGTATTTTTACAATTCTTTTTGTATTAAGAAAAGAATCATACCTGTCAAATTAAAGTTAACTTTTTGCAGAGTTAAAGTTAACTTTTTGAAAAGTTAAAGTTAATTTGACTGGTATCATTGTGTCCTTATAATACAAAGATTGTATTTTTACAATACTTTTTGTATTAAGAAAAGAATCATACCTGTCAAATTAAAGTTAACTTTTTGCAGAGTTAAAGTTAACTTTTTGAAAAGTTAAAGTTAACTATTGGAAAAGTTTAAGTAAACTTTTTGAAAAGTAAAAGTTAATTTGACTGGTATCATTGTGTCCTTATAATACAAAGATTGTATTTTTACAATACTTTTTGTATTAAGAAAAGAAAGATACCTGTCAAATTAAAGTTAACTTTTTGCAGAGTTAAAGTTAACTATTGGAAAAGTTAAAGTTAATTTGACTGGAATCATTGTGTCCTTATAATACAAAGATTGTATTTTTACAATACTTTTTGTATTAAGAAAAGAATGATACCTGTCAAATTAAAATTAACTTTTTGCAGAGTTAAAGTTAACTATTGGAAAAGTTAAAGTTAATTTGACTGGTATCATTGTGTCCTTATAATACAAAGATTGTATTTTTACAATACTTTTTGTATTAAGAAAAGAATGATACCAGTTAAATTAAAGTTAACTTTTTGAAAAGTTAATGTTAACTTTTTGAAAAGTTAAAGTTAACTGTTGGAATAGTTAAAGTTGATTTGGCTGGTATCATTGTGTCCTTATAATACAAAGATTGTATTTTTACAATACTTTTTGTATTAAGAAAAGAATGATACCTGTCAAATTAAAGTTAACTTTTTGCAGAGTTAAAGTTAACTATTGGAAAAGTTAAAGTTAATTTGACTAGTATCATTGTGTCCTTATAATACAAAGATTGTATTTTTACAATTCTTTTTGTATTAAGAAAAGAATCATACCTGTCAAATTAAAGTTAACTTTTTGCAGAGTTAAAGTTAACTTTTTGAAAAGTTAAAGTTAACTATTGGAAAAGTTTAAGTAAACTTTTTGAAAAGTAAAAGTTAATTTGACTGGCATCATTGTGTTCTTATAATACAAAGATTGTATTTTTACAATACTTTTTGTATTAAGAAAAGAAAGATACCTGTCAAATTAAAGTTAACTTTTTGCAGAGTTAAAGTTAACTATTGGAAAAGTTAAAGTTAATTTGACTGGAATCATTGTGTCCTTATAATACAAAGATTGTATTTTTACAATACTTTTTGTATTAAGAAAAGAATGATACCTGTCAAATTAAAGTTAACTTTTTGCAGAGTTAAAGTTAACTATTGGAAAAGTTAAATTTGATTTGGCTGGTATCATTGTGTCCTTATAATACAAAGATTGTATTTTTACAATACTTTTTGTATTAAGAAAAGAATGATACCTGTCAAATTAAAATTAACTTTTTGCAGAGTTAAAGTTAACTATTGGAAAAGTTAAAGTTAATTTGACTGGTATCATTGTGTCCTTATAATACAAAGATTGTATTTTTACAATTCTTTTTGTATTAAGAAAAGAATCATACCTGTCAAATTAAAGTTAACTTTTTGCAGAGTTAAAGTTAACTTTTTGAAAAGTTAAAGTTAACTATTGGAAAAGTTTAAGTAAACTTTTTGAAAAGTAAAAGTTAATTTGACTGGCATCATTGTGTTCTTATAATACAAAGATTGTATTTTTACAATACTTTTTGTATTAAGAAAAGAAAGATACCTGTCAAATTAAAGTTAACTTTTTGCAGAGTTAAAGTTAACTATTGGAAAAGTTAAAGTTAATTTGACTGGTATCATTGTGTCCTTATAATACAAAGATTGTATTTTTACAATACTTTTTGTATTAAGAAAAGAATGATACCTGTCAAATTAAAGTTAACTTTTTGCAGAGTTAAAGTTAACTATTGGAAAAGTTAAAGTTAATTTGACTGGAATCATTGTGTCCTTATAATACAAATATTGTATTTTTACAATTCTTTTTGTATTAAGAAAAGAATCATACCTGTCCAATTAAAGTTAACTTTTTGCAGAGTTAAAGTTAACTTTTTGCAGAGTTAAAGTTAACTATTGGAAAAGTTAAAGTTAATTTGACTGGTATCGTTGTGTCCTTATAATACAAAGATTTTATTTTTATAATACTTTTTGTATTAAGAAAAGAAAGATACCTGTCAAATTAAAGTTAACTTTTTGCAGAGTTAAAGTTAACTATTGGAAAAGTTAAAGTTAATTTGACTGGTATCATTGTGTCCTTATAATACAAAGATTGTATTTTTACAATACTCTTTGTATTAAGAAAAGAATGATACCTGTCAAATTAAAGTTAACTTTTTGCAGAGTTAAAGTTAACTATTGGAAAAGTTAAAGTTAATTTGACTGGAATCATTGTGTCCTTATAATACAAAGATTGTATTTTTACAATACTTTTTGTATTAAGAAAAGAATGATACCTGTCAAATTAAAGTTAACTTTTTGCAGAGTTAAAGTTAACTATTGGAAAAGTTAAAGTTAATTTGACTGGTATCATTGTGTCCTTATAATACAAAGATTGTATTTTTACAATACTTTTTGTATTAAGAAAAGAAAGATACCTGTCAAATTAAAGTTAACTTTTTGCAGAGTTAAAGTTAACTATTGGAAAAGTTAAAGTTAATTTGACTGGTATCATTGTGTCCTTATAATACAAAGATTGTATTTTTACAATACTTTTTGTATTAAGAAAAGAATGATACCTGTCAAATTAAAGTTAACTTTTTGCAGAGTTAAAGTTAACTATTGGAAAAGTTAAAGTTAATTTGACTGGAATCATTGTGTCCTTATAATACAAAGATTGTATTTTTACAATACTTTTTGTATTAAGAAAAGAATGATACCTGTCAAATTAAAGTTAACTTTTTGCAGAGTTAAAGTTAACTATTGGAAAAGTTAAAGTTAATTTGACTGGTATCATTGTGTCCTTATAATACAAAGATTGTATTTTTACAATACTTTTTGTATTAAGAAAAGAATGATACCTGTCAAATTAAAGTTAACTTTTTGCAGAGTTAAAGTTAACTATTGGAAAAGTTAAAGTTAATTTGACTGGTATCATTGTGTCCTTATAATACAAAGATTGTATTTTTACAATTCTTTTTGTATTAAGAAAAGAATCATACCTGTCAAATTAAAGTTAACTTTTTGCAGAGTTAAAGTTAACTTTTTGAAAAGTTAAAGTTAACTATTGGAAAAGTTTAAGTAAACTTTTTGAAAAGTAAAAGTTAATTTGACTGGCATCATTGTGTTCTTATAATACAAAGATTGTATTTTTACAATACTTTTTGTATTAAGAAAAGAAAGATACCTGTCAAATTAAAGTTAACTTTTTGCAGAGTTAAAGTTAACTATTGGAAAAGTTAAAGTTAATTTGACTGGAATCATTGTGTCCTTATAATACAAATATTGTATTTTTACAATACTTTTTGTATTAAGAAAAGAAAGATACCTGTCAAATTAAAGTTAACTTTTTGCAGAGTTAAAGTTAACTATTGGAAAAGTTAAATTTGATTTGGCTGGTATCATTGTGTCCTTATAATACAAAGATTGTATTTTTACAATACTTTTTGTATTAAGAAAAGAATGATACCTGTCAAATTAAAGTTAACTTTTTGCAGAGTTAAAGTTAACTATTGGAAAAGTTAAAGTTAATTTGACTGGTATCATTGTGTCCTTATAATACAAAGATTGTATTTTTACAATACTCTTTGTATTAAGAAAAGAATGATACCTGTCAAATTAAAGTTAACTTTTTGCAGAGTTAAAGTTAACTATTGGAAAAGTTTAAGTAAACTTTTTGAAAAGTAAAAGTTAATTTGACTGGCATCATTGTGTTCTTATAATACAAAGATTGTATTTTTACAATACTTTTTGTATTAAGAAAAGAAAGATACCTGTCAAATTAAAGTTAACTTTTTGCAGAGTTAAAGTTAACTATTGGAAAAGTTAAAGTTAATTTGACTAGTATCATTGTGTCCTTATAATACAAAGATTGTATTTTTACAATTCTTTTTGTATTAAGAAAAGAATCATACCTGTCAAATTAAAGTTAACTTTTTGCAGAGTTAAAGTTAACTTTTTGAAAAGTTAAAGTTAACTATTGGAAAAGTTTAAGTAAACTTTTTGAAAAGTAAAAGTTAATTTGACTGGTATCATTGTGTCCTTATAATACAAAGATTGTATTTTTACAATACTTTTTGTATTAAGAAAAGAATGATACCTGTCAAATTAAAGTTAACTTTTTGCAGAGTTAAAGTTAACTTTTTGAAAAGTTAAAGTTAACTATTGGAAAAGTTTAAGTAAACTTTTTGAAAAGTAAAAGTTAATTTGACTGGTATCATTGTGTCCTTATAATACAAAGATTGTATTTTTACAATACTTTTTGTATTAAGAAAAGAAAGATACCTGTCAAATTAAAGTTAACTTTTTGCAGAGTTAAAGTTAACTTTTTGAAAAGTTAAAGTTAACTATTGGAAAAGTTTAAGTAAACTTTTTGAAAAGTAAAAGTTAATTTGACTGGCATCATTGTGTTCTTATAATACAAAGATTGTATTTTTACAATACTTTTTGTATTAAGAAAAGAAAGATACCTGTCAAATTAAAGTTAACTTTTTGCAGAGTTAAAGTTAACTATTGGAAAAGTTAAAGTTAATTTGACTGGAATCATTGTGTCCTTATAATACAAAGATTGTATTTTTACAATACTTTTTGTATTAAGAAAAGAATGATACCTGTCAAATTAAAGTTAACTTTTTGCAGAGTTAAAGTTAACTATTGGAAAAGTTAAAGTTAATTTGACTGGTATCATTGTGTCCTTATAATACAAAGATTGTATTTTTACAATACTTTTTGTATTAAGAAAAGAATGATACCTGTCAAATTAAAGTTAACTTTTTGCAGAGTTAAAGTTAACTATTGGAAAAGTTAAAGTTAATTTGACTAGTATCATTGTGTCCTTATAATACAAAGATTGTATTTTTACAATTCTTTTTGTATTAAGAAAAGAATCATACCTGTCAAATTAAAGTTAACTTTTTGCAGAGTTAAAGTTAACTTTTTGAAAAGTTAAAGTTAACTATTGGAAAAGTTTTAAGTAAACTTTTTGAAAAGTAAAAGTTAATTTGACTGGCATCATTGTGTTCTTATAATACAAAGATTGTATTTTTACAATACTTTTTGTATTAAGAAAAGAAAGATACCTGTCAAATTAAAGTTAACTTTTTGCAGAGTTAAAGTTAACTATTGGAAAAGTTAAAGTTAATTTGACTGGAATCATTGTGTCCTTATAATACAAATATTGTATTTTTACAATACTTTTTGTATTAAGAAAAGAAAGATACCTGTCAAATTAAAGTTAACTTTTTGCAGAGTTAAAGTTAACTATTGGAAAAGTTAAAGTTAATTTGACTGGTATCATTGTGTCCTTATAATACAAAGATTGTATTTTTACAATACTTTTTGTATTAAGAAAAGAATGATACCTGTCAAATTAAAGTTAACTTTTTGCAGAGTTAAAGTTAACTATTGGAAAAGTTAAAGTTAATTTGACTGGTATCATTGTGTCCTTATAATACAAAGATTGTATTTTTACAATACTTTTTGTATTAAGAAAAGAATGATACCTGTCAAATTAAAGTTAACTTTTTGCAGAGTTAAAGTTAACTTTTTGAAAAGTTAAAGTTAACTATTGGAAAAGTTTAAGTAAACTTTTTGAAAAGTAAAAGTTAATTTGACTGGCATCATTGTGTTCTTATAATACAAAGATTGTATTTTTACAATACTTTTTGTATTAAGAAAAGAAAGATACCTGTCAAATTAAAGTTAACTTTTTGCAGAGTTAAAGTTAACTATTGGAAAAGTTAAAGTTAATTTGACTGGTATCATTGTGTCCTTATAATACAAAGATTGTATTTTTACAATACTTTTTGTATTAAGAAAAGAATGATACCTGTCAAATTAAAGTTAACTTTTTGCAGAGTTAAAGTTAACTATTGGAAAAGTTAAAGTTAATTTGACTGGTATCATTGTGTCCTTATAATACAAAGATTGTATTTTTACAATACTTTTTGTATTAAGAAAAGAATGATACCTGTCAAATTAAAGTTAACTTTTTGCAGAGTTAAAGTTAACTATTGGAAAAGTTAAAGTTAATTTGACTGGTATCATTGTGTCCTTATAATACAAAGATTGTATTTTTACAATACTTTTTGTATTAAGAAAAGAAAGATACCTGTCAAATTAAAGTTAACTTTTTGCAGAGTTAAAGTTAACTTTTTGAAAAGTTAAAGTTAACTATTGGAAAAGTTTAAGTAAACTTTTTGAAAAGTAAAAGTTAATTTGACTGGCATCATTGTGTCCTTATAATACAAAGATTGTATTTTTACAATACTTTTTGTATTAAGAAAAGAAAGATACCTGTCAAATTAAAGTTAACTTTTTGCAGAGTTAAAGTTAACTATTGGAAAAGTTAAAGTTAATTTGACTGGTATCATTGTGTCCTTATAATACAAAGATTGTATTTTTACAATACTCTTTGTATTAAGAAAAGAATGATACCTGTCAAATTAAAGTTAACTTTTTGCAGAGTTAAAGTTAACTATTGGAAAAGTTAAAGTTAATTTGACTGGTATCATTGTGTCCTTATAATACAAAGATTGTATTTTTACAATACTTTTTGTATTAAGAAAAGAATGATACCTGTCAAATTAAAGTTAACTTTTTGCAGAGTTAAAGTTAACTTTTTGCAGAGTTAAAGTTAACTGTTGGAAAAGTTAAAGTTAATTTGACTGGTATCATTGTGTCCTTATAATACAAAGATTGTATTTTTACAATACTTTTTGTATTAAGAAAAGAATGATACCTGTCAAATTAAAGTTAACTTTTTGCAGAGTTAAAGTTAACTATTGGAAAAGTTAAAGTTAATTTGACTGGAATCATTGTGTCCTTATAATACAAAGATTGTATTTTTACAATACTTTTTGTATTAAGAAAAGAATGATACCTGTCAAATTAAAGTTAACTTTTTCAGAGTTAAAGTTAACTTTTTGTAAAGTTAGTGTTAAACTATTGGAAAAGTTTAAGTAAACTTTTTGAAAAGTAAAAGTTAATTTGACTGGCATCATTGTGTTCTTATAATACAAAGATTGTATTTTTACAATACTTTTTGTATTAAGAAAAGAAAGATACCTGTCAAATTAAAGTTAACTTTTTGCAGAGTTAAAGTTAACTATTGGAAAAGTTAAAGTTAATTTGACTGGTATCATTGTGTCCTTATAATACAAAGATTGTATTTTTACAATACTTTTTGTATTAAAAAAAGAATGATACCTGTCAAATTAAAGTTAACTTTTTGCAGAGTTAAAGTTAACTATTGGAAAAGTTAAAGTTAATTTGACTGGTATCATTGTGTCCTTATAATACAAAGATTGTATTTTTACAATACTTTTTGTATTAAGAAAAGAATGATACCTGTCAAATTAAAGTTAACTTTTTGCAGAGTTAAAGTTAACTATTGGAAAAGTTAAAGTTAATTTGACTGGTATCATTGTGTCCTTATAATACAAAGATTGTATTTTTACAATACTTTTTGTATTAAGAAAAGAATGATACCTGTCAAATTAAAGTTAACTTTTTGCAGAGTTAAAGTTAACTATTGGAAAAGTTACAGTTAATTTGACTGGTATCATTGTGTCCTTATAATACAAAGATTGTATTTTTACAATTCTTTTTGTATTAAGAAAAGAATCATACCTGTCAAATTAAAGTTAACTTTTTGCAGAGTTAAAGTTAACTTTTTGAAAAGTTAAAGTTAACTATTGGAAAAGTTTAAGTAAACTTTTTGAAAAGTAAAAGTTAATTTGACTGGTATCATTGTGTCCTTATAATACAAAGATTGTATTTTTACAATACTTTTTGTATTAAGAAAAGAATGATACCTGTCAAATTAAAGTTAACTTTTTGCAGAGTTAAAGTTAACTTTTTGAAAAGTTAAAGTTAACTATTGGAAAAGTTTAAGTAAACTTTTTGAAAAGTAAAAGTTAATTTGACTGGCATCATTGTGTCCTTATAATACAAAGATTGTATTTTTACAATACTTTTTGTATTAAGAAAAGAAAGATACCTGTCAAATTAAAGTTAACTTTTTGCAGAGTTAAAGTTAACTATTGGAAAAGTTAAAGTTAATTTGACTGGTATCATTATGTCCTTATAATACAAAGATTGTATTTTTACAATACTTTTTGTATTAAGAAAAGAATCATACCAGTCAAATTAAAGTTAACTTTTTGCAGAGTTAAAGTTAACTATTGGAAAAGTTAAAGTTAATTTGACTGGTATCATTGTGTCCTTATAATACAAAGATTGTATTTTTACAATACTTTTTGTATTAAGAAAAGAATGATACCTGTCAAATTAAAGTTAACTTTTTGCAGAGTTAAAGTTAACTATTGGAAAAGTTAAAGTTAATTTGACTGGTATCATTGTGTCCTTATAATACAAAGATTGTATTTTTACAATACTTTTTGTATTAAGAAAAGAATGATACCTGTCAAATTAAAATTAACTTTTTGCAGAGTTAAAGTTAACTATTGGAAAAGTTAAAGTTAACTATTGGAAAAGTTAAAGTTGATTTGGCTGGTATCATTGTGTCCTTATAATACAAAGATTGTATTTTTACAATACTTTTTGTATTAAGAAAAGAAAGATACCTGTCAAATTAAAGTTAACTTTTTGCAGAGTTAAAGTTAACTATTGGAAAAGTTAAAGTTAATTTGACTGGTATCATTGTGTCCTTATAATACAAAGATTGTATTTTTACAATACTCTTTGTATTAAGAAAAGAATGATACCTGTCAAATTAAAGTTAACTTTTTGCAGAGTTAAAGTTAACTATTGGAAAAGTTTAAGTAAACTTTTTGAAAAGTAAAAGTTAATTTGACTGGTATCATTGTGTCCTTATAATACAAAGATTGTATTTTTACAATACTTTTTGTATTAAGAAAAGAATGATACCTGTCAAATTAAAGTTAACTTTTTGCAGAGTTAAAGTTAACTTTTTGAAAAGTTAAAGTTAACTATTGGAAAAGTTTAAGTAAACTTTTTGAAAAGTAAAAGTTAATTTGACTGGTATCATTGTGTCCTTATAATACAAAGATTGTATTTTTACAATACTTTTTGTATTAAGAAAAGAATGATACCTGTCAAATTAAAGTTAACTTTTTGCAGAGTTAAAGTTAACTTTTTGAAAAGTTAAAGTTAACTATTGGAAAAGTTTAAGTAAACTTTTTGAAAAGTAAAAGTTAATTTGACTGGCATCATTGTGTCCTTATAATACAAAGATTGTATTTTTACAATACTTTTTGTATTAAGAAAAGAAAGATACCTGTCAAATTAAAGTTAACTTTTTGCAGAGTTAAAGTTAACTATTGGAAAAGTTAAAGTTAATTTGACTGGAATCATTGTGTCCTTATAATACAAAGATTGTATTTTTACAATACTTTTTGTATTAAGAAAAGAATGATACCTGTCAAATTAAAGTTAACTTTTTGCAGAGTTAAAGTTAACTATTGGAAAAGTTAAAGTTAATTTGACTGGTATCATTGTGTCCTTATAATACAAAGATTGTATTTTTACAATACTCTTTGTATTAAGAAAAGAATGATACCTGTCAAATTAAAGTTAACTTTTTGCAGAGTTAAAGTTAACTATTGGAAAAGTTTAAGTAAACTTTTTGAAAAGTAAAAGTTAATTTGACTGGTATCATTGTGTCCTTATAATACAAAGATTGTATTTTTACAATACTTTTTGTATTAAGAAAAGAATGATACCAGTCAAATTAAAGTTAACTTTTTGCAGCGTTAAAGTTAACTTTTTGAAAAGTTAAAGTTAACTATTGGAAAAGTTTAAGTAAACTTTTTGAAAAGTAAAAGTTAATTTGACTGGCATCATTGTGTTCTTATAATACAAAGATTGTATTTTTACAATACTTTTTGTATTAAGAAAAGAAAGATACCTGTCAAATTAAAGTTAACTTTTTGCAGAGTTAAAGTTAACTATTGGAAAAGTTAAAGTTAATTTGACTGGAATCATTGTGTCCTTATAATACAAATATTGTATTTTTACAATACTTTTTGTATTAAGAAAAGAAAGATACCTGTCAAATTAAAGTTAACTTTTTGCAGAGTTAAAGTTAACTATTGGAAAAGTTAAATTTGATTTGGCTGGTATCATTGTGTCCTTATAATACAAAGATTGTATTTTTACAATACTTTTTGTATTAAGAAAAGAATGATACCTGTCAAATTAAAATTAACTTTTTGCAGAGTTAAAGTTAACTATTGGAAAAGTTAAAGTTAATTTGACTGGTATCATTGTGTCCTTATAATACAAAGATTGTATTTTTACAATTCTTTTTGTATTAAGAAAAGAATCATACCTGTCAAATTAAAGTTAACTTTTTGCAGAGTTAAAGTTAACTTTTTGAAAAGTTAAAGTTAACTATTGGAAAAGTTTAAGTAAACTTTTTGAAAAGTAAAAGTTAATTTGACTGGCATCATTGTGTTCTTATAATACAAAGATTGTATTTTTACAATACTTTTTGTATTAAGAAAAGAAAGATACCTGTCAAATTAAAGTTAACTTTTTGCAGAGTTAAAGTTAACTATTGGAAAAGTTAAAGTTAATTTGACTGGAATCATTGTGTCCTTATAATACAAAGATTGTATTTTTACAATACTTTTTGTATTAAGAAAAGAAAGATACCTGTCAAATTAAAGTTAACTTTTTGCAGAGTTAAAGTTAACTATTGGAAAAGTTAAAGTTAATTTGACTGGTATCATTGTGTCCTTATAATACAAAGATTGTATTTTTACAATACTTTTTGTATTAAGAAAAGAAAGATACCTGTCAAATTAAAGTTAACTTTTTGCAGAGTTAAAGTTAACTTTTTGAAAAGTTAAAGTTAACTATTGGAAAAGTTTAAGTAAACTTTTTGAAAAGTAAAAGTTAATTTGACTGGCATTATTGTGTTCTTATAATACAAAGATTGTATTTTTACAATACTTTTTGTGTTAAGAAAAGAAAGATACCTGTCAAATTAAAGTTAACTTTTTGCAGAGTTAAAGTTAACTATTGGAAAAGTTAAAGTTAATTTGACTGGAATCATTGTGTCCTTATAATACAAAGATTGTATTTTTACAATACTTTTTGTATTAAGAAAAGAAAGATACCTGTCAAATTAAAGTTAACTTTTTGCAGAGTTAAAGTTAACTATTGGAAAAGTTAAAGTTAATTTGACTGGTATCATTGTGTCCTTATAATACAAAGATTGTATTTTTACAATACTTTTTGTATTAAGAAAAGAATCATACCTGTCAAATTAAAGTTAACTTTTTGCAGAGTTAAAGTTAACTTTTTGAAAAGTTAAAGTTAACTATTGGAAAAGTTTAAGTAAACTTTTTGAAAAGTAAAAGTTAATTTGACTGGCATTATTGTGTTCTTATAATACAAAGATTGTATTTTTACAATACTTTTTGTATTAAGAAAAGAAAGATACCTGTCAAATTAAAGTTAACTTTTTGCAGAGTTAAAGTTAACTATTGGAAAAGTTAAAGTTAATTTGACTAGTATCATTGTGTCCTTATAATACAAAGATTGTATTTTTACAATTCTTTTTGTATTAAGAAAAGAATCATACCTGTCAAATTAAAGTTAACTTTTTGCAGAGTTAAAGTTAACTTTTTGAAAAGTTAAAGTTAACTATTGGAAAAGTTTAAGTAAACTTTTTGAAAAGTAAAAGTTAATTTGACTGGTATCATTGTGTCCTTATAATACAAAGATTGTATTTTTACAATACTTTTTGTATTAAGAAAAGAATGATACCAGTCAAATTAAAGTTAACTTTTTGCAGAGTTAAAGTTAACTTTTTGAAAAGTTAAAGTTAACTATTGGAAAAGTTTAAGTAAACTTTTTGAAAAGTAAAAGTTAATTTGACTGGCATCATTGTGTTCTTATAATACAAAGATTGTATTTTTACAATACTTTTTGTATTAAGAAAAGAAAGATACCTGTCAAATTAAAGTTAACTTTTTGCAGAGTTAAAGTTAACTATTGGAAAAGTTAAAGTTAATTTGACTGGAATCATTGTGTCCTTATAATACAAAGATTGTATTTTTACAATACTTTTTGTATTAAGAAAAGAAAGATACCTGTCAAATTAAAGTTAACTTTTTGCAGAGTTAAAGTTAACTATTGGAAAAGTTAAAGTTAATTTGACTGGTATCATTGTGTCCTTATAATACAAAGATTGTATTTTTACAATACTTTTTGTATTAAGAAAAGAATGATACCTGTCAAATTAAAGTTAACTTTTTGCAGAGTTAAAGTTAACTTTTTGAAAAGTTAAAGTTAACTATTGGAAAAGTTAAAGTTAATTTGACTGGTATCATTGTGTCCTTATAATACAAAGATTGTATTTTTACAATACTTTTTGTATTAAGAAAAGAATCATACCAGTCAAATTAAAGTTAACTTTTTGCAGAGTTAAAGTTAACTTTTTGAAAAGTTAAAGTTAACTATTGGAAAAGTTTAAGTAAACTTTTTGAAAAGTAAAAGTTAATTTGACTGGTATCATTGTGTCCTTATAATACAAAGATTGTATTTTTACAATACTTTTTGTATTAAGAAAAGAATGATACCTGTCAAATTAAAATTAACTTTTTGCAGAGTTAAAGTTAACTATTGGAAAAGTTAAAGTTAATTTGACTAGTATCATTGTGTCCTTATAATACAAAGATTGTATTTTTACAATTCTTTTTGTATTAAGAAAAGAATCATACCTGTCAAATTAAAGTTAACTTTTTGCAGAGTTAAAGTTAACTTTTTGAAAAGTTAAAGTTAACTATTGGAAAAGTTTAAGTAAACTTTTTGAAAAGTAAAAGTTAATTTGACTGGCATCATTGTGTTCTTATAATACAAAGATTGTATTTTTACAATACTTTTTGTATTAAGAAAAGAAAGATACCTGTCAAATTAAAGTTAACTTTTTGCAGAGTTAAAGTTAACTATTGGAAAAGTTAAAGTTAATTTGACTAGTATCATTGTGTCCTTATAATACAAAGATTGTATTTTTACAATACTTTTTGTATTAAGAAAAGAATGATACCTGTCAAATTAAAGTTAACTTTTTGCAGAGTTAAAGTTAACTATTGGAAAAGTTAAAGTTAATTTGACTGGCATCATTGTGTTCTTATAATACAAAGATTGTATTTTTACAATACTTTTTGTATTAAGAAAAGAAAGATACCTGTCAAATTAAAGTTAACTTTTTGCAGAGTTAAAGTTAACTATTGGAAAAGTTAAAGTTAATTTGACTGGTATCATTGTGTCCTTATAATACAAAGATTGTATTTTTACAATACTCTTTGTATTAAGAAAAGAATGATACCTGTCAAATTAAAGTTAACTTTTTGCAGAGTTAAAGTTAACTTTTTGAAAAGTTAAAGTTAACTGTTGGAAAAGTTAAAGTTTATTTGTCCGGTATCATTGTGTCCTTATAATACAAAGATTGTATTTTTACAATACTTTTTGTATTAAGAAAAGAATGATACCTGTCAAATTAAAGTTAACTTTTTGCAGAGTTAAAGTTAACTATTGGAAAAGTTAAAGTTAATTTGACTGGTATCATTGTGTCCTTATAATACAAAGATTGTATTTTTACAATACTTTTTGTATTAAGAAAAGAATGATACCTGTCAAATTAAAGTTAACTTTTTGCAGAGTTAAAGTTAACTTTTTGAAAAGTTAAAGTTAACTATTGGAAAAGTTTAAGTAAACTTTTTGAAAAGTAAAAGTTAATTTGACTGGCATCATTGTGTCCTTATAATACAAAGATTGTATTTTTACAATACTTTTTGTATTAAGAAAAGAATGATACCTGTCAAATTAAAATTAACTTTTTGCAGAGTTAAAGTTAACTATTGGAAAAGTTAAAGTTAACTATTGGAAAAGTTAAAGTTAATTTGACTGGAATCATTGTGTCCTTATAATACAAAGATTGTATTTTTACAATACTTTTTGTATTAAGAAAAGAAAGATACCTGTCAAATTAAAGTTAACTTTTTGCAGAGTTAAAGTTAACTATTGGAAAAGTTAAAGTTAATTTGACTGGAATCATTGTGTCCTTATAATACAAAGATTGTATTTTTACAATACTTTTTGTATTAAGAAAAGAAAGATACCTGTCAAATTAAAGTTAACTTTTTGCAGAGTTAAAGTTAACTATTGGAAAAGTTAAAGTTAATTTGACTGGTATCATTGTGTCCTTATAATACAAAGATTGTATTTTTACAATACTTTTTGTATTAAGAAAAGAAAGATACCTGTCAAATTAAAGTTAACTTTTTGCAGAGTTAAAGTTAACTATTGGAAAAGTTAAAGTTAATTTGACTGGAATCATTGTGTCCTTATAATACAAAGATTGTATTTTTACAATACTTTTTGTATTAAGAAAAGAAAGATACCTGTCAAATTAAAGTTAACTTTTTGCAGAGTTAAAGTTAACTATTGGAAAAGTTAAAGTTAATTTGACTGGTATCATTGTGTCCTTATAATACAAAGATTGTATTTTTACAATACTTTTTGTATTAAGAAAAGAAAGATACCTGTCAAATTAAAGTTAACTTTTTGCAGAGTTAAAGTTAACTTTTTGAAAAGTTAAAGTTAACTATTGGAAAAGTTTCAGTTCACTTTTGGAAAAGTTAAAGTTAATTTGTCTGGTATCATTGTGTCCTTATAATACAAAGATTGTATTTTTACAATACTTTTTGTATTAAGAAAAGAATGATACCTGTCAAATTAAAGTTAACTTTTTGCAGAGTTAAAGTTAACTATTGGAAAAGTTAAAGTTAATTTGACTGGTATCATTGTGTCCTTATAATACAAAGATTGTATTTTTACAATACTTTTTGTATTAAGAAAAGAATGATACCTGTCAAATTAAAGTTAACTTTTTGCAGAGTTAAAGTTAACTATTGGAAAAGTTTAAGTAAACTTTTTGAAAAGTAAAAGTTAATTTGACTGGTATCATTGTGTCCTTATAATACAAAGATTGTATTTTTACAATACTTTTTGTATTAAGAAAAGAAAGATACCTGTCAAATTAAAGTTAACTTTTTGCAGAGTTAAAGTTAACTATTGGAAAAGTTAAAGTTAATTTGACTGGAATCATTGTGTCCTTATAATACAAAGATTGTATTTTTACAATACTTTTTGTATTAAGAAAAGAAAGATACCTGTCAAATTAAAGTTAACTTTTTGCAGAGTTAAAGTTAACTTTTTGAAAAGTTAAAGTTAACTGTTGGGAAAGTTAAAGTTAATTTGACTGGTATCATTGTGTCCTTATAATACAAAGATTGTATTTTTACAATACTTTTTGTATTAAGAAAAGAAAGATACCTGTCAAATTAAAGTTAACTTTTTGCAGAGTTAAAGTTAACTATTGGAAAAGTTAAAGTTAATTTGACTGGCATCATTGTGTCCTTATAATACAAAGATTGTATTTTTACAATACTTTTTGTATTAAGAAAAGAATGATACCTGTCAAATTAAAGTTAACTTTTTGCAGAGTTAAAGTTAACTTTTTGAAAAGTTAAAGTTAACTATTGGAAAAGTTTAAGTAAACTTTTTGAAAAGTAAAAGTTAATTTGACTGGTATCATTGTGTCCTTATAATACAAAGATTGTATTTTTACAATACTTTTTGTATTAAGAAAAGAAAGATACCTGTCAAATTAAAGTTAACTTTTTGCAGAGTTAAAGTTAACTATTGGAAAAGTTAAAGTTAATTTGACTGGTATCATTGTGTCCTTATAATACAAAGATTGTATTTTTACAATACTTTTTGTATTAAGAAAAGAATCATACCAGTCAAATTAAAGTTAACTTTTTGCAGAGTTAAAGTTAACTTTTTGAAAAGTTAAAGTTAACTATTGGAAAAGTTTAAGTAAACTTTTTGAAAAGTAAAAGTTAATTTGACTGGAATCATTGTGTCCTTATAATACAAAGATTGTATTTTTACAATACTTTTTGTATTAAGAAAAGAAAGATACCTGTCAAATTAAAGTTAACTTTTTGCAGAGTTAAAGTTAACTATTGGAAAAGTTAAAGTTAATTTGACTGGTATCATTGTGTCCTTATAATACAAAGATTGTATTTTTACAATACTTTTTGTATTAAGAAAAGAATGATACCAGTCAAATTAAAGTTAACTTTTTGCAGAGTTAAAGTTAACTATTGGAAAAGTTAAAGTTAATTTGACTGGTATCATTGTGTCCTTATAATACAAAGATTGTATTTTTACAATACTTTTTGTATTAAGAAAAGAAAGATACCTGTCAAATTAAAGTTAACTTTTTGCAGAGTTAAAGTTAACTATTGGAAAAGTTAAAGTTAATTTGACTGGTATCATTGTGTCCTTATAATACAAAGATTGTATTTTTACAATTCTTTTTGTATTAAGAAAAGAATCATACCTGTCAAATTAAAGTTAACTTTTTGCAGAGTTAAAGTTAACTTTTTGAAAAGTTAAAGTTAACTTTTTGAAAACTTAAAGTTAATTTGACTAGTATCATTGTGTCCTTATAATACAAAGATTGTATTTTTACAATACTTTTTGTATTAAGAAAAGAAAGATACCTGTCAAATTAAAGTTAACTTTTTGCAGAGTTAAAGTTAACTATTGGAAAAGTTAAAGTTAATTTGACTGGTATCATTGTGTCCTTATAATACAAAGATTGTATTTTTACAATACTTTTTGTATTAAGAAAAGAATGATACCTGTCAAATTAAAGTTAACTTTTTGCAGAGTTAAAGTTAACTTTTTGAAAAGTTAAAGTTAACTATTGGAAAAGTTTAAGTAAACTTTTTGAAAAGTAAAAGTTAATTTGACTGGCATCATTGTGTTCTTATAATACAAAGATTGTATTTTTACAATACTTTTTGTATTAAGAAAAGAAAGATACCTGTCAAATTAAAGTTAACTTTTTGCAGAGTTAAAGTTAACTATTGGAAAAGTTAAAGTTAATTTGACTGGTATCATTGTGTCCTTATAATACAAAGATTGTATTTTTACAATACTTTTTGTATTAAGAAAAGAATCATACCAGTCAAATTAAAGTTAACTTTTTGCAGAGTTAAAGTTAACTTTTTGAAAACTTAAAGTTAACTGTTGGAAAAGTTAAAGTTAATTTGACTGGTATCATTGTGTCCTTATAATACAAAGATTGTATTTTTACAATACTTTTTGTATTAAGAAAAGAAAGATACCTGTCAAATTAAAGTTAACTTTTTGCAGAGTTAAAGTTAACTATTGGAAAAGTTAAAGTTAATTTGACTGGTATCATTGTGTCCTTATAATACAAAGATTGTATTTTTACAATACTTTTTGTATTAAGAAAAGAAAGATACCTGTCAAATTAAAGTTAACTTTTTGCAGAGTTAAAGTTAACTATTGGAAAAGTTAAAGTTAATTTGACTGGAATCATTGTGTCCTTATAATACAAAGATTGTATTTTTACAATACTTTTTGTATTAAGAAAAGAATGATACCTGTCAAATTAAAGTTAACTTTTTGCAGAGTTAAAGTTAACTATTGGAAAAGTTAAAGTTAATTTGACTGGTATCATTGTGTCCTTATAATACAAAGATTGTATTTTTACAATACTTTTTGTATTAAGAAAAGAATGATACCTGTCAAATTAAAATTAACTTTTTGCAGAGTTAAAGTTAACTATTGGAAAAGTTAAAGTTAATTTGACTGGTATCATTGTGTCCTTATAATACAAAGATTGTATTTTTATAATACTTTTTGTATTAAGAAAAGAATGATACCAGTCAAATTAAAGTTAACTTTTTGCAGAGTTAAAGTTAACTTTTTGAAAACTTAAAGTTAACTGTTGGAAAAGTTAAAGTTAATTTGACTGGAATCATTGTGTCCTTATAATACAAAGATTGTATTTTTACAATACTTTTTGTATTAAGAAAAGAATGATACCTGTCAAATTAAAGTTAACTTTTTGCAGAGTTAAAGTTAACTATTGGAAAAGTTAAAGTTAATTTGACTGGTATCATTGTGTCCTTATAATACAAAGATTGTATTTTTACAATACTTTTTGTATTAAGAAAAGAATGATACCTGTCAAATTAAAGTTAACTTTTTGCAGAGTTAAAGTTAACTATTGGAAAAGTTAAAGTTAATTTGACTGGTATCATTGTGTCCTTATAATACAAAGATTGTATTTTTACAATACTTTTTGTATTAAGAAAAGAATGATACCAGTCAAATTAAAGTTAACTTTTTGCAGAGTTAAAGATAACTTTTTGAAAACTTAAAGTTAACTGTTGGAAAAGTTAAAGTTAATTTGACTGGTATCATTATGTCCTTATAATACAAAGATTGTATTTTTACAATACTTTTTGTATTAAGAAAAGAAAGATACCTGTCAAATTAAAGTTAACTTTTTGCAGAGTTAAAGTTAACTATTGGAAAAGTTAAAGTTAATTTGGCTGGTATCATTGTGTCCTTATAATACAAAGATTGTATTTTTACAATACTTTTTGTATTAAGAAAAGAATGATACCTGTCAAATTAAAGTTAACTTTTTGCAGAGTTAAAGTTAACTTTTTGAAAAGTTAAAGTTAACTATTGGAAAAGTTTAAGTAAACTTTTTGAAAAGTAAAAGTTAATTTGACTGGCATCATTGTGTTCTTATAATACAAAGATTGTATTTTTACAATACTTTTTGTATTAAGAAAAGAAAGATACCTGTCAAATTAAAGTTAACTTTTTGCAGAGTTAAAGTTAACTATTGGAAAAGTTAAAGTTAATTTGACTGGAATCATTGTGTCCTTATAATACAAAGATTGTATTTTTACAATACTTTTTGTATTAAGAAAAGAAAGATACCTGTCAAATTAAAGTTAACTTTTTGCAGAGTTAAAGTTAACTATTGGAAAAGTTAAAGTTAATTTGACTGGTATCATTGTGTCCTTATAATACAAAGATTGTATTTTTACAATACTTTTTGTATTAAGAAAAGAAAGATACCTGTCAAATTAAAGTTAACTTTTTGCAGAGTTAAAGTTAACTATTGGAAAAGTTAAAGTTAATTTGACTGGAATCATTGTGTCCTTATAATACAAAGATTGTATTTTTACAATACTTTTTGTATTAAGAAAAGAAAGATACCTGTCAAATTAAAGTTAACTTTTTGCAGAGTTAAAGTTAACTATTGGAAAAGTTAAAGTTGATTTGGCTGGTATCATTGTGTCCTTATAATACAAAGATTGTATTTTTACAATACTTTTTGTATTAAGAAAAGAATGATACCTGTCAAATTAAAATTAACTTTTTGCAGAGTTAAAGTTAACTATTGGAAAAGTTAAAGTTAATTTGACTGGTATCATTGTGTCCTTATAATACAAAGATTGTATTTTTACAATACTTTTTGTATTAAGAAAAGAATGATACCAGTCAAATTAAAGTTAACTTTTTGCAGAGTTAAAGTTAACTTTTTGAAAAGTAAAAGTTAATTTGACTGGCATCATTGTGTTCTTATAATACAAAGATTGTATTTTTACAATACTTTTTGTATTAAGAAAAGAAATATTCCTGTCAAATTAAAGTTAACTTTTTGCAGAGTTAAAGTTAACTATTGGAAAAGTTAAAGTTAATTTGACTGGAATCATTGTGTCCTTATAATACATAGATTGTATTTTTACAATACTTTTTGTATTAAGAAAAGAAAGATACCTGTCAAATTAAAGTTAACTTTTTGCAGAATTAAAGTTAACTATTGGAAAAGTTAAAGTTGATTTGGCTGGTATCATTGTGTTCTTATAATACAAAGATTGTATTTTTACAATACTTTTTGTATTAAGAAAAGAAATATTCCTGTCAAATTAAAGTTAACTTTTTGCAGAGTTAAAGTTAACTATTGGAAAAGTTAAAGTTAATTTGACTGGTATCATTATGTCCTTATAATACAAAGATTGTATTTTTACAATACTTTTTGTATTAAGAAAAGAATCATACCAGTCAAATTAAAGTTAACTTTTTGCAGAGTTAAAGTTAACTTTTTGAAAACTTAAAGTTAACTGTTGGAAAAGTTAAAGTTAATTTGACTGGTATCATTGTGTCCTTATAATACAAAGATTGTATTTTTACAGTACTTTTTGTATTAAGAAATGAAAGATACCAGTCAATTTAAAGTTATCTTTTTGAAAAGTTAAAGTTAACTATTGGAAGAGTTAAAATTAACTATTGGAAATGTTAAAGTTAACTATTGGAAAAGTTAAAGTTAACTATTGGAAATGTTAAAGTTAACTATTGGAAAAGTTAAAGTTAATTTGACTGGTATCATTGTGTCCTTATAATACAAAGATTGTATTTTTACAATAATGTTTGTATTAAGAAAAGAATGATACCAGTCAAATTAAAGTTAACTTTTTGAAAAGTTAAAGTTAACTTTTTAAAAATTTAAAGTAAACTTTTTGTAAAGTTAAAGTTAACTTTTGGAAATGTTAAAGTTAACTATTGGAAATGTTAAAGTTAACTATTGCAAAAGTTAAAGTTAATTTGACTGGTATCATTGTGTCCTTATAATACAAAGATTGTATTTTTACAATAATTTTTGTATTAAGAAAAGAATGATACCAGTCAAATTAAAGTTAACTTTTTGAAAAGTTAAAGTTAACTTTTTGAAAATTCAAAGTAAACTTTTTGTAAAGTTAAAGTTAACTTCTGGAAATGTTAAAGTAAACTTTTTGAAAAGTTAAAGTTATTTATTGGAAAAGTTAAAGTTAATTTGACTGGTATCATTGTGTCCTTATAATAGAAAGATTCAAAGTTAACTTTTTGAAAAGTTAAAGTTAACTATTCTAAAAGTTAAAGTTAATTTGACTGGTATCATTGTGTCCTTATAATAGAAAGATTCAAAGTTAACTTTTTGAAAAGTTAAAGTTAACTTTTTGAAAAGCTAAAGTTAACCTTTGGAAAAGTTAAAGTTAACTAGTAGTATAGCTAGGAGACTTCGGGACCACTTACCTACGGTCGGTAAGGTAGATTTCAAAATATCTTAGTTTCAAGTGGCTTGGTGGGGTTGTTCTACTTTACCGACCGAGTTTTTAGTACCAGCGGCCACCGATAGATGGCGCCACCGCTCATTTCAAACCCGCTTGGTGGGGTATTTAAATTTTATTTTTTAAATTTTCAAGTGGCATGGTCGGGGTGTTCTACTTTACCGACCGAGTTTTAATACCGTTGGTCGCCGCTAGATGGCGCTATTTTATTTGTAGCCCAATTCAAACCCCCTTGGCGGGGTATTTGAATTTTTATTTTCAAAACTTCAAGTCGCTTGGTTGGGGTGTAGTTTTAGTAATTGGCGCCTTAATTCCCAACAATTGTTTAGGCAGCCACTAATAGATGGCGCAGCTTATGAATTAAAATTTCTATTGTCTAGTTCAAAGTCTCTTGGTGTGTTATTTTAAAATTTGTATCTCAAATTACTGATAATTAGTCACGGTTACAACCTATAAACACCACCACTTTGATTATTAAAATTTAATAAATAAAATTATATATTGAATAAATAATATATCACAGTCTTGTTTTGAAGCAATTAGTTTCTACTACCATCGCTCAGTGGCATTATTTTGTCCACTAGAGGTAAGTAAATAAATAATAGAAATAGTAATATTATAATAACAATAATATTCTATTAATATTATTCTTATAAGAAATAGTATTTAAATCTCCCCAAAATTAGTTTATTACTGCTGACGTCATATCTCGAACATGAAAATATCGATATTTAGATTTACTATTATCAACTTTTAATTCATTTAGTTAAAATCATTTCCCGACTTTATATATATTACTGATAATAATTAATTCTTATATATATTATTATTATTATTTTATTTAAAATATTAATTCACAATTAACTACTTGCCACAGTTTAGCTGGTAGGCATGCAGTCACCGTGGTGTGTCTGCACCTTTATTTTGAGACTCAGTGACTCGCGCGCAATGAATTTAGTTCTACAGTTTGTCGTGAGGTGCACTTCTAACAGCTATGAATCTCTAGTCGAACGACCATCTCTAATATTATACACATTTCTTTTAAACAGCTCGTGACAGTTGACGCATTATTAAGATTATTAGAAATGGTGAGTACGATTGAAATAATAAATCTCTCTCTATATATAGATATTCATTGTGGTATTTATATGAAACATTTCTTTTCTTTTCATAGAATCCATTGCATGTAAACATGGCAGAAGAAGAACTACCAAAAACATCATACACAGTTTGCAATCTCTGCCGCCAAACTTTTGTGCAACGGGACCCGAGGATACAACAGGCACAAATAATTCCTTACAACTATAAAAAAGTAATAGTTTCAGTTAATGGAGATCAGAACTTTGTTCCTCAGGTTAGAATTATTATTATTATTGTTAATAGTAACATCTTTTCATTTATTTTTGTTCCCTTCATTATCTTAATTAAATACACATCTGTTCGTTTTAATTTTTAGGTTAGAACCGATGTCAACACAGAAGAGGAAAAAGAAAACACCTGTAATAAGAGAAGCAAATTGAGTGCTGAGAAAACGTTTGATACCCCTCCACTAAAGAGGGTACGCTATAGATATACAAGGTGGGATACACCTCGTTTCATACAATTACCGGTCATCGACAATGACACCCTTGATACTGATGAAAGTCTCGATAAAATTTTGAACGAAGCCATCGAATTTCAAGAGCAAAATTTAATTTCGAAGGACACTCTTGATACTGATGAAAGTCTCGATAAAATTTTGAACGAAACCATCGAATTTCAAGAGCAAAATTTAATTTCGAAGGACACCCTTGATACTGATGAAAGTCTCGATAAAATTTTGAACGAAGCCATCGAATTTCAAGAGCAAAATTCAAATGAGAATTTCATTACTAATTTTGCTGAAGATTTGTTCCATATCGATGCACCACCATCACCATACGAACCAACGTTTGTACAAACATCATCACAAACATACAAGGAAATATTAAACGGAATCTTAGAAGAAGAAGAGTGCTGTAGCTTATATAATAATCTTTTAAAAGACAAAAAATAAACAAAAGCCGTGGAATTAAAAATAAAAAAGTGAGAATAGTGTCTTAAAATATTTAAAAACAAAAATGTGATATTAGTGTCATAAAATATTTAAAAACAAACAGTGATATTAGTGTCTTAAAATATTCAAAAACAAACAGTGATATTAGTTTCTTAAAATATTTAAAAACAAAAAGAAGTGATATTAGTTTCTAAAAATATTTAAAATATTTATATAGATCACAAAATATGTGATAGTATATACTATTTATTACTTTCTTTGTTTTCAAACTTTTTTTTGTTTGCATTTTTTTTTTATTCACTGGAACTTTTTTTTAATTTTTATCTGTTCCAAAAATTTTTTTGCACTGTTTTTTTTTGTACTAAAAATTTGTATTGTCTGTGTACTATTTTTTTCATTGATACTTTTTCGTTTGTTCATACTATGTTTTTTTTTAATTGAAACTTTTTTTGTGTTTGCATTTTTTTTTTAATTGAAACTTTTTTTTGTGTTTGCATTTTTTTTAATTGAAACTTTTTTTTGTGTTTGCATTTTTTTTTAATTGAAACTTTTTTTTGTGTTTGCATTTTTTTTTCACTCAAACTTTTTTATTTTTGTCGGTTCTAAAAAAAAATTTTTTTTGCACTATTTTTGTACTAAAAATTTGCATTTTATTTGCATCTTTTTTTTTCATTGATACTTTTTCGTTTGTTCATGCTATGTTTTTTTTCATTGAAACTTTTTTTTGTGTTTATATTTCTTTGTTTTGTTTGTACTACATTTTTTTTCATTGAAATTTTTTTGTATTTGTATTTCTTTAATTTGTCTGTACTACAATTTTTTTCATTTGTATTTATTTGTATACTTTTTGTATTTGTATTTCTTTAATTTGTCTGTACTACAATTTCTTTCATTTGTATTTATTTGTATACTTTTTGTATTTGTATTTCTTTATTTTGTACTACGTTTTTTTTTATTGAAACTTTTTTTTGTGTTTGTATTTCTTTAATTTGTCTGTACTACAATTTTTTTTCATTGAAACGTTTTATTTTTATTTGCACTATGTTTTTTTGTGTGTATTGAAACTTTTTATTTTTCATACTGCGGTTTATAAACAATTTTTTCATCTTCATTTGTCTAATAATAATGTTTATTTTTTAATTTGTAATTTTTTTCCTATTTGTGTCTTTTTTATTTGTACTACCTTTTTTCTTATTAATATTTTTGTAATTATCAACATCAGTAGATGTTGATTCATTTAATTTGTTTCAGCGTTGTACATATATCACAATGGTGGGGATGCAGTGATGGTAGGGATGGCTGAATGAGGTGCCTCACAGACGAGAGGGACTCATTCTCGTCTCAGCCTTCTGAATGTTCATAATGTATTATAATCATCCAAAATCTTTTCTTATATATAATATTTGATATATTTAACTTTGTTCATAAAATTATTAAACAGAAAAATGGAAGAAACTAATATTGTTCCGGACAGCAGCGATATCTGCATTACAATTTATGACAGTGAATCATCAACTGTCATTCTTGACAGCAGCGATGATGATGATGTTCTTGTCATTAATATTAGTGACACTGAGGTAAAAATAATTTAATAATTAAATAATAGTAATATAATAATAATTTTAAAGTAGTAAAAATTTAAAGTAAGAATTATTTATTAAAATTAAATTTTATTTATTTTATTTTATTTATTTATTTACACGGGCCTTGCCCTTTCGTACATAAGTACTAACAATAGAAAAGAAAATAATAAAAAAATTAATTAACGAAGTGATGACACATTAATTATATTGAACCAAAAATGCTGTTCCTTAAGTTTTTAATAAAAACGTTCAAAGGTACGCCATAAAAATCAATATTTGAATGGAACACATTTGCTTCTCTTGTCAATCTGGGAATTACCGCATTAGAAATAAAATTGGTTCTGCACAATGATCGTCTGAGAAGAGTCGGATTTCTAGTAGGCCTAAAATTTATTGAAAAGTTTAATAAAGATAGAAGATGAGGACAATTTATGAATCCATTAATTATTTTAAACAAAAATAGTAAGTCAGAGAATAGAAATCTGTCGCTAAGAAGTGGAATACCCAAAATCCGCCTCAAATCAGTATAGTCATGACCATGTCTGTCAAATGGTATCCCCACTTGTCTTGCAACAAATCGCATGAATTTTATTCTGAATTCGCTCAAGCTCAGTTATAAGATATTCCTGATAAGGTGACCCAGACCAGCGAGGCAAACTCAATAATTGGTCTGACTAGTGAGAAATACAAGACCTTCATTGCCAATACATTTTTGAAGCGAGTTATATTTCTAGTGACAAAGCCTAAGGCCCTGGATGCTTTGTTAATTACTAATAATATATGAGATTTTAAAATTAAGGGAATTGTCAAGTAGTACGCCCAGGTCCCCGAATCGTGGAAACTCTAGTAAGGATTTCATTGCCAATTGTATAATCATAGTTTATTATGTTAGAAGTTTTACTAAAAGAAATAATATAACATTTACTAGTATTAAAAAAAAGTTTATTCTTGAAACACCATTCGTTGAGACAATTAAGATCAGATTGGAGGTCATAAACATCTTGGTCTTTGGTTTATAGATTTAAAAATTTTAAGATCGTCAGCAAACAAGAGAATAGAGCAATGTTTAATAACAGAATTAATGTCATTTATAAATAATAAAAAAAAAGAGTGGACCAAGATTCGAACCCTGAGGTACACCAGAAGTTAATAAAAAGGGTTCTGAAAATTCATGATCAACACGAACAGAAGAATATCTATTAGAAAGATAGTTTTTTATCCATAGCATTAATTTGTGAGAGAAACCGAAGGCCTCCAACTTTTGCCACCAAAATTGAATAGGTCAACCTTATCGAAGGCTTTAGCAAAGTCAGTATATACCGCATCAGTCTGAACACCCTGTCAAGATTTGATGATACAAAATTAGTAAACAAAACCAAATTAGTCAGGACAGATCTTCGTCTCATAAAGCCATGCTGCTCGTTTATAATAATTTGCTCAAACTTGACTATAAAATAATGTCAAAAAACTATACTTTCAAAAACCCTTAGCAAGTGAGCTTAAAATAGTTATAGGACGATAATTAACCACATTTTGCTTATCACCATCTTTATGAATCGGTTACTATGATACCTCTCTTCCAAATAAAGGGGGAAATATTCCACTTGTCAAAGATTGGTTAAATAAAAATATACAGAGGATCAACAAGTACAGAGCGGCATGACTTCAGGAAAGAGGGGGGAATCAGATCAGGACCTGCACCTTTTTTTGGTTTCTAAATCACTTAACTTTTTAGCTATCATTTCTTTAGTAATTGAGCAAGTATCTATTGGTAAGTTATTGTCAAAATTGAAAGTAAGAAGCAGGGACACCACCAGAAAGAACATGAACAGAACCAAAATAGTTAGCAAAGCAATTAGCAGCATCAACAGGAGTATTTGACGGTATATTATTATACAATACCTCGCTAGGAATACGAGTTTCTTTCTTTAATGAATTTACAAAATTCCAAAATTGTTTAGGGTTAGAAATGACAGCTTTTTCAGTTCTAGATATGAAGTTATTATAAGTTGACTTTGACAGTGCTTTACATGCTTCACGTAGTTTAGAAAATTCATAATAATCTTGCTGACTATTTGAACCCTTAAAAATTTTTTATGCGCTATTTTTTTAAGATATACTAAATCGCTTGAGTTGGTGTGTGAACCATAGTGGATAGTTATCATTCTTAATTCTTTTCAACGGCACAAAGAGTGTGATAGCTGTGTAAATATAATTATAAAAAATAGAAACTGCCTCATCAATGTTTTGTATGTCAAGTATGAGATTCCAATTAATATCTCTTAAAAAGTTGCAAATATCATTAGTATTAGCAATCTCAAAATTATACTTTAAGAACTGATTATTCGATGCTAAATTATCACAACTGCTAAGAAAGTTGTGAATAGTAAAAATTAAAGGCGGATGATAACTATCCACAGGCAATATGGGGTTCAAACACATATCCAGAGTGTAATTTAACGAATTATACAAAACCAAATCTAGAAGAGAACCGTGTAAATTAGTAAAAGTATTTAATTGCGTTAAATTTATATAATCGAGACAATTAGATAGGCAGGTAGCTATGTCTTTGCAAAGTCGAGTTGAGTTTTTTGAAATGCATGATTGATCGTCGGAAAGAGAAGTATTCCATGTGACATGAGTTATGTTAAAATCACCCATAATACAAAAAATAGCATTAGGATACAAAATATATAATTCCTCAAGTATAGCACACACTGTAGAGTAAATAATTAATTTAGAATTAGGAGGAATATAAAAAGTTCCAATAATTATAAACTTGAATTTCTAGAAAATTTCACAAAAAACATGTTCAATAGAGGGAAAATTATTTGGTAATACACAGAAGCACGCAATGAAATATCACAAGCAATCAAAAACAACCCCCACCACGCAAAAAATTGCTGGAATAAGCACTTCTGTCACAACGAAATAAGTCATAATTATACAACCCTAACTCTGAAGAACAAAAAGATGATGTGAGCCAAAGTTTCTGAAAAAATAATTATTTTATATGAAGATAGAAAAGTAATTAAAGACTCGCGTAAAGAAAATAACTTCGTTCGCAGACCTCTCACAATTTTGGTAGTATATATTGAAATGTCAACAGTATTCACAGTGAGGAGAGGTTCCGTCCATAGGAGAGACAGACAGATCTGAGGGGGGGATCACACTCGAGGAGAAACCACTTGCACTAGTACAAGGCAAATTTAAACACCATTACTAGCAAGCGAACCTTGACAAATACAAGCATTTATTTTGTAGGTGGGTTCCTTCGCGAGACGACAGTTGGCTCTCCACGAAGATACCTGATGAAGAGATCGCTTTTCCCCTTCCTTCATTCTCTCCGACATTGACTGCTTGGCCCTCTTGTATTGAAGCATTTGCGCTGGTGTCTTGTCCCATGAAAGTGATAGATTCGGTGGGAGAGAAATTCTGGTTGTGGTAGTGTTGGTCAATTTGAGATCTCTGTATGCTGATATCACATTTTTGACATGTGACTCGTCCATTAACGAAACTCTTAACGGTCGAGGCTGTGGTGACATCTGTTGGTGTTTACCAAGACGAAGCAAGTTATGAAATTTTGGAGTACTCAATGGAAGTAAAAAATTTAAAAATTATATTAATTAAATCAAAATCAGAAAGAGAAGTCGAAACAGTTGCATTCATGATTTTTTCAGGAACATTGAAAAATATTAAATTACACTTTCGAATGTTGCGATCACTAATCTCTTTTTAAACACTCTGACATGATATTATCAGAGCAATTTTTAAATTTATGATTAAGAGAAGTAATTTCATCTTTGATACCTTCGATATCCTTTTCAATAGAGTCCATGCGAGATACAACCGCTTCTATTTTGCCAACTCGTTCAGAGACATCATTCAGGGTGGTTTTGAGAGGATCAATTTGTAGGGCTATTTTCCTTAATTGATCTGCCATCATTTCAGACAAATCATTCTTTGTAAAAGTCAATGTAGTAGGATTGGGAGAATTAGGTCTAGAACTGCAGCATTTTTTTTTCTTGTAACAGCTGGGATGATACGGAAGTGAACATTTATCACATCTAGAGATCTCTCTTTGAATCTCACTATTACAAATTCTACAGAGCTTATCACTCAAAGAAACAGCAGTGGTAGCCATTGCAGTTGTAGGTTAGAAATTACAATTCACTACAAATATCACCATATAAATCACCCACAAATGTTCAAACTACACAAATTATATGTCACTAAGGTTGTTTCTCAGTAATAGTCAATCAGCACAATAAAAATGTTAGTAAAACTTTAACAAAACTAAAATAATTAAGAGACCAAAGGAAGCACGTTGTGTCAGCACTTCGCACATGCGCAGTCCAATAATCATTATTATTAAATTAATATATATAAAAATTGTTTGAATTGAAGTATAGATTTTAATAATAATAAATGTTATTTTTCTTAATGTTTTTTATAGATGGAAGATATCCTGCAAGATGTTTCAGATGAAGTCATTAATGAGAATGACCCATCATCTGAATCTGAATCATTCGAATCATCATCGGAATCATTATCATCCGAATCAGAATCATTATCATCCGAATCATCAGCAGAATCATTATCATCCGAATCATCATCATCAGAATCATTATCATCAGAATCAACGTCATCATCATCATCCGAATCATCACACACACAAAAAAAAACATGTGGATGTTTGTGTCATCGGAATAACAAACGAAAGAGGTCTCTATCGCTCACAAAGCGTCGAGTCCGCAGTGTGGTGATAAAAAAGTATTAACAAAAAATTATTACATAGATAATAATAATAATAATATCTCATTTTATATTTAATATTTTTTTATTTTATTAAATGAACATATCCAACCAGTAAAAAGTGTGTGTATGCAGAATGTAAGTGAGAAGGGGTAAGAGAGAGAAGGGGTAAGAGAGAGTAGGAACTTGATGGTATAAATCGGTGCGCCAACAAGAAAAGCTCAATTCTATTTTAGCATTTCTAAAGGAATCATTACAACAGTAAGTATAGATTCCTTTACAAATTTTCGGTTTGTTCTCTTTATTTTCAGATTACAACGTTTTTAGGATTTTTTTATCTTTTTATTTTTTTTCATTTTTTTAATTTTCTTTATTTTCAGATTGCAACGTTTTTAGGATTTTATATATATATATTTTTTTTATATTTTTTAATTCTCTTTATTTTCAGATTACAACGTTTTTAGGATTTTTTTTATCTTTTTATTTTTTTTTCATTTTCATAATTCTAATTTTCTTTATTTCTAGATTACAACTTTTTTAGGATTTTTTATATATATATATATATTTTTTCATTTTTATATTTTTTTAATTTTCTTTATTTTCAGTTTACAACGATTTTAGGATTTTTTTATCTTTTTATTTTTTTTTCATTTTCATAATTCTAATTTTAAATTTAATTCTAGATTGCAACGTTTTTAGGATTTTTTACATATATTTTTTTATATTTTTTTTAATTTTCTTTATTTTCAGATTACAACGATTTTAGGATTTTAGGATTTTTTTATCTTTTTATTTTTTTTTCATTTTCATAATTCTAATTTTAAATTTAATTCTAGATTGCAACGTTTTTAGGATTTTTTATATATATTTTTTTTATATTTTTTTAATTTTCTTTATTTTCAGATTACAACGTTTTTAGGATTTTTTTATTTTCATAATTCTAATTTTCTTTATTTCTAGATTGCAACGTTTTTAGGAATTTTTATATATTTTTTTAATTTTATTTATTTTCAGATTACAACGTTTTTTATGATTTTTTATAGTTTTTTTCATTACTATATTTTTTAATTTTCTTTATTTTCAGATTACAACACTTTTAGAAACTTCATTCAAGGTTTTAAAAGGAATGTTCTCCGCTTTTCTATCTTTTTTTTGCTAAATTTAAAGTATTCTCTTTATTTTCAGTCCACTTTTTTTTAGGTTTTCTTCAAATTTGTATATTCTCCGCTTTTCTATCTTCTTTTAATTACATTAACCTTTCGTGAATATATTAAATATACCGATTATTCTTATTTTTTTCAGATAACAAAATGGAAAAGACAAATTCATATTCATATTTTGATGATGATGATGATAGCAACGATGGAGCGGAAAGAATTTTAATTTTAATTTTTGAGAGCGAGGATGAATTCGATAGTGAAGATGATTACGATGATGAATTTGATAGTGAAGATGATGAATATGATAGTGAAGATGATGAATATCATAGTGAAGGCTCCACTATCGATGACAACGATGATGAAAATGATGATGATCTTATTATCCGTCCAATCATTGTCATTACACAGGTAATTAATTTTATAATAATAATAATAATAATAATAATAATAATAATAATAATAATAATAATAATAATAATAATAATAATAATAATAATAATAATAATAATAATAATAATAATAATAATAATAATAATAATAATAATAATAATAATAATAATAATAATAATAATAATAATAATAATAATAATAATAATAATAATAATAATAATAATAATAATTATAATTATTTTTTTTTTTGCTTAGGGAATTTGGGAAATCTGCCTACAGATACCTCGGATTCCGCACTCCAAGGTTATGTGGGGTTGGTATAATAACAAATCAAAATAAAGAAAAATAAATAATATAGTAAATTTAGAATACTGGCGACCTACTGCCAGCCCGACCCACTAAAACCCGTAACCCTTCTTTTGGAGCCCTTTACCCTCCCTCGGAACTGTCGCAAGACTTTAGCCTTCGAGGGTGGCGCTCCAACTCTGTCGCTGCTGCGACTTTGTTCTTTACCTGCGGTTCTCCTGCGTCAATAGTTAAAATTTTAAACTATTATAATATACAAGCGGAAGTAACAGCACAACAATAATAAAAAACAAATACTAAAAAGAGTAAAATATGTCAAGAGGTAAAATATTCAACAGGTGTAAAACAAAAAACATATAAAATAAACAGATGTATAAAGTCAAAAAGGTAAAAGCTGTATATGGACAAGTAAATCACAGAATAAGTTAGAATTATAAGGACAAATAAATCACAAATTAAATTAATACAAAAAAAAAACGAACAAACAAATTAAAAGCTGTTTAAATTACGCTTTTTGGCGGCCGTCGAGATCCTTCCTCGACATGACCGAGATTATGAAGTTCTCAACTTGCCGCCAATTCCCTTCTGACTGGGTCATCAGCGATACCATGTTCTCCGGTGTAACTTGACTGTTTACACCTTCGAACATGGCCCGCCTCTCCAAGTCCCACTTCTTGCATGAGAAGAGGGTGTGCTCCGCGTTGTCCTCAGGAAACTGGCAATATGCACACACCTCGTCCTCGCGTAATTTAAAGCGACACAGGTACGAGTTAAAGCACCCGTGACCTGTGAGCGCCTGAGTCATATAATAGGAAACCTGACCGTGTTTCCTATTTATCCAGGTGGCGAGTGCCGGGATAAGGCGATAAGTCCATCGACCTTTCTCCTCACCATCCCATCTTTCTTGCCATCTTTCTATGAGCCTGTGC
Organism: Leptopilina drosophilae; assembly: GCA_032873175.1. NCBI lineage: Eukaryota > Metazoa > Arthropoda > Insecta > Hymenoptera > Figitidae > Leptopilina > Leptopilina drosophilae. The sequence goes on along the minus strand of CM065480.1, from coordinate 15,969,318 downwards.
CTCGCTTCTTTGCGGATCAGGCCCTTGCTTGGTCTTATTTCCTCATCCAAGGAACTTCTTTCTTTAGAAAAGAGAAACATTTCTTCCCTTTCCCTCGCCAAAAGATCTGCTGGCGGGACACTTGCAAGGACCTGCACAGCACTCGTAGATACCGTCTTATATGCAGAGATGATACGCGTAGTTATCGATCTCTGCGCAGACAGTATCTTATCACAGATGGTTTGACATCTTTTACTTCTCAGAGATGGGGCCCACGCTGGTGCTGCATAAAGCATTTTAGCATGAGCGACACTCGCCACCAGTCTTCGTTTTTGTTCACGGGGTCCGCCTATGTTTGGCATTAACCGTGAGAGATTTGCCGCACACTCGATCGCCTTATTTGACGCCGTAGCCATGTGGTGGTGGAAATTTAACCTTCCATCCAACTCCACACCAAGATATTCAATTTGCTTACTCCACTTGACCTCGAATCCGTCTATCACGATTCGTGGGAGCTCATAACCACGTCTGTCTGTGACCAGCAGTGCTTCGGTCTTTTCCAGGGCCATTTCAAGACCTCTGGTATCCAGCCAGTCTTTTGCTAGCCTCAGACATTCGTTCACCAATGTCCCAAGAGCCTCCTCACTTTCGGCAGTGCACACGAACAACGCGTCGTCCGCAAAGCCGATGATCACCGCACCTTCGGGCAGACCCATTCGCAGAAAATCATCGTATGATACATTCCATATAAATGGGCCCACCCTCGAGCCTTGAGGAGCCCCACGCTGCATCTCTTCCATGAGAGTGCAGGTGTCTCCCTCATATATAACCCACCTGTCGCTAAGATAATTATCCATTATCCGCAACAAGTAGGGCGGCATGTTCTTCATTTTCATCGACTCGATGAGATCTTTCCATCTTGCGGAATTGAACGCGTTGCGTATGTCAATTGCTACCAACGCGCAGAAGCTCTTTTTTTATCTGGTCCCAATTTGTTTTTTCCTGCTTTGGCTATGTCTACTACTGCCTGGATGGCATCAACTGTAGATTTGCCTTTACGGAAACCAAATTGGTTATCGGATAGACGATTCTCTCCGGTCAAGTGGCTTTGCATTCTCTGCAGAACCATATCCTCTAGAAGTTTACCCATCGTATCCAGCAGGCATATGGGCCTGTACGACGAGACTTTATCTAGAGGTTTTTCACCTTTCCTTAGGAGGACTAACCTCTGTCGCTTCCAGTCGCGGAAGAACTCTCCTCTCTCCAGGCAAAGATTGAAGCATCTAAGCAGAATCTGGGGTAAAGTGTCGATAACCAATTTCAGGATATCGTTACTTATCCCATCGATTCCAGGCGCCTTGCCTGTTTTCAATCTTTTGCCTGCTTTTTCCAATTCACTAAGTGTGAAAAGTTCCTCCTCTTCGACTTTGCAAGAACTCCAGTCCATCCTAAGGTATGGCTCCGCAGGAGGAAACAAAGATTTTATTATCTTTCTGACCCAATCGGGGTTATCCAGGCCGGGGGTCTTTTGCCTCGTTACTAATTTCTTAGAAACGATTTTAAAAGCCAGACCCCATGGGTCCCTATCGACTTCCTCGATTAGGTCCTTCCAGCTACGGCGTCGCGACCTACGGATCTCTTTTTTGAGGCTCTGCTTTGCCTCCTTGAAAGCCTCTTTTAGCAAGGGATCTCCCTTAGATCGGGTGTATGTCCTTCTTGCTTTGAGACAGTCCTTTCTCAAGGAGGCTAGTTCCTCTGACCACCAGTGCAAGGATTTCTTCCTAGGGAAGGCGCCTTTTCGTGGCATTGCCGCATTGCAAGCGGTGATTATCATGTTCCTCACCGCTCGCACCTCCCCATCAAGACTACTCGGCCTCTTCACCCAGCCCAAGTCCTCAATTAAGAGGTCTTCTCTTAGGGACCGACCGAACTTCTCCTTGTCGAGTTTCTTAATATTCCACGAGGAGGTTTTGCGACTAGGAACTTCCTGTCTTGTTCCTCCTCGTGTGTCTTCCATCGAGACTGAGAACTCGATGTACTGGTGGTCACTTGCAGTATATTCCTCAGAGACCCGCCAGTCGCTTATGCGGCTAAATATTTTAGACGATGCGATCGTTAGATCTATAATTGATCCGATCGCACCTCGTCTAAACGTCCATGTATTTCCCCGGTTCACAACTAATAGGTCGTTCCTGGAGATCATTTCACCAATCAGAATTCCTCTCTTGTCGAGCCTCGTCTCACCCCATTCTGGCGACTTTGCATTAAAATCGCCGGTGATGATGACATCCAGCTTGGATTCTATGAGGCTCGATTTTAGGTCTTCTATATTGTCTTCGAAGTTCGTCAGTGGGTCGTTGGGTGAGAAGTAGCAGCTATACATACGTATATTAGCCACCTCTATCCACACGAACCCACTGCTCGTCTCCAGGAACTTGTCAACCCGCAATTCTGGGTTGCACAGCTTTATGGCTGCTCTCTTCGCCTTATCCTGATACCAAGGGGTGAGGTCGCCTCCTTGATACTGCTCACTGCAGAACAGGATATCGACCTCATTTTCCCTTGCTGTTTGCATCAGGAGCACCTGTGCATCCTTACTTGTATGCAGGTTGACCTGAAGAAACTTTAGAGTTTTGCCCTTTTAAGTTTCTCCAGTTCCTCCTTGTAAACCGGGCAGGATATTCGTCCAGGTACATGGTCGACTTCCTTTCTTCCCAGGTCAATGCACGTTAAGCACTTTGGCTTTCCGTCCGGGCAGTTCTTTGAAAAGTGGCCCTCTTTTCCACACTTTCGACAGTTTTTGGTTCTGTCAGGACCCCGGCATGTTCGCATAGTATGACCATATGCTAGGCATTTTTGGCACCTTGACACTTCTAAGTGTTCGCGGATTGGAGCGTTAATCCATCCATTGCGAACTTTGCCTATCTTTATTAAAGCATTGCTTTCTACTTCCGGTAGGCGGATTATTGCCACCTTCGTCCCACCGAAACGTGGAAGAAGACGACACGATATGTCCAGATCCGGTTTCTCCACTTTTTCTCTCAGAGCTGAAACTACTTCCTTTTCTGTAATAGATTCGTCAAGTTCCCTAACTTCAAGAGACCTCTTATTTACAAGGGCTATCACATCGGCTCTGTCATGCAGAGCCGATGTAACGGCCCCTGCAAATTTGGATGTCTGTCCTCCTTTTTTGACGACCACGAGAATCTCCTTATTTAGGGTTCTCCTAATCTTTATTACTTCTGTACCAAAGTCTTCTGGTTTAACAGAAGATTTTAAAAAAGGCACAATTTCGTCAATAGACTCTGGAGTTCTGACTGAAATCTTTACTGCTTCAGTTTTCCTGAGCTTTAAAGGCTGGCTCTGGTGATCCTTTTGCTTCTTTTCTTTAGAAGCCTTCTTCTTTTTTGACACCCGTCTTCTATTTACGACGGGGTTAAAGCCTTCGCTATCTGGGACAATGCTTCCCAGGAGAGTCTCGGCATAAGTCGGTTTACCGACTTTCTCAGGGGCCGACTCTCCTTCCTTTGACGGCGCGTCTGTTTTCTTCGCCACACTGCGCCTGATTTTTTTTCCTATCGGAGTATCCGGCAGAGGGCTCGTTTCCAGTCCGCGTTTTCTACTGTCCTTAGCACTTCCCAGACTCGCGGCATCGCTGTTCGACTTCCTAGGCGTTTCAGCAGATGAAGTTAGAGGCTCCGGCTTTTTAAATGGCTCGGGGATAAAACGCAGATTACTACGAATTATATCGAACGCCATCTCCAGAGCAACTATTCCATCCTGAACGCCCCTGCTAATATTCTTTTGCTTTTTACAGGCTTGGCGCATATTTTCCAAGACCTGAGGTATTGTCCGGAACTGGGCTTGAACATTTTTTTCAAAACAACCGCTTCCAATATCGGTTTTCTGTTGGCTCCCTCCAAAATCCATGGAGCCTGCACCGACTACCGGGGCTTGCACCCGATCAGAGCCGGTGGTGGGATTACCCTCAATCGAGGTACCCACTTGGAGTAACGTATTTAAATTTTTGTCCATTGCATTTATTTTTTTTTCTTTGTGTGGTTGCCCTTTAGTTGAAAGCCCCACCACCACGACAAGGTCTACCGAACATATCCATGATGTCAGTCATGCCCGGCAGCGGATAAGCATCCCACCCCGGAGCACCAACTCCGTCAAGAATGGCAGTAATGTGTGGCTAAGGATATGCGTCCAGACCCAGCACACCCATGCCATCAAAAACGGCAGCCGCGACAGGGAAAGGATAATCATCCGCCTCTCCCAGCACATCAAAGACATCGATGATGTTCGGTAGTGGACAACCATCGGCGGGGAATAATTATAATTATAATAATAATTATAATTATAATAATTAATGATAACATAAATCTATTTCTTCTTTTTAGACGTTCGAGTTATTACATATGCTCCCCGAAACATCATCATCATCATCAGAAGGAGTCTTTAAGAAATAAAAGATTTATAAATTAATAATAAAAAACTTTTTATAGAAAAATGGTTATTTTTAATAGTGTGTATGTGTGTGTGTGTGTGTGTGTGTGTGTGTGTGTGTGTGTGTGTGTGTGTGTGTGTTTAGATTCAGAGAGTTCAAAATATGGGACCAACATGCGCGCGCATATTAGGGAGTTGATAACTGCGTGCGCATTTTATTAGTAGTGGGATAAAATATAAAAGTGGGGGACTGTGGTTATATAAAGCAGTTTCCCAGCGACCAGTCATTATTTCTTCAGATCTCTAAGTAGCAGTAAGTATAACTTTCTCTATTACTTTTCAACTTATTATTTTCAGGATTTCTTACAGGTTTCCTTCTAGATTTTATTCTTCAACATTTTTTTTTGTTTTTCACAAATTTCCTTTTAGGTTATATTTTTACAGGCTTTCTTTCAGGATTTTTACAGGTCTCCCTACAGATTTTATTTTAATTTTTTTTGTCTTTTACAGGTTTCCTTATAGATTTTATTTTCAATTTTTTTTATTTTCCAAGTTTCTTTCAGGTTTCCTTATAGATTTTATTTTCAATTTTTTTTTATTTTCCAAGTTTCTTTTAGGTTTCCTTATAGATTTTATTTTCATTTTTTTTCCAAGATCTTTTACAGGTTTCCCTACAGATTTTATTTTAATTTTTTTTGTCTTTTACAGGTTTCCTTACAGATTTTATTTTATTTTTTTATTTTCCAAAATTTTTTCAGATTTCTTTACAGATTTATTTTTTCATTTTTTTTCAGGTTCCCTTACAGATATTATTTTAGAATTAAATTATATTATTTAGAATTTGTTTTAATATATATTGTCTCTGTCCTTTCTGTTTTAGATTTGTCTACGTAAACAAGAAACAAAAATGGATTTAGAAAAAGTTAATGCTGTTGGACGCATGGAAGCTACCCTGCCAACAAAGCCTCTTTCCGAATTGGTTCCAAAGAGTCGCTACATGATTAATAAATTAATAAAAGTGCAGACACGATTCGGATCAAGGATTCTGACAGAAGTGGATAACGAATTTATCACTTTTTTACCTGCAAGATTTGTAAAATTGTTTGATGAAGAGCCAAATACCTTGGAGATGATGCAAGAAGCTGCAAGTTCAAACAAGTTGTACATGAAGTACTTGGGTGGAACATACAACGCTTTGGAATTTAAGTATAAATAAATTAAAGTGGAATTTTTTATAAAATTGATGTTTGTAAAATATGAAATTTTGACATTAATAATAAAAAATATATATTTATCTATAAATTGTTTGTAATATTATTATCATCCCTATCCAGGTTAATTTTCAGGAATTAGTTTTAAGTTTTATTTTCAGAAATAATAATAAAATTAAAAAATTAAGGAAAAGGTTTTTAAAAGAATAAGAGAGAGTTGTATTATTTTAAATTGTTCATGTTTATTTTTAAACTATTCAATTCTTGTTTTACAAAAAAGATTCACAATTTTCGTAGAATGATTGTAAAGTAGTAAATGTAGTGTCAACTTCATCAATTCCTTTTACAGCAGCACTTATATATCGGTTTGAAGGCTCTAGGAACCATTCTTGAAGAATTTTTACATTTTTCACAGCACAATTTTCACTATGAAGAGTATGATGTTTGCAGGTGGTTAACAATTTAGTATCAAGCTTTTTCAACGATGGACAGTTAAAATCTTCTAAATTTTCTACATTTAACAAATAAAACTCTAGCCAAGACTTTTTTTTTAAGCCTTTAACATAGATAGCACTAGCTCCACGTAGTATTCCTTGTAGAACAAAAGGAAGTTCATCATATGGAACATCTCCAGCTGCCCAATCAATTCCGTGGTAATTATGCGTTAACCAACGATTTTCACTTTTGTAGCGTCCAGGCAATGTATTCCAGGCACAAGGAGGTTCAAACAGAAAGACGAGTGGTTGAGCATCTAACTGTAGAGGAAGTATCGCCAACTCTTTGAAGACAAAATCGTTATTGGGTTTTTTGAAACCTTGTACATCTACAATGAACTCCATTATGAAATAAAAACTGAAATTCTGACTGAAATCAGCTGTTTTTATACCCAATCACCCCACTACTTTATCCCCACTACAGCAGTTTCTTGACAACGCCGCTGATTGGTTTATATTGTATGACGCGGTCGTGGATAATTAAGCAGTAGGCAGTGGTTTCAGCCGGCATGTTGATTCCTGCTTCAAATTCTAAACGTACATCAACTGATGCTTGTTTCAGAAATTCATTTTGTTTTGAACAATCAATAACAATTAGAGGAAACAGACTTTTAAAAATATCCTTTGTTAAAATAGGTTTTTAATCTTTACCATAATAGGATGATTGAAAATTAGCGTACATTTCATAAAGTAGAGAGTACTGATTTTGATCAAAATTTAGATTTAAATTTCCATATGGATAATATTGTGAATTTAAAAAGAGTTTAACGTTTGTAATATTGCAATGGTCAAAATGACAAGCATATTTCTTACGTTTATCTTTTCTCGCTGTTTGAAATCCAACAATAACATAGCGTGGTTTCTCTAATTGAGTCGATGTTTTAATTTGCCACAAAACTTTTGAACTTGTAGGAATTAGAGGATATTCATACATTTCCCAAGATCTAAAACTTATTGAAATTAATGGATCCTTTTCAATAAACTTTAGTAGTTTAATTTTATTATTATCAGCAGGTAGAACGTATGGAACCATCCATTCAAGTTTATTGATGAAAATTTTAAATTCTTCATCACCTCCTTGTCCTGTTTGAATGATAGCATTCATGTCAGAACGTGCTCTTGTTAAAATAAGTTCATGTTTAGCGTTCATAACAATTTTTTTATAATCTTCAGCAAAACCAAAAATCATGCTGAGTGGTATTGTGACATCAAAGTAGCCATTTTCCAAAACAAGTCTGGCATCAGCTGTCATTCTTGAATACCCAGCATTTTCAATGAAATTTAACTGTGTAGGAGTTTGGGAGACATAATTTTTCATAATTGTAGTATGTCCAACGTATTTACAGCGATCAATTTCAATTCCATTTAGTTCATAGCGAATTTCATCAAACAAAAAACATACAGCATTATTACTTAGATGCACGTTTTCCGTAAGAGTAATTCCATCATTTTTAGCTAATCTGCCAAAAATATGTAATGAACTTTTACTGGGTAAAATGCATAAGTCTTGATGTTGTACTGCGATTCGAATTTCATCACTATTGTTAAAAGATGAAGAAGCATACGGTTGATGAGCATGAATTTCATAATGAGCTATAGACTCATCAAAATTCACTGCTGCTGGAATATTGAGAAGTTCGTCCATTTTTGTTGCAACAGCACCCACAAAATATGTAGATTAATTGTCTTGTTTTCGTTTTTTCTTTCCTTGAACTCTCAGACCTAGTTCTTGAAGAAAGAGGCGATTCTGTGGTGTTAACACCTTGTAAGATGACTTTAGACTGATTTGACTCTTGCATGTTGACTGACTTTTATAGTTTCCACCAACAACAACAGCTCTTTGATTATATACAATTCCCATTACAATGACTTTATATGCAATCGAATAGTTATAGTTTCTCCTCTAAAATTTATTAAATCACCATCCTGGTCGACAATTCGCAGCTGTATATTATGTATTGTCTTGGTGGAAATCGGAAGATAAATGACGTGTGCAGGGACTTCCACAATCTTATATCCTGGTGGGACGCTTGGAAAAAATTCATGGATAGTATGGACTTTTTGGTTATTTATGTATGATCCAGATGTTATATTGCACTCAATTCTAACTGAATTAACTTTTAAAATAGCTACAGGTAAATCAGAAGTATGTGCTGAATGAGGTACTAGATGCTGTGATGTAAATCCCAACAATTTACCAATCGAATCTTCAGGGTTAAAATCAATCGGTAAATTGGATTTAACTACACTGCGCAATGTATTATTATTTGGTTTTATACTAATGACAGTTCCGATTTCTACAGAATTTTGTATATAGGATTCAATGTCTTTTATTTCATAACTTCCAGTTGCAATATCGATTATTTGATTTCCAATGTAAAACTTATTATTTCCTTTATCAATATTGGGAATCGAATTAAAAGTCAACAATTCAACAAGACCAAGTGCATAACTTTTATTTGAAGTTAGTTCTATTGGAGGGAAATATTCAGCTTCTAGAACTGAAGAATTTCCCGTTAACGTTAGAGTAAATGAATCACTCATCTTGCTCTCAGATTTTATACTGAAAGCTTACAATAGTTACATACGTTTATATAAGTTAAAGCTACTCTTAATATTTAGTTGATTACATAAAAATTTAAGACACAAGTGCCCACATACAAAAGTATCATATTTTTGATACCTCTCATGATTATATTTTATTAAGCTACCATCACCTAGATAAATGACAAGTTCTGTTGGTGGAGCAAGGTTGCCAAAACTATCAAAATACATGGTTTCATTTTTAAGTTTTTTATATGCTACCCAATGTGTTCCTGAACCCTCCTTGTTATCAAGATTGATTATTCCTGATTCATATTGATGAGGACCACTAACAGGTAGTTCATTTCGCATATAAACACCGCGAAAATGAGGTATTTTTATAATTTTTGCATACCTCAACAAATCAAAATCAGTTAATGGACGATGAGGTAGCTTCAAAACAAGTTTTTTTTCCTTCTTGTTATTCTCTTCTTCCTTGATGCTCGTTTTTTAATTCCTTTTCCTTGAATGTAGGGTTTCAAATGAAGACCAAGTCCTTGCCGATAAGGCTTAAGGTGTAATCCTTTTCCAAGCGATATAGCTTCCATGGTTTTATTGTGACGTTGAGCTTCTGAAAGCTGTTCGCTAGCTGTTTTAGCCTTATTAACAGCCCTTGCTATTCCTGAAGCTCCTCCAGCAAGGGCTCCTAAAGCGCTAAGTCCAGCAAAAATTGGAACTAGCGGTAAAATTCCACCTACTTTAGTAGGTACAGGAAGAATTCTAGGTGATAGAATTTTGGATTTACCACCAACATTTTTTATTGCCTTTCGTGCACCAATCATAGCTGCTCTAATTGATTCTTCAGCATTATTACTGGGAACCATACTTTTTCGAGCAGCGTCGACAATTTTTCTTAGCGCTATCCGTTTCTTCTTACATATTGTTTTTCTTTTTTTCTTTCTTATGGATGATTTTCTCCTTCTTTTCATCACCATACCTAATTTAGATTTAGTTTTCATAGTTCCTGAAATAGCTAAAGCAGCTGCTCGTTCACTCACACTAGAATCTTTAGCAGTAACACGTTCCCACGCTTTCTTAGCTAATACTTTATCTGCTTCGTTTCTTGCTTCAATGTTTTCACGATTTTGCGAATATGCAATGTCGTGTTGTTTGCAAGCAGCGTCCAATGGATTAATTCCTTGATCACCACGAGCTAAACGCTTTGCTAACTTTGTACCAGGCCCACAGAATTGGTAACCTGGTAAATGTATCTCAAACGGTAAACTATTGATTATACGATTGATTAAACCTTTTCCTCGATAGCGATCTTTTTTCACCTCTTTATGCAGAATCATACTTCACTCTACAAAAGTTGATGTTGAACTGACGAAAGGGACTATAAAAGCCAGCTATTTATACATTTTAAGGCAGTTACTGTCAAGATGCAGTTCACAAAACAACCTGTCGCACTGCCAATCAGTAGTATAGATGTTAAAACAAATGAAAAAAAGATTAGACGCCATGGTAGTTTGTTTTCGGACAGCATTCGAGCAGTCTTCTGTGGTCCCTCAAATTGTGGTAAAACAAATGCTCTACTTTCCCTTATAATACATCCAAATGGTCTAAGTTTTGAAAATATTTACCTCTACTCGAAATCTCTACAGCAACCGAAATATAAATTTTTGGAAAATGTCATCAGTAATGTGAATGGTGTCGAGTACTTTCCATTTAGTGAACATGAAGAAGTAGTATCTCCAAAAGACGCTAAACCAAATTCAATATTCATTTTTGATGACATTGCTTGCGAAAAACAAGATAATGTTAGAGCTTTCTTTTGTATGGGAAGACATGTAAATGTGGACAGTTTCTACTTGTGTCAAACGTATGCTCGTATTCCAAAACATCTAGTTCAAGATAATGTTAATTTATTAGTTCTATTTAGACAAGATGAAAAGAATCTAAAGCATGTTTATGAAGATCATGTTAATACAGATATGAGTTATACTCAATTTCGCGATTTATGTTCAGAATGTTGGAAATCTGATAAATATGGATTTGTTGTTGTTGATAAGGACCGTAATTTTAATGAGGGAAGATATAGAAGAGGATTTGATTGCTTTATTACACTATAAATATAAGAACTTTATTAAATTTTTACTTAGTACAGTTTATCTTGTCACAAAGAAAACATGTATAGAAAAGAGCAAGAAACACTTCGTCAAATAGCAAAAGCAAGTGATGCTATTAGACGAAAACATCGTTTACTCAAAATGGGTAAAGAGGCTGCAGAAACAATATTAAAAGAAACTCTTCAACCAATTGTAACACCTCTTGAAAAGTTGGTTAACGTAACAACTGACATACCATTCAAAAATATTAAAAAAGAAAAAGTTAAAAAGGAGGAAAATGATTTTTCTTTCTCAACTGCTGTTGATGATGAGGAAGAATTCGATAAAACACTACTAAATGACACTGTACTTGATAAGAGTGCTAACTTTGAAGAAGAAGAACTTAATTATGAAAAATTGACAAATAAATTTATTCTATTATTGAATAAAAACAGGAAACTTTTTTTAGACATGGTTTATGGAGTACGTAAACTGCCTAATGGTACTTTTATGATTGGAGATACATCAGTTGATTTAGAAGGTCCTCATATTCGACTTACTGGAAAGAAAAAATATTTAAAAACTGCTGGGTTGCCTGAACTCTTATTTACACAAAAACCTAAACAAGCATTAATAAGTCCAGATGATTTAGAAAATTATAAAGAAATTCTTGAAGCTACAAATGCACATCGAAAGAATTATAGTTCCAGTGAACCTTTGAACATAAGCAGGAGTTCTAAATACGTTGATGTAATTGCAAAACTTTTTAAGAGTTCACCAAAAAAGGGTAAAGGTATTTTAAAAGGGAAGAAGAAGTTTGGAAAAAAATTACCTCAATTTATGATTACAAAGAAAAAATTTCAACCAGACTACATCTATTGGGATGATCCTAATGAACTAGATGATCGATTACGTCTGCTAGTAGCATCACAGCAAGCTGGAAATCCGAGCCACAATAATGAAATTATGTCAATTATAGAAGAACTACGTGAAGCTCATATTATATATTAAGAGAACTCAAGCTAATAGAGCTTAGTATTAAAATGAGCATTGATGTGTTTGGACATCCCTTGTCACGGCCTATTGCAAGTCGTGGACAACCTGGACCTTCCGGAATTGGTTTTAAAATTACTCCAAGTGGACAATACGATATTGATAACAAAAGACTTTGCAACGTACAGAACGCTGAAGAACAATACGACGCAGTAAATTTAAGACAAGTAAAACAAATTGTTAAAAACGAAATAAAAACTGTTTTTGCAGTTACATCATCTTCAAGATCAGCTATTGATGACTTGAATATTCTTATACAATCTATAGAGGAAAGAATTAACGAAAAACTTAAGCAGATTGAAACTGATTTACAACTTGAATTATCTTTTCAAAACGCTAAATATATCGCTAAATTGGATTCACGTTTAACAAACCTTGAAAATGGACGATGAAAAGTTAACTGTTGTTAAAGAGTTGCATAGACAGGCTAGAAAAAATTATCCTCGTCGAAAAGTTCAAATGCGTGGCATCGATGAAACCTGGCAAGCAGATTTAGTTGAAATGATACCTTATTCTTATTCTAATAAAGGTTTCAAGTACATGCTCACAGTTATAGACATATTTTCCAAATATGCCTGGGCTGTAGCTGTAAAAAGTAAGAATGGAAAAGATATTTCTCTAGCCATGAAAACTATTCTAAAACAAGGTCGAATTCCTAAAAATTTGCACACTGATAGAGGCAAAGAATTTTACAATTCTGAATTTAAGAGTTTAATGCAAGAATTTAACATTAATCTCTATTCCACCTATAGTAATTTGAAAGCCTCAATTGTTGAAAGATTTAACCGCACTCTGAAAAATATGATGTGGCCTGAATTCAGCTTACAAGGCAATTACAAATGGATAAATCTTTTACCTACGCTCATATCAAAGTACAATAATAAAAAGCATCGTACTATTGGTATGAAACCCAAAGATGTTACAGTAGAAGATACAAGAGAACTGCTAAGACGTATCCGTAAACTACGAAAAATTCCGCTGAAAAAATCAAAATTCAAAAGAGGAGATAGAGTTCGAGTCAGCAAATTTAAAAATATTTTCGAAAAAGGATATACTCCCAACTGGACAACGGAAATATTCACTGTGGACCAAGTCAAATCGACAAAACCAGTTACATACAAGCTGAGAGATTACCAAAATCAGCCCATCGAAGGTGGTTTCTATGAGGAAGAACTGCTGAAAGTCCAGTATCCAGATGTTTACCTTGTTGAGAAAGTCCTGAAAACTCGCGGTAATGATGTCTATGTGAAATGGCTTGGATTTGATAGCTCGCACAATAGTTGGATAAAAAAATCTGATATGTAATATAGTTAAAGTGAAGTTAAAATAAAGTTAAAGTAACGTTAGAGTAAAGTTAAAATAAGTTAAAGTAACGTTAAAGTAAAGTTAAAATAAGTTAAAGTAACGTTAAAGTAAAGTTAAAATAAGTTTAAGTATTGTTAAAGTAACATTAAAATAAGTTAATGTAATGTAACTAGAGTAAGGTTTTACTGAATAAAGAAGACATAAAATAAAATGTACATCTCTTTTTTTTATTAAAAACAACAAAAATGTTTTTTTACAATGCTTCCTCATCTTCCATAATTTCTGCAATTTTACAATGCCCCCAAGCAAGGGTGTCGGTGCTGTTGGCTAACAAAAATCTTTTATCATCGAAAGGACTCAGAGCAATTTTCGTTTGTTTTAAAGTCTGAACATTGTGAAGGTTTGATCTGATACTATATTGCGTTCTAGATTGAATTTTTACATTTTGTAAACAATACACATAATCATCAAAGTCTATGTTCTTCTTAACAACTACAGCTTTCACACCTTTAGCCTTTTTTATAAAATCTTTGTTTTCAACTCGCACACTGTACATCTTGCTCCGCAAGCCAACAAATTCGGTCACTATTTTCCCACTGCACTCATCTTTCATCAATCCTAAAATTTTTTTGTTGGCTTGCGGAATACCGTAAACGTTATTAACCGGATAATCTGACGTATCGAATTTCTTAATGTCTGCTTTCATGTCTGCATAAATGTCGGAGCATTTGATTTCGTAGATGAGACTATCAGTGTCGGTGTACAATAGTTTTAAATTCGATGCATCATATTTTTTTAACATGTAATTATAATGGAAATCATATATTAACGTTTTTGAAACATCCAAGACTGTTAAACCTACATAAAGTGGCTTGTTTAGTAGTACCTCCATTTTTCTAAGTTCCACGGCAACCAAATTTGGATTGAAAATGGTTCTGCTGTGGAAGTTAGGTTTTGCGATTAAAGCTTCAGCTCCATATCTACCCTCCCACTTTGTAACGAGTTTAATATCGACATGTTTTCGCACGTTCTCCATTGTCTTACCAAAAACCGCGTTGTTCATTAATTTATATAAATTCTTTTCAAATTCATTGCTTGCACTTGTTCTTCGAGTCGTATTAAAATCAATATAAGATTTTAACCACGTGGATTGTTTAAATTTCAATACACGATGAATTTTTACTAATACAAGACCATTCGCCAAAGCTTGTTTTAACGCGCGATAATGGAGAACGTGCTTTCTCTTTGGTAGGAGGGTAGTTAGGAGCTTTTCTTCTTTAGATCCAGGTGGCTTCGAGCGTTCAGGGCAAAACGGAAAATCACTATGTTTATCATGCAAATCATCGGGATAATCCAAATCAACTTCTAAAATGTAGCCAATCGCCTCATCATCATCGTCATTATCATCAGAGACGTTAAAATCAAAGCTAGTGTCAAAATTTTCTATCCACTCGAAGCCACCATAGGGAAGTGACTGGATCATTGCCCAACCGTTAAGATTATTAGCATCAAAGTATACGATATAAGATGTCTCCTCACTTTCATTATATTCCTCCATATAAGGATTATTAGCTTTCGCATAACGATTGGTGCATTGACTTACGCCACCTCTAATTCCACGTTCGATAAACATTACCATATCGATGTCAGTAAGGAGCTCTAATCTTATATTCGTATACTTTAACATGGCATCCCATGTCAATCCGGGTGTCGTGTAATAATGGGCTGGATCAAGACCGTACGCGATTAAACATTGATTTCTAAAATTTTCAAATATGTCCGCGAGTAACAAAATATCGGTTTGCATATACAAGTATACATAATCACCCAAATTTTTACAATCAAACTCAGTCCACACATTCTGCGCATGTGCATAATCCTCATCAGAGACATTTGAATCGTTTAATGTGCTATAAAATTTTTCTTTTGGCGGTAATTCAATTTCATCAAGTTTTTCCTTCGAATCGATGTACTCGTAAGGAAAAATTCCTTTTCGCGTTAATAATTTGATTTTATCAGCACTGTAGTTAGAAAAAACTGTGTTTACAATTTTATATTCGTCGAGGTAGGATGCTAACTTGTCCAATGATGATGCCATGAATTTAAAAGAATCGATAAAGCGCAACTTGATGTAACTACCTTTAACACTTTTCGTGAAACTGATGTACTTTTCTTTATTTATAGGAAGCAAACAAACATCACCCTCAAATTCTGTAGCAATAGCTTCGATAATAAAATGCGCGTCATAACCACTAAGATTATGAAAAACAACCGGTATTATTTGCGATTCGTGATAATTAATATTGCAATCTTGATGCGCGGGTCCCCGATACTTCCCTGTTAGATGACAGTGGTCTCGTACTTTTACATCCCCAGGCTTGATTTTATTCCTACAAATATGACATGTGCTGGCATATCTAAAATCATCTAGTTGCTGTCGACTTAACACTTCCATTGGTACAGGATTCTTAAATAAAATGTCAAGATTGTCAACCACATTCTTTAATTCAGTTGAAAACCATTTAGCCGGATTTTCATCATCTCTTGGAGATGCTTTATACATGGACAAAGAGTCATCAAAACCACACTTTAAATAATAGCCAATACTAAGAGTTTTGTGATTTTGTAAAATCTCAGTATTACTAAGTTGCTCTGGTGCTTCGGCAGGAATAAGGATACTTTCACAGTCTGCATAAATGATGAATGGCACACGTTCCTTGCTTTGATAATTTTTAAATTCAACAAAATTTTTCCCTGGTTCCGGAAGCTTAATACTCGTAACATTCATCTTTTGACAAATCTCTTCATGGTTACTTAGCTTAAGTTCATCTCTAAAATAATGCAGGCAACGATCACAGATGTACTTTTTACCCCTATGACTTGACAATTGAGTGCTGACAAGTCTGGATAAATCTTTAATGTACACATAATGATAGTTGAAAGAGATGATTTTTTCATCGTCCTCCTCCTCACTCTTAAGATTTTCATCGATGTAGTGATCTTCAACTCGAAGAAGATTTACATGAATAACCTTCTTTTTTGATGATAAATGTAATGGAGCAACCGTAAATTTTTCATCTTTTTTTATGAGTCCATACACATTAACTGAAATGTTGTTCTGTGCCTCAAATTTTGAAACATGAAATTGAAATTGATAAAAAAATAATTATGAAAAGCACTCTCTAAACACTTAAAACGACTCTGAACTGTATGCTGCTGTTGCTCCTGAAAAGAAGCCACTGATGCTCCTGGCTCGCGCTCCGTAACTTATACACCAGTCCCCACTATATTTACCACCCCACTCCGGTAGGCCCACACTACTCAATAGTCGCGCGCAACTCTCCTACCACAATGTAGTAAACGCCGACTACTGGGATAACTTGAAGTTAACATATCCCACGTGGGTCATCGGTCGGTAATGCAGCACCCTGATATACCGAACTGACAAAAATTTGTAGAAGAAAATTGCATTACCGACTGGTAATAATACTTACCATCGGTCGGTAACTTACCTACAGTCGATAATTTACCGGCATTTTATAGGAGCATTAACCAACAGACTTTAAATTTGAAAATTAAAATACCCCACCAAGGGGGTTTCAATTCGACGGTGGCGCCATCTAGCGAAGGCAACCGGTACTAAAAACTCGGTCGGTAAAGTAGAACAACCCCACAAAGCCACTTGAAATTTTGAAAAAAATCAAATACCCCGCCAAGGGGGTTTCAATTCGACGGTGGCGCCATCTAGCGGTGGCCGCTGGTACTAAAAACTCGGTCGGTAAAGTAGAACAACCCCACCAAGCCACTTGAAACTAAGCTATTTTGAAATCTACCTTACCGACCGTAGGTAAGTGGTCCCGAAGTCTCCTAGCTATACTACTTTAACTGTTGGAAAAGTTAAAGTTAACTATTGGATAAGTTAAAGTTAACTATTGGAAATGTTAAAGTTAATTTGACTGGTATCATTGTGTCCTTCTAATACAAAGATTGTATTTTTACAATACTTTTTGTATTAAGAAAAGAATGATACCAGTCAAATAAAAGTTAACTTTTTAAAAAATTAAAGTTAACTTTTTAAAAAGCTAAGGTTAACCTTTGGAAAAGTTAAAGTTAACTGTTGGAAAAGTTAAAGTTAATTATTGGAAATTTTAAAGTTAACTATTGGAAAAGTAAAAGTAAATTTGACTGGTATCATTGTGTCCTTATAATACAAAGATTGTAATTTTACAATACTTTTTGTATTAAGAAAAGAATGATACCAGTCAAATTAAAGTTAACTTTTTGAAAAGTTAAAGTTCACTATTGGAAGAGTTAAAATTAACTATTGGAAATGTTAAAGTTAACTATTGGAAAAGTTAATGTTAATTTGACTGGAATCATTGTGTCCTTATAATACAAAGATTGTATTTTTACAATACTTTTTGTATTAAGAAAAGAATGATACCAGTCAAATAAAAGTTAACTTTTTGAAAAATTAAAGTTAATTTTTTAAAAAGCTAAGGTTAACCTTTGGAAAAGTTAAAGTTAACTGTTGGAAAAGTTAAAGTTTACTATTGGAAATTTTAAAGTTAACTATTGGAAAAGTTAAAGTTAATTTGACTGGTATCATTGTGTCCTTATGATACATAGATTGCATTTTTACAATACTTTTTGTATTAAGAAAAGAATGATATCAGTCAAATTAAAGTTAACTTTTTGAAAAGTTAAAGTTCACTATTCGAAAAGTTAAAGTTAATTTGACTAGTATCATTGTATCCTTATAATACAAAGATTGTATTTTTACAATAATTTTTGTATTAAGAAAAGAATGATACCTGTCAAATTAAAGTTAACTTTTTAAAAAGTTAAAGTTAACTATTGGAAATGTTAAAGTTAATTTGACTGGTATCATTGTATCCTTATAATACAAAGATTGTATTTTTACAATAATTTTTGTATTAAGAAAAGAATGATACCAGTCAAATTAAAGTTAACTTTTTAAAAAGTTAAAGTTAACTATTGGAAAAGTTAAAGTTAATTTGACTGGTATCATTGTGTTCTTATAATACAAAGATTGTATTTTTACAATACTTTTTGTATTAAGAAAAGAATGATACCAGTCAAATTAAAGTTAACTTTTTGAAAAGTTAAAGTCAACTTTTTGAAAACTTAAGGTAACTGTTGGAAAAGTTAAAGTTAATTTGACTGGTATCATTGTGTTCTTATAATACAAAGATTGTATTTTTACAATACTTTTTGTATTAAGAAAAGAAAGATACCAGTCAAATTAAAGTTAACTTTTTGAAAAGTTAAAGTTAACTATTGGAAGAGTTAAAATTAACTATTGGAAATGTTAAAGTTAACTATTGGAAAAGTTAATGTTAATTTGACTGGTATCATTGTGTCCTTATAATACAAAGATTGTATTTTTACAATACTTTTTGTATTAAGAAAAGAATGATACCAGTCAAATAAAAGTTAACTTTTTGAAAAATTAAAGTTAACTTTTTAAAAAGCTAAGGTTAACCTTTGGAAAAGTTAAAGTTAACTGTTGGAAAAGTTAAAGTTAACTATTGGAAATTTTAAAGTTAACTATTGGAAAAGTTAAAGTTAATTTGACTGGTATCATTGTGTCCTTATGATACATAGATTGCATTTTTACAATACTTTTTGTATTAAGAAAAGAATGATACCAGTCAAATTAATGTTAACTTTTTAAAAAGTTAAAGTTAACTATTCGAAAAGTTAAAGTTAATTTGACTGGTATCATTGTATCCTTATAATACAAAGATTGTATTTTTACAATAATTTTTGTATTAAGAAAAGAATGATACCTGTCAAATTAAAGTTAACTTTTTAAAAAGTTAAAGTTAACTATTGGAAATGTTAAAGTTAATTTGACTGGTATCATTGTATCCTTATAATACAAAGATTGTATTTTTACAATAATTTTTGTATTAAGAAAAGAATGATACCAGTCAAATTAAAGTTAACTTTTTAAAAAGTTAAAGTTAACTATTGGAAAAGTTAAAGTTAATTTGACTGGTATCATTGTGTTCTTATAATACAAAGATTGTATTTTTACAATACTTTTTGTATTAAGAAAAGAATGATACCAGTCAAATTAAAGTTAACTTTTTGAAAAGTTAAAGTCAACTTTTTGAAAACTTAAGGTAACTGTTGGAAAAGTTAAAGTTAATTTGACTGGTATCATTGTGTTCTTATAATACAAAGATTTTATTATTACAATACTTTTTGTATTAAGAAAAGAATGATACTAGTCAAATTAAAGTTAACTTTTTAAAAAGTTAAAGTTAACTATTGGAAATTTTAAAGTTAACTATTGGAAATGTTAAAGTTAACTATTGGAAAAGTTAAAGT
This sequence comes from Leptopilina drosophilae, assembly GCA_032873175.1. Classification (NCBI taxonomy): domain Eukaryota; kingdom Metazoa; phylum Arthropoda; class Insecta; order Hymenoptera; family Figitidae; genus Leptopilina; species Leptopilina drosophilae. The sequence goes on along the minus strand of CM065480.1, from coordinate 15,949,836 downwards.
TAATTTGACTGGTATCATTGTATCCTTATAATACAAAGATTGTATTTTTACAATAATTTTTGTATTAAGAAAAGAATGATACCAGTCAAATTAAAGTTAACTTTTTAAAAAGTTAAAGTTAACTTTTTGAACACTTAATGTAACTGTTGGAAAAGTTAAAGTTAATTTGACTGGTATCATTGTGTTCTTATAATACAAAGATTGTATTTTTACAATAATTTTTTTATTAAGAAAAGAATGATACCAGTCAAATTAAACTTAAATTTTTGAAAAGTTAAAGTCAACTTTTTGAAAACTTAAGGTTACTGTTGGAAAAGTTAAAGTTAATTTGACTGGTATCATTGTGTTCTTATAATACAAAGATTTTATTATTACAATAATTTTTGTATTAAGAAAAGAATGATACCAGTCAAATTAAAGGTAACTTTTTGAAAAGTTAAAGTTGACTTTTTGAAAAGTTAAAGTTAACTTTCTGAAAAGTTAAAGTTAACTTTTTGAAAAGTTAAGTGTTGGATAAGTTACGGTTAACTATTGGAAATGTTAAAGTTAACTTTTTGAAAATTTCAAGTTAATTTGACTGGTATCATTGTGTCCTTATAATACAAAGATTGTATTTTTACAATAATTTTTGTATTAAGAAAAGAATGATACCAGTCAAATTAAAGGTAACTTTTTGAAAAGTTAAAGTTAACTTTTTGAAAATTTAAAATTAACTTTTTGAAAAGTTAAAGTTGACTTTTTCAAAAGTTAAAGTTAACTTTCTGAAAAGTTAAAGTTAACTTTTTGAAAAGTTAAAGTTAACTGTTGGATAAGTTACGGTTAACTATTGGAAATGTTAAAGTTAACTTTTTGAAAATTTCCAGTTAATTTAAAAGGTATCACTGTATCTTTATAATACAAAGATTGTATTTTTACAATACTTTTTGTATTAAGAAAAGAAAGATACCAGTCAAATTAAAGTTATCTTTTTGAAAAGTTAAAGTTAACTTTTTGAAAATTTAAAATTAACTTTTTGAAAAGTTAAAGTTGACTTTTTCAAAAGTTAAAGTTAACTTTCTGAAAAGTTAAAGTTAACTTTTTGAAAAGTTAAAGTTAACTGTTGGATAAGTTACGGTTAACTATTGGAAATGTTAAAGTTAACTTTTTGAAAATTTCAAGTTAATTTGACTGGTATCATTGTGTCCTTATAATACAAAGATTGTATTTTTACAATAATTTTTGTATTAAGAAAAGAATGATACCAGTCAAATTAAAGTTAACTTTTTGAAAAGTTAAAGTTAACTTTTTGAAAATTTAAAGTTAACTTTTTAAAAAGCTAAGGTTAACCTTTGGAAAAGTTAAAGTTAACTGTTGGAAAAGTTAAAGTTAACTATTGGAAATTTTAAAGTTAACTATTGGAAAAGTTAAAGTTAATTTGACTGGTATCATTGTATCCTTATAATACAAAGATTGTATTTTTACAATAATTTTTGTATTAAGAAAAGAATGATACCAGTCAAATTAAAGTTAACTTTTTGAAAAGTTAAAGTTAACTTTTTGAAAATTTAAAGTTAACTTTTTAAAAAGCTAAGGTTAACCTTTGGAAAAGTTAAAGTTAACTGTTGGAAAAGTTAAAGTTAACTATTGGAAATTTTAAAGTTAACTATTGGAAAAGTTAAAGTTAATTTGACTGGTATCATTGTGTCCTTATAATACAAAGATTGTATTTTTACAATACTTTTTGTATTAAGAAAAGAATGATACCAGTCAAATTAAAGTTAACTTTTTGAAAAGTTAAAGTCAACTTTTTGAAAACTTAAGGTAACTGTTGGAAAAGTTAAAGTTAATTTGACTGGTATCATTGTGTTCTTATAATACAAAGATTGTATTTTTACAATACTTTTTGTATTAGGAAAAGAAAGATACCAGTCAAATTAAAGTTAACTTTTTGAAAAGTTAAAGTTAACTATTGGAAGAGTTAAAATTAACTATTGGAAAAGTTAAAGTTAACTATTGGAAAAGTTAAAGTTAACTATTGGAAATGTTAAAGTTAACTATTGGAAAAGTTAAAGTTAATTTGACTGGTATCATTGTGACCTTATGATACATAGATTGTATTTTTACAATACTTTTTGTATTAAGAAAAGAATGATGTCAGTCAAATTAAAGTTAAAGTTAACTTTTTAAAAAGCTAAAGTTAACCTTTGGAAAAATTAAAGTTAACTGTTGGAATAGTTAAAGTTAACTATGGGAAATTTTAAAGTTAACTATATGAAAAGTTAAAGTTAATTTGACTGGTATCATTGTGTCCTTATGATACATAGATTGTATTTTTACAATACTTTTTGTATTAAGAAAAGAATGATATCAGTCAAATTAAAGTTAACTTTTTAAAAGTTAAAGTTAACTATTGGAAAAGTTAAAGTTAAAATGACTAGTATCATTGTGTCCTTATAATACAAAGATTGTATTTTTAAAATACTTTTTGTATTAAGAAAAGAAAGATACCAGTCAAAATTATAGTTAACTTTTTGAAAAGTTAAAGTTAACTTTTTAAAAAGCTAAAGTTAACCTTTGGAAAAGTTAAAGTTAACTATTGGAAATGGTAAAGTTAACTGTTGGATAAGTTAAAGTTAACTATTGGAAATGTTAAAGTTAATTTGACAGGTATCACTGTATCTTTATAATACAAAGATTGTATTTTTACAATAATTTTTTTATTAAGAAAGGAATGATACCAGTCAAATTAAAGTTAACTTTTTAAAAAGTTAAAGTTAACTATTGGAAAATTTAAAGTTAATTTGACTGGTATCATTGTGTCCTTATAATACAAAGATTGTATTTTTACAATACTTTTTGTATTAAGAAAAGAAAGATACCAGTCAAATTAAAGTTATCTTTTTGCAAAGTTAAAGTTAACTTTTTTAAAATTTAAAATTAACTTTTTGAAAAGTTAAAGTTGACTTTTTGAAAAGTTAAAGCTAACTTTCTGAAAAGTTAAAGTTAACTTTTTTAAAAGTTAAAGTTATCTTTTTGCAAAGTTAAAGTTAACTTTTTTAAAATTTAAAATTAACTTTTTGAAAAGTTAAAGTTGACTTTTTGAAAAGTTAAAGCTAACTTTCTGAAAAGTTAAAGTTAACTTTTTGAAAAGTTAAAGTTAACTTTTTGAAAAGTTAAAGTTAACTTTTTGAAAAGTTAAAGTTAACTTTTTGAAAAGTTAAAGTTAACTTTTTGAAAAGTTAAAGTTAACTATTGGAAATGTTAAAGTTTACTTTTTGAAAAGTTAAAGTGAACTTTTTGAAAAGTTAAAGTTGTTTATTGGAAAAGTTAAAGTTAATTTGACTGGTATCATTGTGTCCTTATAATAGAAAGATTGAATTTTTACAATACTTTTTGTATTAAGAAAAGAATGATACCAGTCAAATAAAAGTTAACTTTTTAAAAAGTTAAAGTTAACTTTTTGAACACTTAATGTAACTGTTGGAAAAGTTAAAGTTAATTTGACTGGTATCATTGTGTTCTTATAATACAAAGATTGTATTTTTACAATACTTTTTGTATTAAGAAAAGAAAGATACCAGTCAAATTAAAGTTAACTTTTTGAAAAGTTAAAGTTAACTATTGGAAGAGTTAAAATTAACTATTGGAAATGTTAAAGTTAACTATTGGAAAAGTTAATGTTAATTTGGCTGGTATCATTGTGTCCTTATAATACAAAGATTGTATTTTAACAATAATTTTTGTATTAAGAAAAGAATGATATCAGTCAAATTAAAGTTAAAGTTAACTTTTTAAAAAGTTAAAGTTAACTTTTTAAAAAGTTAAAGTTAACTTTTTAAAAAGTTAAAGTTAACTTTTTAAAAAGCTAAAGTTAACCTTTAGAAAAGTTAAAGTTAACTATTGGAAATGGTAAAGTTAACTGTTGGATAAGTTAAAGTTAACTATTGGAAATGTTAAAGTTAATTTGACAGGTATCACTGTATCTTTATAATACAAAGATTGTATTTTTACAATAATTTTTTTATTAAGAAAGGAATGATACCAGTCAAATTAAAGTTATCTATTTGAAAAGTTAAAGTTCACTATTGGAAAAGTTTAAGTTAACTATTGAAAAAGTTAAAGTTAACTTTTGGAAAAGTTAAAGTTAATTAGAATGGTATCATTGTGTTCTTATAATACAAAGATTGTATTTTTACAAAACTTTTTGTATTAAGAAAAGAATGATACCAGTCAAATTAAAGTTAACTTTTTGCAGAGTTAAAGTCAACTTTTTGAAAACTTAAGGTAACTGTTGGAAAAGTTAAAGTTAATTTGACTGGTATCATTGTGTTCTTATAATACAAAGATTGTATTTTTACAATACTTTTTGTATTAAGAAAAGAAAGATACCAGTCAAATTAAAGTTAACTTTTTGAAAAGTTAAAGTTAACTATTGGAAGAGTTAAAATTAACTATTGGAAATGTTAAAGTTAACTATTGGAAAAGTTAATGTTAATTTGACTGGTATCATTGTGTCCTTATAATACAAAGATTGTATTTTTACAATACTTTTTGTATTAAGAAAAGAATGATACCAGTCAAATAAAAGTTAACTTTTTAAAAAGTTAAAGTTAACTTTTTGAACACTTAATGTAACTGTTGGAAAAGATAAAGTTAATTTGACTGGTATCATTGTGTCCTTATGATACAAAGATTGTATTTTTACAATATTTTTTGTATTAAGAAAAGAATGATATCAGTCAAATTAAAGTTAAAGTTAACTTTTTAAAAAGCTAAAGTTAACCTTTGAAAAAGTTAAAGTTAACTATTGGAAATGGTAAAGTTAACTGTTGGATAAGTTAAAGTTAACTATTGGAAATGTTAAAGTTAATTTGACAGGTATCACTGTATCTTTATAATACAAAGATTGTATTTTTACAATAATTTTTTTATTAAGAAAGGAATGATACCAGTCAAATTAAAGTTAACTTTTTAAAAAGTTAAAGTTAACTATTGGAAAATTTAAAGTTAATTTGACTGGTATCATTGTGTCCTTATAATACAAAGATTGTATTTTTACAATACTTTTTGTATTAAGAAAAGAAAGATACCAGTCAAATTAAAGTTATCTTCTTGCAAAGTTAAAGTTAACTTTTTTAAAATTTAAAATTAACTTTTTGAAAAGTTAAAGTTGACTTTTTGAAAAGTTAAAGCTAACTTTCTGAAAAGTTAAAGTTAACTTTTTGAAAAGTTAAAGTTAACTTTTTGAAAAGTTAAAGTGAACTTTTTGAAAAGTTAAAGTGAACTTTTTGAAAAGTTAAAGTTGTTTATTGGAAAAGTTAAAGTTAATTTGACTGGTATCATTGTGTCCTTATAATAGAAAGATTCAAAGTTAACTTTTTGAAAAGTTAAAGTTAACTTTTTGAAAAGCTAAAGTTGACCTTTGGAAAAGTTAAAGTTAACTGTTGGAAAAGTTAAAGTTAACTATTGAAAATTTTAAAGTTAACTATTGGAAAAGTTAAAGTTAATTTGACTGGTATCATTGTGACCTTATGATACATAGATTGTATTTTTACAATACTTTTTGTATTAAGAAAAGAATGATGTCAGTCAAATTAAAGTTAAAGTTAACTTTTTAAAAAGCTAAAGTTAACCTTTGGAAAAATTAAAGTTAACTGTTGGAATAGTTAAAGTTAACTATGGGAAATTTTAAAGTTAACTATATGAAAAGTTAAAGTTAATTTGACTGGTATCATTGTGTCCTTATGATACATAGATTGTATTTTTACAATACTTTTTGTATTAAGAAAAGAATGATATCAGTCAAATTAAAGTTAACTTTTTGAAAAGTTAAAGTTAACTATTGGAAAAGTTAAAGTTAATTTGACTAGTATCATTGTGTCCTTATAATACAAAGATTGTATTTTTAAAATACTTTTTGTATTAAGAAAAGAAAGATACCAGTCAAAATTAAAGTTAACTTTTTGAAAAGTTAAAGTTAACTTTTTAAAAAGCTAAAGTTAACCTTTGGAAAAGTTAAAGTTAACTATTGGAAATGGTAAAGTTAACTGTTGGATAAGTTAAAGTTAACTATTGGAAATGTTAAAGTTAATTTGACAGGTATCACTGTATCTTTATAATACAAAGATTGTATTTTTACAATAATTTTTTTATTAAGAAAGGAATGATACCAGTCAAATTAAAGTTAACTTTTTAAAAAGTTAAAGTTAACTATTGGAAAATTTAAAGTTAATTTGACTGGTATCATTGTGTCCTTATAATACAAAGATTGTATTTTTACAATACTTTTTGTATTAAGAAAAGAAAGATACCAGTCAAATTAAAGTTATCTTTTTGCAAAGTTAAAGTTAACTTTTTTAAAATTTAAAATTAACTTTTTGAAAAGTTAAAGTTGACTTTTTGAAAAGTTAAAGCTAACTTTCTGAAAAGTTAAAGTTAACTTTTTGAAAAGTTAAAGTTATCTTTTTGCAAAGTTAAAGTTAACTTTTTTAAAATTTAAAATTAACTTTTTGAAAAGTTAAAGTTGACTTTTTGAAAAGTTAAAGCTAACTTTCTGAAAAGTTAAAGTTAACTTTTTGAAAAGTTAAAGTTAACTTTTTGAAAAGTTAAAGTTAACTTTTTGAAAAGTTAAAGTTAACTTTTTGAAAAGTTAAAGTTAACTATTGGAAATGTTAAAGTTTACTTTTTGAAAAGTTAAAGTGAACTTTTTGAAAAGTTAAAGTTGTTTATTGGAAAAGTTAAAGTTAATTTGACTGGTATCATTGTGTCCTTATAATAGAAAGATTGAATTTTTACAATACTTTTTGTATTAAGAAAAGAATGATACCAGTCAAATAAAAGTTAACTTTTTAAAAAGTTAAAGTTAACTTTTTGAACACTTAATGTAACTGTTGGAAAAGTTAAAGTTAATTTGACTGGTATCATTGTGTTCTTATAATACAAAGATTGTATTTTTACAATACTTTTTGTATTAAGAAAAGAAAGATACCAGTCAAATTAAAGTTAACTTTTTGAAAAGTTAAAGTTAACTATTGGAAGAGTTAAAATTAAATATTGGAAATGTTAAAGTTAACTATTGGAAAAGTTAATGTTAATTTGACTGGTATCATTGTGTCCTTATAATACAAAGATTGTATTTTAACAATAATTTTTGTATTAAGAAAAGAATGATATCAGTCAAATTAAAGTTAAAGTTAACTTTTTAAAAAGTTAAAGTTAACTTTTTAAAAAGTTAAAGTTAACTTTTTAAAAAGTTAAAGTTAACTTTTTAAAAAGCTAAAGTTAACCTTTGTAAAAGTTAAAGTTAACTATTGGAAATGGTAAAGTTAACTGTTGGATAAGTTAAAGTTAACTATTGGAAATGTTAAAGTTAATTTGACAGGTATCACTGTATCTTTATAATACAAAGATTGTATTTTTACAATACTTTTTGTATTAAGAAAAGAATGATATCAGTCAAATTAAAGTTAACTTTTTGAAAAGTTAAAGTTCACTATTAAAAAAGTTTAAGTTAACTATTGAAAAAGTTAAAGTTAACTTTTGAAAAAGTTAAAGTTAATTTGCATGGAATCATTGTGTTCTTATAATACAAAGATTGTATTTTTACAAAACTTTTTGTATTAAGAAAAGAATGATACCAGTCAAATTAAAGTTAACTTTTTGCAGAGTTAAAGTCAACTTTTTGAAAACTTAAGGTAACTGTTGGAAAAGTTAAAGTTAATTTGACTGGTATCATTGTGTTCTTATAATACTAAGATTGTATTTTTACAATACTTTTTGTATTAAGAAAAGAAAGATACCAGTCAAATTAAAGTTAACTTTTTGAAAAGTTAAAGTTAACTATTGGAAGAGTTAAAATTAACTATTGGAAATGTTAAAGTTAACTATTGGAAAAGTTAATGTTAATTTGACTGGTATCATTGTGTCCTTATAATACAAAGATTGTATTTTTACAATACTTTTTGTATTAAGAAAAGAATGATACCAGTCAAATAAAAGTTAACTTTTTAAAAAGTTAAAGTTAACTTTTTGAACACTTAATGTAACTGTTGGAAAAGTTAAAGTTAATTTGACTGGTATCATTGTGTCCTTATAATACAAAGATTGTATTTTTACAATATTTTTTGTATTAAGAAAAGAATGATATCAGTCAAATTAAAGTTAAAGTTAACTTTTTAAAAAGCTAAAGTTAACCTTTGAAAAAGTTAAAGTTAACTATTGGCAATGGTAAAGTTAACTGTTGGATAAGTTAAAGTTAACTATTGGAAATGTTAAAGTTAATTTGACAGGTATCACTGTATCTTTATAATACAAAGATTGTATTTTTACAATAATTTTTTTATTAAGAAAGGAATGATACCAGTCAAATTAAAGTTAACTTTTTAAAAAGTTAAAGTTAACTATTGGAAAATTTAAAGTTAATTTGACTGGTATCATTGTGTCCTTATAATAGAAAGATTCAAAGTTAACTTTTTGAAAAGTTAAAGTTAACTTTTTGAAAAGCTAAAGTTGCATTATTATTGGTATCAAGAAACAGATTGCGTAACTATCGAACAAAACTATCAATTGAAACACGAAAAAAGTTTAAGTCATTTGTAAACTGGTTTGCCTCACGCCCTAGTCGATATATCACAGAATTTTGTAAATAATTTGTTCGAGCCAATGGTAATTTAAACAATTTAATATTCCGCGGAGATCGTTTTGGAACGTACACACCAAAAAGACTTAACAAACAAGGACAAAGGAAATATATGGTATGGAATATTAATTCCATTAATAATTTTAAACAAAAAAAGAAGATCTGCAAAAAGAAATCGTTGAGATAACGGAGGAACATTCAATAGCGTCCTTAAGGCCGTGTAATCATGACTATAAAAATCGTGATGTACACCAATTCGTCTAGCCATAAAGCGCAAAAACTTATTTTGAGTCCGCTCTATCTCCAACAAAAGATAGCACGGTGGTCTTGAATCACTTTTGAATGAAAAGTCGTAGCACATCATTTTTTTTTGCTGATTTGGGTTATTTGCATCCTAAATAGTGTGTAAAAAATTTATAGCCCATAACTTGCCGAGCCGTTTTTGAGAAAGTTCATTTTTAAAAAAAATTACTATGATTTATTAAATTTTTTTAATTGAATACTAAATAGCTAATTGTAACCTTGCCATTTGTATTTTTCTGTACTGTAACTTGTATAATTTACGTAAATTGAATAAAATATGTGCCTTAACATGTGTACGTTTGTATTTTACATGGTATTTTGTGCATTAATTCTTTTTGATAATCGATTTTTTTTATCGAAAAGTGGCACTAATTTCACGTACTATAGTGTGAATTTGACAGTTTGTTGATATTCAGTATGCGATATTAAATAAAAGTGGGAAAAGTCATTTAAATACATATCTTTGACTATTCAGTATACTATTTATCAGGTTTGTTATTAACTTGTTAAACCCTTGTAAAGATAAAATTTATTTTGGCTTAAAGGGCTGAATGATAAACTTAAATATCAATATTCATTAGACGTTTCGGCCTGGATGTTGTCCTTAATCAAAGATATGTTCCTTTATTGATGAGGGCAAAACGACGGACAATTATTGATATTCAAATGTATCATTCAACATTTTTAACCAAAATAAATCAAGAAACCTCCAATTTAAAATTTTTTTATTATTTAAAACAGAGTCAATAAGTGTATCAACAAAACAATATGTTCACGTTTTCAAAAGATCATGCTGCCACTCACGACGAAAACCGTATGAAGATGTGTTTATTCTGTCTTGAAAAGAAAAGTAGAATGGTTAAAATATCGGGAGTATTAAAAGAAAAAATTGTCAATTACGATGAAAGTGATGAAGGTCTTCCTAGTGTAATTTGTGATGGTTGTCGAATTTTAATCTATCGTGAAATTAAAAAAGAACCAAATTTGCGTACCATGAAATTACCAGAATATTCGAAATTTAAATCAATACTTCCTAATACAAGATCTACAATTGACAAAAAATGTGAGTGCACTTTATGTGACTTAAGTAGAAAACCAGGCCACGAAAATTTTTTAGATGCTGATGTTAATATTGTAAATAATAAATTAAAGAAGTGCAGGAAATGCCAATCAGACTTGATTGTTGGCAAACCCCATTTTTGTAAGAAATTGAATCACGTGAATAATTTAGTAACTCATATTGATGAAGATCTTTCAGTAAAACAAAAAGAACAGCTGGTAAGCAAATTAATAAAAAAAATAGTAAATTTGAAAACTGAATCTAAGGAAAGTAATGTTAAAGAATTGTCTATGTCTCAAGAACATGGACCACCAATAAGAATTATACTGAATCCATCGAAGAGTAATGAACAAAAACGTATTTCTGCCGATGAAGTTTCTAAAATAGGATTAGGCCTTGGAATATCAAAAAAGAAAACACTTTTAATGACATCAGCCTTAAGAGTTGCCACAAATAATAGAAAAATGTTTGAATCAAATTTAAATGAAAAATTGAAGAATATAAATCATTCTGTGGATTCTTATTTCGAAGTCAAAAAATGTGATATTTTGCATAGCGGTAAAAATAAAATGATAACTAAAACTTCCGAGAACATAGTTTTTTGTAATGACGTTAGAAAAATTATAGAGCATGTTGTACAAAAAAGGGATTTGACAGAATATCATTTGAAATTTGGCATCGATGGCGGCGGAGGGTTCCTGAAAATTTGCTTAACCATACAATCTTTAGTTCCACTGTTAGAAAATGATTTGATTGAATCCGAAGATGCTTTAGTACCATCAGCAAAGCGACAAAAATTTTGTGATAATATACTAGCTAAAAAATTTAAAGACAATGGGGTAAAAAAAGTATTTCTGCTTGCAATTGCTGCTAATACATCTGAAAATTACGAAAATGTGACCATGTTATGGTCATTATTGCGTCTTGAAAATTTGGAAGGAAGTATAGCAACTGATTTAAAGCTTGCAAACATAATGACAGGAATTATGTCACACGCAAGTACCTATCCTTGCACTTGGTGCATATCATCTTCTAACGCGTTAAAAGAATGTGGAGAACTAAGAACGGTCGGCAGCTGCAAAGAATATTACCGTATGTGGCAAGAAAAGGGAGGTAATAAAGCATCTGCAAAAGATTTCAAAAATTGTACGAATAATCCGATATATTTTGTAAAAGATGAAGACACTACAATTTTAGAGATTATACCGCCACCTGAACTTCATCTATTAATCGGTGTTGTAAATACTATCTATAACAAAATGCTGTTAGAATTTGAAGATATCAGTACCCAGTGGGCTAAAAAATGCAACGTAAGTCGCAAAGTCATTTATGGATCCCAAGGATTTGCGGGAAATTCATGTAAAATTTTATTGGATAAAACGGATCTTTTAAGGCAGTTATGCAGTATCAACTGCTTAAAATATGTAAAGTGTTTTGATGATTTTAGAGCAGTTGTACAATCGTGTTTTTCTTTCACTCTCGACTCAAATTACAAACAATGTATTGAAAAATTTAAGAGTAGCTATTGTGATTTGGAAATTTCCGTAACTCCGAAAGTCCATGCTGTATTTTTTCATGTTTCTCAATTTTGTGATAAAGTCGGCGAAGGACTGGGATTCTATACCGAACAAGCCGTAGAATCTCTACATTCAGATTTTAAAACAACTTGGAATAAATACAAAGTTTTTAAAGAGCATTCAGAATATCTAACACAATTACTCAGAGCAGTTCAAGAATATAACGCTCAACATTTGTAAATGTGTTAATATAAAAATCGAAAGTGTTACGTGTAAAAGAAACTTATTTAATGTGTTGCACAAATAAATAGTAAATAAAAATGTCATATGTATTCAATCTTTTCTTAAACCCTAGAAACTTAAATTGCTTATTAGCATTATTTCAATAAATATAATGCTTAAATTCATAATTTAATGCGAAAATATAACATTTTAAATAGAAAACTGGTGATTTTTTTTTCAAAATGAGTTTTCTCAAAAACGGCTCGGCAAGTTATGGGCTATAAATTTTTTACACACTATGTAGGATGCAAATAACCTTAATCAGCAAAAAAAAAATGATGTGCTACGACTTTTCATTCAAAAGTGATTCAAGACCACCGTGATAGTCCTGATAAGGCCACCACAGAATTGATGCAAATTCAATTATTGGTCGAATTAAGGAAAAATACAGCGTTCTTAAAGCAGTCAAATTTTTGAAATGTGATGCACTTCTCATGACGAAGCCCATGACCCTGTTAGCCTTACTAATTGTGTACTTTATGTGATCAGAGTACGTAAATGAACTATTGAGAATGACACCAAGGTCACGCACCGTGGACGTTCGCGACAATTCGTTTCGTTCGCGAAATATATTCAATTATATTTTAAAAAAATGAAATAAATACATTATACATGAATTCAATTTTCAGCTGCTGCTTTTAAGAGAGATGAGAAGATTAGTTTAAAAATATTTTCAAATTTTTTTTCATTTAATTTCTTGTATTTTCGTCCGCCTTTTACGCCACGATAATTATCTGTAAAAGAAATTTTTTAAAAATATCACCTTTTATTAGATTTTAATAATTTACACACTTTTATGTAAGTTAGATTTCTCAATTGACTAAATCATAAATGTAATTTAATGTATAATACAAAAAAGTTAAAATTTAAAGTCAAATTACTGTAGTATTTTGTCTTTTTTAAATCCTAAACATATTCCTTAACATACTCATATTAAAAATATTGTCTTTTGAAAGAAGTAACTACAAATTGCCCAACTTGACTCTATTAAAAAATTTAATTGCTTGTTTACAGCAACAACATATTAAGTTTTATTTTAAAAAATTGTTATGAAGTCACTCCCTTAAAATTTTGTCCATTTACAATTGAGAAATTGGCAAAAGCTCAGAACGTTATGTTTATAACCTGCAGTTGAAAGATGAATTGCAATACATATTTATAAATCTATAAGTTATAGTTAAATATATACAGTATCTATTTAACTTATACTATAATTATCCATATAAAATGAAAAACGAATTTACTTTTCTTGAAGTGACGTTCATTATAATTTGGTCTTATATTATTTTCAAAATCCTCTTTATGCATTTTCTTTCGATAAACTTGATTCCATTGATCTGAAATAATTTTAAAAATAATGTAATACAATTTAATATAAATTTTTTTTTATAAATAATTATTTTATAACTTTAGAATGATAATAAGTGTATAAATTTAAATTTCTTAATTAATTAATGAAAAATTTTCTTTAAAATTGTTCATTTCTTTTAAAACTTTTTTCAGTATTAAATATTAACATATACGTTAAAAGTTTGTTAATTTTCAAGTTTACTATAGTTCATTTTGAAGTCGTTTGGATTTGTTGAATTAAAATCCCTGTTATTATAATGTCGATTGTAGTAACTTTTACTATTATTTTTTTTCTCGAAGCTATAAAAAAATAATAATTAAATTTTGTTTATATTTATGGTAATTTTTATTTTATTATGTTTACAAACAACAGTTAGCAACAAGAAGCATAAATTACATAATAATGTAATAAATTAACAAAGTATATTAATATAAACATTTTAAATGAATAATAATTTTAATTACCATTATTATTTTTAACCCTCCGTCACACACCTAGGGAGGGATTTTCTCCACGGTTTCAGTATTTTAAAAATAACTTTTCTTTTCCTCATTGCAAAATAAAATCAGTTTCTATACCTTTCAACAATTTACTCCTCAACACATTTCTAAAAAAATATTTAGTTTAAACATAATTAATATTTAATTATGAAGCTTCAAAGCTAGAAAAAACTCGAAAAAGTAAGGTTATGTTGAACAAAAAAATCAAATTTTCAAAACATTTTTTGTTCCACTGTTGGTTAATGGCAAAATTATATTATAAATATAATTAAAATAAACTATTTTATGTTTTTTTTTATTATTTGTTAATGTTACATTATTTTTACATGTAAAGTGTAATTCCTTCGAAGATGTGCTTTCGTGTAATTAATTATTATTTTTGAGACCGAAAATTAATTTTATTAATTTTATAATTTAGAATAATTTACTACATATTTGTAAGTTTGAGTTAAAATTAAATTTTTGTTGATTCCTTTGTTTATGTTGTAATGTCGCTCATTTTACAATGTGGTGAGGGATTCCCTCTAAACCTGTGTAAAGTCGTATTTGTTTCCAAGGTGTGTGACGGAGGGTTAAATTCATGATTTCGATTTGAAGAAATGTCATAACTGTGTGTATGACGATCATAATTTTTAATTTTATTTTCTTCACGTGAATCTATTAAATAATAATAATTATTTATTATTATTTTTTTAATTGCATGTAAATTTTTTTGTATATATTAAAAAATCTTATTATGTATTAAATAATATTATTATTTAAGTATGATAAAAAATATTAGTTATAAATGGTTTTAATCGATATTAAATTGAGAATAATGTACCTTTATTCAGTTTATTGTTGGCATGGCTTTTATATTCATAGTGATATTTTTGAGAAGAATGCTTATTATTATAATAATGTCTTGTATTATAATATTTTTCTTTTTTATAATCACCTTAAAAAATTTAATAAATAATTATGAACATTTTTTAATTTACTAAATAATTTATTTTAATATGAAAATTTTAATCAATGTTATTAAAATTAAATATTGTCAAACATTATTATCATAAATGTGGAATTATTACTGCAAATATTATTGAATTCAAAGTTTGAATAAAATTAACTTTATGTGTTTGATGATGATTTAACGTATAAATATTTTGTTCATCAATAAATCTATTGACTTAATTACCTTTTTTCTTATTTATTGGAAAATTAAGAATAGAAATTTCATAAAATAATTTTTTTTAATTTAAGTTATTGTAAAATTAAATTTTTTATTTGATTTCAATGATAAATTTAAGGCAAACATTTTTTAAGTCATTTAAATTTAGATAATTTATTGAATTTAATAATATAATGTTTAAAAAAATTATTTAACGAAATTTAAATTATTTCTAATTAAAAATTTAGTAGAATTCATGTAAAAATTCTATAGAATCGTTCTAGTGAAATTCTATAGAATAATTCTTTAGAATGATTCTAGTGAAATTCCATAGAACTTTTTCAGCTGGAAACTCATAACAAATTATGAAAAATTCGAAAAATTGATCATTTTTTAGAAAAAAATTAAATGTACCGATCTGTCCTTAAGTGGCATACGACTGTATCGTTCACCATATTTTCATTTTTATTGAAACATATTTTTATTATTAAATTTAATATTATTGTTAATTAAAATTGAAATATTATAAAATTTTAATTAATATAATTAATACATTTAAAAAATGATTGAATTTTCATTCAACAAAATGAATCTATAAATTTTCCTTTCCTTATCTTTTTAAATTGATGACTTGTAAATTTAATTTATTTTTATATACATTCGTCATAATAAATATTATTAATGTCTAGATTTGAATGAATGAAATCATCAGGATGAGATTATCTTTGATTGAGAAATATTCAAATTGAACAGTGTTTAAAAAAATTATTAGTTAATTAAATATTAACTAACATCATTTATATCTCATAATTTAATAAATCCAAAAAATATTGCATACAAATTTGTTTCCTATTTTTAAAGAAGAAAAAACTATCTGGAAGTTTTCACATTGGAATAATTTTTATTCAAAGTAAGTTTTTATTCTTGAAAAATTTTAATAATATTAATTTGTTCTTTCTCATGAAGATGTTCTTAATATTAAATTTTTTAATTTTCTGAAACAAATTTAAATATATAACTTTTAAATTTATTAATAATTTTTCAACAAAAATAAAATTAAAAAATTTCAAAAATAAAATTTCAAAATTACATAAAATTTCTTTTTTTTATTATGTAGTGAAATTATTTAGCTATAAAAATAGGTAATTTTAAATAAAATTTTATTAGATTAATTTTAATTTTGTGAAATTTGATAAAATATTAGGGAAGATTTTAAATGTTAAACTCTCAAAACAGTTAAAATTCATTATCTTTATAACGGAAATAGTTAGAGCATTACAATTTTGACTATAGAAGGGTCTTATGACACTAAATAAAAACAAAATTTTCAGAAAAGGAGAAAACATTTATTTTACGGAAAAATATTAGAAAATTTTTTATTGAAAGTTGTTGGGGACAACTTACACTACAATATTGATATATACATATTTTCATCTATGCGGATTTATTGCCTAGAAAAAAATATTTTTACAAGATTTAACATTTAGCCCTAGTCTTCCCTACTGTGTTATTATTTACAATTCAAAATTTTAAAACTATTTACCTTTTCAGAAAATCTAATCTAATCTAATCAATTACCGAGATCAAGCTGGATATTCCCAAAAGGGAAATTTGGCACTTATATTAGAGAATCCATTGTACCAAGCTCCAGCTTGCTCGTTTACAACAACCAATTAGAGTCCAGTTCTTCTCCAGAAGTCCATAGATAGTCCTGAAGTCTATATATAGGTTGCCCACGTACATAGGGTTTATAATTGCTTCACCCCAGCTAGAAAGTCTGATCCTAGCTAATGCCGGGCATTCAGATAATATGTGAGACGACGTCTCGTCATTCGTCTCACACAGTCTGCACATAGGAGAGACTTTGTTTCCTATTTTATGCTGATGATAATTCAAAAGCCCATGTCTTGTAAAGAGGCGAACAATGGTTTTAACTCTGATCTTATCGAGTTTTAGGAGATCGCTCGCTCGCCTCTTGTTGGGCACTAAACCCAACAGAGCCTTTGCTTGCCTTCCCACCCCAATGCCCGCCCAATACTTTGCATGTTCCCTTTGACCCCATCTTTCCATGGCTCCCTTAACCAGACACAGCATTAATGCCACTGCTGGTTTAGGACCTAAAAATACAGTTTCAGAACCTATTTTTTCCAAAACGTCCACCCTTTCATTGCTCCTGATTCCCGAGTGGCCCGGTACCCAGATGAACGAAAGTTTATTTACTGAACCTAACTCGTCTAGTACGCTACGGCTTTCCCAGACAAGTTTCGATTCTATTGTGGGATTCTTTAGAGCCCTTAGGGCCGCCTGACTATCCACACAAATACTAATCCTTTTGCCCCTTGTCCCTTTTTTATTTAGACATTTGGGCACAAGTTAAAGTTAAAGTGGTATATTGTTCTAGTGACTCAGCCACTTTAATGCAGCCAGTTTTTCGATATATTCCGAACCCTGCACCGCATTCCATCTTGGAGCCGTCCGTGTACCACACCTCGTCCCCAAGTGGAAACCCCTTCTTCCAGTCTAATCTGGAAGGTGTTACTATCTTGAAGCAAGGTTTAAATTTCACCCTCTTGATCATCCTATCTTGCACCATGCTTAATTCTGGAATTGATAGGATTGAACGTGGAAGCTTAGTGGAGTCTTGATGCTTCAGGTATTCTTTCGATTCCTTCGCAAAATTCCTCCAGCTAACACCCCGTGCTTTATCTTCCTTTTTTCTTATAAGAATTAGGAGCTGCATGGTAATTATCCCATGCTTGCTGATTCTTACGTTTCTTGGCTTTATTAAAAATCTTTCTTACTGTTTGCCTGTGACCCTTCAAACAGGAGCTCCACCACGTATTACTCCTGTTGGTGTCACCTTTTTGGCTACAGTTTCTCTCAAAGGAGCCGACAACCGAATCTCGCAGATATTCCACTGCGAGTTCTAACTCTTCGTACATTCCGTACGAGGTGGGGAAGTGACCCGTGGAGACCGTCAGGTCCTCAGTAAATGAGTCCCAATTAGTACTCTTAGGGTCACGTCTCCACTTATGTTCCCGATCTTTCGATTCCAATCTGAATGTGATAAGTCTGTGGTCCGAGAGTGAATCTTCGTCAGATACTCTCCGTTCGTCTCTGAATACTTAGCCTTTACAACAGCCAAGTCTCTAGTTGTCAATTCCTACAAAGGGAAAGCGTCCAGACCTTTATAGATCAGACACGCCATTGGAACCGGTTCATGTGGTGAGCAAACTAGCTCTCCGCATCCATTTCGACCTCTGATTCTCCCCTTGAAAACCCAAGATTCTTGAACAAAGGGTAAAGATGTCTGCATCTTTGTCATGCTCTTGGCTAATGTCGCCGAAGCCTCTTTACAATGATGCAAATTGATCTGCGTACATTAAATCTCGGAAACAGCCATTTTAAGGCTGATTCACGGTCTCCTCAGCTGCGTCCCTACTCTGAGCACTTTGCTCAGCAGCTGCGTCTGTCCCTGTCCTCCGCACTCTTAAAGTGATTTAACCAAGTCCAAAGCACAGTTTACACTGCCGAGCCTGGAGAACCCCTATGTCGCTCTCCGGTGCTCCTAACGCGAGAGTCCGCCCCCAGCCGAAGCTTGGTCCATCCTTCCCTCGCCACACGAATACACCCTCCAATTGGATGTATCCACTCCGGTATTTTGTCTTCCGAGGTTTCTAAGAATTGAGGCCTGGTTCACCCTTGGACCGGGTACCCAGGAAACAACTCTCACCAGCTTGATTAGCTGGGACGGGTCCACCACCTTTAGGGTGAGGCCCCCCACTGCCTGTCCAAGGCTCGGTCCCTGTCCCCTCTCCTCTGGTGAGCCGAACTTCCCCCAAACGAGAATAGGGTCCTGATTCATCCCCTTCAATCTCCCCATGAATAGCTATACTCAGCTGGTCAGATGCTCTGTTGTCATCACAACCCTGGTATAGCCTTCCGCAATGATCGCCCCAAAAAGTGACGATCTTGCAATCTGCGAAAAAGATGCGGTCCCACGTGTGGTTCCCTCATCCTTTTCTTTGGCATGATCTGGTTAGGGGAAGCCTCCTCCGAGTCCTGCCGCCTTTTAGACGTCAAAGCCCCATACGAGACCCCTCCGCACGACGAGACTCTGTCCTTTCATACATGAAAAGAGATGAAAATATCACATTCAATTGTTTTCATTGTTTTTTTCGCGAGATTCTCGGTTTTTCGAGACGAGACTCGCTCGAAGTGCATCACTCCTCCAGTGTTGTGATCCTCCAACGGAAGCTCTGCAACACTTTCGTACTCAGAATTTAAATTTAAATTTTGATTAGTAGTATCCATATTTAGTCCCACGAGTACAGAGGAAAGAAAGATCCATCCTTAGAGAGCCTCAATCTAAGGATAAGGCTCTAACATCCAAGAGTTCGCCTGGTATCTTGGAGTCTCGTTTACGATACCTCCATTCAGAGCCCCCCATGGGGGCTAATATAAATATAAAATCATTAATAACATTTTTGTCTGCACATTCAATAGACTAATTTAAAATTAAAAAAATGTTTTTTATAGTATTTAAAATCTAATAATCAAAAATAATTCTTATTATTAAAAAAATTTAATTGTAATGATTTTTTAATAATTTGTTTATAAAATGTTGATAACAAATAATGTTGCTAATGTCTCATTAAAAATTTTAAAGAATAAAATTGAGAAAATTTATGTTTCCAAAAAAGGGCTACAAAAAAAAATTTTTTACACTCTCCAAATTAATGAAATATTTAAAATTCATTTTTAATCACTAGGGTCAGTTGGGGTAAATCCAGACAAAAAACCTATTCTCACAAATAACTTCAGTTTAATATTATAAAAGGCAATACTTTCGGTTTTCTATTGCACTAATTTCTTCCTTGAGTTCTTTAAGTTAAATTTTATGGAACAGAAAAAATTAAGATAAGCTTTATTTGCATAAAAGTAACTGTCCAGATTTACCCAACAATTTATTTAATTTTAAGTATTTGATGATTCCTATGTTACGTCATTAAACATATTCTGTCTAATACATTTGTAATTAAAAGTCTAAGTATTATTTAAACAATTTTTAAATAAATTATTATTCATTTTTTTAAATTATAATTTTATTTTTAATGTAAATTGGAATATCAAAAAAGTTTGGTACAATTGCATAATAAGAAAAAACTGCATCTTTTAAATAGTTTGCAATTAACAATAATATTTTGTTTAAATCTTGCTTAAATAATAATAATTATGTTTTAAATTTGCATTGGTGTTTATGTTAGTTCCGGTAAATTGCAAAATTAGATAAAAATACACCTCTCTAGGTACAATATGTAAAAAGTTATTAATAAACAATAATAATAATTTGTTTGAACAAATAAAATTTTTAAAAATGCACAGTATTCTATCAAATTTATAGCCTGACATTCTCCTAAAAAAATTGAATTCGGTTAAAATTTACGACTTGTAAGTGATTTTGAACATTAGTTTGTATGTAGAGTATAGCCTGAAAATGCGCTTTTTATGGTTGCGCGCAAGGACAAAAAATTCAATATCTCCTAAAGTTTCAGACCCCCCATCGATTATTTTTTTAAATACTCGTGAAATAAGTGGAAATCGAATCATTGTTATTAAAAGCGAAAAAATGGCACTTTTCAAAAAAAATTTTATTTAAAAATTATTTTTTAAATAATTTGTTTGAAAAATTTTTTTTTCAAATACATTTTCTTAAATTGTTTGTAAACAATAAGAACTCCCTGAAAATTCCATTAAATTTCATTCATTTTCCTTAGAGGTATACCATTTTAAAAATTTCAAAAATATATTTAGGTTATTTACTGACATGTATTTCACTTCAAAATTTCGAAGATTCAACAAAATCGAAGAACTAAGCGACAACTTTGATTTGTTATGCATGGACCTACCCATATATAAAAGTTGAATTAGTTTAAGGTTATAACATGCCAGATGTGAATTTTTGGTTGGATCAAAGTTGGGCAAACTTGAAGAAAATCAGCACAACTTTTAGTGCCAACAGTTGGACGTTTTATACAAATGATAACAGGCAGCCCCCCATTGGGGTAAATTGTCAAAGGTTGGATAATAAAAACGCGTCCTTACATATTCACTTGAAACTTGTCATTCGGGGGTTTTCGAGGTCGCTGATGACAAATCCAATTATAGTTTTTCAAAATTCAAAATGGCGGATCCAATATGGCGGACTTTTTTGAAAAATTTTTTGGATTCGCTTAAAACTTTTTACTTGGGAGTTTTGAGTGTCGCTGATGACAAATTCGATGTTAGCTTTTGTAAATTTACAATGACGCATCTAATAAGGCTGACGCTTTTTTTAAACAAGGTTTTTCGTTCTATTTTAATGGTGTTTCCAAATTTTACCACGTGGAGGTGTACGAACAGAAGAATCTTATTTTTTTGTTTTAATTTAAAGAATAGTTTTTAATTTTCAATTTTTAAAAATTTTTTGTAAGAAATTTAAAACATCTTTTGCAAAAATGTTTTTTGAACATTCCTGAATTTTCTGCCTCTCTGCCAATAATTGTCTAAAGAAGTTTTGTTTTTGTTTATATCAAGCTTCGTGACTTTCTTTTGGGTAAAGAAAGTACGAGATCCTGTTGCAATTTTTTGAATTTATATTTTATGTGCAGTTCCTTCGTTCTTTAATTGTGTTCGATATCGATATTCATTTGTTTTTTACCACCATTTAAATAGTCAAGTACACACTTCCATCTCTATCCAATTCTTATTGTACACAAAACATAACTTATAGTTATGACATAAACTGACATGGAATTCGTTATCAGCGACCTCGAAAACCTCCGAGTAACAAGTTTCAAGTGAATCCAAGAAGTTTTTAAAAAAAATTTCTGCCATTTTGGATGCTCCATTTTGAATTTTGAAAAACTGACATGGGATTCGTTATCAGCGACCACGAAAACCCCCGAGTGACAAGTTTCAAGTGAATCCAAAAAATTTTTCAAAAAATGATTTTTTGGGTTTTTTTAATCCGCCATATTGGATTTTGTGTTGGTCGAATCGCTATTTTGACCACAGAATCTTGAAGAGCGACCCCCTATACCTCATTGATGCTATAATTTATTACCTGAAAATACATTAAATTGTGTGTTAAAGTATAACTTAAAATTGTGATCATTTAAGCGTTAATGAGTTTAATTAAAAAAAAAATACAAAATCATCACAAAAATTTATATTTAATATAATTATTTATACAGTAAGTAATAATAATGATAACAGATATTTTTTTATTGGTGGACCCGGAGGTAGTGGAAAAAGTTATTTACTTAATACACTAATTCAATTTTTAGGGTTTCGTGGCCAAGGGCCAAAACCCTTATAGCGAGACTTCGGTGTCCGTCCGTAGTTTTTAAGTCTTAAGCCTTATGTATTATGTCTCAAGTCTTATAGCGAGACTTTGGTATAAGAAGGTCTTAACTCCTAAGTAAGACTTAATGTATTAAGTCTTCAGTCTTATAGTACGACTTCGGTAAAAGAAGGTCTTCAGTCTCAAGTCATACGTCTTACGCCTTTGGTATAAGAATGTCTAAAGTCTTACGTCTTTAGTATCGGAAGGTCTTAAGTCCTAAGTCATAAGTATTACGTCTTATGTCTTACGTCTTAACAACCGTTACTATGTTAATGTTTGTCATAACAGCCGTTGCCATAACAACCGTTGCTTTGTTAATGTTTGCCACGGCAACCGCTGCTATGTTAATGTTTGCCATAACAACCGTTACTATGGCAATGGTTGTCATAACAATTGTTGTTAAGGTAATGGTTATTGAGTGAAAGTTCAAACTTATAGTTTGTATTATTTATTTTTTTATTCATTTATTATCATTATCATCATTTTTGTCATTTTAGGCCACGAAACCCTATGATGTAGGCGCATTGCGCCTGCTTCTCTGCCTGATTTTTTATTGATAATAACATATCCGTGCTTTCAATAGCATGGACAGGAATAGCAGCAAATTTATTGATAAATGGTAAAACAGTACACACAACATTCAAATTACCTTTAACAATATCTGAAACAACAGCATGTTATTACATACTGTTATTACATACTGTTTTACATTACTGTTATTACATACTATAAATCCCAACACAATTGATGGAAATAGAATAAAATCATGTGATGTTATAATTTGGGATGAAATATTAATGACTTCAAAATATGCCTTAAATGCAGCAGATAGATTATTGAAAGATTTCTGTCAAACAAATAAATATTTTGGCGGAAAAACAGTAATTGTTTCGGGTGACTTTCGACAAACTTTACCAATAGTCAACATGGAAATAGAACAATAGTAATAAACAATTGTGTTGAAAAAAGCAATTTATGGCCTATATTTGAATATTTTAAATTAACTGAGAATAAACGCCTATTAACTAATGATAAAAAATATAAAAATTGGCTTCTACAAATAGGAGATAAGAAATTTTGTAATAAATTTGAAGAATACAATGAAGTCATAAAAGTGTCTAATGAAATACTATGTAATGGCGATCTAATTACAGAAATTAATGGAAATGAAATAAATTCAAATGATGATAACATTCATGAAAAAGTTATATTAGCTCCACGTAATAATGACGTATTTAAAATAAATACAAAAATATTAGAATATATGACAGGCGAAGCCAGATAATATTTAAGTGTAGATTCTTTAGAAATAAATAATGTTTGTTGCACATCAAATGCAATAATCCCAACTGAATTTTTAAATACATTAACACCAAATTGACTTGCACCTCTTAAACTTATTTTAAAAATTAGAGCAATTGTTATTCTTTTAAGAATTATGAATTTAGAAAGAGGTCTTTGTAATGGTACGAGATTAAAAATAGTAAAAATGGAGAATTATTCAATTCATGCAAAAGTAGTATTAGGAAATAATAAAAATGAAATTGTCATTCTACCGCGAATAACATTAACACCTTCTAATGAAGAAGTACCATTTCAAATGTCAAGAAAACAATTCCCAATAAGGCTAGGTTTTGCATTAGCAATTAATAAATCTCAAGGACAATCATTTACAAAAGTTAGGATTTACCTACCATCACCTGTCTTTTTACATCGACAATTATATGTCGGTGTATCACGAGTTAAATCCAAAAAAATTCATCTACAAACTAGTCCATTACAGCAACGTCCATTACAGCGAAAGTTCAGTGTACTTTTATCATAAGAATATCTCGAAATAGATTAATAGATTTTGAAATATCTTAAAAATAAATTTTTTTTATTTTTGAACAAAAAATTTGTTTCCAAATTTTTTTAGAAATTGGTTATTGAAGAAAATATATAATAAAAAAAGCAAATTAGTTATTGAAGTTAATATATAGTAAAATCTTAGTCTTAGCATCAAGACGAATCGATTGGTATATATAATAAGAATAAATTGAGTTACGCAAATTGGTTATTGAAGTTAATATATAATAAAATCTTAGTCTTTGAATCAAGACGAATCGATTGGTATATATAATAAGAATAAATTGAGTTACGCAACAATCGGACCAATCGTTCCTCAGAATATGGCCGACCTTAAATCTTAAGTCTTTTAAACTAAGTTTTACAGAGTTTTGCCAACCATTGGGTCAACCGAGGTCTACATGAAATTAAAAGTCTTATGAACTACATTCCTGACGTGAAAAAGTTTCCAGTAAAGCACTCCTGGGAAATTCCAGCAGAAAATTCCTACAGAAAATTTCAACGGGAAATTCCTGTAACAATTCTAACCAAATAGCTTCCAATAATATGTCGTAAAAATCAAATAATTTACAAAACATTTCTTAGTTCTTAATGTTTTATTACATTTTTTCTAGTAAGCTATTATTTTTTATACTCTTAGAACTTAGATGTATTAAATACGAATCTTTAAAATGATTATGAAAAAATATCTTTGAATTTATGTTGATTTTCTAAAGTGTTACTGAACAAATTATTTTGCGCATATGGTTATAATGACTTATTAATTTTCGGAATAATTTTATTAAAAGTACTTTTTGAAAATTAATTTTTACTTCAATAATATTAAATAATTTATTTTATTTGAGTTTCATGTTAAAATTATAACTTTTTATCATAAAGATATTATTATTCTTAAGTTACTTTAAGATTTAGGGTTTTTATAGGAAATATATTTGAAACTATAACTCTGCATGACA
Source organism: Leptopilina drosophilae (assembly GCA_032873175.1). Lineage (NCBI taxonomy): Eukaryota > Metazoa > Arthropoda > Insecta > Hymenoptera > Figitidae > Leptopilina > Leptopilina drosophilae. The sequence continues at coordinate 15,924,865 of CM065480.1, read as the reverse complement.
TTAGTAGCTTGCAAAGTTGGCGGATCCAATACGGTAGACATTTTTAAAAATTGATTAAATTTTCTTGAATATTCCCTTATAACACAAGGATATTCAGGATATCTGTGGAACATCCTATTGATATCTTTTGCTTTTACGGCGGTTTGGTTATCTTAAGGTTAACCCAGCTATATCCATGGATATGTCCTTGGGATATCCAAATCGGTAAATATGAATGGATATTAATAGGGCATAGCAGGGATAACCTTAAATATACGGTACTATGAGGATTGTTATTCGGGCGTTTTTGGGGATGTTGATTACGAATAAATAAATAAATATATATATATATACTAGCTGTCGTACCCGTCTTCGACGGGTTTTACTTTCTTTAAATGCATTCAGTAGTGTGTCTACCAGTCTCGAAGAATGGGAAATGGTGGGGAATTTAATTTGATTAAAGAAATAATAATTAGCTACCTTTAACTATTTCATTAAAAAAAATATTACTATTTTAAATCAGTGATTGACTTTTATCATCAAATAATTTTTTTTATTTTATTAAAATGCAGAAAACAATATTTGTCAATTATTTGTAGAAATTTTATTATAGTATTATAGTATAATTATAATCCAAAATTTTCACTAATTTTTGGATTTATAGTAAAGTCGAATTCGAACTAATTGTATCATAATTGCTAAAATCTAAAATAAGACCTATATTGCAAGCTGAATTCACAGTTTTCCCGATTAAATTAAATTCCTGCATATTTACCGATTTTTCAGTTGGAGGAACCCCTGTTGAGGGTATTGGTAAGAATAAAAACCGCCGAAGAGTATTTTCATAAAATAAGTTAATTTTTGTAGCCATTTCCACCTGGAAAAATTTTGATAAAGCTGGGAAAAACCGGATAGGTTGTTGAACAAAAATAATAATAGACACCCTGTTTAACTTTTGCCTTTACAATGCTTAAAACATCCCTAAACGTTAAATTTTTGAAAAAAATTCATAATTTTTTCATATTAGTATTATTTTTTAATAAAAAACTTTGTTTATTATTATATGTATATTATATATCTTTAAAATCATTTATATTATTAATAAATTAAAAAATTTATCCCAATCTGAAAAAATTGCAAAAAAAATTTTTTTTGAACTTTTTGAAAATATTCATAACCTTTGGTCAGCTCAATATTTTTCATTAAATATTGCTAATATTTTAAGTTTGACCAATACCAAAAAGATTGCCAAATTTTTCTTTATTCGGTTATTCGCTTTATTCGGTTCGGCTTGCACACTTACGATAGTTCGAGCTAAATGACAATATATAAGATTAATTTAAGAGTTAAATTTTTTGTAAATTGACAGAATGTGTGATACTAAATCCACAAAATAAATAACTTACACTGTGTTCTACATTATATTGTTCTTCTAATTAGATATATTTATTTAAGTAGTTGAGCATTTATTAATTTTTTTAGATAACTATTAGAAAAGCTACAATTGAAGAAAAAAATTCGAAATAATAAGAATAAATTGATATTCAATCATAAATAATTCATTATTATGGGTTTCCACATATGAGGAAACATTTATTAAATTTATTCAAAACTCAGACGATAAAAATGTTTCCTTTAGAAAGTAACAATAGCATTTCTCTATCAAGTCCCTTTCAAAATCATCAAATTAAAAAATTTGAAACGTTACATAAATCAAAAAATTTCAATTGCAACAACTCTCAGACGTCAACACAAACATCAATCATTACAACAAATGTTGAAGAAGTTGAATATAGAAATCAAATTGAAATAGTCCAAAGTTGTGAAGATAAAAAAACCTATCATAAGAAGATAATCAATATTAAGATTGAAAATTTTTTTATAATTATAAAAATATATTTGAGAAAAAAGATTTAAAAAATAAAAAAACGAGAGAAAAGTACGCACAATTGAATAATGAAAAAAAATTAGAAATTGAAGATAAAAAAATTATTTACCAGAAAAAGAAATTAAATTATAAGGAACTGGAAAACAAAAATAAAATAGAAGCTTATGATTAATGTGTTAAAAGAATGTTAAAGTATTCGGAAAAAAATATAACAAATTGCAGGAAAAGGAAATTACATGACGACATAGAAATAAAAAATAAAAACAGAAGAGAAATTATAATCAAAGTATTGAAACAAAATTAAAATATTCAGAAAGAAATAAACAATATTACATGAAAAGGAAATTTGAAGAAGATAAAGAGGTAAAAAACAAAAGAAGAAGAGAATAATATAGTCGAAATACTGAATTAAAATTAAAGAATTTAGAAAAAAATAAAAAATATTACAATACAAAGAAATTAGAAAAAATTAATTATAAAGAAACGGATCACAAAGAATATATTGCATTAAATGACAATAAAGAATTAATCATAGAGAATTATGTAGGAAAAATGGATATTATTTGTCAATATTGCAAGGCCACTTTATGTTCGAATTTACAACCGATGAAAAATTTACTAATTGCTGTCACAAAGGAAAGATTATGTTAGCAGATGATCCACCATACCCAAAGGAATTGGAGGATTTAGCTAGGAGTAAATCTGAAATAAGTACGCATTATAAAAAATTTATAAGAATTTATAATAATGCTTTAGCATTTACAAGTTTTGGTGCAAGTTTTAAACCTTTAAAAAATAGAGGCCCACAAATTATTCGAATTTGCGGTCAAATTTACCATAATGCGTTTGCATTACATCCTAATGAAAATGATAATCGAAAATACGGTCAACATTATATTCTGGACAATGAGTTAGCAACATAAAATCTTAAGAATGAAAATGTTAAATGCAGAAGGGACCTATTATTATATAGGAAAATTAAAGGATTGATCGAACTTACCTTAAGTGAAGGTCAATCCAAATTGTATGAGCTGTCTCGTCCGAATAGATCATTTCGTGTAGTACCACCGTACTATACGTTCCACCACAGTAATTTTAAAACCCAAGGTTTTTTCGCGCCCTTATAGGTGTCGCCCTGTAATCTTCCCTACCTCAGTCCCCACGCCTGTCTATAATTCTCTTCATTATATTTTAAAGTTGTGCATAAATCGCGCTGGGTACTTCTAAGTAATCAGGGTAGGGAGGGTTTGATCTATTCGGACGAGACAGCTCATACAATTTGGATTGACCTTCACTTAAGGTAAGTTCGATCAATCCTTTAATTGTATTTTGCTGTCTCGTCCTTCTAGATCATTTCGTGTAGATGTTTAAAGACCATATGCGAATTTATGCAATTTTATTCACAACATAGGTTTAGCAAACATCTATTTATGTGTTACAGAAATAAATTTTCACTTTTAAATTGTTTGCATTTAAGAACATAATGGATATAAACAAGATGTAATAACGTATATTAAACGAAGATAACAAAAGAAATTTTTTTTTAAACGAATTTCAATTTACCTCTGTAGAATCGCTGATGCGAAATTTGTTGTATCCAAGATCGGCCGATTATAGAACCTTGCAAATATGGAAGACGTTGCAGACCATCCCGCTGCTCGACGAATAACTTCTATATTCGTTCCTTGGCGGGCTGCCGCTGACGTACTCGCATGCCGCGTGCTGTGTGCCGAAAACATTGATGTATCAATACCACTCTTCTCGAGTGTCTCTCTGATCCACCTGCTAAGACTCTGTGTTGTGGCTGGATTATGAGGCTTCCTATATGTTAGAAACAATTCTCCTTTTTCCCGTCTTCTCTTAACGGAGTCGTTTTCTCAATATATGTACGTAATGTTGAAGCTGCGCAGAGTTCGAGTTGCTCTGAGAAGCGTGGAATTTCCAACATCGGTTGAAACTTGCTTCGACTTTACGTTTTTAGTTGATCGGTAATTTTGATATGAATCGGTTCCGATTCTGAGTTTATGTTTTCTATTTTTATGGCTGATAATGTTTGGACCCTCTGCGCCGTAATCAGGGCCAACAGTGTCACCAACTTCTTTGTCAATATCTCGAGTGACAGGCCTTCGTGAGGGTACCAGGAGGCCAGTTGATCCAAAACGGGTTTCGGATCCCACGTAACGTCATATTTATATTTTCTAGGTCTTAGTACTGCAGCCCCTTTAAAAAATCGCGAAATGCTATTGTCGCTTCCGACATCTCCGCCTGTAATTAGAGACACTGCGGCTCTATATGTATTGATAACACTATATGATTTGATGCCTTCCAGGGTTTTGGCGAAGAAGTTGAGTGCATCTGGTATCGAGTTCTCATAAGGATTTTTGCCTTTTTTCGTGCAATATTCCCACCATAATTTGATGGGCTTGTTATATTACCGAAGTGTACCCGCCGAAATGGACTGGAGCATTATATCCGCGGCTTCCTCTGTAGCTCCCAGGGAGCCAATTCCCACTCCGTTTCTTTCGGCAATAGCCGTGATCCCTCGTCTGCTTCTTTGTTTTCCCTTGAAGGCAGGTAAGATGCATGGATCCACAAGTCGCGCTCCTCACACCAGTGCCATATTTGGCGCGCGATTTGTGTCAAATGTGGGTATTGGATTCCCCCCATCCTATTAATATAAGCTATGGACGTTGTGTTGTCCATGCGCAGTAGGATTTCACAATTCCTGTCATTTTTAATAAAATATTTGAGTCCCAAAAACGCAGCTGTAAGTTCCAGCGCGTTTATGTGAAGACTGCATTCTTCTTGATTCCACAGACCATACGCTTTCTCGCCGGCGCAATAGGCTCCCCAACCAGTGAGGGATGCGTCTGTGAACACTTCTCTTTTATACTTATGTTCCCTGATCGAATCGAATGAAATTTTAATCTTTTTTTCCCACCATTCCAAATCTGACTGGACCGAATTTGACAGTGTGATCTTTGCCTTGTAATTATTATTATATTTTTGTACGTTTAGAAATTTATCTCTTTCCAATCTTTTGGTATATAACCATCCATATTTGATCGCCGGACAATCTGATACTAGCGTGCCAATGAATTGGGCTAACTTCTTGATGCTGCATTTTTTGTCTCGAAGGAACCTTTTTACACGTTGATGGATGGAATTGCGTTTCGTCTCGGTCAACTCTATACGAAATGCCTTGCTGTCAAGGATGAATCCCAAAAATATACATCGCTGTGAGGGTTCGAGTTGGCTTTTTTCGTTACTTACCAGGAAGCCGAGAGATTCTAGTAAAAACCACGTCTTTAGGATATGTTTGCGGCATTACTCCTCTGATTTGGCTATGGTCAGAATATCGTCCAAGTATATGACCATTAAAATACCTAAACTTCGAAGTTTTTGAGCGACAGGTTTGAGCAGTTTGGTGAAGACAAATGGCGCTGTGCATAAACCAAAGGGTAAACACTGAAACTCATAAAATTCATTCTTAAAGAAAAACCGTAGGAATTTCCTATGTTTTTGGGCGACAGGTACCATTAGATAAGCATCTTTAAGGTCAATGACACCCATGTAATAATTTCTATTGATAAGACGAATTGCCGTTTTCATATCCTTAATCTTGAAATGAGAGGTTGATATGAATTTGTTGAGCTTTTTTAGGTTAAGTATGAAACGGTCCTCGCCACTTGTTTTTGGCCTTAAAAAATAAGACGAGAGAAATTGTCCTTCGCAAGGATGGCAACATACAATAGCTCCAATTTTTTTGAGTTAAAGAGTTGCTATTAACATTCTCGACTTATCTTCCGGTGTTAATAGAGGTTCGGGTGGTTCTGAGAACTGATAAGGTAATTCATGAAAAGGTATCTTGTACCCTGTGACACTGTTCACTATGAAGGGATCATTAGTTATTTCCTTCCATTTTTCTACAAAAAATTTAATTCTTCCTGCAGTTTGACTTACCGTTATTTCCGTCGGATGTAGGTCGACTGCTGATGCGGAGTTCGGTTCGAGTTCTGCCCCCCTCTCTTCCAGGGTGTCCGCGGGTTGTTCTTCCTGGCGGGGGCTTTGGAGTTTAAATAATTTCTTCCCGAATTTGAAGGTTTTTCCTTATTATTCTGGACTGCTCTTGATGAATTGGTTGCCACTGGTTTAGTTATGTCCCTGCCAGTTCTCTCGCACTCCTTTGCCGCCTTTAGCTTCTCTCCTAAAGATTCTCCGAATAACATGGTGTCAACACCGGTTTCCTCCGCGATTGTTTTCAACCGCATGCTGAATGATGGAGTGATGAAAGATCTACGAGTTATCGACGTGACGTGGTGTAAATCGGTCAGAATTTTGCCTAAGTCGCAGGCAATTTCGAACAGCTGAGAAATGTCACTTTCCTCTAAGTTTTTCGATTCTTTTCTAGCCTCCAAGATCTTTGTTAAGACTTGTCCAGTCGCATTGATTGCTACTCCTATTTGGGTTTGAGAACGAATTTGATACTGATCTTTTTTAAGTGCCGATGCACTCATCCCAGACTTGACTTCGGGGTTCAATATTGGTGCAGCAATTGTGCGACAATTATCAGGTATCTTATATTTTTTAACAATTGTTGTTTCGTTTCCTTCTGAAGTCCAGATTTAAGTATTTTAGAGCATGACTCCACGATTGATTCGTGAAGTGGTGCGCCGTATGTTTTTCCTACCACGCCAACTGTACTTTGAATTTGACTTGCGATTTCGCTTTGGGAGCCATCTTGATTTCCTCGAATTGACAGCTGGCTCCTAGACCTAGAGCGGGTTCGAGAATAACGCGACGTACCTTTTGGGTGACGCTCTGCGTATTCAAATGCTTCGCGGCTGGAGCCAGACGTTTCTCGCGGAGAACGCTCTAAGCTTCGCCTTCCAGCATGTTTTGATACAAAAGATCTTTCTTGACTACGACCACGTTTATTCCGATCACGAATTTTACCTGAGTGTTGAATGTGAGAATCGGATGTCGAAGATGAGCATGATGTCCTTCTCTTATGTGAGCGCCGTCTGCGCTTTGATTTCCTAACCTCCTTTTCTAACATTTTAAGCTTCTCCTCGAGCTTCCTTCTCGATGAACTCTTTTTCTTCTTGCTCCTCCGTTGCTCTCTTTGCTCAGATGAACTGCTTTTTAACGATGATACCATTTTTCGAATTCTATTTCACAATTTTCACAATTTTTTATTTTCACGATGCGTCGTGGAACGCACAGAACTACGTAATGAAGAGAATTATAGACAGGCGTGGGGACTGAAGTAGGGAAGATTACAGGGCGACACCTATAAGGGCGCGAAAAAACCTTGGGTTTTAAAATTACTGTGGTGGAACGTATAGTACGGCGGTACTACACGAAATGATCTAGAAGGACGAGACAGCGAAATACAATTAGGAAAATAAGTCCTTATGCAGATGCATATAAAATGATGTATGAAGTTGAAAGTAAGGAATATAACTCATCATTAATTAATATAACAAAACCTAATGAAATTAAAATGATTTTAAAAAGAGATTATATGTTAGATAAAAATAGATACAATTCAAATACATACAAATATAAAATAATATAAATATATTATTATTATAATTATATATTATATTATATATTATTATTTTTATTTTATATACAACAAATGAAGTGGCTGTTGTATTTGTGGACAATGAAGGTGAACCACCAATTGAAAGAAACTTTTGCGTATATTCAAAATCAGATCAACCTATTAGAATTTCTTCTATAAGTAGACATGTAGATACAATGACATATATCCATTAATATATCCAGCAGGAGGATACAGTTGGATGCCAAATATGCGAAGTACTGATGGAAAAAATAATAAAAAACAACAACATGTTTTACGAACAGCAATGTATTCTGGATTAATAGACTATTTACATAAGAAACAGGATGAGAATGAAAATTCGAAAATTGGTAAAATGTTTATTTTGCCATCTACAATCACTGGAAGCCCAAGAGCAATGCAACAAAATTCTAATGACGCTATGTGTATAGTACAAAAATATGGAAAGCCTAATATGTTTATAACTATGAATTGCAATCCGAAATGGCCAGAAATTGTAGAAAGTATAGAAAATCACGATGACATCATAAACCGGCCAGATATTGTTGCAAGAGTATCTAATCAAAAAATTAAAGGATTGAAGAAAGAAGTCATTGACAAAGAAATCTTTGGAAAATGTATTACTTACACATACAGTGCCGCTCAATAACTTTTGCCCACCCTACAGCGATTGAAGGCTTTACAAAAAGTTTTGTATTTTTTTTACTATTGAAGTTACGAAGCTCAAAAAAATATTGTTTGAAAGCTTATTTCCTCAGCTTTAACATTACATAAAATCGAAATTAAAAAAATAATTTTGTTAATGAGTAAATAATGTTATTGCAAAATAAAATTTTCCGTTTTTTTTGTTTTTTAATGTGATACAGTTTCATTAGAAATCATCACAATTTAATGTCAGACATATCATTTAAAAGCTAGTTTTATTACCTTTAAAACGCATTTTTTAAAATTTTTATACGATAATTTTTTTTTATTTTTTGAAAAATTTTTTTTTACATTTTTCAGATTTTTAAGTTTTTTGTGTAGAAACTCGCTTTTTACACTCATTATAACAAGCAAACATATTTTTCTTCGTATTTTTTTAATTTTTTTAAATAATTTTATCCCACCAATCTATTAAATAAGTTCTTATACTTTTATTTATTTTATTGTTTAAAAACGGAAATTATATCAAATCTTCAAATAATTTATGCGTTAAAATATTTGGAAAAATTGAATAAATACGAAGAAATATATGTTTGCTTGTCATAATGAGTATAAAAAGAGAGTTTCTATACAAAAAACTTAAAAATCTGAAAAATGTAAAAAAAATTTTTTTTTTCTATACACAGAAAGGAACAATTTATGTTCTTAAAATTTTTTTCCTAAAGTTATTCTTTTTGAGATATCAACAATTGAAAAAATGGCTGATTTTTTAAACATAAGATCATATTTTTCTTAAAAATTATCGTATAAAAATTTTAAAAAATGCGTTTTAAAGGTGATAAAACTAGCTTTCAAATGATATGTCTGACATTAAATTGTGATGATTTCTAATAAAACTGTATCACATTAAAAAAATCAAAAAAACGGAAAATTTTATTTTGCAATAACATTATTTACTTATTAACAAAATTATTTTTTTAATTTCGATTTTATGTAATGTTAAAGCTGAGGAAATGAGCTTTTAAACAATATTTTTTCAGCTTCGTAACTTTAATAGTAAAAAAAATACAAAACTTTTTGTAAAGCCTTCAATCGCCGTAGAATGGGCAAAACTTATTGAACGGCACTGTACGTCATTGAATTTCAAAAGAGAGGATTACCCTACATGTACTTATTATTATATCTAGAAGATAAGGACAAAATCCGCACAGCAGATGATGTAGATAAATTTATTAGTGCCGAAATACTAGATGAGAAAAAAAATCCACGAATATTAAATATTGTTAAACAATTCATGATTCATGGACCTTGCGGTAAACAAAATATAAATTCACCATGCATGAATGAAGAAAGTGTCAAATGTACTAAACATTTCCCAAAACAATTTAATGACATAACAGATTACAGCACTACAGGTTGTAATGATCGTATTCTATTAATGATAATTATTCTAATCAACCTTTAAAAGTGTCAAACAAAATTGATGAAATACATATAGAGAAAAATAATTACGATATCACAAACGATAAAACGCTCAAAAATAAAACAAAATTAAAAGCTGAAGTACTATCTGAACCATTAATTGATTTAAAAAATATAACAAGATTATCTCATTTGGATAAGAATACAAAAGAAGATCTTTGGAGAATAATCGAAAAATATCACAGTAATTTTACCCCAGACGACAACAAAATTCCCTGCACAAATTGGACTAGTAACAAAATTGTATTAAAAACTGGAAAAATAATCAATGACTTTAGAAAATTAAATAAGAATACAGATCGAAAGGTATTTTCCTTACCAGTGATTGAAGACGTTCTTTCACAGTTGGGAAAAGCAAAATTCTTTTTAGCATTTTACCTGTCTTCAGGATTTCTCCAAATACCACTGGAAAATGAAATTCGAAAATATACAGGATTCAGAACAACTAGAGGACATTATCAATTTATCCGAATGCCTGTTGGTTTACACAATGCACCTGCCACATTTCAAAGAATGATGGACCACGCTTTTCAAGGATTAATTGATGATGCATGTTTTTTATACTTAAATGACATTGTTGTTTTTGGATCTACATTAGAAGAACATAATAAAAATTTAACAAAATTCATGGAAAGAGTAAAAACATTGGGATAATAAATTGAAACCGGATAAGTGATTCACACTTATCCGGTTTCAATTTATTATCGACCAGAATTAGAATATTTAGGACATGTTATCACGGACAAAGGAATAAAACCAAATCCTGTAAAAATACAAACTGTTCAAAATTTTTAAGAACCAAAAAACGCGACAGAAATAGTCATTTTAAAGATTAGTTGAATATTACAGAAAGTTTATTAAGAATTTTGGACACATAGCTAAGCCATTATCAAGATTAACAGCAAAAGGAACTATTTTCGATTCGACAAAAGACTGTAATACAAGCTTCAAACTATTAAAAGATTGATTGTCTAAAAAAACCAGTCTTAAAATATCCAGATTTTAATAAAAGATTTGATTTGACAACACACGCCAGTAATGTAGGAATAGGAGCCGTTCTTTTTCAAGGTGGACATCCTTGTTGCAATATTTCGAGACTATTAAATAAAGCAGAACAAAATTACAATACAGCAGAAAAAAACTATTAGCCATCACATAGGCTACAAAACGACTAAGTAAATGTCTATTGGGACGGACTTTTACTATTCAGACAGATCCTAAAGCACTAATTTGGTTACTTAATGTAAAAGATCCTAGTTCAAAATTATTAAGGTGGATATTACGCTTAGAAGAGTTTAAATACGATATAGAATATGTTAAAGGAAAAGAAAATAAAGCAGCTGACTGTCTTTCAAGGCTAGTTCCAATACAAGACGAGGATAGTAAAAAAGCCACACCAACAGAAAATTGAGAAGACAATGAACTTAGTTCAACAAAAAAAGAAGAATACATGTCACCCGATATACAGAGATTTGATGACATTCCACAGCCGAGAAATAAAGAAAATTATATTAAAACCAAACAATACGATGGAACAGATGTTCTAACACAAAGTTTTGTAGAATGGAAAAAGAATAAAGAAACTGTACATCTTACAATAAAACCTAACACTCAAGAAAAATTATGCAAAACATGGCTAACAATAGATTTACCCCAATTCAAAAAAGAAAACTGGTTGAAATATTTTGAAAATCAAGTTAAAGAAGTTATAGATAAAAAACTGATTTCACCTATTCTAAAGTACCCAAAATTAATTTATCAATGGAAACAGAAGCACAAAAAATGGTTAACTAAAACTACAGACAAATAATACAAGACAGTATTTACGACGACAAATAATACTATTACATCATACACACTAGGTTAACACAAGTTTTTAAATGTAATACACTGTTAGAGAAAAACCAAACTTGTATCTCCCAACTGTACTCCTAAACTAGATAGAATGAACACAAAATGCAAGCCACGATTTACTACTCGACATAAATAAAAGTGACAGTCATATATTTAAATTGATTGTTTAAAACAATATATAAATCTTTGAGTTGAAAAATTAGGTCTAATATGTGTGTAATGAGTAATGTTCACGTCGTCATATCCTACGAAAGACAACCACATAGAAACTCAAAATTAAATATTAAACCTTATTTAAATAAAAATGTAAAACTTAGGTTTTAGGGACTAAACACTATCTAGCGAGAGGGATGTTATAGTCAGCAAATATATATATATATATATATATATATATATATATATATATATATATATATATATCCCTACCTGTATTGTTTCATATTCGACATGAGCTGCAAAACGTATTTGCAACTCAGTCTTATAAAACCTCAGCCTTTGAAGTGTATTATTAATTTCATTAATAAATTGTCACTCTCTGAAGTGAATAAAAGTAAATTGTGTCTATTTAATAAATTAGACCGTAACAATACCACAAATAAATAAATAATCCGTCTTAGAAACACATAAATAATAATAATAAATCACAATACAAAAAATAAATATCACAAAATAAAATAAAATGTATTGCAAACTGCAAAGTAAAATTTAAAACTGAGCTCCAAACTCTAACGACACTTTACAATAAACATTAATTGAAGACATACAAACAAAAACAAATAAAAACAATAAGATGAATAAGAACAGAGAATGAAACCCAATGAGTATTATCACGTTAATTACTTCAAATAAAATTTAGAATCATTTCGTAAGATTTATCAAAATTATATAAATCGGTCATTTTATTGAAACTATTTTCTCCTTCTTTTTTTATGAAAAACATTTCTGACAAATGACATAATGCCATTACTAACCATTTGACAAATTCTAATAGTGACACTTCTCCACATTTTATAAAATGGGATGATTTTGATATTTTGGATATTGAACAAAGTCTTAACAAACGATTATTGTCAGAAATGTTTTTCATAAAAAAAGGAGAAAATAGTTTAAATAAAATGACCGATTTAGATAATTTTGATAAATCTTACGAAATGATTCTAAATTTTATTTGAAGTATTTAACGTGATAATACTCATTGGTTTTCATTCTCTGTTCTTATTCATCTTATTGTTTTTATTTGTTTTTGTTTGTATCTCTTCAATTAATGTTTATTGTAAAGTGTCGTTAGAGTTTGGAGCTCAGTTTTAAATTTTACTTTGCAGTTTGCAATACATTTTATTTTATTTTGTGATATTTATTTTTTGTATTGTGATTTATTATTTTTTTATTATTATTTATGTGTTTCTAAGACGGATTATTTACTTATGGTATGTTAATTTTATTTTTTATTTCTTTTTACGTATTCTGTTTATAAAATTTTTATTGATTATTCAAAAATTTATTTATTGATTATTGTTTTTTCTTTGAGTTTATTATTTACTTATTTTATTTCTAATTTTTCCAATTTTTATTTATTTCTATTTTTATTTTTGATTTTTTCTAATTCAATTTTGAAAATTTTCCGACTCCAGACTTTATTCCATCGTCAGGGTTTAAATTTTAAGTCTTCGTTTATTTAATTATTATTTTTTTGGTAAGATAATTTTTTGAATATGTACTTTATTTATTTTTATTTATTGTTAAAATAGTTTTTACTATTTTGTTAATTTTGAATATATTTTTTGAAGAGACTCCCTGAAGAGTAAATCGTTTTGATTTCGAAACGTTGGAGTAAATAAAATTTGTTACTTTGTCCGAATGTTTTCGTTTTCATTAATTTGACTCATTTATTATTATTATTATTATTTTTGCTTAAGGAATTTTGGGAAATCTGCCTACAGATACCTTGGATTCCGCACTCTAAGGTTATGTGGAGTTGGTATAATAAAACAAAAGAAAATAAAGAAAAAATAAATCAATAATATAGTAAATTTAGAATACTGGCGACCTACGCCAGCCCGACCCACTAAAACCCGTAACGCTTCTTTTGGAGCCCTTTGCGGCTTTACCCTCCCTCGGAACTGTTGTAAGACTTAGTCTTCGAGGGTGGCGCTCCAACTCTGTCACTGCTGCCACTTCGTTCTTTGCCTGCGGTTCTCCTGCGTTAATAGTTAAAATTTAAAACTATTTTAATATAAAAGCGGAATCAACAGCACAACAATAAAAAACAATCATTCTTTCAATTTTGACGATTCAGAAATTTCAGATTACGAAACTTCTTATAAAAAACGATTAATTTCTTAGATGTGAAATGTTGTCAATTTTATTTAAAAAGTGAGAGTTAGTGTCTTTTCTTTCATCTTTAAACATCTTCAAAAAATCGAAAAAAATATTTTATGAAATAATTGTGGAAAAATTTACTAAATAAAATACTTATTTTAGTATAAAATTTCCTCATTCTTCTTGCTTAATACGGGAAAGTTTAAGTCTGTTTGCATGTACTATTTTTTGTTTATTTTAAATTGTATTTTAACGTTTCCTTTATTTAATATTTCTAATATTTTGTGTAGGCCTGTATATTGATTAGCAAATTTATTAATCATCCCCCCGAGTAGTAGAAATACCTCATCACCCCCTTTAACGTTTAACCCTTTAACGACGAGATGTTCTGCTTTTCAACATGAATTTCAAACGCCTACAATTAGTAGAAAGAACCCATAAAATTGTTCAAAAGTCCATATTCTACTATTTTTGGGGTCGCTCTTTTGAATGGCATGGTCAAAATTAAAAAAAAAATGATACTAAACCCTTCGTTTTCAGAAATACTTAAAAATGTCAGTTTTTTTAATTTAATTTTTTTAAAGAATTTTTTTCTCATCCATAACATTTTTTAAATAGAACAAAAAGTATCAGAAACGTGTTCCCAATAGTTGTACTTGGAAAATATACATCTATAATTTTTATTTTTTTTCGATTTTAAATTTAAAATGGCGCTTCAAGGACAAAAAATTTTCCTAATTTTACGTAAGGTTACAAACTTTTTCAAAATTGCTCAAATCTTATTGAAATTTGTTATTTGAGGGTTTTGGGGGTCGCTGATTACGAATCTGAAGTCATATTCAAAAAATTAAAAATGGCGGATCCAATATGGCGGTCGAACTTTGTAAAACTTATTCAATTCAGTTAAAACTCGTTACTCGGAAGTTTTTGGGATCGCTTATCACGAATCTAAAGTCAGATTCATAAAATTCTTTATAGCGGATCCAAAATGTCGGCTTAATTTTTTAAAATTACTAAGATTAGCATGAAATTTGTTACTCGGGGATTTTTTAGGTCGCTGATTACAAATATAAAGTCAGATTCAAAAAATTCAAAATGGTGGATCTAAAATGGCAGCTTAATTTTCCAAAATTACTAAGATTTGAATGAAATTTGTTACTCTTAGGTTTTCGGGGTCGCTGATTTTGAATATGAAGTCGCCTTTAGTCCTTAAATAATTAACGTTGCCCGATTCTCACCACGAAAAGGTAGACGATATAGAGAATCATTTTTTTACTTTTTTAGTTCTTACTTTGTTCAAATAATTTTTGCTGATGCACATAGTCAAAAATTTTAGACTTTCTTTTTCCGATCAAGAAAACACTGAAAAACATGTAAGTTATATTACTGTGATAATTGCTTCAGAAAAGCGCATAATACAAATTAATAGTTTTTAATGAAAAATTAAAAGAAGTAAATTAAAAAATTGAAAAAACAAAAAAATTAAAAGTCACTGAAAAATAAATAAAAATATTTTCTATATCGCCTACCTCCTCGTGGTGAGAATCGGCCAACTTTTATTATTTAAAGACTAAAAGCGACTTCATATTAAAAATCAGGGACCCCGAAAACCCCAGAGTAACAAATTTCATGCAAATCTCAGTAATTTTGGAAAATTTAAGCTGCCATTTTGATTTTTTTTAATCTGACTTCAGATTTGTAATCAGCTACCTCTAAAACTCCCGAGTAACAAATTTCAAATAGATTTGAGCAATTTTGAAAAAGTTTGTAACCTTACGTAAAATTAGGAAATTTTTTGTCCTTCAAGCGCCATTTTAAATTAAAAATCGAAATAAATAAAAATTAAAAATGGATATTTTTCAAGTACAACTATTGGTAACACGTTTCTGATAATTTTTGTTCTGTTTAAAAAAAAGTTATGGCAGAGAAAAAAATTCTTTTTAAAAAAGTTGCTTTCAAAAAACTTGGCATTTTAAAGTATTTTTGAAAAAAGGGTTTAGTATCATTTTTTAAAAATTTTGACTACTTCATTCAAAAAAGTGAACCCAAAAATAGTCGGATATGGACTTTTGAACAATTTTGTAGCTTCTTTCTACTAATTGTAGGCGTTTGAAATTTATGTTGAAAAGCAGCACATCTCGTCGTTAAAGGGTTAAGATTTTGTCGATTGTAATTTTTATCATAATACATTTTTAATTTTTATTTTGATAAAATCAAATTTTCTCTAGCAATATTCCTCATTCCATAAAGTCTTGTTATTAAATCTGTTAAGTATTGATCATATGTTTATAATTTTTCGTGTTCAAGTGGTGGATCACTGGAAGGTAATCTTGCTAATTCTAAGCAATCGTCCCATTCCTCATTTTTATTTACACATTGTTTTAAATATTCTCCTATAACGTGGTGAGATCATTCGATTGATCCATTAGATTAAGTGTGAAAAGCAGTTGTTTTAAATTGTCTAATTATAAATCTTTTGAAAAATGCATCAGCTAATTTACTTGCTTGGTAATTTGGAAGTACAATTGCTATTAAACATTTACTTAAATTGTCTTGTATTGTTAATATATATTCACTTCCATTTTTAGTTTTTAATAATGGTTCAACGATGTACATTGCTATTTTTCGAAAAATGTACCTGGAGTATCTGTTATAATCATTGGATCTTTTATTTTAACTCTAACTAATTTTTTTAACTGACATTGGAGACAACTTTGATTATATTTTAGAATATTATTTTTCATATTTTCTCAATAATAATTTTGATGTACAATAAATCTTTAAAATTAACTTTATCATTGATAGGATTTCGTCCCATGTTACATTGTTTATTTGTGCTGTTTTCGTAACACTGATATTTTTTAATTTTAATTCTTCACATATATTTTTTAATGAAACAATTGTAGATTTTATTATTTTTATTATATGAGATAAATTTTCCTTTATTTCATTTTCAATTGGGAGAGCAATATGGTAATACATACCTCTCTTTATTTTTTCTGCTGTTCCTAATTGGAGTTTACCATACCTTGGTAATTTTTCACGTTTGGTTAATGACTGAAAGAAAATACGTTAGATTATCCCTACGCATTGGTAATCTAGCAATAAGTCAGTTATTCCCATAATTTGTTTTGTATAATTGTACTTTAAATAAGTATGGGTTTCTAAATGATCTAGTAGATACAAATAAATTAATCGTTGATAAAAGTGTACAACAATTTGTAACACCTGATAATAACTTAAACATAAACATTAAGTCCGCATACAAAAATCGTGTATTAATTTTAGGCATATTTAAGCATGCAAGCAAGGCATTATAATCATGATCAAAAATTTTAAACACGTTCCAATCGTATTAATTGATAAGTGTAATAAGGCACCCAAATAACACATGCATACATCAAAATACTCATGACAAAAGAATAATAAACAATTAAGTGTACGTTTATTGTGAAACGAAGAAGAATTTCTCATGACAAAGTCCAGAGACCTTAGAACTTTACTGATTACTACAGAAATATGACCATCAAATGTCAGAGAACTGTCAAGTATGACGCCAAGGTCACTGATCTTAATTACACGCTCTATTTCGTCCATACCAATGAAATACAAATAATGAAAAGTACTTAAATTTCTGGAAAAGGATACAACCGAACACTTCTTAACATTAATGGCCATATTGTTTTTGAGGCACCATATGCTAATATTATTCAAGTCAGATTGTATCTAAAAACTCCTGATCAGTTTTCATTATTTTGTAAAATTTAAGGTCATTTGCATATAACAGAAAAGAACTATGTTTAATAAATAATTTAATATCATTAACGTATAAAATATATAAAAGAGGACCCAAGTTTGACCCCTGGGGAACACCAGATGTAGATAAAAAAGGAATAGAAAAACTATTTCTGAATCGCACTGATTGATATATATCTTGTAAGTAACTCTTAAAAAACTTTAATACATTGTCATAAAAACACAGGGCTCCAAGCTTTGCCAGAAGAATAGCATGGTCTACTCTATCAAATGCTTTAGAAAATTTTTGTAAATAATATCAATTTGTGTCCTCTCTTCCATGGTTGATAATAAAAAATCAGAAAAAACTGTTATATCCCGATATATTTTAAAATTTAGTTAATTTCTTAAAATTACACAATTCAGTTAATTAATTAATTAAAACAAAAACAATACGCATAATATTTGTACATTGTCTGAAGACATAGTTCATTTTAACGCATTATTTATCACAAAATTCTAAAATTATTAACAGAAAATAAAATTAATAACTAAGTATTATAATCTTTCATTCATATGAGGCATTAGCACGTGTACTACTCATATGAATGAAATTGTAAACAGAATCAACGTACTATGCCTTGCGACAAGTGTCAAAGCTATGAATGAAAAAGATGACGCATGATTGAAAAGAATGACAGAAAAATAAATGCAATTTATGAAATTAGTTAATATCATTAAGAACAATTATCTAAAATAACTAATAACTTTCAAATATTGTTAATTTGCGTTTATTACAAAACAATTAATTTAAAATTCCTTTAAATTGGTCGAATCAAAAATTAATCGATAGTCGACAATCGATTAATCGATAATCGACTGTCGATTCGATTAATAGCGCAAAAACTCGTATCAATGTTTGAATTCAATAAATATCAATTCAAGCATTGATTATAAGTCTCAATAATAGATAGATAGAAACTAGAAAGAAAAATAAAAGATCATATTACATCTGTATGTGCTCAATGCTCTTTTAGATAAAAACGTGACAAATGCTCTTTTGGCTAGAAACGTGTTACATGCTCTTTTGGCCAGAAACGTGTTTTTTTACTAATTTCCCCACACGATACATAGACCAAAAGTCCTATATAAGCCAATGCAAAATCAAGAGCGATTGTCAAAAGTTCCGGTGTAATTCAGAGCGAATAGTATCATTGTAGAGCGACCCTTCAGTTTAAACGCGAGTTATCGAATTCTTTCCGTAAAAGGTGCAAGTTAGATTATATATCACTTAGAAACAAGTTTCTTTCCGTAAAAGGTGCAAGATAATAATTTAACACTTAGAATCATTAATTTTGTTGTTTTAACTGTCGTATTTGTTATACAAAATTAACAGTGTAAATTTCATTAATTCTTTCCGTAAAAGGTGTAAGTTATATTGTTATCATTTAGAAACAAGTTTCTTTCCGTAAAAGGTGCAAGATAAATAATTTAACACTTAGATAACGTGAAACTGTTAATTTATAGCAAAACTCTTACAAAGTTGTGAAAGTTACATAAGTGTAACATAACAAACTTTAAGTTTCATTCACTTGAAACGAAACAAATCAAGAACCTAAATATAACGACTTTGCTGTACTTTGTCAACGAATATTGTGTAATAAACGTAAGTAACCAATTGTAATAATTGTAACTTTACTTAATATTATAAACAATAAATTATAAAAGGAATATTATTCTTGTTTTTAACGCAAAACCCATAGTTTTGACAAGTGATCACGATCCTACTATAAAAATAAAGATCAGGCCTTACCATCCTGATTAATCAGCTAACTGGTTTTAACAACCTATTTAAATAAATAATTAAAATTATTTAAAGCCTTTCTCTTGCTCTGGACATAACATCTGATTTGGTGGCAGCGGTGGGATTGTCACTTTTGTTATAAACAAATTAATTTTTCAAAAAAAAAAATTTTAATTTTATCAAAAAAATTTTTTTTTTACAATTTTAATTTAAGAGCCAGAAGTAACTCTAAATTCAAAATTCACATTCGAACCATATTCAATTAACTCTTAATTGTTTACAATTTATAAACAATTTCCTAACTCCCTCAAATAATCCTGAATTTGAGCTTTTCTTGCGCCGTCCGGCGAATTTCGGCTCGAAATTGAGAATAGTCTGCGCCGTCCGGCGGGACCGTTCAATTAAGGATTTCCTTTCTTCCAATTAAAATAAAATCACATCCACTTATAATTTGTGAAATTATTATTGCGCCGTTCGGCAAATTTTAATTGATCAAACGACAAATACGCCGTCCGGCGAATCTGTCAAATTATTCACTCCTTATACCTTCTCCAAATGTTTCTTTGACTCTTTAAATTAATTGTAAACTGCTTCTTTTAAATATTTTGAAGTATTAATAAACAAAATTATTAAAGACATTAGATAACTAAAAATGTCATTAATTTGCAGTTAAGAATTATGTGCGATAAAACTCCGACAACAAAGAAAAATAGAAATCGAGGAGGAATCAAGGCACAAAGAAGATTTAATATTGAATCATCATTAGAATCAGAAAAATTTGTAGAAAATTTCCAAGCAAAAAATACCATTAAAGAATTGAAAACTCAAGAAGAATTTTCTAAATTTTTCGAAAATTTATTAAATAAAACAGAGCAAATCTTAAAGAAATAAAAGGTGTAATTAAAATCCAATAAATAACAAAATAAACTCTCATTAAATTTAATGTGTTTTGTTTATTGTTGTATGATAATAGTGTACCTAATATTAATTACAATAATTTGGTATACAAGTCCAAAAAGGAAAAATTGAAATAAAAATAATAAAATAAACAATAAGCCGATAAATAAATTATATATTTAACAAAAACATATACATATAATCGGAATCTAGATGAATAGATATTTTGACATAATTAACAACTTTAATTATCCTCAAATCGAATTAATCTCAGGAGATTTAACATCTCACAAAGGTATATTTCTTATCGGTAATACTAGTCGATTAAATATAATAAAAGAAACAGAATTGTCTTCAATTATTAACATCGATAGAAATATTCGATACACACTTAATAAATAACTTAATTATACTCAATTCACACCAACGGTAGTGCCATAGTAGAATTTTGTGACTTTTCTTTGAAATTCGAAACTATCGATTATGAAAGTAACTCCGAAATTATTGGTGTTTTAGGCGCATCTTTCCTAGATCGACTATTCGAAACTAATCACTTTAGTCGA
The DNA here is from genome assembly GCA_032873175.1 of Leptopilina drosophilae. Classification (NCBI taxonomy): domain Eukaryota; kingdom Metazoa; phylum Arthropoda; class Insecta; order Hymenoptera; family Figitidae; genus Leptopilina; species Leptopilina drosophilae. The sequence goes on along the minus strand of CM065480.1, from coordinate 15,904,109 downwards.
ATTGCTAGAGAATACGATAGAAGAGCTCGAAGGAGAGCAAATACATTTAGACAACGATTTATTAGACGCATTTGTAGAATAATACGAAATTCGTCTTGCCGAAAATATCCATGAATTGTTACGTTAATAATACTGAATTTAATACGGATATTTTCCCAAATATTCACATATCGTCACCCAATTTAAAGGAGAAAAGATGTCTTTTCTTAATAAATCCTGCTTTAAACATTAACTTAATAAACGAGAGAAAATTAGCGCCAGGTATTGTAATCGACCGATCAGAATCAATCACTCTAAATTCAGGTTCTTTTGTTACTTCTGGAACAACGGAAATAATAATTGCAAATAAACCAATCGAGTTTCGAACTTATATTAATAGTAGACAACACGAATTGACAGGTATATTGGGATTATCCTTCCTAAATAAAGACCCTAGTGAATTTGTATTGTGATTATTCTCGATACTAACATATGCAATACTTTCCTCTAATAACAACAATTTTTGTTATAGCAATCTTTACGTTAATTTGGTGCCTAAAATTTCGGCATATTTTCAAAAATTTTAAAACCAATAAATTAACAGATATATCGATCTAAACAAATTTTCACGCAAGAAAGGTATTAGGAGAACATATTAATACAAGAAGCCATAATTAAATCTCGCGGTTAATATTATTAATCATCTCCCCATTTACTTAAACTACTCATTGGTTTCGCGCGCGAAAGCTACAAGTAGTACGCCGCAAGGCAAGTCAGACGTACACCTTAAAGGCAACTCTCACACGTACCTTAAGCCGATCGCGACTCCTCTAACAAACCACCATCTTAAACTTCCTTATGAATTCATACTTTCACTTTTTAATAAAGAATAACGAATTATATCCTCAATTGTTACTAAACTCATCGTTTCTTATCGGCAACGAAGGTCGATTTATACTAGATCCTTCTTTACCAATAAACTTAATTAAAGAAGACAAAGTTAACCCCTTCCTAGGAATAAATCGTGTACTAAAATACTTTTTAAGAGACGGTACTTTACGAACACACGGGGAAACGAAAATTTGTATTAATCATACAGTGATAGAATTTCAAACCATAATTTGTGACGATAATTCAGATATTATTGGAGTTTTAGGACTTCCATTCTCATTTGATATTATTAACGAACTATTCTAATAAACAATAAAATGACTCGTAGAAATAAACATCAAAAAGAATATAGAGACGATGATAATAATGATAATAATAACACTATTCCGCCCAACGATGCAACCTTTGCAACCTCCATGAATAGGACCCTTCACGACACTATGGTAAATTCTATGGCGGAATGTTTTGCGTTACAACAAGGTATAATGAATATTCCTTTTTATGACGGGCATAATATGCCGGTTAAAGATTTTATTGATGATATTTTGAATGCTGCATCATCCATTCCAAAAAATTGTGAGGATCAGTATTTGAAATCTATTCTTGCTAAGTTAAAGGGTGCTGCTAGAAGCAGTACTCAAGGTAAGTCGTTTGGAACCATTATCGAATTAATAGATCATTTAAAACAAAGATATTCCACTCATAAATCCTATGCATGGTATTTGCAAGAATTATCCTCAATTCGTATGAATCGCAACGAAAATGTTAGCGAATTTTATGACAGATTATCTCAATTATTAGCAGGGGCAAATGCGACACTCGCTAGTTCTTATGGAGCTCCTAATGCTAAAATACAAATGCAACCTCTAAATCTCTGTGCATTGGAATCTTTTATCAAAGGACTTCCAGATTCCATGTCAACTGTAATAGAGGCACGAAACCCTCAAAATCTTAAAGATGCATTCGACATTGCTTTACAATGCGAACAACGTCACGAAAGTTATAAACCTGATTATAATGCTTATCATTATTCACGACATCAATCACAAGATTATAGAAATCGAGAAAGAAGCCCTAGTAATAGAGTACAATTCTCGTACCCTTATGATCAAACGAGATATCGTTCCCATTCACCCACCCCCACTGGAATTTTGAGAAATCCATATCCCCCATATATGCAAGGCAATAATTACCCACAACCATATCCTAATCAACCTAATTTTCAATTTCCTAATGTTTATATGCCTTATACTTCATACCCATTTTATCCATATCCTCCTCCACAAGAAGGATACTTTAATAAAAATCCAGATGGAAATAGAACACCACCCCGTTCTCAATCCCCTCATTCATTCGAAAGAAATAATTTAAACTCAAACACAACTCGACGGACAGACGCGACGACGAGTGCAGATCACAAAGAGCGTCCAGCCAATGCGAGGATTCTATCATTACAAAACACATCTTCCACGCCAGAAATTCAAGAGAATCTCCATTAATAATAATAAATTCTCCAAGTTTTCAAACATCTTCAGCAACCTTGTTAATAGATACAGGAGCTGATGTAAACATAATCAAGGAAAACATAATATTACCAGATTTACATATAATCTGAGAAGAAGCTATACACATAGCCGGTATCGTCCCTATAAAAATTTTGACGTTGGGAACCGTTCAAATTGAAATAAATACGAAACAAATACTCCACAGAAGAAGAATATACACCCCCAATAGATAGAGTTTCGGCAATATTAGAATATCTAAGATTGGATCATTTAAATATAGATGAAAAAGAACATGTCCAACAGATAGTAACAGAATTCCCGAATAGTTTTCATCTCCCCGGAGAACAACTAACTCCAACTCATAAAGTTCAACACAAAATCATTACTAAAGATGAAATACCAATTCATGTTAAACAATATAGATTTTCCCCATCTCAAAAGGAAGAAATCGACAAAGTCATCGATAGAATGAAAACAGAAGGAGCCATAGGTCCTTCTTGCTCTCCATACAACTCACCATTACTTATAGTTCCCAAAAAGATCGATGGAACTGGTAAGAAAAAATGGAGAATCGTGATTGATTTCAGAGCATTGAATGAGAAGACAATCGGTGATTGCTATCCACTGCCAAATATCACTAGTATACTTGATACCTTGGGAGGAGCCAAATACTTTTCAGTATTCGATTTAGCCAGTGGATTTCACCAAATAGAATTAGATCCCCTCGATAGATCGAAAACAGCATTTTCCACCACGCATGGACATTATGAATACATCAGATTGCCCATGGGATTAAAAAACTCACCATCAACATTCCAAAGACTAATGGATCAAGTTCTAACTGGACTCCAAGGAGTCGAATTATTCGTATATCTAGATGACATCGTCGTTTATGCAAATAGTTTAGAAGAACACGGGAAAAAGGTAAAGAGACTATTGCAAAGACTAAATGATGCCAATCTCTCGTTACAACCGGAAAAATGCGAATTTCTTTTTAAAGAAGTGGCCTATTTAGGCCATATAATAAGTAGCGACGGAGTAAAACCTAACCCTAAAACAGTCGAGGCAGTCAAAAAATTTTCGACTCCAAGGACTCCAAGAAATGTCAAGCAATTTTTAGGATTAGCAGGATATTATCGAAGATTTATCAAAGATTTCTCAGCCAAAGCCAAACCATTATCTAATCTACTCAAGAAGGATGTGAAATTCGAATGGAAACAAGAACAAGAAGCCAGTTTCAAAGAACTGAGAGAAGCCTTATGCACTAGCCCAATTTTACAATACCTAGATTATGAAAAACCTTTTACATTAACAACAGATGCATCTGACTATGCTATAGGTGCGGTATTGAGTCAAGAGAAAGATGGTTTCGACCTGCCTATTGCTTATTTATCCAGAGTACTAAATGCGCCAGAATTAAACTATTCCACAACTGAAAAAGAATGTCTAGCAGTCCTATATGCAGTCCATCACTTCAGGCCATATATATATGGAAAGAATTTTACTTTAGTTAGCGATCACGAGCCATTGAGATGGATCGACACTATAAAGGATCCAGGACAACGATTAATAAGATGGAGATTAAAATTAAGAGATTATGAGTACGAATTTCAACACAAATCAGGAAAATTAAACACAAATGCCGATGCTCTATCCAGAAATGTTATAGAAGAAGATATCGACGAAAATTCCGAAGCCAGTAATGATCAAAAACAAGTAAAAATTTTGATCAACAAACGTATTGGCAAAGCCCTAAAAACCCAAACTAAAACTTCATCAAACATTCCTTCTAATCCTCAAAAATCGAAATTACAACCTCCAAAATCAATATTAAAACCATCCACTTCAAAATCCACTTTAGACCAAAGCACTATTGGTTCAAGAGTAGCACAACGACGAACATTTCAACCACCTACTCTAAAGTCCACACTAGACCAAAGTACCATTAGTTCAAGAGTATCACAAAGAAGAGCATTACAACCCAGAATAAAAACAATAGACGAAAATACATCTGAAAGTAGCACTGACGAAGAGAGAGAAACACCAATTCCTCCTATTCAAAAGGCAAGTAGAAGTGTACTTCCCAGTTTGAAACTTCCGCCAGCGGCTATCAAGAATATACCAGGTCCTAAAAGTGCACCTCCAGAAACGCAATCCAAAGTTGTAAACTTCCCAATTCCAGAAACAACTGTACTAACGATAGACCCACCAATTAGTGAAAGCGAAGACAGTTCTGAAGAAGAAGATAACACAACGCTTTTAAGCAGAAAAGAAATAGCGAAGGACCTAGGAAATTCCATATCTCGTTTTAATCAATCCGTAAAACAACATGAAGATTGGCTAATGGATTCACCACAATCTCCAAGAGATTGGCTTAGTCTTTCCGACGGAAACGACGACGAAGGTATTCACAAAGCAGCAAATAAATTAATTCCAGGAGACCATACAGAATTTTCTCATAAAATAGATTTTCAATGGGATTATGCTAAAGGCGAGTCCATATGGGAAAACGATCAAAATGAAAGTGAAGTATCAATTAAAGAAGCCGAAGAACCAGAACAAGAAATACACCAAACACCAACAAAAGTTGATATAGACAAAAATAAAAATAAAAGTGTGAATTTTAGATCCACATCATTAGAACTCAACACACCTGTAACCTTCAAAACTCCAAAAGCTATGTCAACACCTTATCACACTTCATTACATGAAACAGATGTCGAATCAGAAAATGAAACAGACGACGAAGAAGAAAGCGATACAGCTGAAAATGAAATTAAGGAAAATAAAATTAAGCCAACTTCTTTAAGAACAGCACTCCTAGAAAGTATTCCTCCAGATTTGCCCTCATGTTATTCGAAAACACCGGAAAAATCAATGAATAAAACCAGTCACAGATAAAATCTAACTTATTATCGAGATAATTACGTGCATTTTCTATCTGCAGATTGTGAATTTACCACCTCAATAAGCAGATTACTTATAGATATTGCAGTAATAGATCCAGAAGAAATTAAAAGTAAAAAACCCATTAAAGGACAAATCCTTGTAACTCCAAGAGGAAAACATAATGTATGTTCTATAGTAGTAAAAGATAAATATTACGATCCAGTACTAAAGGAAGATCTAATTTCAGGAATACAGGATTTAAAAATTCTTTTACATAAAGAAAAAGTAAAAGAAGTAAGAATTTCTCGACACGGTGATTTCACTGACGAATTAAAAAAAGGGGAATTAATGCAAATAATTGAATCAATTTTCTATAAAAGCGATATCAACATAACTATCTGTCATGGACAAGTTTCTGTCCCAAAAGAAGAAAACAGAGAAGATATTATCAGCGAATTTCATAAAAGTAAAATAGCGGGACACAAAGGAATAGTAAAAACTTACAGAAGAATTCGCGAAAAATTTTACTGGCCTAGAATTAAAGAACAAGTAACAGAATTTGTGAGAAGATGTCCCACATGTCAAACTCAAAAACTAGTTAGAGCAAAAACCAGGGAACCAATGATTATAACCGACACACCTTTGGACGTTTTTGATAAAGTTTCATTGGACACTGTAGGAAAACTTCCTACAACCCCAGACGGAAATTGTCATATTTTAACCATGCAAGACCACTTATCAAAATATTGCATAGCCGTAGCAATACCCGACATTTCAGCAACTACTATTGCTCACGCAGTTGCCAAAGAATTATTTTCAGTTTATGGAGCACCAAAAGTTATTTTAACCGATAAAGGTACTTCATTTATTGGCAAATTAATGTCAAAACTATCAAAAATATTCAAAGTCCAACAAGTAACAACTTCAGGTTATAGACCACAAACTAATGGAGCTTTAGAACGCAGCCATGCTGTATTAGCAGACTATATAAAACAATACACCACAGACTGTGACGACTGGGATAGATTATTGCCTTTTGCAATGTTTGCCTATAATACCTCTGTACATGAAGCAACTAACTTCACCCCTTACGAGTTAGTTTTTGGTAAAACTGCCCGTACTCCTAGTTCTTTTCCACAAGAGGAAAAATTAGAAACCTATGGTTCCTACTTAACAGAGCTCATAAACAGACTAACTGAAATAAGAATTTTAGCAGCCAAAAATTTAATAAACTCCAAAACAAAATCCAAAGAAAGGTACGATAAATCAATCAAACCTTTCTTAGGAAAAATAGGCGACAAAGCCTATGTCATAATAGAAGGTATGAAAAGAAAATTTGATCCCCACTATCATGGTCCATATACAATTGTGGATATCCTTGATAAAAACAATGTAATCCTTGTAAATAATAATGGAAATAGGTTCCAAAAACATGTAGATAAGTTAAAATTAGCACATGAATAAAATAATAATACGATTTTAATTTTTAGATGTCAAAATCAATCATTTTCACTCCACCAATTCAAGGAGAGTTGGTAAGAAATTATGTGTTCCCCAAGGGAAACATAGATGGTATTAATTACCCAAAAGGAATACTAGAGGAATTGACTGCAGAATATAATTTGACGAAACCAGCCTACACAGTTGATAAAACTACTGGTCCTGAATTCGGAAAACTGTGGAGAGTGAAATGCATTGTCACGGACGATAAAAATAGTAATGCATTCATCGTAACGGGAGAAAGTTGCAGGACCATTCGAGAATCAGAACATTCAGCTGCAAAATTGATACTAAAAGAATTAGAGAAAACGTATTACTTTAGCGAAGAAGAGAAACCACGATCATTAAAACACAAAATTTACGTTATGACACCTAAAGAACCGTCACTAATAAAATTGAAATTGTATAAATGGGAAAATTGCTGCGAATATTGTTATAAAAGAGGACACACCAAAGAACATTGCTTTAGTGTAATTAAAAATAAGAAAATCCTACAAAAACAAAACCCATTCAATGATAAAAATGATGATTCAGACGAATTCTGGGAGCTACCCGGCCCCACATTTTCATGGGATTAAACACCCAAAAATTAAAGTTTCTCTTTAATAGTCTATAAAATAATTCAATTTTCTCGTTTTACCCAACTAAAAATCTAATAATCATTTAAATAATTAATTGATTATAACAATTAAAAACAATGCAACATAACATTAAAAATCACTTAGTTAAATAACTAAATATATTATTAATAATAATTCCGAAATAATTAAAATCTTACTTTTTCTAACAAAACGTAATCTTTAAATTCTCACAAATGATTCAAAGATTATTGTAAACCGACCATAATTTACAACACAAATTAAGGTCAGACTATTGAAAAACATAAATAAATTCTTAAAATAATAAATACTAACCAATAACAGTACTCATTCAACCAGAAAAAGGAGAAGACAAAGTATATCTATCCTTTTCAAAAAAAATTAATTTCTTATAAATAAAAAAATTTGTTAAGTAAAAATTCAAAAAATATAATTAAACAGAAGCAATAAAATAAAAATTTATTAAATCAAAAAACAAAACCCAAAATTTTATTAAATTATAGTAAATAACGAAGAAAAACGGAATATATCTGTCCTTTTCTAACAACCCATAAGTACATTCATTAATAACAATTACATATCAATAATAATTAAAATGGTAAAAGGAAGATAATTATTAATAATTCTGTTAATTATAAGTAAATTTTATTAAAAACAGGTTAAAATTAAACAATAATATGCATTTCAAGTAGAATTATTGTATATCGATATATCGAACATAAAGGTAGCAACGAGAAACTGCTCAACGCGAACTTACGTAGGCTTACGCCACGAGATCTATATGCATATAATCAATGACAAAAATTCAAAATTAACAACCAACAGGTTAGAAAAATGTATCTAAATAGCAACAAATAAGTAATATCTTATTGAATCAAAACCCAAAACACAAAATTTTATTGCAATATCGCAACAAACAAATAAAAATAAAATTTCAAATACAGTCTCTCAAGGATGAAAACATATACCTATCCTTGTCTTCAAATACAGTCTCTCAAGGATGAAAACATATAGTACGAATCACCACGAGATCTATATGCATACAATCAATGTCCAAATTCAAATTCAGTAACCAGCAGGTTAAAACCCAATAAAAACAAAAGTCCCTAGATTTACAAAAAATTTAAAATTCCCCACCTGAATTTAAATTCATGCACATAAGTGCAAGTAAAAGAATAAATGAATCATAAGACCCGTAATTATGGGCTTCTTTACATATATAAAGCCCATAACTACGAGCCATAAGTATTTGTGCCCATAAATACGGGCCATGATTATTCATGTCCATATAAGTGTGCTCAACCTGCGGAGCCCACAAATACGGACATTCAAAAACAAAAAGGAAAAGGAACTAATAAATAAAACTAAAACACAAATAATTAAATTTAAAAATTCATTTATTATTAAAAACTTAAACTAAATATACAAATAATTAAACCTAACAACTAGGGCCAAAACGGGGCTGTCCCGGAAACAGGACATACCGGGTCCCGTCCCCGGCAAGAATTATCTTTAAATTTAAGTATGGGGGGCGAATAAATAACCGCCCCCCATTCACGAAACGAGTCACCAGTAAATTTTCATATCCATATTCTGAAAAAAAAAAAATTTTACAAAATATATATTATAACAAAAAAAAATATAATAAAAAACAATAAGAAATACACAAATACAAATTCAAAATTCAACTTACCCCCTTCGTTGGGCCCAGCGTGCTTCGACCTACGGTCTCCGTTGTTGTTGTTGATATTGTTATTTCCTGTAACAGAAAGGGTAAAGTCAATATTAAAAAAAAATGAGAATAACAACAAAATACAAAAATAAGTTAGAATAAACGTCACTTACCTCCATTCATCTTGGTGTTTTGTTTTGAAATGATTCATATTCAAAATTGCTGATCCTTGCAAATTTTAACGCGATAAAAGCCCTTAGATGAGATCATAAAAACACAGCATCCAAATCAAATTAACAACCAAAAAAGATGAAATCAACATTATAATAAAACACACAATTCAAAATAAATACAAATTGACTGAAAATTATATAGAATACTAACATTCAAACACAAAACAATCAAATAATAAATAAAATTACCAACTGTCAAAATATAGATAATACAACAGTCAATTATCTAATATACCGACTGTTAATGAGAAACTAAAATTCAAAATTCAACCTTATAATTAGGATAAATTTAAATAGTTGTATAAATAATTTGATTATCGAATAATGAACAAAATGTTTATCAAGTTGTAAATAATTATGAAAATCACATTATTACAAAACATATAATCACCAAATATTATACTTATATTCAAATATTTACTTAAAATATAAATTATAATCAATTATAATTAATACCATGCTTAATCAATAATTACAAGAATTAATACATTACACCAAGAATTACATATTGATATTATAAAATATTAGATAATAATCAATTAAAATAACCCTTATTACTTCTCTAAAATATAATTAATCAATAATAATATTAAATAATCATAACTTACCTCTATAACCTATATATTATAATCAATATTCTAACTTAATCATAAAACCCATGAAGTAGAAAAAACACTTGGATCAGACAAAAACACTACTTCAAACTTTAATTAAGAAATATAATCAATAAATATAATAAATAAATATAATCAATATTATTAAAAATATGTATATCCATTATATACCAATAAAAAACGAATAATCACTATATAATACCCTTAATCAATATTATAGCAATAAGAATATTGTAAAACCATATGTATTACCAATTAATAAATAAATAAAAATTAAAAGAAGGACGAAAGAAAAAGAAGGAAGGGGATTTGGCGGTTGCCTTCTTCTTTCCTCCTCATTTTAATGAAAACAAAAAAAAGAATAAAAATTAAAATAAATTTGATGTTACAGATGGAAATTCCATTTTTGGGACACATATCTGACGCTGTTAATTATATATCAATAGCTTTCAAAATATTATTATTATTATTGATAGCATTGATAGTAGTTAAAAACCTATACGTACTTTATAAAGTCGTAACAAAGAGAAGACAAAGATCGAATAATAATCGATCAAACGTATATGGATTATTGGTCCAATTGGAGCTCACATACATTGGGGACAATGTAAACTCTAAGGAGGGAGGACCAGGCCCAAAAATCCCGAAAAATTTGAAGAAATAGAGCCACTAACAGAGTTGAAATAACCAGGCCACTATAAACCGCCAAGAGGCGACACAATTTAAATCAGCGCACTGAAAACCTTAAGCTCACAAACATCGATCGCATGAATCGATCCTGAAGCTATGTATATATCGCGCATGCCTTGTTCGGAACCATCATGAAAAAGCGGCAAATAATTCAAATTCAAAATTTTAAATTCGCTCTTCAGGATGGAAATCGAATGAAAATCATAGCAATTTCCACATTATTGCTTATAAACACTAAATATCCCTTAAAATTTAGATTATATTAACAAAAAAAATAATAACCATAACCAAGCTTCATTATTAAAAGTAATCAACAATTATTGATCCATATGAACATTTTAATAAAGTATTAATTCTATATGCAAAAATAAATGATTAAATGCATTGGAATAATAATTGTTGATTAATAAAACACCAATAATAATTAGAATAACCTAACACTAACAACAAATAAGTTAATAAATAATTAAATAAATAAAAATATATAAAAAAAATAAATAAATAAATAAAATACAATTAATTAATTAGTTGATTGACTAATGAATTAATTAAATAAAAAACAACAACTAACAATTAACAAAAATAATAGTAATAATTCCTAATTAATTATTAATAACTAAACATTAATTAATTGTTAAATAATAATTAGTTAATAAACGATAATTAATTAATGTAAGTTTAAAACATGCATACATTTCTATAAAATTAGAACACTAAGTCGTCAAAGTGAACAAGGAACATGATTATTACTATTATTAACAATTATTGTTAATAATAATTGGCTTTAAAAGTCCCAGCAAAGAGCCGAAGGTATCAGGGCAGCATGAAAGTAGAGGAGGGTCTCTCGCGACGTACGGTGTACAGGCATACGCCTCCTCTCCAATAGCTATACGGTCGGGCCCACGCCTTTCTTATACGGTAAGCGAGATCGAAAGGCATTAAAGTCTCCAGCTCATGCACGTCTTGCTGTCGCTTACACTCTTAACAATTATACTTTTTTAATACGTTTCTTCTTTAATAATGCCAATAGTATGAAATATAAACGGATATTATTGTTTATTAACATTATTAATTATGACTGTTGTTAAATTTAGATGATTATTTACCAATAAAATTGTTAAATAATCACATAAATCGAAAATTCTAAATTGTTTCATTAATTACAATAGAGTGAGTATAACTAACACTAAAAATTCAATTATATATTAACAATCATAAATTAAATAAACAAAATATTTATGATAAATAAATAACTTAATAAATTATGTAAAGAAAATTGTTATATAATCACGATGATTGTAATTAACAACCATAATCAGAACACCATAAACATTAATGAATAATAGTAATAATCATAATAAACAAATGAGAAACAAAAACAACAGTCATAGTAAAACGAAATTAGTTAAAAATTTAATAAAATAAACTTTAAGAATAAATATAGAATATTAATTAAAATATTGGTCATGATAAAGGAAAAAAGTAAAGATTAGTGGGACTCTCGGGCCGCATTATCATTGTGCCGACTTTGCCATTTTACTCAAGCGTTGAAGTCTCTCGATCTCCGCTCGAACTTGCAAATATACTACCTGCGTATTCATTCTTCCCTGATGCTTCGCTCGATGATTTCAACCTAAATTACCGATTCAATCAATAAATAAATCGATTTTGTTACTGAATTATATAAGAAAAATCAAAGGTAATTAATAATTTAACAAAATGACGTAAAAAAAAAGAAAAAAAAATTTTTTGAATATTATTTAGACTGCCAAATCAATCAATAATAACCGATGAATCCATAAACAAATATACTGTTTTAAATCAAAAATTGGAATTAAAAAATTTTTTTTTAATAATATACGCCAATTTAAATCAAAGAAAAAGCTAAAACTTCAAAAATTGTAATAAAATTCGGAGAAATAAACAAAGGTAAATTCAAACACAGAAATGTTATATTAAAAACAACCAATTTATTATAAAATACGAAAGAATATACAACTATTGTGTAGAGAAGTGTATGTGTGAATGTATGTATGCATGTTCATGTATGTGTATGCAAAAACAAAACAAACAAAAAAAATCTATATATATATATATGTGAAAAATTGTAATAATTAATTAATTATATCTATTTCTTCTTCCTTGGATTCAATTGTATTGCCATCACAAATACACGGTAATTTCCTTCGATTGATCGGAATAAACCTCTAACAACGACAGAAACGTCCATTTCTTCCCTTTAAACTGAAAACAAAACAAAAAAAATTAAAATTTGAAATACATATAATCAATCAAAATTTCAATTAATTCACTAAAGGAGAACTTCTACATTACCTCGTGAGGCACGCCTTGTTTTGAGAAGATACTACAAGGGATGCAACCATACGCATCAGCCTTTTCTCCAGCTTGGATTTGGAATGTTTTAATTTTTGCACCTCCGTCGAACTTCCCCGGACCACCGACCAAGAGATTGGTTTTTTCCGAAAAACCAGCTTCATCTGCGTGCCCGGACGATTTATTAATTGATAATTAGGCACAAACCCTCGGGAACGCCGCAAATTCCTTATCTCCCTAGACATCCTACTCAGTTCAGTGATGCCAAAAATAATTCGAGCCAACAACTCTATTTTAAAGGGCCGATGAGAAAAGGCACTATTAAGACAATCTGTAAACAATCAAAACAAAGAGAAAAAAAATTTTAAATTACAAATAAGCCTCATGCATTAACATATTAACACAAAACTAATTACACAGTAGATTATAGGATATCTAGGTGATATCCTCTATATAAAAAAATGTGCTTTAACGTAAAAATTGATCTTTTAACTCCGCACTAGGGACACGCACTATCACCCCTTTACGTTTAGAATCCAATCGCCTAATTATTTTGAAGTCACTGATATCAAAAGGAGACTCAAAAATGGACGAACACAAATCGCAGATAATTCGTGCAGCAGATTGGAAAGGCACTCTCCAAATGGCGAATTGATAAATGCCCAATGACTCCTCAATATCAACAATTCTCAACCCCAAAAGTCTGTGTTGAGAGACGTGAAAAATCGAAGAACTAGAAATTGAAGGTCCTAGTGGGCGAGTTAAATTGTCATAATCACGAACTTCGATATTAAACGCCGAAAAACCGTCAGTAGATGCAGCACTTGTAGAAGGAAAAACAGCACCAACCCCTGTGGAAAATTCAGCTGTAGATCTGGAAGTACTTGGTCCCGATGACGTCGAAGGCAACGCAATTGTCTCTTCTATGACAGATTGATTATCTGCACCAAGATTTTCCAATAAATTCGAGCTGTCACTTAACTCCCGCACATTTTCGCCCTGACTCGTAGAATCAATTAATAAGTCCAAGTCAAATTGTTCAATATAATCATTATCATTGTCACCAATGCCGGATGAATTTAATCCACTCATAATATTAAAAGAAAAAGAAGAAAAAAATAAGAGGAAAAGGAGGAAAATTAGACATTAAATTGTCTCACCGAAAGAAACTTCAGTATGAAGCGAGGATGAAGCCGAAATCATATTTTCCACACGATAATTAATAAAATCAACGGTAGAAGCGTCGCTTATCGAACCAGTGTCACTCATTATCAAAAGAAAACTGAGGAGAGTAATGGACATAAAGATCGTGGATCCTGAGATCACCAGCTCTCAAAACTGATGATAACAGCAGATCCTTTGTCTCGTGATGAACATCTGGACCGTGGGACATTTTGCCAATATTTCCATAACAACTTACCTCATCCTTTGTGTATCTCATTTTAAGCACGTTCACAACATTCCAAAGTAAACTTAAAAATGTTAACTAACCTTGTCAGCACATTAAACTATTGTAAAACTTATTAAATTCACTTAAGTCACTAAAACGTAAAAACTGAGAAAATTCATAATCTGGTCCTTCGAGGGCGAAGAACGATTTAAGAAGGGAAGACTGTTATATCCCGATATATTTTAAAATTTAGTTAATTTCCTAAAATTACACAATTCAGTTAATTAATTAATTAAAACAAAAACAATACGCATAATATTTGTACATTGTCTGAAGGCATAGTTCATTTTAATGCATTATTTATCACAAAATTCTAAAATTATTAACAGAAAATAAAATTAATAACTAAGTATTATAATCTTTCATTCATATGAGTCATTAGCACGTGTACTACTCATATGAATGAAGTTGTAAACAGAATCAACGTACTATGCCTTGCGACAAGTGTCAAAGCTATGAATGAAAAAGATGACGCATGATTGAAAAGAATGACAGAAAAATAAATGCAATTTATGAAATTAGTTAATATTATTAAGAACAATTATCTAAAATAACTAATAACTTTCAAATATTGTTAATTTGCGTTTATTACCAAACAATTAATTTAAAATTCCTTTAAATTGGTCGAATCAAAAATTAATCGATAGTCGACAATCGATTAATCGATAATCGACTGTCGATTCGATTAATAGCGCAAAAACTCGTATCAATGTTTGAATTCAATAAATATCAATTCAAGCATTGATTATAAGTCTCAATAATAGATAGATAGAAACTAGAAAGAAAAATAAAAGATCATATTACATCTGTATATGCTCAATGCTCTTTTAGATAAAAACGTGAGAAATGCTCTTTTGGCTAGAAAGGTGTTACATGCTCTTTTGGCCAGAAACGTGTTTTTTTACTAATTTCCCCACACGATACATAGACCAAAAGTCCTATATAAGCCAATGCAAAATCAAGAGCGATTGTCAAAAGTTCCGGTGTAATTCAGAGCGAATAGTATCATTGTTGAGCGACCCTTCAGTTTAAACGCGAGTTATCGAATTCTTTCCGTAAAAGGTGCAAGTTAGATTATTTATCACTTAGAAACAAGTTTCTTTCCGTAAAAGGTGCAAGATAATAATTTAACACTTAGAATCATTAATTTTGTTGTTGTAACTGTCGTATTTGTTATACAAAATTAACAGTGTAAATTTCATTAATTCTTTCCGTAAAAGGTGCAAGTTATATTGATATCATTTAGAAACAAGTTTCTTTCCGTAAAAGGTGCAAGATAAATAATTTAACACTTAGATAACGTGAAACTGTTAATTTATAGCAAAACTCTTACAAAGTTGTGAAAGTTACATAAGTGTAACATAACAAACTTTAAGTTTCATTCACTTGAAACGAAACAAATCAAGAACCTAAATATAACGACTTTGCTGTACTTTGTCAACGAATATTGTGTAATAAACGTAAGTAACCAATTGTAATAATTGTAACTTTACTTAATATTATAAACAATAAATTATAAAAGGAATATTATTCTAGTTTTTAACGCAAAACCCATAGTTTTGACAAGTGATCACGATCCTACTATAAAAATAAAGATCAGGCCTTACCATCCTGATTAATCAGCTAACTGGTTTTAACAACCTATTTAAATAAATAATTAAAATTATTTAAAGCCTTTCTCTTGCTCGGGACATAACAAAAACCTAAGTTAGTTATCGTTGATCTATTTTTCACAAATCCGTGCTGTTCATCAATTATAATGTTACATACTGAAGCATAAATAAAATCAAATAGTAGACTTTCAAAGACTTTAGCAATACAGTTAAGGAGTGTAATTGGCCTGTAGTTTTTAACATTCTTATCGTCATCCATTTTGTAAACGGGAACCACAATACCTTATTTCCTTTCATAAGGAAAGGTGGAACTGTTAATTGATTTGTTAAATATATTATATATAGCGGTTCAAGAAATGAAATAAAACCAGAACGGAGGAGGAGTGGTGGTATGTTATCTGGTCCTGCTGACTTATTAATGTCAAGATACTTTAAGATGTTAAGATACTGATTCAAAAAATTTTGCAAAAAGGTTACTTATCTCCACATCACTATTGGAGCATTCTTCTGCGAGGTACATCTCATTAGGATAACGTGAAGTTTTACGTAAAGAATTAATGTATTTACAGAAAAAATTTACATTATTGATAATTGAACATTCAGTATTATGTAGATAATTAGAATAACAAACTTTTGATAGAATTTTACGTTGAGCTCCTAAATTTAAAAAAATTAAATAATTATTATTATTCTTAAAATGTTTATAATTATAATGTGCTACTTTTTTATTAATTATAAGTTTTTTCAATTCTGGTGTAAACCATTGTGGATAATGAGATGAGAAAGTTATTTTTATTGGTACAAACATATCTATTGCTGTGAATAAACGTCCATAAAAAATCTTCAACATAAGGTCGACGTCAGGTACATTTAATTCTGTATGCCAATCAATTTGAGTCATGTAGAGATTAATAGCGGCATAATTAGCATTTTTAAAATCATAGATAATCACATTTGCATTACTATAAACCTGTGAGTTGCCATATACATCAACGTTACTAGTAATAATATTTACAGTTAATGGTGGATGATAAGCATCCATTGGCAAAATATGTTCTACAGTAGTATCTAAAGAGAAATGATTGGAATTACAAAAAACTGAGTCCAACAATGAGTCATGAACGTTGGTGAAAGTGTTAATCTGTTGTAAATTTAAAAAGTCACAAGTATCAGAAATGATCCACATACTTGTTTGATGTTTTTTAATCAAAAAATTATTTAAAGTGCATATAGGTCCAACATTACTGAGATTCCATTTTAAGAAGGTAAATTAAAATCGCCGAGTATACACAATTTAGCATTAGGATAAGAATAGACAACACTCTCAATGATTTGACACATATCGGAATAATATGTGTTTCAGAATTCGGTGGTTTATAAAAACAACCAAAAATAAACAAGATAGAATTTATAGAGAGTTTTATAAGTTCAACAGATACTAAATTAGTTGCTATAAGAGAACTATTAAAATATCTTCTCACAGCAATTAGGACTCCACCCCCTCTCGTTCCTGTACTCGTAGACACACATCTGTCAAAACGAAAAACATCAAAATTGTCGAATCCAAGTTCTGGAGTGCTAATGCCAAGATGCAACTATGTTTCTGAGAAAACTATAATGTTAAAAGGTAAAAGATGAACATTTTGACGCAAGACCTCTACCTTTGTACGCAGACCTCTAATGTTTTGATAGTAAATTGCTACATGTTGTATATATTTTTTCATTTTTTCGTGCACATTTTTTATTATATTTTCCTAAGTTTTTTGAATTTTTTCTTCTTTTATTCCTTCTACTTTTTCTTCAATTATATCTTCAACTGGATTTCTGGATAAGGCATCAGCATTAATATTTGTTTTTCCAGCTTTGTAGACCACATTGAAATCATATTCTGCTATTATTTCCATCTTATTACTCTTTAACAAGAATTCTTAGAATTTTGGAACCAAACTAGTGGTTTGTGATCTGTGACTAAGATAAATTTTCTTCCATAAAGGTATGGTCTAAAATGTTGCGCACTATATATAATTGCCAAGGCTTTTTTTTATAAGTATCATATTTTCTTTCACATTCATTTATGGTTCGTGAAGTATAAGCAACTGGTTTGTCTTAGCCAATTACTCCTTGTAATAAAATTCCTCCTATTGCAAAACCTTAAGTTGAGAAAAGTCTGGTCTTTTTAAAAGTGGTTCCTCAGAGAGTTTATTTTTTAATGTATCAAAAGCATCTTGATGTTTATCGGTCCAAAGGAAAGGTATATCCATTCTTAAAAGTTGATTTAAAGGATTTGAGATTTTTGAAAATCCGTCTATAAATTTTCGATAATAACCCGCTAATCCTAAGAATTATTTAATATTTGTAACATTTTTTAGTTTTGGAAATTTCTTTACAGCTTCTACTTTTTTCGAGTCGGGTCATACACCATTTTTATCAATAATATGTCCTAAGTATCCTACTTTTAACCTCAAGAATTTACATTTATTTGGTTGTAATTTTAAATTAGCAAATCGTAATCATTCCACGTGTTTCGAGAACTGTTCTTCGTGTTCTTCTAAGGTATATGTATAAACTACAATATCGTCTATAAACAAATAATTCTGATCCTTTTAAAGCTATTAATACCTGATCAATAAGTTTTTGAAATGTGCTTGGTGAATTTTTTAAACCAAAAGGCATTCTGTCGAATACATAGTGTTCAAATGGCGTCGAAAGTGTTGTCTTATAAGAATCTCTAGGATCCATTTTGATTTGATAAAAAACCTGACGCTAAATCGAAGACTGAAAAATATTGAGCATTTCCAAGTTTGTTAAGTAGGTCCGTAATATTAGGGAAGGTGTAAAATTGCATTCATTTAGCTTTCTGAAATCTAAAACTAATTGCCATTTTTTAATTCCTTGTGAGTCATCTTTTTTGGTACAATCCATATTGGTGTATTAAAAGGCGAATCAGAAAGTTTAATAATCTTTTGTTTTAATAATTCGTTTACTTGACGTGTATCGGTGTATCATCTGTAGTTATTATC
Organism: Leptopilina drosophilae; assembly: GCA_032873175.1. Classification (NCBI taxonomy): domain Eukaryota; kingdom Metazoa; phylum Arthropoda; class Insecta; order Hymenoptera; family Figitidae; genus Leptopilina; species Leptopilina drosophilae. The sequence continues at coordinate 15,885,120 of CM065480.1, read as the reverse complement.
CAATGTTTTATAAGATCTGTTCCTTCTAAATATTCTCTAGGTATATGAAATCTATCGGAATAATTTAGTACTAAGTTCATAATGTATTGTAATTCTTCTTTATTCAAATGTTCTAGACGAAGTAATTTTTTAATTTGTTCAACTCTATCGTGGCCTATAATATTCAAAACATTTTCTGATTCAATATTTTTTGAAAATGCTTTAATAATTTGTTTAATTGTTGAGTCTTCATTTTTAATATCAGATTTGCTTACTAAACTTCCTTGCTTTATTTAATCTAAATCTTCTAAATTTAATTCAAAAATCGGAATGTCAATTGATTCGTTTAATGTGATTATTTTTCATTCTGAAACTTTTTGCAAAACCTTCTTATTATTTACAGGTATGTTTTGAAAAATGAAAATTAAAAATGTATCGTACCCAAAGTTAAAAAAAATTAATTTGATTATAATTTTTTTTATTTTTTAAATAAAAAATAAAAAAAAAATTTGTTTTCATTTCCTAAAAGTCGAAAGAGAACTAAAACTTTCGTTCTTTGACAACTTTTTTCTAAACTCAATATTTTCGGACTCATAAGCTACTGAATATAGGTCTACGGTTAAAAGTGCAAAATTTCGAAAATTCATTACTCGAAAATTTTGACAATTAAACAAAAATAAAAAAATACGTATCTGTTTTTTTCGATACAGAATAGAAAAAAAATATTTTTGGCCGATTTTAAGAGGTCGACTAAAATCTCACGTGGAATCGCCCATATATATATAAATATATAAAAGATATAAAAATATAGTGAGTTTTTCAAAGTAAAAGTAAATCAGTGAAAGTGAATTTTTTCCATTATAGAAAATTAATTTTTGTTTGCTTCAAAGTAATATATTTTTTAATGTAAGTGATTATATAAGTGACTAAAAAATGTGAAGATTATGAATTTTTATGTAACTAATAGATGTATCGAGCTCTTATGTAAGTAATGTTTTTATTAATAAAATGTTTTATTTCAATTTTTTTAAAATTTAAGTAGCTTTTTAATGAAGGAGTTTTTTCTGTTTATTCATTTTGTATAATTATTATTAAAATAATGCTATTCGTAAGGAATAGATATTAAAATGCAATTACTTTCAAATACTATATTTTTAGTTTCGTTTAAATAATAAAAAGTTATTTTTTCTGTTGATTTTGTTATTACATTATTTTTTTAAAAATTTATTCGTTAGGAATAGATGTTACATAGTAAATTAAATTTGTTTTTCATTAATAGATAGTAAAATTTTCTTTTCTTGCAGTTTTTATTTTTTTCTATAAAAGAAATTGTCTATAGATATGTTTCATAAAAGTGATTTACATTTTGTAATTTGAAGTTGTATTAATTTGGAAATGATTGTTGAATGATGAAAATTGGAAATTAGAAATAGAAATTAGAAATATATTTTGAAATTGGATACAAGGGAATTAAAAATAAGGAGAAAAAGCAGAATTAGAAATAATTTTCGTTGAAAATGGAAATAGACATTTTGAATTAAATTTTACTAAATTCTTCATCTTTCTTTTTTTAAAATAAAAAAGACGTTATTTATTTAAAAGTAATTTTCACTATATTGGTGATTGAATTTAAGTGATGAAAATTATGATATAATGGATAATAAAAATGCAATGTTGAATAATAATCATATGCATGAATTTTAAAAGCTTTTAGAAAAACAATCCAATTTGTTTTTTATAATATGCCAAGCACTTTATGTTTACAAGCGCTTGATGTGATAGTTTCAATTGAAAAAAATATGGAGCACATTCAAATACTTTTTAATTGTTTCTTCAAATCTGGTAACTAGATTTGCACTTATTATGATGGAACAAGACTTTATATTTTTGACAGTCTGAACAAAGGCTCTTTAAATGAGGATTAAATGAACTATTTAGTTAGATTATATCCATTTAAACCACCATTAGTATTTTGAAAAGTTCATCAACAACCGTTAGGTAGTGTTGATTGTTAAGTATTTGCTATAGCAGTTGCAACATTTTTATTTTTTAATGAAATGACAAACACTCTTTATTATAATTATTGTCAAATGAGAAATCATTTGAATTTAATTTTTAAAATCAATCATTAAAGTCGTTTTCTGACTAAAAAAATTGTGTTAATCCACGTTTGATTGTTAAGTATGATTGGGAGTGTCTTTTGAGTGATTCAGTTAAAGAACTCCTATGTAAAAAAATAAACCCTAATAAAATTAATAATCTTTTAAAGACGTAACAATATACTTAAATACAATAGTAAAATTAAGAATATATTTCATTCAGATAAAGTAAACGTTTCCTCTAAAAAATTCAAACCATTCAGTTTGAGTTCCAACAATATTCGGATAAAAGAAAGAATAAAGTTATAAATCATGAAGTAGACTCCTATCAAAAAGAAAGCAGTGTACAATGTCAAAAAGAATATAAAGGATTACTGAAGCATACAAATTTTTTCTGTAAAGTTATTAATTTAAATCATGATAACATGAATGAATCTGTTAATTTATTAATTACTCTTATTCTTTTAATAACGAATGCACATGATGGTGTAAAGGAAACAAATTCTTTATTCAAAACTGTCCGAAAAAGTACAGTAGAAAATCAGAGAAATTGACATGCCAAACAAAAATTTGAAAGAGAAATTAGTATTTTTAATCATTCAGACGAAGTAGATGTTTAGTCTGTAAAAATAAAAAAGAGCCAGGTAGAATACCAAAAAAATATAGAGAAAAAAGAAATTACAAAAATAAAATAAGCTCTTTGTTTGATGACTCTAAAAATGTTAATTCTAATCAATCTATTGAATTAATAAATACATTTAGTTTACAAAAATCAATTGTTCCTCTGCCAAACATATCAAACGACAAAATTATTTTTCAAATCGAGTTCTAATGAATATTATTTGGGAATAATAAATTATTATTGTTATAATTGTCAAGCAAAGAATTTTAAAGATGAAAAAGTTAGTGTCAAAAACCAGACAAGTGCGAGTGTAACTCGTACTAACACCGAGGGTTCCGTACCCTTGTTTAAAACTTCTACTTTTTTGCTAAAAGAATATAAACATCAACTCCAATATTTTTCGCTGTCTTTTTTCTGTAATAAAACGTTAAATTTTGTCTATTTTAGTTTCCCTAAATACTTCACATAATTTATGAATGGCCTTTTTAAGTATACTTTAAAGAAATTATGAGAGTGAATACTTTTTTAATATGATTAAACGATTATTAAAAAAATATTGAATTAAAAATTTTTTTTGTTTACAAAATACGGATCATTAAAACTTTTGTATTGCAATCTACATGTAAAAATACAAAAGTCTACCAATTTTCATCTCTTGAGATATATTGTTGGTGCTAGGATAAAAATACGCTTTCTTGACGAAATTTTTTTAAAAATTTGAGTTTTTCGCTGAAAAAAATATAAAGATCAAATCCATACATGTTCGGTGTATTTTTCTTGAAATCTACTCATGAAAATACATAAGGTAAATGTTCCTATTTGTGGACTACTTAAATTTCCACTACACTTAAAAGTGAAAAAATTACCTTTACGTTTCTTTTAATAAAAATCTTTTCTTACGATAAGAAGATATATTATTTTTGAAAGCAAACATGACTTTAAATCAATTTTTTTGTTACATCCCGAGCGGAAGGCGAGGTTAAAATGTTAGGTTAAAAACTTTTTGGAGGAATGGTAGGCTGATTATGGTCAAGTTGGTAAAGTTTGACCTTTATTTTTAAGTAGGATCGTTTGTACTTGTCAAAACTACGGGTTTTGCGTTAACATCACATAAATGTTCCTCTTTTATACATTTATTTAATGATTCAATAATAATGTTACAAATAGTTACATAATGTTACTTATTTTAGTTACAATGTAGTAGTAAATGTTAAAGCGCTGCTCGCTATAAGTTTGGTTTTCAAGATGTTCTCTCTATTAAAATGAAACTAGAAAGTTCGTTATGTTACACTTGTGTAACTTTCACAACTTTGAGATTTTTACGTTTGTTTCAAGAATTAATACCGCTTCTAAATGTTACTTTTCGTCCCTTGCACCTATTACGGAAAGAAAACTTGTTTCTAAGTGTGAGAAAAGCAACTTGCACAATAATCAAGCATAATTCTAACTTCAATTGCCGATTATAGAAAGAATTAGTGAAAAACTACAATTAATGAGACTTGACACGCAAAATACGACAGTTAATATATTGAAATTATAAATTCTAAGTGTCAAATTGCCTTTCTTGCACGCCTTAGGGAGAAACTTGTTTCTAAATGAAAAACAAAGTTGACTTGCACCTTAATCGAGTACAATTCTAAACCGCAATTGCCGATTAAAGTAGAGTCTACAATGAGACAAGGTGCGCATCGATGTTCATAGCTATAGATATACCACAGCATGCTTTAGTATACCTATAGCTATGAACATCGATGCGCACCTTCTCTTATTGTAGACTCTACTTAAAGAAAGAATATAATAAAATCGAATAAGAACTGAAGGGTCGCTCGACAGTGACTAATAATCTATAAAATCGCACTGGAACTTTTGACAATTTTTAATGAAGAAGCTTTGGCTTATATACTAATATGTTATTAAAAGTGGGAGAGTTTGTAGACAATTATGGGGATAAAAGTATGTTACCTTCTTAGAATTTATATTCCTGCTTATTATAGATCTATCTATAGTTTGATTTTAAGAAGAATGCAATTCTTCGAAAATCGACCTGAATATTTGCCTCGATTATGGAAAAAGTGAAGCAAGAGTTACAAGCAGTGACTCACAGAGCTCGGGTTACAAGTAGGTCATAGCAAGCGCGCTTGAGCTTACGTGAGTCACTCTTTGACTCAACGCATTGTTCTCTATTTTGTCAATTTCTATCTCTTGTTTTGTTTTTTTACATTATTTCGAATATGTAGGACAAAGTATAGAATGTCAATTTATGACTTCTATCTCATTTTTTGAATTTTTAAGTGTTTAACGCGAGTATTATGTGTTGAATATAAGATAGTAAAATTCTTTTAGTATTTTGTTACATTACAGATATTTCTTCATAATCAAAAATGAAAATGTGTCTGGGATGTAACAGTCCTCCCTCCTTACTTTTTTTATCGTCTCGATGAAACCTAAGTCCTATTATCGAGATATAGAAGTCGAGACTTAAGAATTTTTGAAATTGAAACTATCTGTTATTGTCCTAATTTACAAACTACATGCAATGTTAACAGTGATATCAATATCCTTGCGCTCGTCTTACATTTAGCAACGCTTGGATAAGGATGGTGAAGTGAATGTGTAATGTGTTTGTTTTGTTATGATATGTGCTGTTTGTGTTGCCTTAATCATCTTCTTGAGGCAAGTATGGATTTTATCTTTCTCAGGACGGTCGTTGACTCTTTGTTTCATATGATGGTGATTCCAAATTGTCAACTTCAGCATTTTTCATCCCTTTAAGTGATGGTACCACAAGGAGCATCTTCAGTAATTGTTTGACTTCGTGATATATATATATATATATATATATAATATAGTTTTTTAGTGTCTAAAGAAAGCTGCACCGTCAATTTGGAGTCGTTCTTGCGATCTATGCAAGTCTTATCAGCTGCTATTCATTACTCGATGTTAGAGGTAGATTGCCTTGAAGCAATGGGGCGTCCAGGACGTCCGAAGCGAGGAGGATATCGTGAAAAAGTGGATGTTAAAGTACGTAATGAGAAGCTGCGCTGCTTGAAAAAGGAGATGTAGGAAGATTCGTCACAGGTGATGTCGATGCTGAATCTTGTTCTGTAAGTATGATTTTAATTCCTTTGTGTATTTTATTTCTCTCTCTCTTTTCTTATTTTTTACATATCCCCTTTTTTCTTAGATGACCAGATCGTCCGAGCCACTGTTATTGCGGAGAATGTTCAACCTTACCAAAGACTTGACAGGTGATTATTTTTGTTATGTGTTTAATATAACTTTATTGAATCTTTCTCTTTCGATAATTTTATATGAAAAATTTTTTTTATTATTATAATTTTGTTGTGTGTATTGTTTGTTTAGAACCTAAATTAGATCCAAGAAAATTTGTGGATACCATGATTTGGATTGATGATATGCCGCAGTTTGTGTCATCATGTGATATTAAAGATAAGCCTTTGGACCTCTCGATGAAGGCTTCCATTGTAAATAAGATTTTTCAACCAAAAATACTCTTGAGGGATATACTGCTCTTCAACCACAGGCAGGACCTTCTATTGGGCCACAAGTAGGACCTTCTTTTGAAATAAAACCGAGGCCTTATTCTCAATCACTGCCAGGGCCTTCCTTTGAGAGACAGCCAGGGCCTTCCTTTGTGAGCCAGCCAGCCTTTGAGTTCATGGTACCTGGAGCCCGAAGAGGTTGAGGTGATTTTGGAAGAAGATTCTTGTCCAAAATTGATTCCCAGCAGAGTTGAAAAGTGTATGTGCGGTTTGTGCAATTTTTAGGAATTTTAAGATAAAATTTGAGAGTGTTTTTATAATTATCGTATATGTTTGGTCAATTGTGTGTACGTTGTGTGTGTGCTTTATTTTATAGTGTGAATGTGAGTGTGATATGTTTAAATAAATGATTTTTACATTTTGTAATAATGCTAAATTATTTATTTTACAAATTCACTACCTTACTTAAATAATTATGATTACAGTTTTGCTTTCATTCATTCTTGTTTTCTATAATTTAAAATATTTTACCCCTTTTTTATCTAATTCAGAATGCTAGTTTACAACGCTTATATTAAATTAGTTCCTTCATTAAAGTCTGCAACAATAGACGACTCAAGTTAATGATTTATACATAATTTGAGGTAAGTAATAAGAATTTTTCAATTTAATTTTTATAAATATGATTTAACAATTATTATTGAAGAATCTCACCAACTGTTCAATGGATAATTCATATAATTACATAATTGTTTTAATTCTCTTTTTACTATAATTAGTTTATTTTATTGGTGATTTACAAAACAATTTATTGTTCATTGTAATCGTATATTTTTGTCTCTTTTTTTTAATTCATGAAAATTATTTATTTATTTCTTTTCATAATAAAAAAACATTTACATTGAAATTTTATAAAATTTCGAGCTTAGATCTTTTAAAGTTCATCTTTTCATAGTTTTTAGACCCGAATCAGCGAAATTGTACTGATTCTCAGTAATGTAAGCACCACTGATTGAAACAGTGAGAAGAATCCTTGAATCAACCAATCAAAATCAATAACGTTTTATTTAAATCAGTCAAGTGTTTTCTTTTCCAAATAATTGTATCAAACAAAGAACAATTCCATTATTTACAGAAATTCAATTTTGTCTATTAGTTTTTACAATAATATCCAAAAATAATTGAATTATCTCTAACACTGTCAGAAAACTCTGTTGTGATTCCACAGCAAAAGCACAAGAAACAATTATCCAACAAAATAATAATGTAATTTCACTTTTCTAAATTACTGTAAATTTACTACATTTATGTGTTATCACCACAAAACCTGCAAATTCGCAGCACATTTGTACTGTACAACTGTACAGTACAAAACCACAGAAACCCCTAACAGTGGAGGATTTATTAAAATTTCAGAAAGTAATTGAACTTTTTGAAAATTATTTGTTTAAACTTTAAAATAGAATTGCTTAATAAAATACATTTGAATTTTGAAATATTTTACTACAATTAATTGGAAATTTGCGATGAGTTTTATTATCTTATAAAAGTAATAATTGAACTCTTACAAGAATATTTTTTTGGAAAGTAATGGAATTTTCACGGAAAGAGTTTTACTATAAATTTTAAAATGAACAAAATAATCTTTGGAAGTTTAGATCTGATATTACCCAAAATTTATATTTGAAAATAAAAGTTTTGTAGAAGTAGTAATTTCAAGCTTAATTTTATAACTTAATCTAAACAATTTCTACTTTTAAGTTATTTTATTATTGGCCTTTAACACTATAAAAAGGTTAACTATCATAATTAACTAAAATATCTTTTCGAAGTTTTAATTGGATATTATTTCAATTAGAAAAATTGATTATTAAAATAAGTTGTGAAGTGCAAAAAGTTGACACTGATTTTACATGAATTTCTATTATGAAAATCTCCTAATTTATGCAATACATTTTAGTATACATCTTTATTTGAAGTAAGTTTAAAAATCATGTTTATACTTCATGAATTTTAGGTTAAAATTAATTTTTAGGAGAGCAATTTAGTTTAATGTAATGCTTTTAATTCCTTGATTCATCAATCATCTAAGTATTGCCCTACTCAGTGGTATTTTCACCGATTCGGATTTGGAGAACATTAAATGCATTTTCTATTTTCCAAAATTTATTTAATATCAATATATTTTACGTAAAATATGTTCATTAGCTAATTTATAATCAATATTTCTAAAATAAAATAATAGTTTTAACAACTTTAATTATAAAACTATTTAAAAGTGAAATTTTTGTTCACAATAGAACAATTACTTTAAAGAGTTTAATAATAATTAAATATCATTCATAAGAATGAACTCAACCGATATTCAGTGAAATAGCAATTACCTTGAAGTGTATTGATATTTTGAGAATTTCATTATATCATTGATGTTATTTTCGACTCTATAATATCACAATTTTGTTGTGAATTTATTTACAAAAACAAGTTTATTTCTTGAATTCTTAAATATATGTAATAAATTTTTTAAATTATTTGTTGTTTTTTTGACATTTCTTATCTTCAATAATTCTATGAAAAATTTGAATAATTGAATAATAATTGAAAAATATATATTTTTTTTAATAATTGGATTTTTCCAAAAACTTTTTATTATTTTTAAAAGGAATTAAAATCTTCATAAGAATCTTATGAACATTGTTTTAGGTTATAAGTTTTTAAATGCTATAAAAGTTCCATTAGTTTAAATAATTGAATTCCTGTCAAAAACTTTATTTGTACACTCAGAAAATCCGTCAACCAAACGCCTGCTTGATTTAACCAAAAACCTTCTTCCAATACGTTTATTTGTACTAACCAAATGGTTATTACACTTAACCAAACACTTTTATTTTATAAAACCAAAATATGCTCACTCTGAGAAAAAGATTTGTTTTACTCAAAATAAACAGTTTCAATTAAACGTATTTGGTTGATTCACACAAATTCTTTTTGCTTGCTTAGTTTTGTTATTTATCCTCCTCAAATAATGCTTGAATTAGGAAATTCAAACATTATTAGAGAAAAATAAATAGAAATCAAATAAAATATTATATACCTAATTATTTCTTCATATATCTTTTGAAAAATTACTTAATAAGAACATTTAAAATATTACATTAAATATATTACATATGATTTTTATATAGGCACTCTGAAAAAGTTTAATCAAAACTACCTACTGAAAACTTCACAAGAACTTATTGGAAATTTTCTTCTCACTATGGTATACAAATGAAATATGTAATAAGCAGGGCTCGAACTAGGTCCGTAAATCCCGTAAAAGTCCGTAATTCGGTTGAAAAAGATCCATAAAGTACGTAAATTATACGATATAATCTGGATAATTTTAGAGAAATTACAAATGATTATAGGAATTCCATCATTTTCAAAAGTAATAAAATTCTTCGCAAAGATTCAATTATGTTGAAATTTTTTTTAAAAATTATCGTTAACATTTCAATTATCTTTAGAAATAATTAAATTCTTCTTCGAAATACCAATCATTTTCAAAATTTAGTAAATTTCTTGGCAAAATTTCAATTGTTTTCAAAATTTTTCCTAATTTAATTATTTTTAATATTCATTTTAATAAAATTTTGCAAAAGAATTCAGATTATTTAATTATTAATATTTAATTATTTTTAATATTCATTTTAATAAAATTTTGCAAAAGAATTCAGATTATTTAAAAATTGATTGATACAATTTTTTAAAAAAATTCAATTTTAAGAAACATATGTTATTATTCAATAAATTTTTTATTTGTATTTAAGTCAAACAATTTGCGTGTTGTGTCAAACAAATCGTAGTTTTTCCAAATAATGTACTCTATTCAAAACACTAATTTGTTTAAATGAAACAAACACCTTCAAATAAAATTCTCTTTCGGATAACCAAACAAACTTTACGTTTTTATTAGAATGAACCAAATTTTTATTTAAATCAACGAAATTGTTTTATCGTAACAATTAAAATAGGTTAACTAAACAGTTTGGTTAAGTGAAGCAAACCCCTTCTCTGAGTGTAACTGGTTTTTACGATTGTAAAATAATTAAATTCATGCTTAGAATTTATTCAAAAATTCTTTGAAAAATGGAACTTATGTGAAAATTTTACAATTATTAAAAGTAATCAAATTATTTTTTAAATTCAATTAAAATTGTTTAACATTCATTGATTTGCCTCGGAAATATCCAGAGACAATTAAATTCTTGAGAGAATTCGTATATTATTGAAGAGAAATTGAATTCTCCCAAATAAATTAAATATTTCAAACTAATTTTTCGAGACTCATTCAATTCAAAATTTTATTCAATTTTAATTGATAATTTACTAAAATGAATTTGTTTCGAGAGAGAGAGCATAGAAACATAAAATTTTTTGGTGTTAAAATACGTCATTATAAGGGGAGAGGCCTTGGGCCCAGCGCGCGAGTATTGGATAGTAGGCGGCCTTTCACTTCTCCGCATAGCCGGTCGACTCCTCCCTCCTTATATTCGGTTGATACAAGAGGCTCGATTCGAGTCTTTTAAACGGCATTATTTGTTAATAATAATTATTTAAAAATTAAAAATTGATGATGTCCTTAAATGTTAAGCTATTTTCTTTAAGTTTATATAATTTTGTGGTATATGTTTATAGTATACCAAAATTTATTTATTAATAACAATAATTCTTTAATATCAACATGTAATTCATTTTTACTATTAATAATAATTTATAACGGTAATTATCCAGATAAGCGGCTTTTCCCAATTTCGCTTATTTTTGGATAATTCTTTTTGGAAAAGCTTTCATTTAGCTAGAATATGAAAAATTCGTTGGGGGAAGACGAAAAAGTGCATAACCGGAAGTCAGGGATGGGAAACAAAATTAAAATTTTCGTTTTTGTGATTTTTCTTGGTAAATATTAAAAATTTCAAAAAATGTTCTACATAAAAGTTGTAGATCTTGATAAAATACTACTTTTATGTTCTATACATTTTGTTCGTAAATTGAATATATTTCGAGAAAAACGCAAAAAACTGAAAATAACCATAAAAATGTAGTATGTAGAAGGGCTTTTCTTAAATTTGAAAACTTTCAGTTATTATCAAAAAAATCAAAAATTTCCTTCCGCAGGGTTGAGCAGTTGACGATTTTTGAATTTTTTGGTAGCTGCCCAACTTTGCTCGATAAAATTTTCAGAAATTTCAATAAGCAAGGTTGGGAAGTTAACAAAAAAATGGCGCATTTGTCAACTTATCTTCATCGCGAATTTAAAACCTTAAGGTGCATTCACATTTTTGTTTGTGGAAAAGTGAGTATAAGAGAAATATCCCGTCGTTAAAAATGACCAAAAAGTTCTGTAAAGGTGTATCTACAATAGCTAACAAAACACAATTTTTAAACCTTAAGGTGCTTTCACACTTCGATACTAAAAGGTAATTTAAACACAATACTACTTTCATGTTCTATACATTTTGGCCGTAAAGTAAATTGAGTATTTGGTAATTCAAGAAAAATGCAAAAAACTGAAAATAACCATAAAAACGCATAATACAGAAAATACACATACATCTGGTAGGGTCCATTTACTAACAGTCATAGAAAGAGAGTCAAGTTGACTTTCTAGTTGGTACTAGAAGGTACCGAACCCAGACCGCCCCCCTCCAACATGTCTATAAAGAAAATGCCTTTTTAAGGTGCCTAGAGAAGATGTCACTCGGAGGCGGGCGAAGCCCGCCGCATCTTTTTCTTTTACCATTTTTAATGTAGAATGGAGTCAAGTTGATTTTCTAGTTGGTACTAGAAGGTACCGAACCCAGACCAACCCCCCTCCAACGTGTCTTTAAAAAAATGCCTTTTTAAGGTGCTTAGAGAAGATGCCACTCGGAGGCGGGCGAAGCCCGCCGCATCTTTTTCTTTTCCCATTTTTAATGTAAAATGGAGTCAAATAAACATTCTGGTTGATACTAGAAGGTAGAATATCAGGTCTGAGTTTGGTACCTTCTAGTATCAACCAGAATGTTAATTTGACTCCATTCTACATAGAAAAGCAAGAGGACTTCTCTCTAAACGTGAAGCGGAACCAGGTGCGGCGGGCTTCGCCCGCCTCTGAGTGGTCTCTTCAAGGGACACCTGTCAAAATTTTTTTTTTTTGTTGTAAGGGGGATTGGTTCTGGGTTCTAAGTACCTTCTAGTACCAACTAGAAAGTCAATTTGACTCCCTTTCTACATAGAAAAGCAAGAGGACTTCTCTCTAAACGTGAAGCGGAACTAGGTGCGGCGGGCTTCGCCCGCCTCTGAGTGGTCTCTTCAAGGGACACCTGTCAAAATTTTTTTTTTTTTGTTGTAAGGGGGATTGGTTCTGGGTTCTAAGTACCTTCTAGTACCAACTAGAAAACCAACTTGTCTCCCTTTCTATGACTGTTAGGGTGAAATCCCATGACAGCGTTTTGCGTTGCGTTTTGTAACTAGGCCATGAGTGCAAATAGAGCGAACATATATCTGCGTCTCTCTCACATTCGTGTCCTAGTTACAAAATGCAACGTAAAACGCTGTCACATTTGAGATGTTCGATACTCAAGGATTTAGTTTCACATTTTGGAATTGTCACATTTGAGAAGTTCGACACTCAAGGAACAATCTTGTCTTATCGTGCTGAAGGAAGCTGCAATTTTCACTTATATTCGTTTCAACCATGGACTGTCAAGGCTGTGAATTTTCGTGCTTTCAATTTTTAAAACTTCTAGATGACGACAAATCGTTAATAGAATTTTTGAAAGAACACAACGTGATTAAAAAAAATGTGATTTGCCCGCATTGTCAAAATCCTGCAATCTTCAATGATCGAGATTTTTTTTGGAGGTGTCAAAAAACATCTAAAATAAAAAGCGGGAAAAAGACAATTGAGAAGAAATGCAAATTTAAATTGTCTATAAAAACTGGCACGTGGTTCCAAAGATCTGCTCTTTCTTTGGAAACTGCATGCAAGTTTATTGCTTGGTATGTATTCTTGTCACCTCCTAGGCAAGACATTATAGTAAATGAGCTGCAAATTTCCCAAACTACTTATGTAGATTGGGCAAATTTTATTAGGGAAGCCATTTTCTTATGGTGTATAAATCATTCAGAAGGAAAATTGGGTGGCCCTAATAAAATAGTCGAAATCGACGAAGCGAAATTTGGTAAAAGAAAGTACCACCGTGGTCGAGTAATTGACGGTGTTTGGCTTTTCGGCGGTTTTTGTCGAGAAACAAGGGACATTTTTATTGTTCCTGTACCTGACAGAACTGGTAAAACTCTTCTGTCAGTGATTAATGAAAAAATTGTTAAAGGGACAACAATAATTTCCGACTGCTGGAAAGGTTACAACTCTGTGGACCAACATGAGTTTGAGCACCTTACGGTCAACCACTCCTGCAATTTTGTGGACCCTGACACTGGTGCTCATACTCAACACATTGAGCGAACCTGGCGCGATACACGAGCGGCAATTCCGACTTATGGTCGACGGGAAGAACACATGGACGGGTATATTGCAGAGTACCTGTTCAAAAGAAAGTTCAAGGATTTTAGAACTCGCTTCCATAAAATCTTTGAAATTATTCAATATGCCCAAGATCCAAACGAAGTCGCAGAAGTGGAATAAATTTAGCACAAAAACCAGCATTTTATGCTTGCTAAATTGCAATCAGCCCTTTTCAGGGCTCCGACAGAAATCTATTCTCTGAAACAAATAGTTTTTTAGAATTTGCAATCAGCCCTTTTCAGGGCTCTGAAGGGGCTCATGTCAGGGTTCGGTAACTTCTAGTACCAACTAGAATGTCAATTTGACTCTCTTTTTGCATTAAAATAGAGAAGGAATCAAGTAGCGGGCCCGCCTTTGTTGTGGTCTCTCCTTAAGGCACCTTAAAGACGACTTTTTTTGCGGCGACACGTTGGAAGGGGCTCGGGTCAGGGTTCGGTACCTAGTAGTACCAACTAAAATGTCAATTTGACTCTCTTTTTGCATTAAAATAGAGAAGGAATTAAGTTGCGGCGAGTTTCGCTAGCCTCCGTTGTGAACTCTTCAGGCACCTTATTCTTCCCTACATCATTATTAAGGTTTTTTTTATTTTTTGAAATTTCTCAAAAAATACTCAATTTAGGAAAAATATGTATAGAATAAAAAAGATGTATTTTGACATGATCTACAACTTTTATGAAGGAAATTTTTTGATATTATTAGTTTTGACCGAGTTATGTGCAAAAAACGAAAATTTTAATTTTGTTTCCCATCCCTGACTTCCGGTTATGCACTTTTTCGTCTTCCCCCAACGAATTTTTCATATTCTAGCTAAATGAAAGCTTTTCCAAAAAGAATTATCCAAAAATAAGCGAAATTGGGAAAAGCCGCTTATCTGGATAATTACCTTTATAACTATTTGCTTTGTTAATTTTTAATTAAAGCAATAAATTATATTGTATGTTAGTAATTAGTAATACTTTATTTATTTATGGTAATTTTAAGGGGAGAGTGGGGCAAACCGGACCCCCTAACGGTTTTTTTACTCTTGTGACTAAACGAATCAACCGATTTCATTTTTCGAGGGCTTGTTTGAAAGATCATTTAATTGCGCAACTTTTCCCAGAGACACCTATACTTTATCTTTTATTGTTTAGTTGCTGTGTTAACTTTAAAAAATTTTACAAACGGTACGGTTTGCCCACCCTCTGGGGTAAACCTGACCGTTTGGTTTTTTATTTATAATATTGCATTTACATAATCTACAATAGTAACAAACATAAAAAATCATGTAAACAATGATTGTAGTACAGGCCCATTTTGAGAATAAATGTTTGTCAAAAAGAAACGCTTTAAACATTCATCAAAGTTTTTGGTGGTAAATATTCCTGAGGTGTGTACCTTCAAAACCCAAGACCTAATATTTGGAAATATTACACGATTTCCTCAGAATTTCCTTATGAAAAAATTCGAAAAAGTGTCGAAAAAAAGTAAAAAAAAAATTTTGCTCCCAGCGTTGCACAAACATAAATAAAAAATGTCTAATTGAAAAAATAAGGTATACTACACATGGTTGTATCAAATTTCTAAATAGCACTTTTGACAATTTCGACATTTCGGAAATATTGAGGGGGGTGCGGTTTACCCACCGGTCCGGTTTGCCCCACTCTCCCCTATTATATATAGGGGAGAATGGGGAGTTATGAAGCATGGGGAGTTGTGAAGCACGGCCATAGATCTCGCATAGTAATTGTTTTGATAGATGTCACTTACTCTGAATATTTTTTCACCTAATATCTTCGTTTTGTAATTGGATTCATTCCGATAGAAGATATTTTGCATATCTTTCAAGACAATGTGTTCAATTTTTCGTTTATAAAGTTTTTTTGTGTGCTCCATTTTACAGAATTCTTACAAAATTCGCGAACAAATCAAAAAGATAAGTTCACCCATATAATACCCAGCAATGATTAGGTTCTCGAAATTTAAAACGATTTATGCAAAATCGCAATAAAGAATATTTACCAAAAAATATAATTTTTAGCGATTTTTAGTAGTGCTTCACAACTCCCCATGATTTTTAAAAACTTGAAAAAGCAGCTTTTTAGTCCAACTGAAAAAAATTGTCGATTTTATTTTATTTCATGCAAATTCTTCAACCAGTAAGCATATTTGAAGACCGTCTAGAGATTCAAGTGGAGAAAATTTGAAATAAAAATTTCTTTTTGAAGTTACAACTCATAAACAAAGCGTGCTTCATAACTCCCCATTCTCCCCTATATATATATATATATATATATATATATATATATATATATATATATATATATATATATATATATAATGAATTTATTAGTATTTTAAAGTGCATTAATTTTTAAAGAAAATTGTGTATTGATTAAAATTATCTAGTAGTACATTCGACTTTTCATCTTTTAAGAGCAAGAATTAATTCGAGTTTGAATTATTTGCCGCTCTCTCATGATGGAAGTCAGCAAGGCATGCGCGTCTTACTTTTAAACTGGAGGCACTTGCATGCATTGGTCACGTGGTTGAGTGGAACCACTATCCAGCCATCACGGTGTGCCACGCATAGTAAAAGATGTGCGAGCACGGTTGATGTACAATCGATGCGTGCTTAAAGCTGGCGCGCTCATTTGAATGATGCTGTCTTATGCTCTATTCATTTTTATTTTTATTCTATTTTTGTTGTTTTTGGGCTTAGAATTGCCAAAATTTTTTTTATAGATTTTTGAGACCTTTCCTCCCTTCTTAGACTTTACATTGTCCTCGATGTAAGGGAGTAGCTAACCTCAATTATTTTATTTATTTCTTTAATTTTATATTATTGGTGTTTGGTTTCTTCTTCTTTTCCATCTTGTGGTTATTAACAAATAGCACAAGTGCAGTTTTCTCACTACTATGATGATTATGATTAGTAAGAGTAACTGAAAGAATAGTACATCAGAAAATGGGTGGACAAAAATTGGAAAAGTTATAAACATTAAAAAAAATGTCGTTACGGTCGGAACAGGTCTTTACGGTCGGTTCACCGTAGAAAATCAATGTGATATGAAGGAATATTTCTAAAATTGTACCGTAAATTACACAAGAATTCTGAAATACACTTGAAAATGGAAAAAGGAAATAAAAAATTCATATAAAAATGAACCTAAAAACATTCTCAGTACACGAAACGTTTACCATACGTTATCGAAGGAGATGTGAAATGAGACTTTTTTAAATGTTTTACGAACGTTATTCGAACATGAATATATTTTTTTCACTGTAAAATGACGTTCTTCACACATCTCTACCTTAAACAAATGATTTTTCGATATCAGAACGCACCATAATTGTAAAATAATGCGTTCCAACATGCACGATATAAAGTGACCCGACCGTAAGTTTCGCGTCGTTTTTATTTTTTTAGCACACAGACATAAACGCACGTTATAAAAACCAAATAACATACCAAAGTATTAAAGCACTCTCTAATAAATAAATTTCATCAATTTAATTTATTCTTTGCATCTTCCATTCTGTTTAATTAATTTTTTTCGACACTTAGTAAAAGTTTTGCTTGAAAAATTCACCACACATTTAAGTTTTACGTTTGTACTGCTCGCGTACTTTATTGGAACTTAATGAAAGTGACATGAAAAGTTTTCTACCATTACTAAGAAGTATTTACATGCAATGGTAAATGGCACCAGTTTGTTACAACTGAGAAACCTGAGGTGACCCAACGGTAAAGGTGTCCCGACCGTAGTGACTCTCCCCTATTATTATTTAATTAATTAATTTAATTATATTATTATGATTATGATTAATTAATTATAATTATGGATTTCATTTAAAAAAAGAGGAAAGAAGAAGGTAACCACCATTCTTCTTCATTCTTTTCTTTCGTCTTTTATATATAATTATTATTTACTTAATTATTTATTTTATATATAATTATATATTATTATTTTTTTGTTTAAAATAAAGAGGAAAGAAGAAGGCAACCACCATTCCTCTTCCTTTTTTTCTTTCGTCCTTATTTTAATGTTTTGTTTAGTTTATTGATTAAATTATAAGTATACATTTATTGTATTTACATATATTTTATTTATATAATATTTTAAAAATTATGGATAATTATATGTGTATAATAGGTGTTTATAATATTTTTCAAATAACTGAATATATATATATATATATATATATATATATATATATTATCTTTATTTATTTATTTAAAATTAGATGTATTTTTCTTTTTGTATATATATATATATATATATATATATATATATATATATATATATATATATATATATATATATATATATATATATATATATATATATATATGGGTGATTTTCAAATAACTGTGATTTTTTTGAATAAGACATTTTTCTGCTAAAATAGTGAACCAAATTTGAAATTTATTACATATTCCAGTACATTTTTGTTATTAAAGTATATGTTCAAATGAAAACTACAAGATTTTAAATATTTCTAAAGTTACGATGGAAAACGCAAAGAAAATGCAAAAGTTACATGCCACGGACCTGACATTTTTCCACGGTCCTGACATGTGTGTCACAGTTAAAACACGTAAAAAAATAAAAAATCGAATAAATATTTTCTTTGCAATGTTCGCACTTCAAAATAATACTAGTAGAAGTCAATTAAACATAAAATTGAGTAATAAAATCACGATGACGTTAACATGTGTTGGTAGAAAGTAATTAACAATTTAAAACATGAAAAAAGTGCTCGTGTACGTAGAATATCATTGTAATATAAATATTTTTATATGTAAAACATCTGGTTAGATTTGGCCTACAAAGTACTTAAAAGATAGTTTTAATATTTGCTTACGTGAAAATTTCAGAACAAAATTTTTAAAAAACGTATGCCACGGACCTGACATTTTAACCCTATTTTCTTAATTTTAACTATGATAATGTTAATGTTATCAAACTGAATATTAAGTATCTTTAAGAAGAGACTTCTATTAAGTGATTTATGAAGTGAGTGGCAAAAAATAATAATTTTATTAGTCATTTATCTATGGAGACATGCAAATATGACAGTTATTTGAAAATCACCCATATATATATATATATATATGGGGCAAAATTCCTCAATTGTCCTAACTTAAAATTGAAAGTCTTCAAATCGGGTTGATTTTTGCACAAACTTTAGTACTATAGGGGAGTACTTTATCCACAAAATATTAAAATATTTTATTAAAAATTGTAGAGGGGGGAGGGGGTTAAAGTTTTTGGTAACGTGTTAACAGTGGATTCTTATAGCTAATGTAGCTAAAAAACAGTAGAGTGGACAAAATTTTGCCCTATATGTTTTCGAAAGGTTTTTTCCTCCTCTTTCGAATGGTGTAAAAAAAATTTTTTTTTATTAACAATTTAAGTTAATTTTTTCAAAATAAAAAATATTTTTGAGTTTTTTTTTAAAATCGGCATTTTTTTTTTCTTTTTTTTTTGCATTAAAATAAAGCTTATTATATGTACTTTCCATACCCCTTTGGTAAAAAATGCTGTTTTTTTTTTTTTTCGAATTATTAAATAATTAATTAAATAAAATTTTTTAAAAAATTATTAAAAAATGAAATACTTTTTAAGCAAATAAACTTTTTTTAATTATGAGCTTATCACCGTAAAGCTGCTTAAATTCCGCATCCAACGAGTATAAATACATCTATTTTTATAAATAATTGTTTAATAAACAAATAATTGAAAATTTATTTATTAATTTTTTGAAAAAAAAACAATTTCTTTCTTCATTTTTGCTTTAAAATACAGATCAATATGCGTACATTCAATACCGGTTTAGGAAAAAATGACGCTTGATTAGTTTTCAAATAATTAATCATTTAATTAGTTAATTAACTCATTAATAGTAGTAAAAATTACTAAAAAATTAAATATTTTTCAAGAAAATAAACTTTTCTTAATTACGAGTTTGTCATCGGAAAGCTTACCAAATTCTGCATCCAACAATCATAAACTCAACTGTTTTTTATAAATAATTATTAATTAAATAAATAATTTATTATTTATTTATTAATTTTTTGAAAAAAGGGATATTTTTTTTATTTTTCCTTTAAAATAAGGCTTAATATATTTATTTTCGATACCCGATTAGGAAAAGTTACAATATTTTTTTGTTTTCGTATTATTTATTAATTAATTAATAAAAAATAGACATGTTGGATGCGGAATTTGTTAAGCTTTACGTTGGAAAGCTCAAAATTAAGTAAAGTTTTTTTTTAAATATTAATTTTTTTACTAATTTTTATTAATTAATTAATAAATAATACGAAAACAAAAAATATTGTAACTTTTCCTAATCGGGTATCGAAAATAAATATATTAAGCCTTATTTTAAAGGAAAAATAAAAAAATTTCCCTTTTTCAAAAAATTAATAAATAAATAATAAATTATTTATTTAATTAATAATTATTTTTATAAAAAACAGTTGAGTTTATGATTGTTGGATGCAGAATTTGGTAAGCTTTCCGATGACAAACTCGTAATTAAGAAAAGTTTATTTTCTTGAAAAATATTTAATTTTTTAGTAATTTTTTTACTACTATTAATGAGTTAATTAACTAATTAAATGATTAATTATTTGAAAACTAATCAAGCGTCATTTTTTCCTAAACCGGTATTGAATGTACGCATATTGATCTGTATTTTAAAAGCAAAAAATGAAGAAAGAAATTGTTTTTTTTTCAAAAAATTAATAAATAAATTTTTCAATTATTTTGTTTATTAAACAATTATTTATAAAAATAGATGTATTTATACTCGTTGGATGCGGAATATTAAGCAGCTTTACGATGATAAGCTCATAATTAAAAAAAGTTTATTTGCTTAAAAAGTATTTCATTTTTTAATAATTTTTAACAAATTTTTTATTAATTAATTAATTAATAATAATTCGAAAACAAAAAAAAAAACGGCATTTTTTTACCAAAGGGGTATGGAAAGTACATATAATAAGCTTTATTTTAATGCAAAAAAAAAAAAGAAAAAAAAAATGCCGATTTTAAAAAAAAAAGTCAAAAATATTTTTTATTTTGAAAAAATTAACTTAAATTGTTAATAAAAAAAAATTTTTTTTAAAACATTCGAAAGAGGAGGTAAAAACCTTTCGAAAAAATATAGGGCAAAATTTTTGTCCACTCTACTGTTTTTTAGCTACATTAGCTATAAGAATCCACTGTTAACACGTTACCAAAAACTTTAACCCCCTCCCCCCTCTACAATTTTTAATAAAATATTTTAATATTTTGTGGATAAAGTACTCCCCTATAGTACTAAAGTTTGTGCACAAAATCAACCCGATTTGAAGACTTTCAATTTTAAGTTAGGACAATTGAGGAATTTTGCCCCATATATATATATATATATATATATATAAATATATATATATATATATATATATATA
This sequence comes from Leptopilina drosophilae, assembly GCA_032873175.1. Taxonomy (NCBI): domain Eukaryota; kingdom Metazoa; phylum Arthropoda; class Insecta; order Hymenoptera; family Figitidae; genus Leptopilina; species Leptopilina drosophilae. Next base: position 15,863,921 of record CM065480.1, on the reverse strand, counting down.
TATATATATATATATATATATATATATATATATATATATATATTTTCTATTATTTTCTATTAACAGTTAATTTATTAAAATTTTATACATGCTTTATTGAAATAACTGTTAATTGGAATATATCGCGTTATCTTAGTCCCATGATAGGGTAGGAGCTGGTAAATTACAAAATTCGTCTGAATCGTCAGATGCGCTTGTTGTTGGATTTTCTTTTTTTAATATTTTCTTATTTCTGATTACGCTAAAGCATTGTTCTTTAGTGTGCCCCCTTCTATAGCAACATTCACGACAGTTTTCTCATTTAAACATTTTTAATTTTATTAAAGATGAATCTTCATTAGACATTACATGTATTTTGTGTTTTAAATTTTTAGGTTTTTCCTCTTCGCTAAAGAAATAAGTATTATTTAATTCTTTAAGGATTATTTTTGCTGCTGAGTGTTCTGATTCCCTAATTGTTCTACACTCGTTTCCGGTTGCGATAAATACATTATTGTTGTATGGTCTGTTACGGTGCATTTTACTTTCCATAATTTATTAAAATCGGGACCAGTGGTCTTATCAATTATGTAAATGGGTTTATCAAAGTTGTATTCCGCTGTTAGTTCTTCAAGTATTTTTTTTTTGGGTAGGATATGTCGTTTATGTTTCCTTTTGGAAATATGAAGGCTGGTACAATTTCTCCTTGTAGTGGTGGGAAGAATATGATAGATTCAGACATCTAAAAATTAAAATCATGTTATTATTGTTATTCGTAAGCAATTTTTAATTTATCAACATGTTTTTGGAACCTGTGTCCTTCATCATTTAATAAAATAACATTATTTTTATTTAGAATATCCACAATTCTATATGGGCCGTGATAATGAGGGTCAAATTTACTTTTTGGACCTTTTTTCATGATATAAGCTTTGTCACCTATTTTTCCTTGAAATGGTTTGATAGATTTATCATAATTTTCTTTGGATTTTAATTTGGCATTTATTAGAGTTTTAGCTGCTAGTGCCCTATTTCAATTAATTTGGTAATAAGTTCAGTTAAATAGGAACCATATGTTTCGAATTTAACTTCCTGAGGAAAAGAACTAGAAGAGCGAGCAGTTTTTCCAAAAACTAACTCATAAGGTGTGAAATTAGTGACTTCATGCACAGATGTATTGTAGGCATAAATTGCAAAGGGTAACAGTTTGTCCCAATCGTCATAGTCTTTAGTGTATTGTTTTATATAGTCCGCTAAAACGGCATGGCTACGTTCTAAAGCGCCATTTGTTTGAGGCCTATAACCAGAGGTTGTGACTTGTTGAACTTTGAAAAGTTTGGATAGTTTTGACATCAATTTGCCAATGAAAGAAGTACCTTTATCGGTTAATATTACTTTTGGGGCTCCATACACTATAAATAATTGTCTTGCTACAGCATGAGCAATAGTAGTTGCTGAAATATCTGGAATTCCAACTGCTATACAGTATTTGGATAAATGGTTTTGCATAGTGAGGATATGACAATTTCCGTCTGGGGTTGTAGGAAGCTTTCCTACTGTATCTAATAAAATTTTGTCAAAAACGTCTAGGGGTGTGTCCGTTATAATCATAGGTTCCCTAGTCTTTGCTCTAACTAATTTTTGTGTTTTACATGTGGGACATCTTCTTACAAATTCTGTCACCTGTTCTTTTAATCGTGTCCAAAAATACTTTTCACGTATTCTTCTATATGTCAATGAGTAATCGGCTTATTGGAGTCGTGAACTCGCAATCGGCTGATAGAAAATGAACATAGTTATTTCGGAAGATAAGTAAGATTTTTTCTGTCACTCGTGATATTTGAAGATTCTTCTGATAATCTTGAATAATTCGGAGGTAAATTTGAAGGAATGCTGTTTATAGTATCAAACTTTTTCCCTTGTGTTTTGTTGTTCTTGGATTCTTCTTCATCTTCCTCTTCTTCGTCATCTTTATTTTCTTCTTTGCTTTCCTCTGCTTTATTATCTGTAGTTTCCTCTTCTTCATCATCTGTGTCGACATCTGTTTCATATACTGAAGTGTGATAAGGTGTTGCCTTTTGGAGTTTTAAAATTGTCTGGTGTGTTGGGTTCTGATGTTGATGGTCGGAAAGTAACATTTTTGTTTTTGTCTATTTCATTTTTCTGTGGCGTTTGATGTATTGACTGTTCTGGTTCTATTGTATCTGTAATTGACTTTTCAAAATTGAAATCATCTGTTTGATTTTTCTGACACATAGATTCACCTTTAGCATAATCCCAATAAAAGTCTAGTTTTTGTGAAAATTCTGAGTGGTCTCCGGGAATTAATTCATTAGCTGCTTTATGAACTGATTCGTCATTGTTTCCATCTGAGTGTATAATCCAATCTCTAGGAGATTGTGGTGATTCTATTAGCCAGTCTGCATGTTGTTTTAAGGATTGATCAAAACGTGATATAGAATTTCCTAAATCTTGAGCTATTTCCTTTCTGCTTAAATTCATCGCGTTGTTTTCTTCTTCGTCAGAACTTTCTTCGCTTTCACTGGCTGGCGGTTCTACCGTTAATACTGTTTTTTCTGGGCTTGGAAAATATACAATTTTGGGTAACAGTTCGGGAGGTGCACTTTTAGGTCTAGGCATATTTTTTATAGCTGCTGGTGGAAGTTTTAAACTTGGAAGCATACTTCAACTAGGTTTTTAAATAGGAGGATTAGTATTCTCTATATCCTCGTCAATAATATCTTCGTCTGAGTCTTTGTCTATAGTTATTACTCTAGTTTGCGTTGCTATTCTTTGGGATACTCTTTATCCGATTGTACTTTGATTTGAATTAATTTTCGATGTAGATGGCTTTAAAATTGATTTTGTAGGTTGTAATTTTGGTTTCTGAAGACTTATATATATTTTTGTCGATAGTTTAATTAGTTTCTTTGGGTCTTTGTCACCCTTTTTATTGATTAAAATTTTTACTTGTTTTTGCTCGATTTCGGTTTGGGAATTTTTAGTAATTTCTTCATTGACATTTCTGGAAAGAGCGTCTGCGTTTGTGTTTAGCATTCCTGATTTATGTTGAAATTCATATTCATTAGTCCCTTAACTTTAATCTCCATCTAATTAATCGCTGCCCTGGATCTTTTATTGTGTCGATCCATCTTAATGGTTCATGGTCGCTTACTAAAGTAAATTTCTTTCCATAGATGTATGGTCTAAAATGATGTACAGCATATAATACAGCTATACATTCTTTTTCAGTTGTTGAATACTTTATTTCTGGTACATTTAGTACTCTAGAAAGATACGCAACAGGAAGATCAAATCCGTCCTTTTCTTGACTCAGCATTGCGCCTATAACAAAATCTGATGCGTCTGTTGTTAGTGTGAATGGTTTTCATAGCCTGGGTATTGTAAAATTGGACTAGTACTAATACTAGTCAGTTCCGGAGATATTATATTTTCTTTAATTATGTTCAAATCAGCTCCTGTATCTATTAATAAGGTTGCTGATAATTTTTGGAAACTTGGAGAATTAATTACTATTAATGGGGATTCTCTGGATTTTCTGGCGTGGAAGATATGTTTTGTAATGAAAGAATTCTCGCGTTGGCTGGACGCTCTTTATAATCCTCGCTCGTCGTCGCGTCTGTCCGTCGAGTCGTGTTTAAGTTTAAATTACTCTTTTCAAAAGAGTGTGGGGACTGAGCAGGAGGCGGTGTTCTATTTAATTCTTGAGGTTTGTTAAAATATGCTTCTTGTGGAGGAGGATATGGGAAAAAGGGATAAGAGGTATATGGCATATAAGCATTAGGGAAAAACGAGTTTGGGTGATTAGAATACTGTGGAGAAAAACTGTTATTTGCACCATATGGTGGATACGGATTTCTTAATATACCTGCAGGAGTAGGTGATTGAGAACGATATCTCGTTTGTTCATTAGGATATGAAAATTGTACTCTATTACTGGGACTTCTTTCTTGATATCTATAATCCTGGGGTTGATATCGTGAATAATGATAAGCATTATAATCAGGTTTATGACTGTCGTGGCGTTGTTCGAACTTCAACGCAATCTCGAAAGCGTCGTCAAGATTTTCAGGATTTCGGGCTTCTATTATGGTGGCCATAGCATCTGGAAGTCCTTTTATGAACGCTTCTAAAGCACAATAATTTAGGGGTTGCATTTGGGTATTGGCACTAGGTGCTCCATAAGAAGTAGCTAGTGTTGCATATGCTCCTGCTCGGACAGTCTGTCATAAAACTCACTAACATTTTCATTTCTGTTTATACGAATTATGGATATTTCCTGTAAATACCATGCATATGATTTATGAGTAGAAAATCTTTGTTTTAAATGATCTATTAATTGTTGAATAGTTCCGAAAAACTTACCATAAGTGCTTTTTCTAGCAGCACCCTTTAATTTAGCAAGAACAGATTTCAAATACTGATCTTCGCAGTGTTTAGGAATAGTAGATTTAGCATTTAAAATATCTTCTATAAAATTCGTTAATTCTTTAATTCGTTAATAATATCAAATGAAAAGGGGAGTCCTAAAACTCCAATAATATCTGAATTGTCGTTACAATTTATTGTTTGAAATTCTACTACCGTATAATTAATGCAAACTTTTGTCTTTCCGTGCGTTCGTAAAGTACCGTCTCTTAAAAAGTATTTTATTATACGATTTACACCTAAAAAGGGGTCAATTCTGTCTTCTTTAATAATATTAATAGGTAAGAAAGGATCTAATATAAATAGACCTTCGTTATGAATGAAACATGAAGATTTTAGCAATACTTGTGGATACAAATCGCTATATTTTAATAAAAACTGAAAATATGAGTTCATTGATTCGTTATTCAGTGAAATTGATACTTTATTGTGAGTGTGAGATGAGTTTTACTTTTGAAACTCTTATGTCTGAACTATGCTTGATTTGTACTACTGTACGTTCGCCGCGTGGGATAGCCGTAAGTGATCTATATCAATGATGTGTTACTCGCACGAACAACGATACTACCTCTTTTAAAATTATAGTCTCCTATTCCTCCTGATAAGTTAAGATTCGTTCAAATTAATATATTTGACGAGTTATTGGGTATAAAATTTTTGGTTATATACAAATTTTTTAGCCACCAAATTATTGAAAATAATGTTACAAAAAACAGTGTTGTTAATAATATTAAACAATACATATTATTTTTGTTAATTAGAATGTGAATTCACTAGGATGTGTATTGAGAAAAGGTAATCCTAATATACCTGTTAACTCAGGTCGATTTATATTAATGAACGTTTTAAATTTCATTGCTTTATTAGCAATTACTATTTTTGCTGTTTCTGAAGTAATGAAAGACCCAAAATTTATTGTATACTTCTCCGATCTATTTATTTTTGTGTCTGGAGTGAGTTTACCTTCGTTTATTAAATTAATATCTAAAGCAGGATTGATTAAGAAGAGTCCTCTATTATCTATTAAATTTTTAGAAGATATGTGAACTTTTGGATAAATTTTGAAATTAAACGAAACGTCATTAACGCATTCACTCATGAGAAAATTCTATGAATATTAGAAAATCTTCTAATTAAATAATTAGTAAATAAATTAAAGACGCGTCGCCTTATTCGCATTTGAATTGACAACTCACTTCTCCAAATTTCTCTTTCGTAAATGATCGCAATTCTTTGAAAGTACCTTGTTTCAAAAATTTGATTAAGAAATGGCGCTCCTAAAATACCGATGACTTCAGAATTGCAGTGATAAGAATCAACTTCAAACCTCAAAGAAAAATCGCTAAATTCTATCAATGTACTCCCAATAGTACGAATTGCGCCTTGTCTAGTCATGATTGAATTATTGCGTTCGATATAAACAAATGATGCTATAGCTGATTCTTGAATTAAATTTATTGATAAAGTATGATGTATTAAAAAGTTACCTCTATGTGAATTGAAATAACCTGAAATTAATTTAACGTAAAAGTAACTCTAAAGTAAGCCTTAAACTTAATAAAATTTGTAAAATTCTTTATTTTAACAAATTCGCCGATCAGCATAAGATGATAAAATCAAGGACTTGAGTGATTAATAAAGATAATTGTCTTAATAACAAAATCGCCGATTAGCGTAAAATGCCATTAGTAAAATCGAAATTCGCCGAGCAGCGTAAGAACGATTTTATACAACTTGTTCTTTATTTAGAGAAGTGTATATTTGTTTATTAATAAAATATAATAATTTTCATTGAAAAATGATTGTATATTAAAATGTTGTTTGAGTGTCAGTTAAGTTTTAATTATTCTAAGTGTTGTAAGTGTTTAACTTGCACCCAGCGTAAGGAAAGAATAGTGTTTAGTACAACTCTAATCTGCGAGCTGAATATCAATTCTAAGTTTTCAAACTAACAACTTGCACAATAACCGAGTACAACGCGGACTGAATTGCCGGTTAGAGGAAGAATAATTTGAAAATTAACTGATTTATACTCTTAATAAACTATAAAAGTTAATTTATAAAAATTGTTTAATGTTTATTTTTAATTTAAGAAATATTTCAATTGTTAATCAAAAGTGACAAATCCCATTGCTGCCACCAAATCAGCTGTTACATCCCGAGCGGAAGGCGAGGTAAAAATGTTAGGTTAATAACTTTTTGAAAGAATGGTAGGCTGATTATGGTCAAGTTGGTAAAGCTTGACCTTTATTTTTAAGTAGGATCGTTTGTACTTGTCAAAACTACGGGTTTTGCGTTAACAACACATAAATATTTCTCTTTTATACATTTATTTAATGATTCGATAATAATGTTACATAATGTTACTTACTTTTAGTTACAATGTAGTCGTAAATGTTAAAGCGCTGGTCGTTATAAGTTTGGTTTTCAAGATGTTCTCTCTATTTGAATGAAACTTGAAACTTCGTTATGTTACATTTGTATAACTTTCACAACTTTGAGATTTTTGCGTTTGTTTCAAGAGTTAATACCGTTTCTAAATGTTAATTTTTTGTTTCTTGCACCTATTACGGAAAGAAAACTTATTTCTAAGTGTGAGAAAAGCAACTTGCACAATAATCAAGCACAATTCTAACTTCAATTGCCGATTATAGAAAGAATAAGTGAAAAACTACAATTAATGAGACTTGACACGCAAAATTCGACAGTTAATATATTGAAATTATAAATTCTAAGTGTCAAATTGCCTTTCTTGCATCCCTTAGAGAAAGAAACTTGTTTCTAAATGAAAAACAAAGTTGACTTGCACCTTAATCGAGTACAATTCTAAACCGCAATTGCCGATTAAAGAAAGAATATAATAAAATCGAATAAGAACTGAAGGGTCGCTCGACAATGACTAATAATCTATAAAATCGCACTGGAACTTTTGGCAATTTTTAATGAAGAAGCTTTGGCTTATATACTAATATGTTATTAAAAGTGGGAGAGTTTGTAGACAATTATGGGGATAAAAGTAGGGGAGAGTAGGCTACATTAAACCAGCGTCAACAGTGAACCACTTTAATTTTCTAAGAAATGACTGAGTGGAATTTTTTCTTATTTAATATATAAATTAGTATTACCAAAAGCGAGTACGTCCAAAAATTTCGAGCACGTAGGTTTATTATTTACAAAGAAAAACGAAAAAAACTGTTTTTCACGTACAAAACAAAAAATTTTGTGGAAATATAATGAATTTTTTTTATTGAAATAGGAAGTTTTAAAAATTAGTAAACTTGTGATTTATGTCGCTTAGGGTGTCAACTTCAATATTCCGATGTGATAAAGAATTTTAATCCTTACATAAATTTATTATAAACCATTTTTGTTGTGAATGTCATGTGAATGCAGTGAGTGCGGCATCATTGAACCACCCGAAAAAGCGAAGAATTTTCAATTTTAAGAGTGGTAAAGTTGTCTGCTCTACTAATTAGTAAGAAAAATACTAGAAGACATGCTTTCATCACAATTGTGAACGAGATAAACTCAAACTGTCACTTTACCTACCTAACCTGACATCAAAATATATTAATCTCCTATATTAACAAATAATAACTCTTTAACAACAATTTTCTATTTTTTTGAGTGAAAAATAATATTTTTTACAATGTGTAAGTGGAAATATTATTTTTGAAGTAAATTGTAGTGTTTTATTAAAGGTGGTTCAATGTAGACACAGATTCTTCAAAATAAGAAAAGTGTAACTTGTTAGAAAAAAATTAAATTTAATTATTTAATCATAATAATTTGTGTTTGTAACGTGTATATTAACTAAAGGAGTACTTCAGCTTAATGTTGATACAAAAACCTGATCAAAATTTATAAAATTTAATTAGTTCTTGGACTTTAGAAAATACCCGGTTCAATGTAGCCTACCCTCCCCTATGTTACCTTCTTAGAATTTATATTTCTGTTTATTATAGATCTATCTATAGTTTGATTTTAAGAAGAATGCAATTCTTCGAAAATCGATCTAAATATTTGACTCGATTATGGAAAAAGTGAAGCAAGCAGTGACTCACAGAGCTCGGGTTACAAGTAGGTCATAGCAAGCGCGCTTGAGCTAACGTGAGTCACTCTTTGACTGAACGCATTGTTCTCTATTTTGTCAATTTCTATCTCTTGTTTTTTTTACATTATTTCGAATATGTAGGACAAAGTATAGAATGTCAATTTATGACTTCTATCTCAATTTTTGAATTTTTAAGTGTTTTAACACGAGTATTATGTGTTGAATATAAAATAGTGAAATTCTTTTAGTCTTTTGTTACACTACAGATATTTCTTCATAAGCAACAATGAAAATGTATCTGGGATGTAACATTTTTATTGTCAAAATATAGTAAATTAGTGTGTTTTTATGAAAAAAGGTTAATGTACCAATTTGTGAACTGATTAGTATTTTTCATGAATACGCTACGAAACACTCATTTTTATATGCATTATCTGTTTAAAAAAGTAAGTTAATATCCAATCTCATAAATACTCACTTTAATTTATAAAAATTTAGTTTTTTTGTTCTGATAAACTGTAAAACGTAAACCTGTCAAATGACTTGATTGCTTGTAAATGTCAAAATACAAAATATAATTATTAAAAATTTTTTTGAAAAAATACCGTTTTATAATAATAAAATATGTTTCAGGATAAAAATCAACTACTTACAACGGTATATTTAATTGATTTATATTTAAATTTGCACATTTATGCGCAAAGTTCGACTTTGCAAAAAGAGATTTTAGTTGTTTGATGAAAACACCATAAAGATCAATTCTAATCACTTCCGCTATATTTTTCCTGTAATCCATTTTTGAAAATACATATTCCTACCAATTTTCATCTTTCTAGGTGAAAAACTGTGAGCGCTAGGGGAGCTACATACCTTTTTTTGCGAAAAACGGACAAAATTTGATGATTTTTGCGGAAAACTGTATGAAGATCAACTCCAATCACGTTCGCTATATTTTTCGTGCAATCTACGCGTAAAAATACATCCGTGTACCAATTTTTAGCTCTCTAGATGAAAAACTGCGAGCGCTGGGGGGTACATGGTCATTTTCCGTAACCGTTTTAATAGGGTAAAAATGGTAAACGATAAATGGTAAACAATATTAAAAAATATTAATTCATAGCTTTAAAATTATTTTTAAAGAAGATTGAAAATGAAGATTTTTAATTCTAGGTTTAACTAGTATAGATGTTTTGAGCATTGTAAAGGCAAAAGTTACACAGAGTGTCTATTACTATTTTTGTGTAACAAACTATCCGGTTTTTTCCATCTTTGTCCAAATTTTTCTATGTTTATCTTTTCAAATATAAATTTTATTCATAAGTATTAACGACAAATAAAACTACAAATGGCTACAAAAATTCACATATTTTATGAAAATACTCTTCGACGCGTTTTTGTTTTTACAAATACTTTTAATAGAGGTTCTACCAACTGGAAAAAACCGGAAATATGCAGGCATTGAATTTAATCGGAATAAATTGTGAATTCAGCTTGCAATTTAGGTCTTATTTTAGATTTAAGCAAGTATGATACAATTAGTTCAAATTTGACTTTACTATAACTCCAAAAACTGGTGGAAATTTAAGATTAACTTATAATACTATAATTAAATTTCTACAAATAATTGACAAAACTTGTTTTCTGCATTTTAATTAATAAAAAATAAATTATTTGATGATAAAAAGTCGATCACTGTTTTATAATAGTAATATTTTTATAATGAAATAGTTAATGGTAGCTAATTATTATTTCTCCAGTCAAATTAAATTTCTCACTTTTTCTCATTTTTTGAGACTGGTAGACACACTATTGAATGTATGTGTAGAAATTAAAACCCGTGGAAGACGGGTACGACAGCTAGTTAATAATAAAATTAAAAGTTAGTTTTAGTATTAAAAGTAAATGAATGAATTTTAATATAAAATTTGAATAATAATGGTATTTTTTAATATTTTCCGCCTACAAAAAAAACTTTTATTGGGGAAAATATGCTCTAAGCGAAGGTTCGCTGTAAAAAACACCTAACATGCCTTTATCGGAACCTGTTAAGTAGTGTGGAAAACCGTGCTTTCTATAATTCTTATCTAAAATTCTATCCGTACTCAACGACCTCAAAACTTTTGTATTCAATCTGCTATTTTGATTTTTAGAAACTGAAATAAGATTCGTAATCAGCGACACTTTAAACCCCCTAAGTAAAATATCTGAATTAAATACAAACAAATTTTTTAAAATCTCGTCCTCCATATTGGCACCGTTATTTTTAATTTAGAAAAACTGGCATCGGATTTGTAATCAGCGACCATGGAAACCCCCGGGTAACAATATTGAAGCAAATTAAAGCAATTTTTGAAAATCTTGTTCGCTGTATTGGCTTCTCCATTTTGATTTAAAAAAATTTTTTAAATCTGACTTCTGATTCGCAATCGGTGACCTCGTTAACAGCCAAGTAACAACATTAGCGCAAATTCTAGCAATTTTATGAAATCCTGTATGCCACATTGAATCCGACATTTTGAATTTTGAAAAACTGACATCGGATTTGTAATCAGTGACCCCGAAAATCCCGAGAAACAAGGTGAAAGCAATTTTGATGAAATTTAAAAAAATTTTAAAAGTTGTTTCAAAATTTGTCGGACATATTAGATCCACCATTTTGAATGTTTTTAATGTGACTTAAGATTCGTAATCAACGAAACCAAAAACATAAAATACGATGTGTTGTTAAAAATTGTTCGTTAAATGTTAAGGAAATGTATAGTTTGTTACATTATTTTTTTTTAACAGTCAATGTTTATTCTATTGTTTAAAATAAATATTACAACTTTTTGTGATTCACTATTTTTTTAATTGTAGCAACATCCATTCGAAGTAGAAAGCAATTTAGCGCAACTTAATTAGTTAATTTTTATAAGAATTACATAAAATTTTCTAAGTGGGACATATATGTCCCGGAGGCACGAAAGGGTTAAAACATAATTTCTAGACTTACGCTACGCAAAAATTAATACAAATTGACATACAATGTTTTAAAAAATCCTTTACTAAATTATTAAAAATATAGGAATAATAAAATTGTCACAATTAGTTCCTCTACATATTATTGTTTGCAATATTTGATATAAAATACTTTAATTTTTTAAATTATTTTTTTACCAAATGAATTTAATATATTTTTTAATTGTTTTTTTAATTCTACCATTTACCGATGAATGTTGTAAGTATTGTCTTAATATTTGTTCACGGAACCCGCCATTGCCGTGCGATTTCAACTCGCACTTGTCCAATTTTTTAAAAATTTTATTTAAAATTTTTTTTTAGATTTTTTAAAATATTTTGCTTTCTTATTCTGAAGAAGTATTGTAATACCAAAATTTTTCGATTTCGATTTTTTGATATATTTTTATGTTATTTGACCTCAGGAGTTCAAAAATGCCATTTTTACAAAATGTCATTCCGTATATGTGCCTGTGTGTCACACACATCACATTTTCATAAATATCTCCAAACTATTTTATAATTATTAATATCTCTATGAGAAAGCAAAGTGTTCACCTAACTTCATTGTTGTTTCCTTGTGCAAGGCACTCGGTACGTTCTTTTTCTCAAACGTACTATAATTTCAATCGATTTAAGTTATTTACTCTTATGTTATTAATGGGAGGCTCAAGCAAGAAGAGATCAAGAAGCAGATCTAGTGAAAGACGTCCCTGCGAGAGAAAATTTGAGAAAAGAATAATTAGCGTGGAAGGCTAACTACTTAACCTCACTAACCTCTTACAGCAGATCGTTAACGGAAAATCAAAAGGTAAATTAACTTTATTTTAAAGGAAAAATACTTACATGAAATTTCAAACGAGTCCATGTTTGTTATGCAAGTTAAATACTCCATAATATGCACAAAAGTGCGCGATTACCGCTCTTTCATGACGAATAGTGCCACACGAACAAATTTTCGTCTCCCTCTGCATATAGCAAAGCGATAAACTCTAAATGAAGTATTTTTTAATTTCAGAAATCCCTGAGAGTACAGCAACAGATATTTATCAAAATGGATCAACCTAATCCGCTAGGCGACTTTGGCGAAAATATTGCCAACCACAATCTCGAAAATTCAACATCCACACAGACGGACACGAATCCTTGCGTTGGCGACGACGTAGTGGAAGCCCTATGGGAAGACCCAAAACAGTCAATCCAGTTTCAAGGCGATATACATTTCAAGGTCAAACAAATCTGGGAGCGTATAATGAAAGAAGGAATGAAGGATCATCCGCTAAATAAAATTTTAGGCAAATACCCTCGCGAAGGTTCTTTTAAAACCGAAGCATCGAAGGTTGACCCAGAACTTTCGCCTGCCTTAACGGAAATAGCCGTGAAAAGGGATAAACATTTCTCCCTGACACAAAAATGTGTCAGTTCAGCTTTAACATTACTCGGTTCTGCGATTTCAATGATTCTGGATGACTCAAACGAAAGAACAGATCACTTAGTCTTGATATAGCATTTGGGCGACACAGGTCGCTTCCTAGCTGACATATTTTATCAGCAGACAGTTTGCCGTAAATCTTTTATCACCCCTCTCATGAATAAAATCATGAAGCCCATACTCGAGGCAACCGTCGCGGACGAGTGGCTTTACGGCAAGTCCTTGTCGGATCAGGTAAAAGAAGCCCAGAAAATTGCAAAAGCATGCGAAAAAATTATAGCTCTGGAAAAGTCTATCGACAAAAAACCATCCACTAGCAGTCAGGGAAACTGGAAGGGCTTTTCAGCGCAGACCCAGCAGAGGAGCTATTTCCAAAGGGTCCATTGGAAATCGCTACCGTATTCGAAACCGAGAACATATAATTCGCAGAATCGAGGCCCACAACTAGCACAGAGTCGTCCAAAGCAGAATCACCAATTACCCAAGAAGAAATAGTGAAGGTAAGAGATTCAGCAGGCAGGTTGAAATATTTTCTCCCTGCATGGGAGTCAATTACCCAAGACTCATTTATTTTAAGTGTCATAAAAGGCTTTAAAATAACTTTCAAAGAAACTGCATATCAAGAATACCCTCCAATATGTACTCCTCAATCGAACCTAGAAATTGTTTCTTTACAAAAAGCGATTGATTTACTTCTGTTAAAAAATGCTATAGAAGTCTGTGAATACTGCAAGGGTCAGTTTTTGTCCTTATTCTTTTTGGCCGAAAAATCTGACGGCTCTGACAGATGTATACTAAATCTGAAAAAGCTCAATCAATTTATTGAGTCCGACCATTTAAAAATGGAGGATATCAAAATTGCTAAAAATTTATTGAGTAAAAACGCGTTCATGTGCTCAATCGACCTAAAAGATGCTTTCCTTCTTATTCATATCCACGCGGAAATCAGAAAATTCTTAAGATTTCGTTTTAAGGATGTACTGTACCAATTTACATCCTCATCTTTCGGCCTATGTCTGAGTTCCTTTTTATTTACAAAAATAATGAAACCTGTCATGTCAAAGCTTCGGTCAAAGGGATTCTTGTCGGTCATTTACATAGACGATATGCTATTAATCGCCAATTCTTACGATTTATGTAAATCAAACGCGTTGCAATCTATTGCCTTACTTAAAGATCTGGGATGTATAATTAACTACAAAAAGGTCGCTAGTTCCCTCTCAGCCATGTATTTACCTTGGCAGGATTTTTAATTCAAAAGATTTAACATTGGAATTAACAGAAAAGATAAAAACTCGTACCCTTTTAAATCAATTCAAAGTTGGAACCGAGTGTGATGTTAGATACTTTGGAAAGTTGCTAGGAGTGCTAAACGCATGTTCTCCAGCACTTGCATACAGTCCCATTTATTGCAAGAGGTTAGAACGAGAAAAATATCTGACACTACTATTCAACGGCGATGACTATGACGCAAAAATGTCAATTAGGGAACACCTTCGCAAAGATATCGAATGGTGGAAATCTCACATTCCAATAGGCTTCAATACTATTAGAAGCTATCAGTTTCTACTCAAAATTCATACAGACGCTTCTTTAATCGATTGGGGTGTTTATTGTAACGGGTTATCCGCGCAAGGGTTTTGGTCGGAAAAAGAAAAATCTTTTCACATAAATTATTTAGAACTCTTGGCCGTTTTTTTTGCCTTAAAATGTTTCGCCAATCATTTGTCAGATTGCGAAATATTATTACGCGTGGATAACACAACGACAATAGCCTACATTAATAAATTAGGTGGTGTGCTGTATCCGAAATTAAATAATTTAGCTCGCGACATCTGGCAATGGTGCGAAAAACGCAAAATTTGGATAGTCGCGTTATATATCGCCTCTAAAGAAAATGTAGAAGCAGACGAAGCTTCAAGAAAAATTAACGTCGATAGCGAATGGGAATCGATTGATAAATCATTTAAAATAATTGCCCGCAAGCTAGGTTCGACAAAGATCGACTTACTCGCAACACGTATTCCCACCGTTCCCTCTAATTTTACCCACATTGAGAAAAATTATTCGGGACAAAGCCACAGGTATCATAGTGGTACCTGATTGGCCCTGTTACATCCCGAGAAGAAAGCTAGTTTATTAGGTTAGGTTAATGAATTTTGGAGGAATGGTAGGCTGATTATGGTTAAGTTGTCAAAGCTTGACCTTTATTTTTAAGTAGGTTCGTTTGTACTTGTCAAAACTACGGGTTTTGCGTTAAAACAAATGAATATTCCCTTTTGATAATTTATTTACTTTTTAAATTAACGTTTACAGTAATTTACACAAATGTTACTTGCTTTTACTTACAATGTAGTCGTAAATTTTTATGATAAAGCGCTGGTGGTCGTTATAAGTTTGGTTTTCAAGATGTTGTTTCAATTTCAACGAAACTAAAAAGTTTTTTGTTACACTTATATATCTTTCACAACATTGAAATTTTTGCGTTTGTTTCAAGAGTTAGTACCGCTTCTAAGTGTTTCTTTTCGTCACTTGCACCTATCACGGAAAGAGACTTGTTTCTAAGTGTGAGAAAGCAACTTGCACAATAATCGAGTACAATTCTATCCGCAATTGCCGATGAAAGAAAGAATTAATGAAAAACTACAATTAATGAGACTTGCCACGCAAAATACGACAGTTAATATATTGAAATTATAAATTCTAAGTATCAAATTGCCTTTCTTGCACCCCTTAATAAAAGAAACTTGTTTCTAAGTAAAAAACAAAGTAGACTTGCACAATAATCGAGTACAATTCTATCCGCCATTGCCGGTTAAGCAGAGTCCACAATAAGAGAAGGTGCGCATCTACGTCCATAGATATAGATTTACCACAGCATACTTTAGTATACCTATAGCTATGGACGTCGATGCGCACCTTCTCTCATTGTGAACTCTGCTTTAAAGAAAGAATATTACAAATTCGTATAAAACTGAAGGGTCGCTCTACAATGACTTTTGGTCTATAAAACCGCATCGGAACATTTAACAATTTTTGTTAAGAAACTTTGGCTTATATACTAATGAATTACTGAAAAGTGGGAAACTATATATACAATTATGGGGGTTAAGTGTGTTGTCTTCTAAGAATTTAGTTGTTCATTTTAATTCTATTTATAAGCTATTTTGAAGAAAGAATGCGTCTCTTCGACGATTAACCTAAATGGTTTCCTCATGTATGAAAAAGTGAAGCTTGGGTTACAAGGAATGATTCATAGAACTCGGCTTGTGAAAAGAGGTCATAGTATATAAGTTCAAGCTTACATGAATCATTTTTTGTTCATCGCATTGTTCTTTATGTTAAGCTAACTTTTGTCTCTTGCTTTGTTTTATTTATTTTTTTTAATGAGAAAATATGTAATACTGTGTCTTAATTTATAAATTCTATCTCTAATTCAGAATTTTGACTCTTTTATATTGCAAAACACACTTATCAAAAGAAAAACATATCTCTGGGATGTAACCTTCCGACGCAACCATTGTATCTTCTGTTTCTCTCCATGACGTGTAAACTAAATCTCTACTTTGATCCTTCACCAAATTTATTAATTTCTCCTTCAAGGAATCTTACCCACCTGCTTGCGAGGAATTTGAAGTTAATAGCAGCCAAATTATGCGGGAAGCCTTCTTGAAAAGGGGAATATCAGAGGAATCGCTCGACCTGTTTCTGTCATCTCTATCAGAGTCAACGCAAAAACAATACTCAGCACCGTCGAGAGAATGGGCAACCTTTACAAAATCAAATAATATTGACATGTTTCGACCAGAAATAAAGGATATTATAAAATTTCTTACAGTAAAATTTCGAAAGGGAGCAAAATACAGCACGTTAAACTCAGTTCGTTCATTACATCACGTCTACGAAGAATAAAAGAGAAGCCAATTGTAATTTTTTCATCTCAACGAGAGTGCCTCACAAATCAGTTAGCCCTTAAACAATAAGTCGATGGATCAAATCCTTATTAAAAAAGGCAGGAGTCGACATGAACTTCTTTCTATTATGCGTAATCGGTCATAACATTTCCTCTACTTTATAAATTTTCTATTAGTTTGAGTATGTTTCATTTCACTCCCATGTTCAATCTAAGGGGGGAGGTGTTACGTCCGTAATTTATTCCTAATATACTACATTTTCTTATAATAATTACGTCTTTATTCTCTTTTAAAATATTAAATCTTACCTATTGTGACGCGGCATTTTGCCAAGCACAATATTAATCGATTTTTTTTATGTTGATATTAATCATTTAATAAAATTATTATCAAAACGAGAATCTTTCCTTTTCTTTCTAAAATAAACCAAAATTATTATTAAATTTTAAAACTCTGAGAAAATGAGGTACTTAGTAATTTCAAGTAAATAAATCATTTAAATTGTACTATTCAAACCTGCCAACTCGACAATTGTAAAACAAAATTATTCAGAACAATTTCTGACGAATCGTTTGTTGTTTTCTTTTCATATTCGTCGAGAAGTTTCCTCGGATTATTATTCCACTAGCAGCCATTTAATGGGCTCAATCATCAAGGGAAGTGTTTCCTGGTGCATATATTTGGACGTGATTCCCGAATATTCAAGAGCACCAGGAAGACGAAAAACTACTTTGTTTTAGTCCTGTCAAATTAATGACAGCGGCCATATTGGATTAAAGGCCAACTCAAATTCAGCGACGGTGGCAAATAAGATCGCGCTCTACTTTACCGTCTGTGACTCAATTACCTTGGGAGGGTTATTAAAAGACTGTAAACTAGTGAAATTGTTGTGCGCCTGGAACTCACCAGAAGAAAACGAAGCGCGCGCGTGTAGCGACACGTTCGTTGTAACCGAGTCAGCCATTTTAATGATTATTCTCGTTCTGATAGTCAAAAGCGCATCACGATATCTTTTTTTGTCATCCTTTTTTTGAGTTAAGTCAAATTAGTAGTGCCATGTCAGGACGTGGAAGCTTGCGGGGCCATAGGCGAATCGACGGTGAGTCCTGTTAGCATAAAAATAGTGATTTCTCGCCACATGGGCACATATTATTGTCATTGTAATAAGATCTGAAAGTGATGCTTGTCACCACATGGTAATGCGGCATATAGTTAATTCAAATTTGGCCTTCTGCCGAATAATTAATTTGTAAACGGTAGTAATTAAATATGATTAAGTAATAAAAATCTATTACTTGTTCAACTTAAAATCAGTGAAGTGAAAATTAATGTGTTATCTCTTTACCCCTCCCCTCTCCGCGGTTTGTGAGGAAAACTCTTTCCTCACAATTTCTGAGCAAGGTAGGCTAAATTTTCGTTAGTGTAAAATTTATTATTATTATTTATTATTATTATTATTATTACAAACTTAAATAAATTGTTATTTTTCATATAAAAATAAATCAGGAGAAGATATTCTCCCTGATAAAAAAAAATAATAATTTTAAGAATTATATTTTTTTCTTAGTACTAAAATAGAACAATAATAAATAAAATAATGAAAATAATTAAAAATTAATTCAAATTCAATTGATTAAAATTTATTAAATTTTTTTTCCTGTCATTTTTCCTCCTTGGACAGTGAACCGAGATTATTTTTAATGTTTTGTACAATTATTATTTTTTTCACCTAATTGACAATTTTATTTACTTTTTTTCACAAAACTTTTTTTTTATTAAGGACTGATGGTGCGATTGTTTTATTTTGTTTGGTTGCCCATACTCTGACAGCTCGCCATCCGTCCACTTAAACCCGGTTCCTATTACAAATTTCTAATAAATATTTTTTTTTAAATGTCGGAATTCGAGAATAAAATGTCCTCAATCTTTGACAGTTGGTCTAAAAACCAATTAAAAATATATTTAAATTCTGTTCGCGCGAATTCACATGGGAATTTAGAAATTCTTAAAAATCGTGCTTTGCGGTTTATGCAATTTTCCGCGGGTGATAGAACGGTTCCATGGTCGCCTTCCGATGAACTTCAAATCGGGCTAAATGATTCTGAATTAGAATCAAGCAATGATTCTCGCGACGAAACGTTAGATAGAATGAGGGAAATATTGAATACTCCTGTTTCACAGGCGGTTAGTATACCATTCACAATGACGGTATATTGCACACAAAATTCAAACACCCCCACAATCACCACCTGTAGTTCAAGTTATTCGTATGTAACGGTCGGAACTACAGTAGCAAATTCGGTATCACACGCTAAGACGGATTATCAAAATCAGTCAGCTGATCATTCGGATGATGAACCAGGGAAGCTTCAATTCACCCTCAATTAGGAAGAATTCTAAATGAATATTTAAACAATAGGTCTTTAGCGAATTCACCATTGATTCAGACACCAATCGTTAATAATAAAAAACCACTCGATTTCATAGTCAGGAAATGGGGAATAATATTCTCAGGCGATGGTAAGACGAGCGTAGAAGATTTTCTTGAGCGCGTAGATGATGTGATGGAAATTTCATCCGTGACTAGCGATGAGGTTCTTCGTGCGGCAGTACTGTTGTTAGATAACGTAGCACTACAATGGTACCGCCTAAATAAATCTCGTTGGAATTCGTGGAATGAAATTATATCTGCGTGTTGATTACGATTCGGTGACATTAATTATCAGTGGCGGCTTGAAGAACAAGTTGCCAACCGGATACAAGGTTCTGGTGAAACCACGGCTGAATTCATCACTTGCATGCAGGGACTATATCGTAAATTCAATCGCCCTGGGTGTTACCGACATTCGCTCTCTGAGCGCTCTGAAACTACGAAACATGATTAGTTGGATTAGGGGAATTGTGGATTTTTATTGGCTACAACTCTAATTCGACAGTTTCGTGCTCTGCTTTTTCGCTCCACAGAGATATACGGAGCGTGAGAGCAGAGTACGAAACTGTCAAGTTAGAGTTGTAGCCAATGGACGAAATTTTACCACATATGCGGGGAAAAAGATGTCACGAAATTTGACTGTGAATCTGATTATTGTAAGGGAAACTAGAATTGGAGATAAACCTCAGGGTCGATGATCCTCCAAGTTAAGTTTCACCGACCCTTAATAATAAATTAAAAATTAAACCGGATAAAACTGGTTTAACAGCGAATAATAAGGCTCGTAAAAATAAAACAGTAAAATCCTTTTTGAATTTTAAAACCGTATCTGTTAAAAATTCCGATAATAAAATGTTGAATCCCCCAGCTATTGTTATGTTGATTGCCCCCAGGTAAATTGGTAGAATATGTAATAAATACAGGTGATAATGCCCCAATTCGTCAAAAAAATTATCGCATGTCGCCAAAAGTATGCGACGAGTTCATTAAATTAGTTAAAAAACTCCTTAACATAGGAGTTTTAGAAGCATCCAATAGTGATTGGTGTAATGCGGTTGTAATGGTTCGTAAGCCGGATGGTACCTACCATCTCTGCATTGATTTTAGAAAGGTAAATAATGTGACAGTTAAAGACTCATACGCGTTACCTTTTATGGCGGAGATTTTGGATAAACTTAGTTCTGCTAAGTTTATTTCCAAATTAGATTTAAAATTAGGTTATGCCTGGAATGGGGCTTATGCAATACAAAAGAATGCCTTTTGGTCTTTGTGGAGTACCAATCACCTTCCAAAGGCTTATTGATAAAATAATAACTCCTGATATGAAACCTTTTGTATTCGCCTCTGAGGCAAAATACTTAGGCTTTGTAGTAAATCATAAAGGTTTATCAGTCGATGATGATAAAGTTCGCCCCATATTAAATTTTCCTCAACCGAAAACGCTGCGTCAACTTCGCCGGTTCATTGGTATCACTTCGTGGTACCGAAGGTTCATTAAAAACTACGCGCGGATATGTGAGTCGTTAACGCGCTTAACTAAAAAGAAACAACCTTATAAATAGACTGACGAGCAAGAAAACGCGTTTAATGAATTAAAAAAGATCTTAGCTTCTCCCCCAATAATGGGATACCCGGACTTTAAACTTCCTTTTTGCATCCAAACAGATGCTAGTAACTTTGGCATAGGAGCCGTAGTTACCCAGGTTCAAAATGACAAAGAGCGTGTAATCGCTTACGCCAGTCGCATTCTTTCTTATGCGGAACGTAATCACTCCACTACTGAGAAGGAATGCTTGGCACTCATCTGGGCAATAAAAAAGTTTCGGTTTTACTTGGAAGGTTATCACTTCACAGTGATAACCGACCATAGTAGTCTAAGATGGTTAAAAAATCTTAGAAATCCGACCGGACGATTGGCCCGCTGGTCACTTAATCTATTGGAGTATGATTTTGAAATCATACATAGAAAGGGATCAATGCATGACATTCCGGATGCTCTTTCCCGGATGTATGAGGATTCGGAAGAAAATAAAGTAGCGGCTGTAGAAGCTATTGATGATAACTGGTATAATAGGCGTCGCGAATCAGTAATAAACGAACCACACAAATATCACAAGTGGAAAGTAGTAAATGATAGGTTATATCACTATCGGAATAATCCTTTGCTTGAGGATCTCATGGATAACCATAATGCTTGGAAGTTGGTAGTCCCTAAAGAGGACCATCTTTTAATCATGCGTGAGGCACATGAGAATTCTCAATCAGGTCATTTAGGTAGTCAAAAGACCTATGCTGCCGTCCTTTTTAAAAAAGGCACTATTTACATTTTTGAAGAAAAATGAGTTTTTTATATGGCTGGATTCGTTATAAAATTCAAAAATTTTCTGTGCAATCGAAAATTATAAATTTTAATTAGTTAAAATGTAAATTAGATTTTAATTGTAAAAATTAGCTAATTATCCATTTTTGTTGTAGATAGTGACGCTTTTAAAAGGAAAACATCTCCATCTGATTGTAAAATACTGAATTTTTAGCCGCCAAAAATGTGCACTATGTACATAGGCCGCCGCCATATGTATTTCCTTCAATTTTTAGTTTAAAATTTTGCACTATCTACTGTTTTGCATATTATTATTTAAAATTATAAATTTATTTTTGCACCAATGAAAAGAGCGGGTCCGATTTAGTTAAAAACAATAGATTGATTTACAAAATTTTATTTTTGTTAAGAGACATACATGCAAACGCGTTTAGTTAAATATCTTGGTTCGAGTTAAAATGTAGATAGTGCCTTTTTTTAAAAGGACGGCAGTATGACCGTCTTGCGATTAGATATTTCTGGCCCGAGATGTATAAAGATGTAGAAAAATTCGTGCGTACGTGTATTACCTGTAAAATGAACAAAACAGAACAATCAAAGCCTCGCGGAATAATGGGGTAGAGAATCATACAATAACCTTGGAGTGTCGTAGCCACGGATATAATGGGTCCGTTTCCAAGGAGTTCTTGGGGATTCGAATATTTGATTGTCTTTCAAGACCTATTCACGAAGTGGATTAAAGTGGCACCATTGCGTACTGCAAATGCCACAACAGTCATAAATTCATTTCTTGAAATAGTAATAAATCGATGGGTTACACCGCATGTATTACATTCGGAAAGTGGTACCGAATATCATAATAATGCGATAAAAAGCTTCTGCACCGCCTATCAAATTCATCATTCATTCAATCTCTTATACCATCCACAGGCGAACCCTGTTGAGAGAACCAATAGGGTTCTCAAGACAATGATTCCGTCATTTATCGACGAGAATCACCGAAATTGGGATATTTTTGTGGGCGATTTTCGTTTCGCTTACAACACGGCATTACACAGTACCAATCGTGTAACTCCTACGTTTCTCAATTTTGGCAGAGAGCCAATGCCTTTAAGGTCTAGGCGTCGTCTTGTGGAGGGGGAAAACGAGTTGCCAGTCGCTGATATTGCTGAATGGACAACTCGTATAACTCGATTAAACGAATTAAGAGAGTAAATTTGTCAAAATCAGGATCGAGCATTCGTCAAACAGGCGAAATACTATAATCGTGGGCGAAGAGATTTACACTTCGAAATCGGTGATTTGGTTAAGAAACCCCTACATGTGTTGTCTCGTAAGCAGGATAAGTTTGTTAGTAAATTGGCTCCATCTTTTCACGGCCCGTTCATGGTAGTAAAAGTAGTTTCGCCAAATGTGTATGAATTGTCTTCGACTGACGGTCGGTTAGGGGGAAGATATCATGCCTCCCATCTTCAACCATATCACGCCCTCGAAGAGGAATTAGAATTAACAGATTCGGAAATTGAACAACAGTTAGATCGTGAATTGTTAGAAGTGGTTTGGTCTGATACTGATTCAGGAGTAGAAAATGATGATCCGGAAGGTAATCCAGAATCCGAAAGAAATCCGGATATAATTAATGAACCCCCTCAACGCAGGAAACTAAGAAATCGATCTTATTCGTATTGATCGGAACAAGGCGGTCAAAACGTCAGAGGGTTCCAAAAACGAGTTTCAAAGAGAATTTTTATAAAAATTAAACTAATAAATTCTACAAAAATAATAATAATAATAAACAATTAAATAAAAATGTAACAATAAAAAGTTTATTTAGTTTTGACCTTGAAAAATACAATTATAGGTCCGAATAATAAAATTGTTAAATACATTCGTAAAAATAGGATCAAATTTTGCTCTGGATAAATTTAATAATTAGATCAAATTTTGCTCAAGATAAATTGAATAATTAGATCAAATTATGCTCTAGATAAATTGAATAATTAGATTAAATTTTGCTCTAGATAAATTGGATAATTAGATCAAATTTTGCTCTAAATAAATTGAGTAATTAGATCAAATTTTGCTCTCGATAAATCAAATAAGGATCAAATTCAAATCCACAAAATAATGAAACAATTTCATGTTATCTCGCTGAATCTCTTAATAGATTGAAATAAGAAAGTAGAAGTTGAGAATTATCAGCTTAAATAAATGAATAAATACCAATGTGTTTTATTCGTATTAATTGAAACAAGTTTGGCGATCTGTCAGATAGTCACATAGGAGCACCTAAAACATCTATCTCTGGATAGCTGAACTTATAATAATGATTGATAAAGGTAGGACTAGTAGAAAAGAACAGATTTTTTTTGTTACTAATAGCGAGTGTGATTTGGCGCACACTATATCAGAAAGAGGAGTGCGTCGAGGAATTGGTGCTCGCCCGAAGCTTATGGACGAGAGGAAGATTCCCTTCGGAAGCATCTTCCTTCACTGAGAGGAACATCGATTACATTATTCGGCGTATTGCCGAATCCCCGGTGGAACCTTTGACGCCAGAGGAGGAAAGCCTTCTTCCTGGGTTCAAAGACTTGGGTCAATCCCACCAGCCTATTCAGGAGGAGCAGAAAGTTCCTCAAGAAGAGCAACCCCCCGTCTCAATCCCTCGAACCCGGGAGTGGTGTATCGCGCAGATGAAGGAGCAGCTGGCCTCTAAAGCTAAAACCCCAAGTTATTGGAGTAAAACAGCGTCGAGAGCGGGTCGTTGCGGGTTTTGCCACCAAAAGGGGCACGACTACCACCACTGTCTCTCTCGGTTCTAACTAAAAAAAACGTTTTTTTGTAAATGGTACCCTTGTGAGGGTAGGTAAATTACCCCTCACTATTAAAAATTATAAAATTTAACTCTAATTATTGATTGACTTAATTCCATACAAACTGACGTTACCTTTTCCTTTCCTAGCTAAAAGTAAATAAGGGATAAGAAATAAGCAATTTAAGTAAGAAAAATTTTGTGTAACAGTTGTAATGGTTAAAATTATTATTTTGATTCAAAATCTAATTAAATAAATAAGTTAGTTCTTAGTATGAGAACAAAAAAAATATTTTATTCTTGGATGATGATAATAATTGATTAAATTAAATTCAGGTATAAAAACTGATTAATTCTAAAGTAATAATGAGGGCTGATCTGGCGAGGGGTGACTTCAGAATTGGGGCTCATCTGCTCGACCCCTTGGGCCGAGTCTTGGCAGGGGAGAGTTGTGACGTGGCATTTTGCCACGCACAATATTAATCGATTTTTTTATGTTGATATTAATCATTTGATAAAATTATTATCAAAACGAGAATCTTTCCTTTTCTATCTAAAACAAACCAAAATTATTATTAAATTTTAAAACTCTGCGAAAATGAGGTACTTAGTAATTTCAAGTAAATAAATAATTTAAATTGTACTATTCAAACCTGCCAACTCGTCAGATCGACAATTGTAAAACAAAATTATTCAGAACAATTTCTGACGAATCGTTTGTTGTTTTCTTTTCATATTCGTCGAGAAGTTTCCTCCGATTATTATTATTTCACTAGCAGCCATTTAATGGGCTCAATCATCAAGGGAAGTGTTTCCTGGTGCATATATTTGGATGTGATTCTCGAATATTCAAGAGCACCAGGATGACGAAAAACTACTTTGTTTTGGTCCTGTCAAATTAATGACGGCGGCCTTATTGAATTGACGGCCGACTCAAATTCAGCGACGGTGGCGAATAAGATCGCGCTCTACTTTACCGTCTGTGACTCAATCACCTTGGGAGGGTTATTAAAAGACTAAAAGACTGTAAACTAGTGAAATTGTTGTGCGCCTGGAACTCACCATGAGAAAACGAAGTGCGCGTGTAACGACGCGTTCGTTGTAACCGAGTCAGCCATTTTAATGATTTTAATGAACTAATTTTTGCGCGCCCATTACATCATTTAAACTTCAACTTCACAATTTCAAAAAGTGTGTTTTCTTAATACTAACTTTAATTATTAATTATGTATAATGTAACTTTTAAACATGTTTACTTTAAAATTTTCATTTATAATGAAACTTAATTTTGACGGAATACATTTAGTATCACCATTAAAATATGGACAAAAGAGTTGTTAATTTAACAGCTGTCAAAACGAATTATTTTTTGTAAACTGCGTTTTTTAAACTAATGACACCATCAGCATCTATTGATAGCATTAAGATTTATGACTCAACAATGTATGTTTCTGCATTATAATATGTACCATTACAAGTTGGGTGAGAACACGTGAAATTTTCACGATAAATAATACATATTTTTTAAATCAAAATGTAAAAAAACATTTTATTTTGCCTTTACGGATGAGTCTACCGAAGGAGAGAAATAAATTTTTTTACTAAAGTTATCGCTATTTCAATTTTTTGAATGAATCAATTTAAATAAACCAACCGGGAATACACTACAAAAAGAAGTATCTTATTTAAGATGTTTTGGTAGTCATTTTTAAGTTATTTGAAATATCTTAATTTAAGATGTTTAAAGTATCTTCGTACTAATATTTTTCTGAACTCTGACGTGATAATTTTCAAATATCTTTTATTGATTTAGAGAAGTGATTGGTTATATTGTGGCTATGTCAAAAAAATGTCTTATGGGTAGAGACTTATTGAAAAATTTTAATTTCAATTCTGTTAGAATTTCAAGTATATACATTTAAAATTTGATGCATAAATTTTGGGTCACCACATATTTAAAAGTTTTTGGGGTTGCTGATTACGAATCTGAAGTCAGAATTTCAAAATTCAAAAAGGCGGATCCAACATGACGGACTAATTTTTAAAAATTTCTTGAATTCGATTAAAACGTGTTACTCAGAGGGTTTTCGGTGTCGCGTCGCTGGATACGAATCTAAAGTCTGCTTTTCCAAATTGAAAATAGCGGATCCAAAATGCAGGACGAATTTTTAAAAATGTCTTGAATTTGATTGAAACTTGTTACTCGGAAGATTTTGGGGACGCTGATTACGAATCTAAAGTCCAATTAGCAAAATTCAAAGTGTTTGATCTAATATGGCTGACGAATTTAATTACTTATAAATTGCAACAACAAACTAAATTAGCTGTCAAAAATGAATTTTTTAATAGCCCAGATAGCAAAGTGCGCGCATAGTGACGGACACATGCTCGCACGCGTGTTAATTAATCAGCACGACGTGCGCTCATTTGAGCAAACAGATGCCAAAAAAAATTTTTTCCTCATTTTTGATATCGGAATTATTTCTAATGTAGTTTTGGTTATTGATCACGATACTGGGTCTTAAAATTGCCCATCACTTCAGAATTTTTAGAAAAGTGGGGGTAAAGACTCCACAAAATGTCAGGTCATATTAAAGAGAAGAGAAATGTTAAAAACCCTCGAAAACACGTTTTTTGGGCTTCTTATCCTCACTTTTCTCAAAATCCTGATGTGAAGAACAATTTTGAAACCCGGGATCGTGTTCAGTGGACAAAACTACATTAAATAATTTGCGATATCAAAAATAAAAAACCATTCAACACTGGTTTTGTGCAATTTTGGCGCCCTCTAGCTTTCGCACATTAATTTGTACAGTAGTAGTCCAATGAGAAAAAATGTGGAGAAATTAATCATCTACAACTTTTGTTTAAGAAATTTTTAAGTACGACTTACGGTTTTCTTACAAAATCAAATCCAAAAATTTTTTGAGTAAGGTATTTTTTCAATAAAAAATATCAGATTGACTGTACTATAAGCTTTAGATGAGTTTTTAACTTCAACCATGTTTCGAGTCTTGGCGAGCCTTAAGATTTAGGATTAATTTTAGTTTCAACCAAATCTCGAGCCTTGAGCGACCTTAAGCTTTAGGATTATTTTTTGCTTCAACTAAGTAAAGAGCCTTCAGTGAGTCTTGATGTAGCCAACATTTTTTTAAGTAGGAATCGAGTTTCGAGGCATACCCGTGTAGAAATTTAACCATGGCCCAAATAGGAGCCAGATCTTTTGATCATTGTGTAGGCCATATCATGGCATGAAACACCTTCCCAGATCGGGCCTACACAATGATCAAAAGATATAGCCCCTATTTGGGCACATTGGATCCGCTATTTTCAATTTGGAAAAGCAGACTTTAGATTCGTATCCAGCGACGCGACACCGAAAACCCCTGAGTAACAAGTTTTAATCGAATTCAAGAAATTTTTAAAAATTAGTCCGTCATGTTGGACCCGCTTTTTTGAATTTTGAAATTCTGACTTCAGATTCGTAATCAGCGACCCCAAAAACTTTTAAATATGTGGTGACCCAAAATTGATGCATCAAATTTTAAATGTATATACTTGAAATTCTAACAGAATTGAAATTAAAATTTTTCAATAAGTCTCTACCCATAAGACATTTTATTGACATAGCCACAATGTAACCAATCACTTCTCTAAATCAATAAAAAATATTTGAAAATTATCACGTCAGAGTTCAGAAAAATATTAGTACGAAGATACTTTAAACATCTTAAATTAAGATATTTCAAAAAACTTAAAAATGACTACCGAAACATCTTAATTAAGATACTTCTTTTTGTAGTGTATTCCCGGTTGGTTTATTTAAATTGATTCATTCATTTAAGAGATATATTGTTTTAAAGTTGCAAAAAATTGAAATAGCGATAACTTTAGTAAAAAAAATTTATTTCTCTCCTTCGGAAGACTCATCCGTAAAGGCAAAATAAAATGTTTTTTTACATTTTGATAAAAAAAATATGTATTATTTATCGTGAAAATTTCACGTGTTCTCACCCAACTTGTAATGTTACATATTATAATGCAGAAACATACATTGTTGAGTCATAAATCTTAATGCTATCAATACACAGTGGGCCAGGAAGCATGAAAAAGCGGACAAAAGTCCACTTTAGAATTATAAATTTTAGATATAATAATCTAAATCTATAGTATTTTATGTAACTTTTTGTAGAATATTATAGTTATTTATCAAAAATTATAGCGGTGGTTGTATGTTGGTTAAAAAGTTTTATTAAAAACTTTAAAGTTATCCGCTGACTGAAATGTTAATTTATTTTTCTATAAATGATTATTTTTCTTACTTTTAAATTTTATTTCTTTTAAATGATATGTATTGTTAAGAAAAATATTTATAATAAATTAAAAAATACTACATTAATAAAAATATAGCACTTTTAACGTCGGAAAATGTTAATTTTTTGACATGCACTTTCTATTAATTGTGAGTTCCCCTAACTTCCACGCGATATAAAGTAAACTAAACGTGAAATGTCTTCTAAATTAAATGTACTTTTAATTAAAGTTGCCCATTTTTGCCCATTTTACAATTTGGTGGAGTTATATGGGTGAATTTTCTGAAAGTGACACTTTTAAATTCCAGTTTTTCAATTAATTTTTTTCTTCAATTATATGGTTTTTTCTATTAAAACTATTTAATTTTATACTCAAGTGTAAGATTTTTAGGTTGCGCAAAATTAATTCTTAAAAATATTAAAGTTTTTTCATTTGAAAAATATTATTGTTGCGCCATTAAATTAATTTTATTTAATTGGCGAGCTTTTCTATTAAAAATCCACACGAATATCGCGTTCACGAAATCGAAAATAAAATTACACTGCTTAAAAATTAATAATTTGTATATTTTAATACCAAATATATTCAATTAGATGAAAATATAAATGTATTTAAAGTATTTGATTTAATGGTAATTTGGGTTAATTTTTTCAAAGCAATGCAGGTAAATACTAAAAACAAAAGAAAAAATAGCATATTTTAAGGAAAAGGCTTCGGATATGGAAAGCTTCGGAGATGAAAAATTAATTTTCTTTCATATTTGTATACATTAGGACGCAATTAAAATATGTTTTTTAGTAAAACATACAAATCTCAAACCCTCATTTTATATTACCATCGAAATAGTCTGTTAAATTTACTTCTACATTCAAATATATTGAGTATGTCATTTTAAGTTTTGTTAATCTCACCACGGATTCGTAATCAGCGAACTCAAAACCCTCTAGACACCAAGTTTTACAATTTTTTAAGAATTTTTTTGAAAATCTCATCCGCCATATTGGGTCAGACATTTTCAATTTCTTCAATATGGCCTCAAATTCGTAATCAGTGACCACAAAACCCACTAGACACCAAGTTTTATAATTGTTTAAGAGTTTTTTTCAAATCCTATCCGCCATATTGGGTCCGCCATTTTGAATTTTTTAAATATGACTTCGGATTCGTGATCAGCGACCTCAAAACCCCCTAGACATTAAGTTTTATAATTATGTAACATTTTTTTCAAATCTCATCCGCCATATTGGGTCCGCCATTTTGAATTTCTTAAATTTGACCTCAGATTCGTAATCAGCGACGTCAAAAACCCCTAGCCACCAAGTTTCGTTTAAATTCTTTGAAATCTTGAATTATGTCCGCTTTTAAATTCTTCGTGGCCCACTGTGCAATAGATGCTGATGGTGTCATTAGTTTAAAAAACGTAGTTTACAAAAAATAATTCGTTTTGACAGCTGTTAAATTAACAACTCTTTTGTCCATATTTTAATAGTGATACTAAATGTTTTCTGTCAAAATTAAGTTTCATTATAAATGAAAATTTTAAAGTAAACATGTTTAAAAGTTACATTATACATAAATAATAATTAAAGTTAGTATTAAGAAAACACACTTTTTGAAATTGTCAAGTTGAAGTTTAAATGATGTAATAGGCGCGCAAAAATTAGTTTATTAAAATCATTAAAATGGCTGACTCGGTTACAACGAACGCGTCACTACACGCGCGCTTCGTTTTCTCCTGGTGAGTTCCAGGCGCACAACAATTTCACTAGTTTATAGTCTTTTAATAACCCTCCCAAGGTAATTGAGTCACAGACGGTAAAGTAGAGCGCGATCTTATTCGCCACCGTCGCTGAATTTGAGTCGGCCGTTAATCCAATAAGGCCGCCGTCATTAATTTAACAGGACCAAAACAAAGTAGTTTTTCGTCTTCCTGGTGCTCTTGAATATTCGAGAATCACATCCAAATATATGCACCAGGAAACACTTCCCTTGATGATTGAGCCCATTAAATGGCTGCTAATGAAATAATAATAATCGGAGGAAACTTCTCGACGAATATGAAAAGAAAACAACAAACGATTCGGCAGAAATTGTTCTGAAAAATTTTGTTTTACAATTGTCGATCTCTCTTCCTGATATAGTGTGCGCCGAATGACACTCGCTATTAGTAACAAAAAAATCTGTTCTTTTCTACTAGTCCTACCTTTATCAATCATTATTATAAGTTCAGCTATCCAGAGATAGATGTTTTAGGTGCTCTAATGTGACTATCTGACAGATGGCCAAACTTGTTTCAATTAATACGAATAAAACACATTGGTATTTATTTATTTATCTAAGCTGATAATGCTCAACTTCTACTTTCTTATTTCAATCTATTAAGAGATTCAGCGAGATAACATGAAATTGTTTCATTATTTTGTGGATTTGAATTTGATCCTTATTTGATTTATCGAGAGCAAAATTTGATCTAATTACTCAATTTATCTAGAGCAAAATTTGATCTAATTATCCAATTTATCTAGAGCAAAATTTAATCTAATTATTCAATTTATCTAGAGCATAATTTGATCTAATTATTCAATTTATCTTGAGCAAAATTTGATCTAATTATTAAATTTATTCAGAGCAAAATTTGATCCAATTTTTACGAATTTATTTAACAATTTTATTATTCGGACCTATAATTGTATTTTTCAAGGTCAAAACTAAATAAACTTTTTATTGTTACATTTTTATTTAATTGTTTATTATTATTATTATTTTTGTAGAATTTATTAGTTTAATTTTTATAAAAATTCTCTTTGAAACTCGTTTTTGGAACCCTCTGACGTTTTGACCGCCTTGTTCCGATGAATACGAATAAGATTGATTTCTTAGTTTCCTGCGTTGAGGGAGTTCATTAATTATATCCGGATTTCTTTCGGATTCTGGATTACCTTCCGGATCATCATTTTCTACTCCTGAATCAGTATCAGACCAAACCACTTCTAACAATTCACGATCTAACTGTTGTTCAATTTCCGAATCTGTTAATTCTAATTCCTCTTCGAAGGCGTGATATGGTTGAAGATGGGAGGCATGATATCTTCCCGCTAACCGACCGTCAGTCGAAGACAATTCATACACATTTGGCGAAACTACTTTTACTACCATGAACGGGCCGTAAAAAGATGGAGCCAATTTACTAGCAAACTTATCCTGCTTACGAGACAACACATGTAGGGGTTTCTTAACCAAATCACCGATTTCGAAGTGTAAATCTCTTCGCCCACGATTATAGTATTTCGCCTGTTTGACAAATGCTCGATCCTGATTTTGACAAATTTTTTCTCTTAATTCGTTTAATCGAGTTATACGAGTTGTCCATTCAGCAATATCAGCGACTGGCAACTCGTTTTCCCCCTCCACAAGACGACGCCTAGACCTTAAGGGCATTGGCTCTCTGCCAAAATTGAGAAACGTAGGAGTTACACGATTGGTACTGTGTAATGCCGTGTTGTAAGCGAAACGAAAATCGCCCACAAAAATATCCCAATTTCGGTGATTCTCGTCGATAAATGACCGAATCATTGTCTTGAGAACCCTATTGGTTCTCTCAACAGGGTTCGTCTGTGGATGGTATAAGAGATTGAATGAATGATGAATTTGATAGGCGGTGCATAAGCTTTTTATCGCATTATTATGATATTCGGTACCACTTTCCGAATGTAATACATGCGGTGTACCCCATCGATTTATTACTATTTCACGAAATGAATTTATGACTGTTGTGGCATTTGCAGTACACAATGGTGCCACTTTAATCCACTTCGTGAATAGGTCTTGAAAGACAATCAAATATTCGAATCCCCAAGAACTCCTTGGAAACGGACCCATTATATCCGTGGCTACGACACTCCAAGGTTATTGTATGATTCTCTACCCCATTATTCCGCGAGGCTTTGATTGTTCTGTTTTGTTCATTTTACAGGTAATACACGTACGCACGAATTTTTCTACATTTTATACATCTCGGGCCAGAAATATCTAATCGCAAGACGGTCATACTGCCGTCCTTTTAAAAAAAGGCACTATCTACATTTTAACTCGAACCAAGATATTTAACTAAACGCGTTTGCATGTATGTCTCTTAACAAAAATAAAATTTTGTAAATCAATCTATTGTTTTTAACTAAATCGGACCCGCTCTTTTCATTGGTGCAAAAATAAATTTATAATTTTAAATAATAATATGCAAAACAGTAGATAGTGCAAAATTTTAAACTAAAAATTGAAGGAAATACATATGGCGGCGGCCTATGTACATAGTGCACATTTTTGGCGGCTAAAAAATCAGTATTTTACAATCAGATGGAGATGTTTTCCTTTTAAAAGCGTCACTATCTACAACAAAAATGGATAATTAGCTAATTTTTACAATTAAAATCTAATTTACATTTTAACTAATTAAAATTTATAATTTTCGATTGCACATAAAATTTTTGAATTTTATAACGAATCCAGCCATATAAAAAACTCATTTTTCTTCAAAAATGTAAATAGTGCCTTTTTTAAAAAGGACGGCAGCATAGGTCTTTTGACTACCTAAATGACCTGATTGAGAATTCTCATGTGCCTCACGCATGATTAAAAGATGGTCCTCTTTAGGGACTACCAACTTCCAAGCATTATGGTTATCCATGAGATCCTCAAGCAAAGGATTATTCCGATAGTGATATAACCTATCATTTACTACTTTCCACTTGTGATATTTGTGTGGTTCGTTTATTACTGATTTGCGACGCCTATTATACCAGTTATCATCAATAGCTTCTACAGCCGCTACTTTATTTTCTTCCGAATCCTCATACATCCGGGAAAGAGCATCCGGAATGTCATGCATTGATCCCTTTCTATGTATGATTTCAAAATCATACTCCAATAGATTAAGTGACCAGCGGGCCAATCGTCCGGTCGGATTTCTAAGATTTTTTAACCATCTTAGACTACTATGGTCGGTTATCACTGTGAAGTGATAACCTTCCAAGTAAAACCGAAACTTTTTTATTGCCCAGATGAGTGCCAAGCATTCCTTCTCAGTAGTGGAGTGATTACGTTCCGCATAAGAAAGAATGCGACTGGCGTAAGCGATTACACGCTCTTTGTCATTTTGAACCTGGGTAACTACGGCTCCTATGCCAAAGTTACTAGCATCTGTTTGGATGCAAAAAGGAAGTTTAAAGTCCGGGTATCCCATTATTGGGGGAGAAGCTAAGATCTTTTTTAATTCATTAAACGCGTTTTCTTGCTCGTCAGTCTATTTATAAGGTTGTTTCTTTTTAGTTAAGCGCGTTAACGACTCACATATCCGCGCGTAGTTTTTAATGAACCTTCGGTACCACAAAGTGATACCAATGAACCGGCGAAGTTGACGCAGCGTTTTCGGTTGAGGAAAATTTAATATGGGGCGAACTTTATCATCATCGACTGATAAACCTTTATGATTTACTACAAAGCCTAAGTATTTTGCCTCAGAGACGAATACAAAAGGTTTCATATCAGGAGTTATTTTTTTATCAATAAGCCTTTGGAAGGTGATTGGTACTCCACAAAGACCAAAAGGCATTCTTTTGTATTGCATAAGCCCCATTCCAGGCACAAAGAAAGCAGTTATAGCCTTACTTTCTTCACTTAGCGGTATTTGATGATAACCTTATCGAGTTTCGAGTCATACCCGTGTAGAAATTTAACCATGGCCCAAATAGGGGCCAGATCTTTTGATCATTGTGTAGGCCATATCATGGCAATTTCTAGACGGGTATAGTCAACCCTTGAGCCATAATCAAAATTTGAGTCATAATCGAGTTTCGAGACATGATCAATAACAAAATCGCGTTTCGAGCAAAAATCGAACCTTGATCCATAATCAAGTTTCGAACCATGGTGAAACCTTGATCCATAATCGAATTTTGAGCCGAGATCAAGCCTTAAACCATAATTAATCCTTAATCCATGATCAAGCCTTGATCCATAATAGAGTGTCGAGCCATGATCAAGCCTTGATCCATAATCGAGTGTCGAGCCATGATCAAGCCTTGATCCATAATCGAGTTTCGAACCATGATCAAGCCTTGATCCATAATCTAGTTTCGAACCATGATCAAGCCTTGTTCCATAATCTAGTTTCGAACTATGTTCAAGCCTTGATTCATAACACTGGCACACAAAAGAAATTGATGCTCTGAGCATTAGATCAGACTATGACTACTTTATGTTTTTGGGGTCGCTGAAACCAAATCTAAAATCTATTTAACCCCATCACGTCAGGGTTTTGAGATAATCTTATAAAAAATTAAAAATTTGACCCCAACGTTTGAGGATAAAAAAATTTATTTTCAAGTCTTACCATTACCAACTTAAGTTTTTGAAATCGAGGGTGCTGAATCTAAAGTCCATCTAACCCTATCATCCTGGCGTGATGTGGTTAAATAGACTTCATACTCAGCTTCAGCGACCCCAAAAATATAAGGCAGTTGTAGTAAGAGATGAAAAGAAGATTTTTTTTATTTAAAAATTTTGGGGTCAAATTTTAAATTTTTTTGTTACTAAACACTGAATTTAACGATCATTCCGAGTCAGGTGTTATATAATAATTTAATTTTTTGAATGGTGTTTACAATTATTTACGAAAGAAGCGTGTTGTAAATTATGTGTATTATAGATATGTTGAGAAGAGTTAACACCTGACTCGGAATGATCGTTAAATTCAGTGTTTAGTAACTATTTAAAACAACCGAGTGATAATATCATATAATAATTTAAGTTTTTTAGATTATCTCAAAACCCTGACTGTAGCCTTCAAGGGAAAGCGTTAATGGGTTAATTTTAAATCAGATAAAAACATAGTTTAATTTAAAAAAACACTGTTCGTAGATTTACTATAAAATTGTTGAAAATCAATTTTTTCTTCCGGACAGAAAAAGAACAGAAAAAGTGTGGTAATATTATAAAAGGTAAAACATATTCTTAAATATGTCACTGATAAAAATTCTGTTGTTTTTCTGACTGTCAACAGGAAGGTTACCAATTAAATTATACTTATTAACACTTGTTAGAATATATGAATAATTTAATCAATTAATTAGGACTTTTATTTTTTTTTAAATTATAATTTGTTAATTGAATGTCACGTTCAATCTAATTCTTTTTTAGGTTATAAATTTGTAAACAAAAAAACACTTAGGTTGGTAAATTTCTTTAATTAAAAAAACCTTTGTATTCTATCAAAACTTGTGGTTGATAAGAGAATATTTATCTACTTGTAGAAAAAAGTAATATAATTGAAAATTAAATGTAAACTAACCACATGTTCTCCTTTTTATATTCATAAATATTAATTTATTCAAATTATTCAAATTATTAAGCAAAGTTTTTTCCATATAACTGTACAAATTTTCAGAATATTTATGATTAAGAAACAAATATTTATCACACCTTTTTCTTCTATTTGAATCGAAATACAATTTTTTTTTAATAAAAATGTGTTTCAAAGTTAATCATTAAGGGGGATCCCTCATGAGAAGTGTGCAAAATATGTCAAAATTAAACATTTTTTTTCTCGATTATTTTATTATAAAAGTTAAAAAGCCTTTCTGCATAATAAAAAATATAATTTAAAGTATTAAAAACAATAAAAAATTTTATATTTTTTATATTACGTTAGGCTGTAGAGGGCGCCTAAATTAAAACCCAAAAGAAATTTTACAGTTGAGATACTAATCTAGTGGTTACACCTAAAATTACCTTAAAAAATCAAAATTGCAAAAAAATGACACTACTGTTATCAAAAAAATTGAAAAATTACCTTTTTTGCTCGTCATTTTTTATTAAAAAAAAGTATTAAAAAATTTTCTTTTTCAAATTTTTTAGGTATACCCACTAAAGAATATATTTTTTAACAATATGCAAAAAAATATAAAAAGAAACATCCACCCGATTACTCAGAATCCCTACAACCGATTTAAAAAACAGCGTTTTGAGAAAAACGCAGTTAAAGTTTAAGTACGATTTTTTCAGATTTATTTGTTAATTGGTTTTTATAAAAGCTTACCAAAATTTAATTTGCTATCCTAGTCAGTAAGGTAAGGTATAAGTCTCCTGATAAGCATTTTCATGTTCGCTGCGAGCCTTTTTATTATCAAAAACCATACAAAAATGAGTAATTCAATGTATTTGTCCAAAAACATGAACTGATATTTATATAATGATATTTCGCGAACCGAATAAGAAACAGTGAAAATAACTTTAAAACACCATTTCGAAAAACTGAAATTAATATTTTTAAGGTTAAGTAAGTATAACAATTTAATATCTAATATACTATTCAAGTTATTTTTAAGAGAAAGGAAAGGATCACCACAGCGTAATTAACAACTAAATATATATATATATATATATTATTAATTATATATATTATTAATATATATATATATTATTAAATATATATATATATATATATATAAAATTATATATAAATAAAAGTATCTAAAAACTTTATTTATAACAAAATAATGGAGAATATCCTTATATAAAATCAGCAGATATGCAAATTAGGTAAAGAGAGACATTCCTATTTATATTCCTTTAGAGAAAGAAAGAAAGGTATCCGTTACTAAGGCCAGCGTTACTGGCGCCGTTACCCAGACGTTACCTATTGTGTTTCAATTAGAAAGTATATATATATATATATATATTGACTTTTGTCTATAATTTTCCTTGCGATGAAGGAAGATACCTGGGTCCCTCATTTACAAAGGCTGTTGTTCAAGGGTTCGTATTGTTTGTGGTAATCCTTTGTAGGGTCTAATACAGATATATATATGGCCTCAGAATCAATCTACAAGTGCGAAGAGGACACTCACGCTTAGGGCTTACCACCACGTTCATAAATATAAAGAACGAAAATTTAATTTCAAAATCATATCGTCGATTATTTTCCTTGGGGCACGTTCTACGTGTCTTCAACGAAAAAATTAAGTTTAAAAAAAAATTATAATTCCTGGTGAATTCACTCACTATATGTGAGTGAATATAAAGTTAAATAAATAAGTGAATTATAAGTGTGAATACTTCGTGAATTAGTAAATAGTAAGTATTAGTGAATATAATTAGTGATAATAAGTGAATAGTAAATTAATAATAGAATTACATTACCATACTGTTTGTATTTTTTTCAATCATTATTTATTTAAATAATTAAATTGAGTTGTGTTTAGTTTTAATAAAGTAAATTTTTTTTTGTTTATTAATAAGTTTATAAAAATTTGTTATAAATTTATAAATCATCTATAATTGGATAAAAGGCAAAATTGGAAATTAGTTATATTGGATAAAAAAGCTAGAAATTGGTTATATTGGATAAAAGGCAAAATTGGAAATTGGTTATATTGAATTAAAGTCAAAATTGGAAATTGGTTATATTAGATAAAAAGCAAAATTAGAAATTGGTTATATTGGATAAAAGGCAAAATTGCAAATTGGTAATATTGGATAAAAAAGCTGGAAAATGGTTATATTGGATAAAAGGCAAAATTGGAAATTGGTTATATTGGATAAAAGGCAAAATTGGAAATTAGTTTTGGATGAAAGACAAAATTGGACATTGATTATATTGGATACAAGGAAAAATTTAAAAGTTTTGAATAAAGAGAGAATTATAAATTTGTTTTTATTTTCTATAAGTGGCATATGTATGAATTTCAAAAGCTATTGAGAAGACAATCAAATTTTTTTTATAATATGCAAAATACTTTGTGTTTACAAACACTTGATTTGATAGTTCCAGTCGAGAAAAGTAAGCAGCACATTCAAATACTTTTTAGTGGATCTTATAAATCTGGTTATTGGATTTGTACTTATTATGATGGAATAAGCCTTTACATTTTTGATTGCCTTAATAAAAAATATTTAAATCATGATCAAAGAGATTATTTAATTAGATTATATCTCTTTGAACCACCTGTAGTTTTCACAACTGTTGATCAACAACCAGAATACAGTCTTTCTTGTGGAGTATATGCAATAGCATTCGCAACATCGTTGTTTTTCAATATTATGCCCCACTCTGTCAATTACTATTATTGTAATATGAGCAATCATTTAATGCTAATGTTCGAAAACAATAGTTTATGTAAATTTTTCTCTGTACAACTTTCTAATAGTAGATCTTGCATAGTTGCTTATGACTGGAATTGCCTTTTAAATAAAAATGATATTCAACTTCTGTATGGAGAATCAAATTTTTCTAAAAACTCTATTAAGAAAGAAATTTCTTTCCCGAGCATAATATATGAAATAAATGAAGGAAATATTGCATCAACAACACTTAAACAAAGTAGGGTTAAAATTAAAAAAAGTTATCGTGAGAGGCAAAAATTAAAAGGTAAAATTGACAATGAAAAATATTCAGAAAAGGCACACACTTCCATTTCTTTTCCGAGAGAAATAAATAAAATAAATGAAGGAAATATTGCATCAACAACACTTAAACAAAGTAGGGCTGAAATTCAAAAAAATTATGGTGAGAGACAAAAATTAAAAGGTAAAATTGACAACGAAAAATATTCAGAGGAAGCATACACTTCCATTTCTTTTCCGAGAGAAATAAATAAAATAAATGAAGGAAATATTGCATCAACAACAGTTAAACAAAGTAGGGCTGAAATTCAAAAAAATTATGGTGAGAGACAAAAATTAAAAGGTAAAATTGACAACGAAAAATATTCAGAGGAAGCATACACATCCATTTCTTTCCCGAGAATAATAAATGAAATAAATGAAGGAAATATAGCATCAAAAACACTTAAAGAAAGTAGGACTGAAATACAAAAAAATTATGGTGAGAGGCAAAAATTAAAACGTACAATTGATAACGTAAATTATTTTGGTGAAAAGCACACTTCAACTATTAAAAAACTTCAAGTCGAATCCAAATTTGAATATACTGAGAACCTTAAATTAAAAAATGAAAATAGTGATACAAGTTCTTTGTTAAAAACAAAAAATACTCGATTAAAGCATCAAATTAAAAATGAGTTAAATGTTGAAAATTATCTAGATCCGATAAATAATTATTGCACACATTGTCAAGCTAAACATTTTAAAGATGAAAAAGTTGCTGGTAAAAAAGTTAGTTTTAATGACTGCTGTAGTCATTGAGGTGTTGTATTAACTTCAATACAATATCCAGATGAATTAAGGCTTTTGTTAGAAGGGTTTCATAAAAAGTCAGGTCACTTTAAAAAGAATATAAGACTATATAATAATTCTTTTTCTTTTGCATCTTTAAATGCTAATGTAATTAATTTTAATGGCAAAAGAAGAGGACCATTTTGTTATAAAATTCAAGGTCAAATTTGCTATCAAAATAATAGTGCT
Organism: Leptopilina drosophilae; assembly: GCA_032873175.1. NCBI lineage: Eukaryota > Metazoa > Arthropoda > Insecta > Hymenoptera > Figitidae > Leptopilina > Leptopilina drosophilae. Next base: position 15,823,801 of record CM065480.1, on the reverse strand, counting down.
TTATATCCGGATAAAGGTGAGGATCCATGTTCTGGTCAATTATTTATTTTTGACCCTGACGAATCAATCAGATATAGAATATAGAAAATATTATGAGAACTTCAAACGCATACACAAAATCTTTTATGATGATATCAGAAGTAATTAAAATAGAAACTGAATTAGCAAGACAAAATAATGAAGATGTTCCAGAGTTACAACTATTGTTCACGTTGAAAAAAGGTTTTGATAAAAAAAGATATAATTTTCAAAGTTACAATGAAGTTGATGCTATTTTCAATACAAACTCAGAAGGAGAAATACCAGAATCTTATGTAACAGTTTATAATAAGTCTACAAAGGAACTGAAATCAGTAAGTAATTTAGATCCGAATGTTGAACCATGGATCTATCCCATATTTTATCCACTTGGAAATAAAGGTTATAATATTAATATGCTTCGTAGTGATAGTGATTTTAGAAGTAAAAAACATAATATTTCTAGGTCTGCCTATTGTAAATACAAAATTGCTATAAGAGATAAGGAATTTAATCAATTTTTATATGGGGGAAGATTGTTTCAACAATGGGTAGTTGATAATTATGTAAAAATAGAGAAAGATAGATTGCAATTTTGTGCAAACAATCAAGCTCAATTAAGAAGTGAAACATATAAAGGATTAATTGATTATTTACAAAATAATGAGTTAGAAAATGATGTACATGTTGGAAAAATGCTTATATTGCCTTCCACTTTTATAGGATCACCTCGTAATATGATGCAACAATATCAGGATGCCATGGCTATTGTTGGTCGTCATGGTAGACCAGATTTATTTATTACAATGACGTGTAATCCAAATTGGAAAGAGATACAAGAAAATTTATTACCTCATCAAACTGCTTCTGATAGACCTGATATAGTAACTAGAGTTTTTGCATTTAAGGTGAAACAACTTTTAAATGTTATTGTTGACAACAAATTATTTGGAGAGGTTAAGTCTTATGTTTATGTTATTGAATTTCAAAAGCGAGGATTACCACATATTCATTTGTTAGTTATATTAAAAGAAAATTCTAAAATATTAACAGTTGAAAGTGTTGATCGTTATATTTCTGCAGAAATTCCCGATGAAAATATTGATCCTTCCTTCCATAACATAATAATGCAAAATAACATTCACGGACCTTGTGAAGATTGGTCTTTAATTGACGGTAAATGTTCGAAAAATTTTCCAAAAAGTTACCAAAAAGAAACTACAATTGAAGAAAACTATTTTATTCGTTGTCGTAGAAGAAATAATAATAAAACGTATGAGCGACCAAATGGATTTGTTGTTGACAATTCTAATGTGGTTCCATATTGCCCTTCACTTTCGGAAAAATTTAATTGTCATATAAATGTGGAAATAGTTTCAAGTATTAAATCTGTTAAATATTTATATAAATATATTTTCAAGGGTCATGATGCTGCATTCATTATTATTACAAATGCAAATGGTGAGGTTACTGTTAATCACAATGAAATTAATCATTATGAAGAAAATCATTATGAAAATTCTAGGTCCTGTTGAGGCTGTTTGGAGAATTTTAAGTAAACCTTTAGGGAAAAAGAACCATAGTATAAATCGTTTACCCATACATTTACCAAATGAACAGAATGAATAATATATTATTATTATTATTATTATTATTATTATTTTCGCGAATAATAATTCGCGAAAGGAAAGATAATAACAATGTTTCTTTTGATTTACAGAAAAATACAAAATTGCTCAATTTTTTTTAAACTTAATGAGCGTGATAGTACTGCTCGTCAGTATTATTATACACAAATACCAGAACATTATACGTGGATAAAAAAAACTCTTGAATGACAAAAATGGAGTCGCAAAGAAAAAGTATTCGGAAGAATGTATTCAGTTAATCCACGCCAATTGGAATTATTTCACCTTAGATTATTGTTACTTACAGTAAAAGAAGTAACTTCTTTCCAAAGTTTAAGAACAGTTAATGGAGTTATTCATGAATCTTTTACATCTGCCTGTTTGGCATTAGGACTTACAGAAGATAATAGTGAGTGGATTAGGACAATGGAAGAAGCTACTTTATGGATGATGCCTCATGCACTTCGACAATTATTTGTAAGAATTCTAATTCATTGTCATCCTGTACATCCGGAAAAACTTTGGGAGAAATTTGAAGGTCAAATGTCAGAAGACTATTCAAAAATTGACAATATTGAAGCTAAAAAATAGCTTATAGAAATATAAAATCAATGTTATTGAATGAAGGATATTGTTTAACTGATTTTCAGGGTTTATTAGATATAAATGAAAATTTTCCTGCGCAGGTTGATGATATAAATATTTTTGAACATATAAATATAGGAGAGCAGAATTATACTAAATTAAATGTTAAACAAAAAAATATAGTTGATTATATACTTGAAGTAATAAAAGATTCTTCTTCTAATAGTTCTAAATGCTTATATATTAATGGTTGTGGAGGATCTGGAAAAACTTTTTTATATACTACTTTATGGCATTTATTAAAAAGTAAAGGAATAAATGTTTGCAACATGGCATTTACAGGCATAGCTGCCACACTGCTTCCTAATGGGAAAACTGTACATAAAGTCTTAGGCTTTTTTTTTATTGTACAATAATTCATTTTCAAATATTAAAGTTCAGTCAAAAAAAGGACAATTTTTAAAAAATATTGATGTCTTTATTTAGGATGAAGCACCAATGACTCCAAAATATGCCTTAGAAATTATAGATAAGTTATTAAGAGATATAATGAAATCAAATGAAGTTTTTGGTGGAAAAATTGTAATTCTAGGAGGAGATTTTCAACAAATTTTACCGATAAAAGAACGAGGTACTAGATCAGAAATAATAAATTTATCAATAAAAATAGTCATTTATGGCAACATTTCACAAAATACACATTAACAGAAAATATGAGAGCTTTACCAGAGGAAACAGAATTTGTAGAATTTCTACTTAAAGTTGGTAATGGCGAATTAAATTATATATATATAATAACATCGAATTACCAGAACATATTATTCAACAAGGAAATATAGATATTGCTGAAGAAATGTACAGTCATTTGATACAACAGAAAAAATTTAAAGATTTGTCAATGTGTGCAATTTTAGCACCAAGAAATGTTGACGTTGATGATATTAATAAGAGGGTGGTAAATCTCTTGGACAGTAAAGGTAAAAAAATATATAAAAGTATTGATTCTACTGAAAGTTGTGATAATGGAAAATTTTCTGAAGTTTTATTACCAGAATATTTAAATACTCTCTCTCCACCTTCTTTACCACCACATGAATTACATTTAAGAATTAATTCTGTTGTAATGCTTATTGGAAATCTTAGTATTAATGAAGGATTATGTAACGGAACAAGGTTAATTATTTTAGATTTGTCACATAATGTAATTAAATGTCAAATATTTACGGGTTGTAAAAGCGGAAATATTGTTTTTCTACATCGAGTAACTTTATATTGTGAAAATTTATATCCATTTACTTTTAAAAGACGACAATTTCCTATAAAATTGGCTTTTGCAATGACTATTAACAAATCTTAAGGGCAAACATTTAACAGAATATTTATTGATTTAAGAAGAGATGTATTTAATCTCTGTCAGATGTATGTTGCATTATCGAGAGTACGTTCATTTGATTCCGTAAAAATATATTTAGGAGATAATAGAAGTAATATGTACATAAAAAATTATGTTTATAATGAAATTTTTTAGCCATTTAAATTAAATTAAAAATAGGAATTTTTAATTTATTAAAGTAAAACTTTTAAAGTTTGAACAAGAAAATGAGAGTGTCAAAAATATATAATGTAAATTTATTTCCTGATTTTTCACATATTTCATTAAAAGAATTAATTGATTTCTGTTTAAAATTTTAAAACTTAAAATGTGGTTAAAATTATACTAATTTGAAAATAATAATTTTACTTTAAAATGGCTTAAATGTAATATCTAAGGTTATATATGCTTCCATATCTCAGAACCAGTAAAAGCTAGAGATTTAAATTTTTTTAAATTATAGGTTTCCTGGGTGACCGAAAATAAGAGTATTTTTATCCCGATTCGTATATCTCTTTATAATTTTTTGCATTTGTAATTCTATAAAAAACATTCTTTTTGATTAATTCTTGAGCAGTGTAGTTAAAATAATGATTTCGTGACCCAAATGTGCTAAATTTTTTTAATACTTGATATAATCATATTTTTTGCGTCGCTGAATCCAAATATTTATTACTATCTCAATTTTTTCTTCAAAAACTGTTGTGTGACTATCAAACTATTAAAATAATGTTATAGAGCACGTAAAAATACATTTATTTGACCAAGGTTTAGTAATTTTCAACTTATTTATTAAAAGTATTTCTTTTATTTAAATAATTATTATTTTTATGACGAAGAAGCAATGTGTTCATGAAATGAGCAAAAATGTAAAATTCATATAATGTTTGTTATCAATAAAATATTTAAAAAATCTTTTAATATTTTCTATCATTAAATCTCTTTGATCCAAAATATGTAAAATAAATTATATGAGTTTGAAAAGAGATCTATAAAGCTACAAATTTGACCAGAAAAGAATTTAAATTGACTAAAAATAAAAATTTTACTGCAAATTTTAAAAATGATGTAAAATTAACGTTTTGAAACTTGAACTCGCAGAATATTAAGAATATTAATATAATGTTACTAAATTTTACACATTTATTTTAAAGTTTAACTGTAATAATGAGTATTTTTTATATCAAAATTTCAGTTTGTTGCACTTTTCTCCAAACTGTAAAATATTTTTACAAAATTTAATATACATTTTCTTTCAGTGTATTAGGGTCAGGGAAAATTTAAAAAATTTTGTTTGAAAATCAGAGAAAAACAAAATTAATTGTTTGTAACTTGCCTGATTAAGTAATAAAAAAATATAGTAATGCATAAAAATGTATTACTGTTATGCTTACTAATTTGTATTATTAACTTATGTTTTTGCTTTTGAATCAGTAAATTTTGGCTAATAAACAGAAGTTTTTCTTAATTTATTGTTAAAAAATTTACTAATTCAAGTGCATAAAAGTCAGCCGCTAATTATAATTAGTAAGAACTTTAAGGATTAAAATCTTTTTAAATATTGATTTTTTAGTTTACAAAATACATTTGTCTAACTTTATATACCTGGCACATTTGTTAAAATCAATTCTTGAAATTTTCAAATCTATAAATATCCAATAGGTAAATAATGACTAAAAATTAATAATCGGAAAACATTTAAATTATTTGAAAATAACGGAAAATATAAAATTAATAATTTTTTAGATTAATAAACATGAAAACTGATATATAAGCAGAGATTCACAACCTAAACCGTGATTCCTCTCACCCACAATAAAAACAATATTAATAGATGTAGATTGATCGCAATTTTTGTCACATAAAGTTATTCTGCATGAACATAATAGGGCATTCTAAGTTGAAGAAATTTTTTTTGACAATTTAACTGAATTAAAAAATGTTGAAATCGTTATTCCTCTCACTACTCTGAACAAAAAATTAAAAATTAATAGAACTGTTTATTAGATATAGATGAAAATTTTCCTGCGCAGGTTGATGATATAAATATTTTTGAACATATAAAAATAGGAGAGCAGAATTATACTAAATTAAATGTTAAACAAAAAAATATAGTTGATTATATACTTACAGTAATAAAAGATTCTTCTTCTAATAATTCTAAATGCTTTTATATTAATGGTTGTGGAGGATCTGGAAAAACTTTTTTATATACTACCTTATGGCATTTATTAAAAAGTAAAGGAATAAATGTTTGCAACATGGCAATTACAGGCATAGCTGCCACACTGCATCCTAATGGGAAAATTGTACATAATGTCTTAGGCTTACCTGTTCCATTGTCCATCTTCAAATATTAAAGTTCAGTCAAAAGAAGGACAATTTTTAAAAAATATTGATGACCCTCTTTTTGAGATAAACCTTTAAAATAAATTAGTGATAAAATTATAATTTTATAATAATGCTCTTAATATTAAATTATTATCTAAAATTTCAACCGAAATTCTTTTTTAACTCAATTTTTATTAAAAAATTCTACAAGAATTCAATTATTTAAATAGAAAAATAAATAATTTATTGAATAATTAAATGTTTCTGAAAATTTATTGTTTGTGAAAAATTTTAATAACAACTTTTAAAAATAATTAATTTCTCTTACGAAATTTAGATAAAATTTAGTGAAATTCATTGTATTAAAGAAATTTATACTAAATTTGAAAATAATGGCAAAAACTTTTTAAAGAATTTTATTAAATTTTTTAAAAGTAATTGAATTTACGAGAAGAATTTAAATAATTTAATTTATGAAAATAATTAAATTCCTGTGAAGAATTTTATTAAATTTTTTAAAAATAATTTTCTGTAACTTTATTACTAGAATATTTAAATACTCTCTCTCCACCTTCTTTACCACCACATGAATTACATTTAAGAATTAATTCCGTTATAATGCTTATTAGAAATCTTAGTATTAATGAAGGATTATGTAACGGAACAAGGTTAATTGTTTTAGATTTATCACATAATGTTATTAAATGTCAAATATTAACGGGAGATAAGAGTGGAAATATTGTCTTTTTACATAGAGTAACTTTATATTGTGAAAATTTAAATCCGTTTACTTTTAAAAAAGGAGACAATTTCCTACAAAATTAGCTTTTTCAATGACTATTAACAAGTCTCAAGGACAAACATTTAACAGAATATATATATATATATATATATATATATATATAGATTTAAGAGGAGATGTATTTAATCACGGTCAGATGTATGTTGCATTATCGAGGATACGTTCATTTGAATCCGTAAAAATATATTTAGGAGATAATAGAAGTAATATGTATATAAAAAATTATGTTTATAGTTAAATTTTTGAATAATTAAGGAGCCGGATATAACACCTGCCTTTTCCCAGTTTTTCTTAAGGGGGGTAAGGTTTTAAAATTTTTTATTGCATTTTCTTAGAATTTTTTTAATGATTGTATAATATCTTCAGAATATTGTGTTAAAATTTCAAGTTTATTATAGCAAAATTAACAGAGTTATGAGTGTTTTAGTAGCGTAAGTACAGGCTTCAGGATTAATGTTTCTTATTAAGAGATCTACCCACTTTAAACGCCCTAAAAAAGGTTATTTTTGTACATTTTTTCAGGTTTAAATAATAAGTATTGGCGTATGAAGTTTTACACAATTTTTGCTTTTTGCAAAACTGACAAAATGGTGGTCATTTTTCGAAAAACATGTATAAAAATTTGTTTTTTATCCCATATGCACAAAAATGGCGCATTTAGATAGCTGACGACATGGAGTAAAGTCACTCATTTGTCCGACCATATGAAAATGGCGTCCATTTTCTCCTATGTGCAAACATAACCGCTGTTCCCATGCGTTATTTTTGCCTAAGGGAGAAAACGGCCGCCATTTTCATATAAGTCGAACAAGTGAATGACTTTTACTTCCTGTCGTCTGCTATCTGAAATCGCCATTTTTGTGTATTAGGAATAAAAAATATCGTAAGTAACACGGGAATAAAGGCAGCCAATTTGTTTACGATGATTTTATTCATTAAAGTACTAAGTTTTAAAGTTTGAACAAGAAGGTGAGAGTGTCAAAAATTATTAAACATAAATTTATTTCTTGGTTTTTTCTCATATTTCATTAAAAGAATTGAACAATTTCAAATTTACTATTTGAAATTTTTAACCTGTTAAAATGTAATCGAAATTATACTGATTTGAAATTAACAATTTTACTTAAAACGGAATAAATGTAATATCTAACGTTGCTTCCATATCTCAGAACCAGAAAAAGCTACAGTGAATTTTTATTAGAAATTGTTTAAATATTATTGGCACTAATAAAAATACCCTTACTAATATTTCAGGTCCAACTTTCAACCCCAAATTATCCCTGTTTCGATTTAATTAACAAAAATACTAATAAAAGTAATAAATGTTTAACTTTTTTCAAATTAATCGTTGAATAATTATAATATAATTTTGTAGACTACCAGTTTTAATTTTTCACCTCAACCCTTATTTCAAAACTAACCCCTTAGCTAAACATACTAATCATACAGCCTTATGATATTTGGAATTTTATAAAATAACAAATCTAAAGTCAGTTTTTAGTTTTTTTTTGTTAAAAGGTAAAATGGACGGATTTCTTTTGCATGAACTTGTTACTTTACTTCTCTAGAAAAATTTTATGAGGTACAAAAAAATTATGATGCACTTGAATCGCCTAAAACTGACTGTTTACATTTACCTCGAGATTTTGAAATTTTTCTAAACTTCGGGGTAAAGGTAAACTCCACTGTAGTTAAGCGAGGTTTAAGAAACAAGTTATTTCAAGTATACTACTGTTTTAAGGGATGGACAAATTGAAAAAAATTCTTCGTACACTGAGAAAATTTTGGGGACGCTGCGGGAATTCATGGGTGTCGCTGGCGCTCTCTGTCCACGATTCCCAGCCGCTCCGGAAAAAGGCAGCATCTACTCCTCAAGGGGCTGATTCTGACTTTTGAAAGGTAAGGTTCAGTTCAATGTGCACGGAGTAAAGTCCATAAGAACAGATTCTTACCTTTTCCGAGGCGGCTGGAAATCGTAGGTGAAGTTGCGCTCCAGCTCTTCATTTAACACAGCAGTGCCACCTACCGAAGCAGCATTGTCCCCAAAATTTTCTCAGTGTAGATGTATAAGTAAATCAACCAGTTAACTGATAACACAGCCACAAAAAAAATAAAAGTTCTTACCTGGGGGTCTCACTATGTAGACTTTATGTTTTTTGGGTCGCTGAATCCGAATCCGAGGTACATTTAACCCCATCAGATCAGGATTTTGACATAACCTCAAAAAACCAATATGGCGGACACGTTTTTGAAAAATTCATCGGATTCGTTTGAAATTCGTTATTCGGGGGGCTTTGGGGTCGCAATATGGCGAACACGTTTTTGTAAATTTGAATTTTGAAATCTGACTTCAAATTCGTATTCAGCGACTCCAAAAACTCCCGAGTAACGAGTTTTAAGCGAATCCGATAAATTTTTCAAAAATGTGTCCGCCATATTGGATCCGCCATTTTGAATTTTTGAAATCTGACTTCAAATTCGTAATCAGCGACGTCAAAAACCCCCCAGTAACGAGTTTTAAGCGAATCCGATAAATTTTTCAAAAACGTGTCCGCCATATTGAATTTGCTATTTTAAATTTTTGAAATCTGACTAAATTTGTAATCAGCGACCCCAAAAACCCCCGAGTAATGTTAGAAATTTTTTCAATGTTAAAATATTTTCATATTGAATAGCAGAAAGAAAGGGGGCGCGCGTAGCGCGCAAGTAAAAGTGACTAGTATAAAATAAATTTGCAATAAAAGAAATGTTTCATATATATTACCATAATAAAAATAAAAAATTACAAAAAAACTCACATCTTAAAACTGTAAAAATGCACTTTGCGAGTAATTCCTTTTTTTTAAATTTTTTAATTCACAATAACTTTTTATTCACAAGAAATTGTGAAGAAGAGAAATCCCACCCGAAAGCAAGGAGAACGCTACCAGAAGGGAACAAAAATTGCGTAGCATCACTGCGCGCGCACAAAGATGTATTTTCGCGTAATTACAATAAACAAAAATTTATCAATAAACAAAAACTTTTTTTTATTTAACTTTTTAACTAACTAACTTTAAATTAACATTCATTTTTCTTACTTTAATTAACATTTAAAAACTTTAATTCGTAATTTCAATTCAAAAAAATATTAATTAAGTCATATTAGTAGTGCCATGTTAGGACGTGGAAGCTTGCGGGGCCATAGGCGAATCGACGGTGAGTCCCGTTAGCATAAAAATCGTGATTTCTCGCCACATGGGCACATATTATTGTCATTGTAATAAGATCTGAAAGTGATGCTTGTCACCGCATGGTAATGCGGCATACAGTTAATTCAAATTCGGCCTTCTGCCGAATAATTAATTTGTAAACGATAGTAATTAAATATGATTAAGTAATAAAAATCTATTACTTGTTCAACTTAAAATCAATGAAGTGAAAATTAATGTGTTATCTCCTTACCCCTCCCCTCTCCGCGGTTTGTGGAGAAAACTCTTTCCTCACAATTTCTGTGCAAGCTAGGCTAAATTTTCGTTAGTGTAAAATTTATTAAATAAAACCTTTTGGATATTTTTATGATAAATATCCTGGCGCTTAAATATTAAAAATTGAAATTCCCCTAAATTCAAAGTGTAGATAACCTCAAAAATAATCAAAAAGGTCAAATAAAAGATAGAAAAGGCTAAAAATGGCACCCTTACTGTAGAGCCCGAGAAAAACACATTAATTTTCTCTAATAAACAAGCATCTTTTTTAGTAAAAATAATGAACTAAATTTTGATATGAAATTTTACTTGTGTTGTATTAACCCATTAAGTCCCATGAAGAAAACAGCAATTGTATTTAAAAACTAACAATTAGATACATAGGCAAATGAAAAAAAGATATACCTGTTTTTTTGTTTTAAATTTCTATTTATTTAACAACAATTGTTTAAAGAAATTAACAAAACTTTACAATTTTTTGAAATTTGTTAACGCCAATCGAATCTACGTAAAAAATAAGAATATAAATTGTTATAAACAAATTAAGCTGCGTAAAGGGTGTTTCATCCCAAGCATAAACAAATGGATTTTACGTAAAACTAAAAATTTAATTCATAGGTTTTCTTAATAATTTAACTTAAAATTAATGAATTATAAATTAAATTCAAATTCAGAAAAACTATTATTTTATTTAAATCTAACCACCAAAACATCTATGAACCAAGCTTCACTATAACATAACCAAGAATCAATAATAAATTCATAATCTATGGTAATCATCTACTAACTTCACTCTCGGAGACTTTATAAAAAAGCGGTTATGATTAAAAGTTATAAAACTTAACTTTTATTATTTTAATTTTATTTATTGAAGTATGTATTGGGGGTCATCCATAAAGCATGTGATACTTTAGGGGGTGGGGAGGAGGTCAGCAAAATATCACACTCCATGTTAACTGTGTATGGAAAAAGCATCATGAGGGGGGAGGGGGGATCTAGATTACCGAAAATATATATCACATCCTTTATGGACGACCCCTTGGTGGTGGTGTGGACTTGTTTCGCAACTCCTAAAACAAATTAAACATGCTTTACCTGTACGTATTCTCACGTTACTGTTAAAGAAAGAAGTTTTTAATTGTTGTAAATTATAATTTTTATAATTAAATATAATCTTTTAAATTATTTTCTCTTGAAACGGATAGTGTCTACCATCGTGACAATTATATTTTAAGATCCAAAAACTGATCCAGAAAATTTTTTAAGCGAATATTATTTACTATTCTGTGAAAAAGTTGAAATTCTTTGCATCACATTTGGTGGAAAGTGAAGTGACTTTTTTAATATAACCGCTTCCGTCTTGGAGCAAACCGAGCATCGTATACTTTTCCTGGACGACGCAAGGGATTCATCTCGATTTTTTTTCAGAATGGAACAGAGGTATGAAGAGGAGGGAGAGAGATGGACGTGAAAGAAGACGAAGAAGAAAAAGGAGGTGGAGGTTTTGGGATTCCTGAAAGGGTGGTGGGAAAAGCTTAAGAGGGTGATATGCTCGGGGTGTAGAACAGTCAGTGCGCGGCGAGGCGCGCCAGCTGCCGCACGTCATGATACTACCCCAGGTGAGCAACCACGAGTTCACTCTCTCTCTTTTTTTCCTTTCTTTCTCTCTCATATTCTTTTTTTCACACTCATATTTTACATTAAAAAAAATTGCAATTTTTCTTTTTGTTTCTTTTTTAAAGTTAAAAAAATCATTTCTAAAAAAATGAAAAAGGTTTTTTTACCATCAATACAGAAAAATAAAGCAGTAAAAAAACCGCGAGTGCGTCGATTATTATTATTTCACATGAAAAAAATTACACACATCTATTTTCGCAACATTTATTTATGTACGACATTAAATGCGCTCTAACTCACGCCAAGGGAAATGGATTATTTACAACTCTCGTTACTCAACCCCATGAAAAAACTTTTTGCTTAGGATATAAAAAATTTCCAACTAAATTGTTGAAATTTAAAGTTAAAAAATTGCTAAAAAACAAAGTCTGAAGAAATGCAATAATAATGATAATATATCTCAGTGATGAAAGAAAAAAGGAAACAATCTGTTTCTTTCGTCGTTAATTGCACACCTAAGTGTTTCCCGTTTACTAGATTTATCAGTGTACGATTAATTAGGATAGTGTGTTTGTCGATCCTTAGAAGATAATTTCTTATCTGAAAATTGATGGTTTTGCGTGTCGACCGACGACTTTGTTTTTTTGTGATTGTTTTGTACATATCATAGTCGATTATTGCAATTATTTTCTCAAATATCTTATTTTCGATAGTCAATTTGTCAAGAAATTGTAGAGAAAAACAAAAGACGCATTCAACTATCTTAAAAAGTCTTCTAACATTGTGAACATAAACATTTACCCTACTAATCGTTAAATTAGATAAAAAGTTCACTCAGAAACATTAAACAACTTCTGCTGGTGAAAATCGTTCGTGATAGAAAAAAAACAAAGAGAGAAAAAGTGAATTCGCTTCCGCAACAGGTTTTTTTGTGAACACTTTCATTTCCGACGGATTCGCGAGTTCTTGTGGTTTCTGAAACTGAAAATTTGCCAACGTTTCAACAAAATGAAGAAAAAGCATGGTTTCGAAAGTGATATTAATGGAAACAACCACGACAATAAAGAATAATTACTAATATCTACAATTGAAGGAGTTTTCTGAATATTTATAAAGGTGGGAATTTTTTATATGTAAAATTATAGTAGTGTCGCACTTATGAGGTTACAAATAAGACGATATTTTTAAATGTTTTCTTGAGCTTAAAAAATGTTATTACAGGAAAAAATTTATTCACTGCTTTTTTTAGTGCAACATAGAAATGTTTAATTACACAAGAGGATTTTATGTATTAAAGTGAAGTGATGAAATTTGGATAGCCGCTTTAACAGATTAAAGTATAGCGGTAATTGAAATTATATCAATGAATTAAAAATGCAATTAGCAATTATTGGAATTTTCATTTTGATTCGAAATTCCATTATTGCTTTGTTCGAAATTAAATGAAAGATACAAAAACAACATAATAAGAACATTTAAATTAATTTTATCTTTTAAATTAAATAATTTTTTTTTAATTAATTTAGACTAAAGGGTTCATACTACTTTTTTAACTTCCAAAAATAAATTTTTTTTACGGATTTGAAAAGTAAAATATATTTAAAATATTAAGTAAAATTTCTAGAATGATCCCAGCACTTAAAATATATTTTTTTAGTGCTATTTAAAAGCGTACATGGTCAATGTAAGTACATAACACGAAGTTTTTACGCGTTTTTCTCAAAACGTTGCTTTCATGTTACGTAATGTTTGAAAACCTAAATTTTCGGGAATATTTGTTTGAATTGACGCAATTTTGTTGTTTTTTCATAGAAATTAAAAATTCTATTTCGGGTGATAAGTACAGTCCCACTGAACATAAATAGACTTGAATTTTGTATTTATGATTTTTTTAACTGGAAAAATGAATAACGCAGTTGTTATCAGTACTTTCAGCAAGCCTAAGACTATTGTTAAATTTTAAATAAATAAATAAAATTTTTTCAATAAAATAAGGTTTTTATAAAGTTAAATAGTGTATTTATTAAAATAAAAAAGATGGAAATAAATATAATCCATAAGAATCATAAAAAAATTTTAGAAAATGACTTTATATTCAAGCGTGTAATGTGGTATGTATCATTTAATAAATTTAATTTATTTAATAAAATAATTGTTGATAATAATTTTTTATTTCTTTAAAAAAATTTAAATACGAAACTTCTGTTACTTTTTTTTGATATTCTCTCAATTTTAATCAATCGAGTTTCACTAGAAGTTAGTTTGAAATAACTAAGTAATCGTCTATTTTGTTACATTAAATTAAACTATGAGGTATAATACTTAAATTATTGTTAACACTTTGATTATCTCATTCCTTTATTTAATTGTTTATTTTTATTTAAAAAACCAATTTTACATATATTTAATTAGTTATTACTTAATTTTCTTATTTAAATATATTTATTTTATATTTTTATTGAATCATTAGTTTTAGTTATTTTTATAAAAAGAAATTTTATTGTTTGAATATTTTATTTCTTTTAAATATAATTTGAATTGTTCTATAATTTTTCCATAAAAATAGCTAATTATTATTTATTCTTTTATAAACACGAAAATAAGTAAAATATATTTGAAGAGAAAGTTTCTGAATTACACCAATTTTAAATATACAGGTTGTCAGAATAGTGGATTTCGAAAAAAGTTTTTAAAAAATTCTATATTTGTCCCTTTTTTGAAAATTAAAAAAATTTTTTCGATTTTTTTTAAACAACGATATTTTTCTCTTTTATTTAGTATTAAAATAAATGTTAGAAGGAATACTTTTAATTAAAAAATTATTTGTGACTTTTTTAAACGATATTTTTTCTCATTCATCTAGTAATCAAATAAAGGTTAGAATTGAAAAAAATTAAAACAAACAATCTGAAATACTTAATATAGGGATTTCTTATTTAAAAATTTATAAGATTTAAAATATGATTAGTTTAAAGACAACTTATACAATCTTTCTAAAATATATAATTTCTTGTGAATTTTTATTATGTAAATAATTAATATCTCGAAAACGATGAAAAATGTGCTTAGTAAAATTCGTGATTTTTAAACATTAAGCCTCAACTAAATTAGCAGGCATTTGTGAAACGAAAATTAAAAACAGAGCACAAGATTTTGTTTCGATACAAATTTACTTTTTGCACTACAATATATAACGTAGGGGAGACCAAGGAGGAAAGTAACAAAATTGAGTTTTTTTATTTTAGCGTTCAAACTATTTAATGAATAATTTTTGTTAATACGTTAATTGAAAGCTTGTACTTTCAACTGTTAAATAAAATTTGAATTAGACATTTAGATTAAATAACCAGTTCACAGCATGAATTTTTCACGACCTCTGCATTTGTTACTTTCCTCCTAACCCCCGAGGAGGAAAATAACAGCACCTAGGAGAAAAGTAACATTATAGAATATGGTTAATATTATATCATTTTAAGACTATTATTAATTTAAAATATTTTTATTATCAACTTAGAAAAATACAAAAATATTTAAAGTACAAATTATGCATATTTGATACTTTATTTAATGCATATTCAACACATTTTGGTTCATTGATGTCCCATCGATATTATCTTCTTATCTATATTACAGATGTAGCATTTAATTTTAAAAATTATTGTATTTGCAATATTAAATTATTAAAATGTGAAACAAAAGTACTAATTCTATATTTTAAGGTAAATTAATAATTAATAATGACGTAATAGCTTTCGCTACTTAAAAAAAATTGCCAAATTTTTCATATGTTTCATATTTTTGTCATATAAAAAATTAAGAATAAAAAATTAATTTTTTAAAACGTGAAAATAACTTTATCTAAAATTTAAAAGCAAAAACTAACAATTATGGCAAACATAGAATGAAAAAAATAACACAGAATTAAAACTTGCCTACACTGAGAAAATTTTGGGGACGCTGCGGAAATTCATGAGAGTCGCTGGCGATCTCTGTTCACAATTCGCAGCCGCTCCGCAAAAGGCAGCATCTACTCTTCACGGGGCTGATTTTGACTTTTGAAAGATAAGAATCAGTTCCATGAGCACGGAGTAAAGTCTTTGAGAACAGATTCTTACTTTTTTCCTGACGGCTGCAAATCGTAGGTGAAGTTGCGCTCCAGCTCTTCATTTAACACAGCAGTGCAACCTACCGGAGCAGCATTGTCCCCAAAATTTTCTCAGTGTTGTTCAATAAACCATTTTAGGTTAATATGTCAAAACGAAAGTCGATTTACTTATAATTCATTACATTTAACTAAAAAAAGTTAATTTGTGACTTTACCCAAGTAGAAATGTCCGGAGTTATGACGGAGTTAAACACCGGCATGGTACTGACTCAGTATTGACCGTCGGTCATAAGAAATGGTGAAATTTACTATACAGAGTTATTTTACCTAAAAAGTCTACGACTTAAAGTAGTTATTAATGTTACTCTGTACAATCTGGATTGTATCTAATTAGTGTTGCCGTAAGACAAGACAAGATTCTTTTCCATCTCATCTCGTTTTGAAATGTCAAGACCAACAAAAAGTCTTGTCTCGAAAAAGTCTCGTCTTGAAGTCTCGATATTTTTTCAATTAATAATAATGCTACTACAGGTTCGGAAAACAGGAAATTTAATAAAAAATTAGGAAAACTAAAATAATTCTAGGAAATCAAATAATTTTATAAAAATACTGGAATAAGTATTAACTTTCTAGAATTGAAGAAAAAGTTTTAATTTTTTGTGTTCAGCAAAATTTTCCATGTTCTGCTTATCAACTTTAAAATCAACCACAAATATTAATGTCAAACTTTAAATTTTTTCCATTTCTAACAATAAAATTGATCTTTACAGAATCTGAAATTGAATTCATTTTAAATAATTTAAATTTTAAAAAAGTTTCCTAAAATTGTTATTTATAAAATATTGAGAGAATAATTTTACTTGAAAATTGAAAAATAATTGGATTCTAAAATAGTTGAATTTACATTCAATTTGTATAAATGTAATCATGTAATTTCAAAAGGTGTTAAATTTATCTTTAGACTTTGATATATATGTTACGGTCAATGTCGATTATTGAGCATTGTCGACATTGCCCGCAAAATTCGGTCAATGTCTACAAATATTCATGCTATCCAGCTTCTCCGGGCATTGTCGACAATGCCCGGTCTATCTTGGGCAATGTTAAAAATGCTGTAGCTAAAGCCTTAATGATATAAACAAAGTTTATATTATTTCCTTCACAATAAACTGTCGACAATTAGTGATTTTAAAGTGTTAAGGAAAATATTATTGATTAGTTTCTAATCAACTATCGAAAGCTGACGACGCTATTGATATTGTACACAAAACGGAAAATTCAGTTGATAAAAACCGTTTTAATAGTAATTTATTGAATTTAATTTCTGCGAAACGTGCAGATAATAGTGCCTTTCTTTCTTCCGTGGAATACGAAGAATATGTGACAAAAGTGAATAGTTTAAAATCAAAAATTTAAAAAAATTCAAATGAGTGTAGATTTTTAAAAAGATATGACACGATTTCTGTGAATGGATTCCAAAAATTCAAATTTATTTAAAAAAAAGAAATTTTAAGATTTTAAACTGAAGCAAAATTAATTAAGTTAATAATTTATTTAACATTATTTTTAGGAAACGAGCATCTCAGTGGATTAATATAAATGTCTAAACTATTATAACAAGTCTTTGGCTACCTATAAACTTTTATTCTCTTTTTATTTTCAATTTACAAATTTTTTTACTGTTTGTACGCCAAAAAAGTATTATATATCACTATAGGTTATTTCTTTATTAACATTAGTATCAAAACTAACATTAGAAATCTTTGTCTGACTGAAAACTATCCTTTACTACTTACTTACAAATGAAGTGAACTTCAACAGACATGTTTTGTCTGACGAAAAGAGTATTTTGCTACTAATACTATCAAATATAAAAGTAAGTCTATAACTATATTAACTTACAATTTTCTGGAAAATTGTTTATAAATTTTCATAATTTATCGGACTGAAAAAAGTATTACATTTTAATCTCCCACGAAAAAAAATCTTCACCTGCAATAACTAGGGAAGACAGGGGTAAACCAGCACACAGGGTAAACCCGCTCACTAGCGATTTGACGCTATAAACTCAACTTAAGATGGAGATACATGTACTGTGAATAGTACTTAACATACAACTAATGTTAACAAACTTTCGTTTAGTTTCATGAATTCGTCATAGAATCTGAGGCAGTCAATTGTTTTTAGAAGTGCAAAATAAGAAAAATGATCTTCGGATGTTTAAGTTTTTCGATTAATATTTTTAAGACTTAATTTATTCGACAAATTTTATTTGATGCTATTGGATGTCCTTTTTCGAAATATGTGTGTAGTTTTGTTTGATTTCAAAAATATTTATTAAAAGATAAATAATATTCAATTTCTAACAATATTATTGGATTATTGGGTAATTAGTTGAATATTTAACATTTTGAATGTCCCGCATTTCACAATTTGTAGTGGTTTTTTTCAATAGATGGCGCCAAACTATCAATTTTTGTTGACAACATTGAGCGGAATCATGTCTATATCAGTCATTATTAGTGATTATTAGGGTATAACAAACAACGCAAACAAATAATCAAAATTTGTCGCTTTCTTTTTCGGATAAAAAAAGACATAAATCTAAGTTTGTTGTCTTCGTTTAGTTTTTATTTTGTTAGTAGGAATCATAAGCTTTCAAATTATATAAGTTAACTTGGATTTAGAGAATAATTTTCTATGTTTCAATCGTTCTGAAAAAAGTAAGCGGGTTTACCCCAGTCTCCCCTACAAATTTCACTATATTAGAGAAATGTTTAGTTATTTTGCAGCGAATACTTTCGCTATTTTGTCGAATTCTTCAGATATTTTAGCGAAAGTTATCGCTATTCCAGTTAAAGGTTTTTTTTCGTGCCCAATGGGAAAATTACAACTGGCGGAGTGCTGCGCCAACACTGTCAGTGCTAGCAGCTACGCTGATACATGGAGAGACTTTTAGTTAGAAAAATTATTTTATCGTATTTTGATATTTCTAATAAAACGTAAGAATTTAGGGATAATCGAGGTATAGTTAGAAGAATTCTAATAAAGATTATGAAAAGACATAGTCAACGTCACTTTTGGTAATAAGTCTTAAAGTTTTTTGAATCTTTTCTAAAGCTTTATACTAAAAGTGAAGATTAGGTGACGCTACATATATAGCATATATATATATGTAGGGGTATACAAAATGCGTTACTAGGCACGTGTATACTTATATAATACATATGTATATAAATTAATATATGATTTATCATAATATTATTACACAATTCAATTGTTTAATCACTAATAACTTTTGAAACGTTTTTAACAAAATACTTTCAAGACGATGATGACGCTCGGTTGTTTGCTGAGTGTTCGCCTAACATTAACTGTCTTCGGTTGTGGACGGAACTGTTCGGAAACCTTCGTGAAAATATTCTAATAAAATTTTGTAAAAATTCAAACTGCTTACCATTTCAGAGCGTGTTAATATTAAAAATAATACAGTATCTAAAATTTTTTTACATTTAATAGTTTTCAAAATAGTGGGTTTACAAATAAAAATATCAGAATGTATTATAAATATGTTCCATATTCTCGTATTTGCAATTGTCTTAACATCAAATGATATTCTTTCTAAACTTTTATACTAACTTCTGTTCCCTAAAAATTACAATAGTAGATAAAAAAAATAACACTACTTATTAATATAATAAGAACTATCATCATTGTACCTCGATTATCCCTAAATTCTTACGTTTTATTAGAAATATCGAAATACAATAAAGTAATTTTTGTAACTAAAAGTCTCTCCGTGTGTTAAAATTAACAATCTTTGATAATTAAAAACCGTCTATCACTACTTATTCCCGAATTTGATTCTACTTTTAATAGGTAGTTTGTCTGAATTAATATTTTACTACTGATACCCATGCAGAAATTTTGACCTGGCCCTGGCCAGGGCCAGACCGGGCAAGACCGGGGCCACTTCGGGAAATCTGACCTGCCCCCGGCCTGGATGAAACAATAAAACCGACCGAGGCCATGCCTCGGGCCAGATCTGGTTCCCTGCTGGGGACCCAACCAGGGCCATGGAATTTTTCCCGATTTGACTGCTATTGAAATTTTTGTTGTATAGGGTAAACCATATAGTAGTCAGCCACCTAACAGTAGTCATCCGCCTAATAATTTAGAGTGGATCTTGGTAAAATTTTTTAACAATATATGGGCAATTCCACGTGAGATTTAAGTCGACCTCTTAAAATCGTCCAAAAATATTTTTTTTCTATTCTGTATCGGAAAAAAACAAATACGTATTTTTTATTTTTGTTTAATTGTAAATATTTTTTAGCCATGAATTTTCGAAATTTTTGACATTAAGATGTAGCTTATAAGTACGAAAATATTAAGTTTAGGAAAAAGTTATCAAAGATTGAAAGTTTTAGTTTTCTTTCGACTTTTATGAAATGTAAACAAAAAAATTTTTTTTTAATTTTGAGACGGATTTTTTTTATTTTTTTTAAATTTATTTATACCTTATAACATAGAGAAGATTTTCCAAAAAATCCCAAAATGGGCCTGATGTGTTAAATAAGTTTTAAAACATTTTCAAAAATCCCTTGCAAGCATCACAGTGGGATTTTTGAAAGTGTTTTAAAAATCATTTAACACGTCAGGCCCAGTTCGGGTCTTTTTGAAAACTCTTGCCTATATTATAAGGTATAAATAAATAAAAAAAGTTTGAATAAATCCGGCCCAAAGTAAAAAAAAATAAATAATTTATTCATAGAAATTTTTTTTAATAAAAAATTAAAAAAAAATTTTTTTGTTTACATTTCTTAAAAGTCGAAAGAAAACTAAAACTTTCAATCTTTGATAACTTTTTCCTAAACTCAATATTTTTGGACTTATAAGCTACTGAATATAGGTCTACAATTATAAAAGTCAAAAACTTCGAAAATTCATAACTCGAAAATTTGGACAATTAAACAAAAATAAAAAAATACGTATCTGTCTTTTTCAATACAAAATAGAAAAAAAATATTTTTGACCGATTTTAAAAGATAGACTTAAATCTCACGTGGAATTGCCCATATTTTAAATAAAAATTACTATTTTTCTTCAACAAAAAATTATTTGGATGACATAACCTCCAATCTGACAAACGTTTTTATCAATAGGAGGATTCCATTCTTCTTATTTTAAATATTATTTTAAATGTTTAAAATATATTAAAAATTGTAATGTTTTGAATAATTTATTTAACAATAATATCAATGGATTCAATTTTTTGCAAATAACCTTTTTACAATGTTTAAAATGTTAAAAATTTAAATGCGTTTAGTAATTAATTTAGTAGTGTTGATAATAAACGAAGTTTATTTTTACTTCTCTTTTTCTTGGGGCAACCCGGCCTGGCCACGACCGGGGCCATTAAAATTTACTGCCCCTAGGCCAGACCAGAAAATCCGACCGGGGCCAGGTCGGAAATCGGGAGCAAGGGTGGAAATTTCTGCACGGGTACTAAATAAACAAAAGTGGCAAAATTTACATTTTAAATATTAGGCTGACTAAAACCGTTTAACTCTACTAAAATAAAATTATTATTTTGTGCATTTTAAACTGACTGTTGTTACTAATAAGAAGAAATTTTATTTGAGTTTATAACGTCTTGTTAAATTATTAAACACACTGAGAAAAAAATGATATTGAATCTATAGCACGCATATTCACATGCGTTCAAAAGCAGATGTTATTAACTCAATGCGTAATGTGGTTCATTTTATAGCATCACTATTGTATCAAAATAGTCATTTTTTTATTTAAAAGCAGTATTATAAAATATACTACATATCACATCAAGTTAATAACATCTGCTTTTGAACGTATGTAAATATGCGTGATATAGATTCAATAGCATTTTTTTCTTAGTGCAGTCATTTACTACATTACCTACTTTGGTTTTGATGATACAAATGTACTTTTTCTGATGAAATATAAAAATAAATAAAAATAAATATACTAGAAAATAAAATTAATCTAACTTTACGACAATGAACAAAAATTTAGTCTGATTTAAAATGTATTTTACTACTATGACGAATTCCACCTTTAGACGCGCTATGAAAAGTATTTTTGTACATTTTTTTCAGCTTTAAATTGTAAATATTGACATGTGAAGTTTTACCTACACATAAATAAATACATTCCTGAAGTACAAAAAAAAAAGTTTTAATTTTTTTAAATATTTTTTTTGTTTAAAAATAATTATTGAAAAATATGTTTAAAAAAGTGCACCGTTAATGAAATTTTTGGCATGGATGATATGAAACAAAAAATGCAAACGGTATTAGATTCGGCATGTTAAGAGCTATAGCGCATATAAAGAAATTTAAAAATTTTGATTTAAAAAATACTTTTGCTGCATAAAACGAAAAATGTTCATAATTTTGTGAATTTTACAACAAAAAAATTATACGATATTCTCTATATAGATATAACATAATAAATAATAGCGTTTAGATATTTTATTTCAGACCATCCATACCAAAAATTTCATTAATAGCGCACATCCACATTCATTTTATTAATATTTTCAATTAATTATTTGTAAATAAAAAACAATATTTACTAAAATTAAAACAATGTTTTTCTTGCAATTTGAGGGTGTATTAATTTATGTGTAAAACCTCACATGTCAAAATTTAAAATTTAAACCTAAAGAAATTTCCAAAAATAGCCTAACGACGACATTCATTCTCGATTCTTTTATTAAGAAATTTTATTTCATCAACTATTATTTTGTATATCTACAATGGATTCTTGTTGTTTGTGTAAATTATCTCTTGGCAGATAAGATATAAATTTATGAAAAAACATTACAATTTCATTGACTCATATTTCCGATTTATTATGCTTATATTTATGTGGATAAGGAGTTTCCGGAAATCTTTTTTTCTCTCTCACTCTCTTTATATCTGAGAAAAAGAGAGAATTTTTCGTTTCTTTGCAGGGAAACATAAAAAAGCTCATCCTATTGACTTTAAGTATTATTTGATTTATCATCTCGAGACTTAGAGACATTGCTAGCAGATGTTAAATTATGCGGAAACGAGATTACGAATATTGAGCGTTCAAAAATTTCATATATTTATGTATGGATGTTCATGATTTATAATCTTATTTTGCTTTAAAATTTTTTTTTAATTTTATTTTCATTTGATGCAATTTTTTTATTTGATTAAATCAAAGCATTAAAAAATTAATATTGATAATTTCAGTTTTATAATAATATAATAGGGGAGACCGGGGCGTAATGGATCACTTCAATTTATTCAAAAGTGGTAAATCAGAGTAATTTCGGTTTTTGATCAAAATAATGTACTTGGCATACTGTAAGTTTGTACCAAGTTTCATTAGTACTCATTTATTATTGTTAAAAATATGGTAGTGATTTTGACGCTTTAAAGTAAATTTTTCAAGTCTTCGTTTTTTTGTTATATGTTTTTTCAAAATTACTTGTAAAAAATTTTTGTATATCAGGTTTTGAGCTTTAAACATTTGTTCTTAAAGAACAATTCGCAATTATTGTTAATTACTTACGGTATTACAATAGGGTCAGAATTTCTCAAACGGATCACATTAAAAAAAATAATAATAATAATAATAATAATTTTTATTTTAAAAAAAATTTATTTTCAATAGTTTTTTATATAATTTGTTTAAAAAATGTTACTAACAAATTCAGTTCTGCGCCTCCTAGAGAAAAAAGAAAAATTGTTTTCTATTGCCAACATTCCCCTGAATAATAAACCGTTTAAAAAAAATGTACGTCAATTACAAAAAAAGTTATTAAATAATAACTGTGGCGAAGCAAAGCGATTTATGGCTCGCAAGCATGGCTTCCATTGACGCTGTGTTCACTGGTGCTGCGCTACAAGTTTGTATAAATTCCAACAGTCTCAATTTTTAAGAAAAGAGTAATACAGTTTGAATTGTTAGTATATTTATATAACATTTTGGTTAAAATGTAATAATATTACAATATAATTCTACAATGTAATAAAATAACAATATTTACAATATAATTATATTAGGTGATTCTATTCTGAAAGTGCCACGTTTAAAATTTAATTTTTTAACTTATTTTTATTTAATTATAGGGTTCCTATATTAAACTTATATTATTTTATACTCAAGAGGAAAAATTCAAATTGCGCAAAATTAATTGTTGAAAATATTAAAGTTTTTCTTCATTAAAGAAGATTGACTTTGTTGCTTCAATTGGTTAGTTTTATTTATTTCCTGAGTTTTTTTATTAAATTTAGACACTAATTTTTGTTATTTTTAAATTTAGTTAAGGTAAATGCGTTAGTGCTCGGCAGCTTAAGGAATTTTTCAATTTTAAAATGACTAATTAGCAGTTTCAAAGACATTTTTTCAAATGAAACAAATTTTATTGATTAAAGAGGATTATAAGGAAGAGTAATTAACATTACTTTTTATGAAATCAAATACTATGTAATATTTATTTGCATTTAAAGTCGAAAATATGCAAATGCGTTAGTAATCGGCAGGTACGAAAACTGACTGTGTCAGTAATCGGCAGCTGTTTGCGTTAGTTACCGCCAGTGTGCTCCCTGGTTAAAGAACCGGACAGATTTCGGACTAATCCGAAATTTGTCCGAAACAATGCGGATTATGGTCAGGTTTTTGTCATCCGCAATTAATCCGGAAAAATCCGAATTCTATACGGTTTGTGAACAACTAGTGAAATCGGAGTTGGTCCGATGAAGTCCGAAATTAATCAGTTAATTTTAACTAGTGAATCCGGAATTAGTCCGAAACAGTCAAAAGTTAGTCCGGACAATTTAGTGAATGTTAATAAAAAAAATTGTATAAGTTTTACATATTAATTATTATTACCTTATGCTACATTCATCATATTTTTCGATTTACCTATCGCAATTTTATTTACATTAACTTAAAATTTCTAACGCTTGGGGATTCGAACCTACACCTATCTAACATTATAACGCACCGAAATCGAATACACTAACCACTATACCACGCTCGCATGGAAGTTCAAATTCATAATAGAATTTATGAAGTGCCACAAAAAGAAATGACAAGAATCAGTGTTAATTTGAATATTGAAACAAGATAACTAATAATACCTACTAGTAAATTTATAAAAACAAACTGACTGCAGAATTAAATATTTTATTTACCGTAAGTAAATACCCTGAATAAAAAGTGGGACCGATTTCAGACTAATCCGGAATTTGTCAGCATCAGTACGGTTTATTGTGGAGTTTTTTCATCATGAATTAACCCAAGTAGAAATGTCCGGAGTTATGACGGTGTTAAACATCAGAATGGTACTGACTCAGTACTGACCGTTGGTACTGAATTTCGGAACCCGATCAGTACTGGGAGTATACTGACTCCAAAACCGAATCAGTAACATGTCGGAGTTAAAAAAGTGTTAAAATCAGTACTGGCACAAAACTGGCATAACACCAAATCAGTACTGCGAAGGAGTTATAAAAAACAAACAAAATTTATTATAATGGCATTAAACCGGCCACTATTAATAACAACATCGTTTGATTTATTAACTATTAAACTATTTTCCAAGATTTTTAAAAACATTATTCATCAACAATAACGTCAAACTCTTAATTAACATATTATTAATTATTAATTAATAGGTATATCATAATAATAATAATAAATTATTATTTATTATTTTTACTATTATGTGTTATTAATAATGAAATATTTTTTATTTTTTTTTAAATGTAAAAATATATACATTTTTTAATTATTATTTAAATAAATAATTTTCACCATATTTTTATGCTATACCTATTAATTAATATGTAATGTCTTGTTAAAATGTATATAAATATATAAAACATATATTTATAATAATTTTTCTTTCAATAAATATATTATACAGTGAATTCATTATTATAGCACTGTATATATCATTCGTATAATTCAAAAGGAAGTTTAAAAAATATACTCCCAAGCTTGCGTGGCTGTGCGGTTAGTGTATTCGACTTGCGTCCTCGAGGTCTAGGGTTCGATCCCCCGTGCGTGCGATATTTTTCCGTCTTAGTTCTAAGTGTTTAGTGTATAATTCTCAACAGTGTTACATAAAATATAAATTTAAATAATTATAAACAATAATAATAATTTAGTAATTAATTTAAATAAATAAGATTGTCTAAATTAATGAGAAAAATAAGAAATTTTTTTTTAAAAAACTTATTTCAATAAAAGCAATTTTACTAATTATTTACATTTTTATTGTTACTCTTGAAATTTTGTTACTACAGAAATATTAATAATAATTATTAGTATTCAATAAATTACTCCCTATTCTTTAATAATCAAATAACAAATTAATATAAGCTTCTAAAGGTAAATTTTCTTTTAGAGAACGCGTTACAGCATTTTCCAAATTTGTTAAATTTTACGTGCGAATCAGTAATTAGGCGGTGTTCTGCCAGTGATATTTCAGTACTGACTTAGTACTTACTGCCGGTAAAAAATCAGTACTGGACAGCGATACTAGCCAGGGATTTCCCAGTACTGATTTAGTACTGGAGTCAGTACTGCTATACTGACAGTCAGTACTGGGTCAGTACTATGCCAGTATTACATTTCTACTTGGGAAGTTTGAAATCAAAACCGTTCTTTATAACTATTGAATTCGTAATTAGTCCGGTTTAGTCTGCAGTTATAGTCAGATCATATGCAACTAGTAAATACAGAAGTAATCCGGTTGGTTTAACCAGTGAATCCGCAGCTAATCCGAAACAGACTGCTTATGGACAGGTTTTTGTCGCTCGGAATTTGTCCGGATAAATTCAAACTCAATGCGGTTTGTGTAAAACCAGTGAATCCGGAATTAGTTCGATCTAGTCCAAAGTTAGTCTGATAATACGCAACTTGCAAATGTGAAATTATTAAATCCGAAATTAATCTGGTTTTGGTCAGGTTTTTGTCACACGAAATTATAATTGTAGTTTGAATTTATCTGCATTTTATACAAATTGTTTTTAATATACAAATTCAATATTATACCAAAATCATTCCTGATTAAGTCTTTGAATTGGATTGAATATGGATTGTTTTGAACTGTCTGTGGATTGTACATATTTACAAAATCTTATAATAATACGACTTATTTTCGGACTGGGGTGTTTTGATCGGATATTATTCGGATTGACGCTGACTATTACCGGATTCCTTGCATACAGATTTTGGATTTTTCCATACTTGTTTCAGATTAAAATTCTTTTAACTGGATTAAATTCGGATTATTGCGGACTGAATTCCTATTCTTTACATATTGATTTTGGATTATTTCGTATTTGTTTCGGATTATACCTTTTAGTTGGATTAAATCCGGATTGTTGCAGACAATTTTCGGATTCTTATCATACAGTTTGCGGATTGTTTCGTACTTCTTTCTGAAAAGGATTTTGCCACACTTAGTTTCAAATTGTTGCGGACTAATACCGGATTTCTTGCTTACAGAGTTCGGATTGCTCCGGACATTTTGCAGATTAAGTTTTTTTAACTAGATTAAACTCGGATTGTTGCGGACTGATTCCGTATTCTTTACATATTGATATCGGATAATTCTGTACTTATTTTAGAAGAATTCTTCACCGGTAATAAATTCGGATTCTTGCGGACTAATTACGGACTGAATTCGTAGTCATTCAGGATTACTCCGGAGTGTTTTCGGATTCAGGTTTTCGTTCGGATTAATATCAGACTATCGCGGATCATTTTCAGACCTTTTTAGTACAATTTTCGGACTAATCCGTACTAATCTGTCTGTATTTAATCCGGAATTAGTCCGAAATTTTTATCAGGGCTCTGATTGGTTGGTTCAGTGGTCGTCACTTCTGTGCCTTAGTTACCGTCAGTTACATTATAATGCTGTTTTGTCAAACAGTTTTTATCTGCCAAACACTAAAACATTAGTCTTTTTATTCAATTGCTTTAGTTATCGGCAGCAAATTTAAATATTGTTTATTTTTATTTATCAATGAGATTTTGCCTGACGAATACTAAAATTTACGACCTTTAATATATAAAGAATTTAATATTGCAAAGAAAACAAGTCTTATTAACGTTATGTTATTAGAATATGCAATTAAATTGGCCCCTGTTTATTTTTAGTGTCCGTCAGCGTTGCCGATTTCACAAGCAAGCTGCAAATTTTGCTTTAGTCACCGTCATTGCTATTTTATACAAAATTGTAAAAATAAAAATAGTAAAACAAATAATTAAATAATACTAAGAATAATAATAAATACAATAAACACAAATTTACCTTTCGAAACGCAAAAAGTTGTCAAAGGCAATGTTTTTAGTTTTCGTCGTTAGTTAACCTCAAACTTAAGGTTTTTGCTACATTATGTCGCGTTCGCGTACCTATAACGAAAATATTTTCAATTTTCAATTAAAATGAAATAATAAGTCAAAACAATTGTTGTTATCTGATGTCGCGATATTGAAACTTATCAGAAATATTGTTTATTCATGCATAAAATCCCGAGTCGAAATTTAGAATTGGTTTAAGATCTAATAGAGCCTAATAACTTCTTTATAAGTACGTTTAGATCCTATAAAGTCTACTTAAAGTCTACTAAGGCCTAGTAAAGGATATTTAAACACTTTTAAACTCTGCTGTGTCCAAGAACATATTTAGAATTAGTTCTCCCTAAAATCTAACAAGTCCTGAAACAACATTTTATATTCTTTTAGATACTTTTAAGATTTTTTTCATATTCTGCATTCGTCAGTTGAGACTTGCGTCTGCGCTTTAAGTTCAAAGTAATACTTAGGAATTATTTGTTGAATGTTAGACTTGAGTTAATTTTACAACTACAAACATATTTTTTATAATAGATAGTTTGAAAATATATAAATACAAAAGCAAACAGTTATATTTACTTCTATAATTAATTTTTAAATCAATTTTAACTAGACAAATTGACATTAAATCAATGAAAAAATTTATTTCTTGTGTAAAACAATTCTTTGTTCTTGTTTCTTATTATAATATTTTATATTTTTAAGTATAGATTATAATTAAGATGTTTTCAGTGAATTTAAAAAACATTAGATTTTAGTGTTTATAATAAAGTTTTAAATTAATTTAATGATTTGAATATTGCATTATGTTTATTATAATATAATATATTAAAATATAATGAAGTATTATATTTATAATATTCCGATTTTTATATTTATTTAAAAGTTTAAATTATAAATATACAGTAAAACTATATTCTTAGAAAAATTATTTTGTGTACAGTAAAATATTTTCATTCTTAAGGAAGAACTTTAGAAATATTTTCTCGTTTTGAAAAGTTTGGCACATCTGGTTTCACTTAGGTTGACCAGCCATAACGGTTTCTCATCTTTTTGTGCATTTTTCTGTACAAGTTTTTTTATTTATATATACTTAGTAAGAAAGAAATTTACAAACATTTCTATGGGAAATATTTAGGAATTTTTTGAATTTTTAGTGAAATTTTTAAAGAAATGCCTCGAAGCGTCAGTTGCTTTCTAGCATTTGAGAGATGTATACACTTAAACCACGCTCGCGAGGACAATAATGTTTAAAATTCTAATAAATAAACAATGGTTTATCCTTTTCATTTTAAATATTCTTCGTGCTTATTGTAGTGTAAAAAATATTGTTTTTTTTATTTAAAAAACAAAAATTCTTGTCTTTATCTTGTGTTCTGAGTTGTATTCTTGTGTTTAAGTGAAATGTTACAGAAAGTGCGGTTTGAATGTGTTTAAAAAATTTGATATATATATATATATATATATATATATATATATATATATATATATATATAGTAAAAACTTTTAGTGTAATTATTAGTTCAGTGTTAATAATTATTTATTTATACATATATAAAATTATATTTGTATACATATGTGTATTATAAAATAAATATATATTTTTGATCCAAGTTCAGTGTTATTTTATTGTTTTTGTTGTGTTGTACTAGTTATTAATAAGAAAATCAGGTAGCGTATATTAACCATATCATTTTATTAAAAAAAGGAATTTTTTATGCTGAATTAATAATCCAATTTCGTTGTTATGATTATTTTTTGTTGTCCTGGCAATAAATTTTGTTATAAAATTAAGATTCAACAAAATTTTGTGTTTATAAAACACTCTAATTGTCAAAAGAACAAAAAATTTAATAAAACCAATTGGATTCTTTGTTCAATATTAACAGTACTGTTTTCTTGTTGGCGCAAGCGCGAATTCTAAACGCTATAGTCAGTAGTGGTTAATATGCTCTAAATAGGCCTTAAATTAAGACCTCTTTAACGCCTTTTAGACAGCGAAAACGGTCTTATGTAGACCCTATACGATCTAAAATCGAACCTATAACAACATAACTAAAACCTCTTTAGGTTCTTCTAGATTCTTCTTAAAGTAGGTCTTAGCAGACTTTGATTAGACTCTAAATTTCGACTCGGGATGATTGTGCGTCTTATTTTTTGGTTAAGTTGTGACAACCTGCCGACGACTAAAGCACTGACGAGCACTGAGGCATTTACCTTAAATAATAAAAAATAACACACATCAAATAAATAATAAAAGAAAACAAAAAATAAATAAAAATAATACACAACAGATAAAAACCCTGTAATTTTTAGACCAAAAAAATTTTTTGTTAATGTTATTAACAACCCAAGTAGCACGTAACATTACTGGAATGTTGTAGCAATGTTACATGTAATGTTAGTAATATTGTAGTGTAACATTGCAGTAACATTCAAGTAATATTAAAATGTCCGACCCAAGGCAATATTACATGTAATATTCCAGCAACATTACATGGTAATGTTACAGTAATGTTACTGCAATATTGCATAAATGTTACAAAGAAAGATTGCAAAATTCCTTATAATAATAATTTTATAAAATTTATTTGTAACATTAATGCAACATTGCAGTAACATTACATGTAATATTGCTGGAATATTACATGTAATATTGCCTTGGGCGGACATTTTAATATTACTGGAATGTTACTGCAATGTTACTAATATTACATGTTACATTGCTCCAACATTCCAGTAATGTTACGTGCTACTTGGGAATTTAGTTTTTTGCAGTTTCAATATAAAAAAAAATTTTATATAGTAAGTCTTTAACGTCGGAGTGGTTTTAATAACAAGAAAGAAAAACGTTTAAATTTTGCCTTCATTGATAGTCAGTCTCAAATTAAATTTTATTTAATTTACTTTTTTTATTATCTGTTGTGTATTGTTCTTATTTATTTTTTGTTTTCTTTTATTATTTATTTGATGTGTGTTAGTATATATTATTTTACTAAATTTAAAAATAACAAAAAGGGTTTTCTTCGTTAAAATAAAAAGTATTTAAAAAAAATTTTTTTGGTTTTAAAAATGAATTTTTAATAGTTTTTATATAATTTTTTTAACAGTGTAAATTTATTATGAATTATGTGAATTATATTAGTGTCTAAATTTAATAAAAAAAAACTCAGGAAATAAATAAAACTAACAAATTGAAGCAACAAGGTCAATCTTCTTTAATGAAGAAAAACTTTAATATTTTCAACAATTAATTTTGCGCAATTTGAATTCTTCCTCTTGAGTATAAAATAATATAAGTTTAATATAGGAACCCTATACTTAAAAAAAATAAGTTAAAAAATTAAATTTTAAATGTGGCACTTTCAGAATAGAATCACCTAATATAATTATATTGTAAATATTGTTATTTTATTACATTGTAGAATTATATTGTAATATAACATAATAATAATATAACATTTTAACCAAAATGTTATATAAATATACTAACAATTCAAACTGTATTACTCTTTTCTTAAAAATTGAAACTGTTGGAATTTATACAAACTTGTAGCGCAGCGCCAGTGAACACAGCGTCAATGGAAGCCATGCTTGCGAGCCATAAATCGCTTTGCTCCGCCACAGTTATTATTTAATAACTTTTTTGTAATTGACTTACATTTTTTTTAAACGGTTTATTATTCAGGGGAATGTTGGCAATAGAAAACAATTTTTCTTTTTTCTCTAGGAGGCGCAGAACTTAATTTGTTATTAATATTTTATAAACAAATTATATATAAAACTATTAAAAATAAAAATTATTTTTGAATACTTGGTTTCATGACGAAGAAAACCCATTTTGGTATTTTAAAATCGGTCAACTGGATCCCGAGAAAAATGTTTTTTTAATTAAGACTACAAAAAAACTAAATTATTATTAATAACATTAACAAAAAATTTTTTTTTGTTCTAAAATTTTCAGGGTCTTTCTTTTACTCTACAAGGAGTTAAAAAAAATTATTTTAGATGAAAAACAAAATTATTTTTTTTAAAGTGATCCGATTGAGAAATTCTGACCTATTATATTTCTATCCCTATTAATATAAAATCATTTCTCCGCTGCCGCCGCTGATTTGGAAAATAAGAGCGCCCTATACTCTATTTAAAACAACTCAAATTCTAAGGGCACTATATTATATTTAAGATAACTCCAGGTCGATATATAGTTCAGTTTTTACCTATATTTTAACCTACAGGTCAAATTCTAGGGCCCCTTATATTATATCTAAGACAATTCCATGTACAAAAATAGGTCAATTTTAACCTACTAGTCACTTTTACTTGCGCGCTACGCGCACCCCCTTTGTTTCTGCTATTCAATATAAAAATATTTTAACATTGAAAAAGTTTCTAACATTACTCGGGGGTGTTTGGGGTCGCTGATTACGAATTTAGTCAGATTTCAAAAATTTAAAATGGCGGATTCAATATGGTGAAAACATTTTTGAAAAATTTATCGGATCCGTTTAAAACTCGTTACTTGGGGGTTTCGGTGTCGCTGATTACGAATTTGAAGTCAGATTTCAAAATTTCAAAATTGCGGATCCAATATGGCGGACACGTTTTTGAAAAATTTATCGGATTCGCTTAAATCTCGTTACTCGGGAGTTTTTGGAGTCGCTGAATACGAATTTAAAGTCTGATTTCAAAATTCAAATATACAAAAACGTGTTCGCCATATTGCGACCCCAAAAACCCCCGAATAACGAATTTCAAACGAATCCGATGAATTTTTCGGATTCGGATTCAGCAACCCAAAAAACATAAAGTCTACATAGTGAGACCCCCAGGTCAGAACTTTTATTTTTTTGTGTGACTGTGTTATCAATTAACTGGTTGATTTACTTATACATCTACACTCAGAAAATTTTGGGGACAATGCTGCTCCGGTAGGTGGCACTGCTGCGTTAAATGAAGAGCTGGAGCGCAACTTTACCTACGATTCCCAGCCGCCCCGGAAAAGGTAAGAATCTATTCTTATGGACTGTACTCCGTGCACATTGAACTGATCTTTACCTTTCAAAAGTCAGAATCAGCCCCTTGAGGAGTAGATGCTGCCTTTTGCCGGAGCGGCTGGGAATCGTGGACAGAGAGCGCCATCGACTCCCATGAATTCTCGCAGCTTCCCCAAAATTTTCTTAGTGTGCGATGAATTTTTTTTCAATTTGTCCATCCCTTAAAACAGTAGTATACTTGAAATAACTTGTTTCTTAAACCTCGCTTAACTCCAGTGGAGTTTACCTTTACCCCGAATTTTAGAAAAATTTCAAAATCTCGAGGTAAATGTAAACATTCAGTTTTAGGCGATTCAGGTGCATCAATATTTTTTTGTACCTCATAAAATTTTTCTAGGGAAGTAAAGTAACAAGTTCATGCAAAAGAAATCCGTCCATTTTACCTTTTAACAAGAAAAAATAAAAACTGACTTTAGATTTGTTATTTTATAAAATTCAAAATATCATAAGGCTGTATGATTAGTATGTTTAGCTAAGGGGTTAGTTTTGAGATAAGGGTTGAGGTGAAAAATTAAAACTGGTAGTCTACAAAATGATATTATAATTATTCAACGATTAATTTGAAAAAAGTTAAACATTTATTACTTTTATTAGTATTAGTATTAGTATTTTTGTTAATTAAATCGAAACAGGGATAATTTGGGGTTGAAAGTTGGACCTGAAATATTAGTAAGGGTATTTTTATTAGTGCCAATAATATTTAAACAATTTCTAATAAAAATTCACTGTAGCTTTTTCTGGTTCTGAGATATGGAAGCAACGTCAGATATTACATTTATTCCGTTTTAAGTAATTTTTGACACTCTCACCTTCTTGTTTAAACTTTAAAACTTAGTACTTTAATAAATAAAATCATCGTAAACAAATTGGCTGCCTTTATTCCCGTGTTACTTACGATATTTTTTATTCCTAATGCACAAAAGTGGCGATTTCAGATAGCAGACGACAGGGAGTAAAAGTCATTCACTTGTTCGACTTATATGAAAATGACGGCCGTTTTCTCCCTTAGGCAAAAATAACGCATGGGAACAGCGATTATGTTTGCAAATGGGAGAAAATGGACGCCCTTTTCATATGGTCGAACAAATGAGTGATTTTACTCCATGTCGTCAGCTATCTAAAAGCGCCATTTTTGTGCATATGGGATAAAAAAACAAATTTTTATACATGTTTTTCGAAAAATGACCACCATTTTGTCAGTTTTGCAAAAAGCAAAAATCGTGTAAAACTTCACACGCCAATATTTATTATTTAAACCTGAAAAAATGTACAAAAATAACCTTTTTTAGAATGGTATTTAGTTACATTCAGCGATAGTTTAAACAGTTATACAAATTAATAAATAATGATGGTGGTCATTTTCTTCACTAATAACCCTTCATGATTTCGATTAGCAGTCCAAAAATTCACATATTCTATTTGCATGATACTAAATTTATGCTAATAAATATTATTCTTAGCTTTCTTAAACATTTGTATATAATCCATTTGGTTGTTGAATCTTATTAAAAGAAAAATAATTTTTAAAATTAAAACATATTTTTTTATATTACATATGTATACCGAAAAAAGTTAAGTTTTCATAAATTTTATGTTACAAAATTTTTTTCTTTCCTTTAAAAATAGATGAACTTACATTTTGACCGGTACTGTAAATATTTCACATATTGAAAATTCCGATAACAAGAAATAATACCAGCCAGGTAGCAGTGAGAGGCCCAGAAGCGCTCACTGCTCACTGACTGGTATGGTCCTTTACGGCCGTGCGTAGCGGCAGGTGTTATATCCGGCTCCTTAATTATTCAAAAATTTCACTATAAACATAATTTTTTATATACATATTACTTCTAGTATCTCCTAAATATATTTTTACGGATTCAAATGAACGTACCCTCGATAATGCAACATACATCTGACCGTGATTAAATACATCTCTTCTTAAATCTATATATATTCTGTTAAATGTTTGTCCTTGAGACTTGTTAATAGTCATTGCAAAAGCTAATTTTATAGGAAATTGTCTTCTTTTAAAAGTAAACGGATATAAATTTTCACAATATAAAGTTACTCTATGTAAAAAGACAATATTTCCACTCTTATCTCCCGTTAATATTTGACATTTAATAACTTTATGTGATAAATCTAAAACAATTAACCTTGTTCCGTTACATAATCCTTCATTAATACTAAGATTTCTAATAAGCATTACAACGGAATTAATTCATAAATGTAATTCATGTGGTGGTAAAGAAGGTGGAGAGAGAGTATTTAAATATTCTGGTAATAAAGTTTCAAAAAATTTTCCATTATCACAATTTTCAGTAGAATCAATACTTTTATATATTTTTTCACCTTAACTGTCTAAGAGACAGTATCCCACTCTCTTATTAATATCATCAACGTCAACGTTTCTAGGTGCTAAAATTGCACACTCTGACAACTCCTGAAATTTATTCTGTTGTATGAACTGACAATACATTTCTTCTGCAATATCTACATTCCCTTTTTGAATAATATGTTCTGGTAATATAACATTATCATCTGCATCATTTAATTCACCATTGCCTACTTTAAGTAAAAAATCTACAAATTCCGTTTCTTGTGGTAAGGCTCTCATATTATCTGTTAATGTGTATTTTTTGAAATGTTTCCATAGTTTACTATTTTTTATTGATAAATTTGTTATGTTTATATTAAAAATAATATTTCAATTATAATCGTGGTTTGAAGATCGAGCGATGTACCTTCGGAAGTTGTTAGCAGTTTTCTCGCAAGATGGTAATTCTTGCGAAAATTATTTATTTGTGAGTTCGTTATTGCTTCAGCTCTATGGGAGCTGTTATGACGTTATTCTCAATTTAGAAGGATAGAAGAAAATATAGATTTAGAGTATAAGAATGTTTTATTTTAAAGAGAGTTATAGTTATAAAGGTAGGTGTAAAACAGATATTCTTACCAACTACTTACAGTTGTTGTATCAGTTTGAATAATGCACAAATACTAAAATACTACTTTCAAATATTTTATTTGAAAGGCAAACTTTTAAAATGAGTAAAAACGGGATTAGAACGATCCGTAACAATCGAAAACCGTATTGAAACTCAAAGCTTTACATAAAGACACTGATTATTTTGAGTATCTCGATTTGTAAGAACTTGTCTTAAATGCAGAATTCGACGGCATGCATAATTTAACAGACTATGTCTTTTATACGATTACAAAATAATTCAAAAGGGCATCTGCCTGATGGGACAAGATCTCTGGTTACTTCGGTAAGAGAACGGAAGAAAATGACGATTCGGAAGAGGGCTTTCCGGTTTTTATGTAATAGTCCCCACTTGCGGAAAAAGGGCGCAATGTAATGAGTAGCCAATACGGATGTTTAGAAAAATGAATGTCGTCTTCCAGACCAATCTGGAGCCGAGTTATTTTAGTTAACCAATCAAATTTAACCGAACAGGCCCTAGGTTATTGAACTTTGGTATGAGTGGGGTCACTATGCGTTGGATATCCCTCTTTAGAGTCGTTCTTATATAATACAAAATCGAAGAATTATTAAAGTATTATATAAGTTGATTTTTGTTACTAACAATTCATACGTATACCCATGCATAGTCACGATAATAATATAAAATTAATAATATAAATTTATAATATAACAATAACTCATACATATGTTTTACCATGAATATAATTTTTGCTGGCGAAGAATCTATTTATAATTAATGTCCACACATACAACCATATAGTGATAATAATGTAGTTAGTTATCACATTTGTCGTATGAATATCTAATTGTTTAAACAATTACATTTTTGGTTTGGTTTCGTCTAGAAATCTCGTTTAATTATGATAAGGTGAATTAGAGAACATGTACAGAAGATGAGTAATACTCTGAGGTCAACAGGAGTTATCAAGCATTCTTTCACATTTCTCTTATTCTTTACCGGCGCTATGAACTATCATTTAGAGTGTCAATTTATGATTATTTTTACTGCACGTTCTAATGAGTAATGCTTAACACTCC
Organism: Leptopilina drosophilae; assembly: GCA_032873175.1. NCBI lineage: Eukaryota > Metazoa > Arthropoda > Insecta > Hymenoptera > Figitidae > Leptopilina > Leptopilina drosophilae. Next base: position 15,786,402 of record CM065480.1, on the reverse strand, counting down.
TGATGCTGACAAGTGTATGCTCATAAATACAGTTTATGCATACACTTTTATGTATTCATAACAACCAAATATTAGAGTTTAAAAAAAAGGTTACTACAAACGTAACAAATTAACTATTTCTGATCTAGTACCCCGTTCTTTAATTGGTAAAGTTTGTCGAAAATCTCCGCCTAGAATTACAATTTTACCACCAAAAGGTTAATTGGAATTCATTATATATCTTAATAGATAATCCATAATTTCTAAAGCATATTTTGGAGCCATTGGTGCTTCATCCCAAATAAAGACATTTATATTTTTTAAAAAAAGGCCTTCTTTAGATTAAACTTTAATGTTTGAAGATGAATCACTGTATAATGGAACGGGTAAACCTAAAACTTTATGAACAGTTTTTCCATTAGGAAGCAGAGTCGCAGCTATACCTGTAAATGCCATGTTGCAAACATTTATTCCTTTACTTCTTAACAAATGCCATAGCGTAATGTATAAAAATGTTTTTCCAGATCCTCCACAACCATCAACATATAAACACTTAGAACTATCAAAAGAAGAATCCTTTAGGGCATCAAGTACATAATCAACTACAAATTTTTGTTTTACATTTAATTTAGCATAATTATGTTCTCCTATGTTAATATGTTCTGCAATACTTATATCATTAACTTGTTGATTAAGAATTTCATCTTGTATATCTAACAATCCCTGAAAGTCAGTTAAATTATATCCTTCGTTAAATAACATTGTTTTAATATTTCTATAAGCACTTTGTTCAGCATCAATGTCGTTAGTTTTTGAATAATCTTCTGACATTTGACCCTTAAATTGTTCCCAAAGTTTATCCGGTTGTACAGGATGACAATGAATTAAAATTCTTATAAATGATTGGCGAAGTGAATAAGGCATCATCCATAATGCAGCTTCTTCCATTGTTCTAATCCACTCACTATCATCTTCTACAAGTCCTAATGCCAAACAAGCAGATGTAAAAGATTCATGAACAACTCCATTAACTGTTCTCAAACTTACAAAAGAAGTTGCTCCTTTTACTGTAAGCAATAATAGTCTAAGATTAAATAACTCTAATTGATTTGGATTAACTGAATACATTCTTCCCAAAACTTTTTCTCAACGAATTCTTTGTTTTCATTCAAGAGATTTTGTTATCCATGTATAATGCTCTGGTATTTCTGAATAATAATACTTTTGAGCATTACTATCCCGTTGGTTAAGTTTAAAGTAATCCAGAAGTTTTGTATTTTTATTTAAATCGAAAGAAATACCGTTACTATCTTTTTCTTCTCGAATAAAAACATTCTGTTCATTTGGCAAATGTATGGGCAAGCGATTAACGCTATGACTCTTTTTTCCTAAAGGTTTACTTAGAATTCTCCAAACTGCATCAACTGGACCAACATATCTATTTTCTTCATAATGATTTATTTCATTATGATTAATAGTTTCATCATCATTCGCATTTGTGATAATAGTAGATGCAGCGTCATGCCCTTTGAGAATATATTTACATAAATATTTAACAGACTTGATACTCGAAACTATTTCTACATTAATATGGCAATTAAATATTTTTGAAAGTTTAGGACAATACGGAACAACATTAGAATTATCAACAATAAATCCATTTGGTCGTTCATACACTTTATTATTTCTTCGACGACAATGAACATAACAATTTTCTTCAATTGTAGTTTCTTCTTGGTAACTTTTTGGAAATTTTTTTGAACATTTTCCATCAATTAAACACCAATCTCCACAAGGACCATGAATATTATTTTGCATTATTAATTTATGTAAAATAGGATTATTATTTTCATCGGGAATCTCTGCAGAAATATAACGATCAACACTTTCAACTGTTAATATTTTAGAATTTTCTTTCAATATAACTAACAAATGAATGTGTGGCAATCCTCGCTTTTGAAATTCAATAACATAAACATAAGATTTGACCTCTCCAAATAACTTATTATCAACAATATGTTTAAGTAAATGTTTTACTTTTAATGCGAATACTCTAGTTACAATGTCAGGTCTATCAGCAGCAGTTTGATGGGGTAATAAATTTTCCTGTATCTCTTTCCAATTTGGATTACACGTCATCGTAATAAATAAATCTAGTCTACCATGACGAGCAACAATAGCCATCGAATCCTTATATTGTTGCATCATATTGCGAGGTGATCCAATAAAAGTGGAAGGCAATATAAACGTTTTTCCCAGGTGTACATCATTTTCCAACTCATGATTGTTTAAATAATCGATCAATCCTTTATATGTTTCACTTCTTAATTGAGCTTGATTATTTGTACAAAATCTTAATCTATCTTTTTCTATTTTTACATAATTGTCAACCACCCATTGTTGAAACAATCTACCCCCATATAAAAATGGATTAAATTCCTCATCTCTTATAGCAATTTTGTATTTAATATAGGCAGATCTAGAAATAGTACGATTTCTAATTCTATAATCACTTTCACTACAAATCATATTAATATTATAACCCTTATTTCCAAGTGGATAAAATATAGGATAAATCCATGGTTCAACATTGGGATCTAAATTGCTAACCAATTTTAATTCCTTTGTAGATTTATTATAAACCGTTACATAAGATTCTGGTATTTCTCCCTCAGAGTTTGTATTAAAAATTGCAGCAACTTCATTAAAACTTTGAAAATTATATGTATTTTTATCAAAACCTTTTTTTTAAAGTGAACAACAATTGTAATTCAGGAATTTCTTCATTTTTTTGTCTTGCTAATTCAGTTTCTATTCTAATTACCTCTGACATCATCATGTAAGATTTTGTGTATGCATTAGAATTTCTCATAATATTTTCTATAGATTTTAAAATGTCTTCATCCAAATTGTCGTTACTTTTCAATCTGTATCTGATTGATTCCTCAGGGTCATAAATAAATAATTGACCAAAACATGGATCTTCACCTTTATCCGGATATAAAGCACTATTAATTTGATAATAAATTTGACCTTGAATTTTGTAACAGAATGGTCCTCTTCTTCTTCTATTAAAATTAATTACATTAGCATTTAAAGATGCAAAAGAAAAAGAATTATTGTACAGCCTTATATTCTTTTTAAAATGACCAGATTTTTCATGAAGCCCTTCTAGCAAAAGCTTTAATTCATCTGGATATTGTATGGAAGTTAAAACATCACCTCCATGACTACAACAGTTATTAAAACTAACTTTTCTACCAGCAACTTGTTAATCTTTAAAATGTTTAGCTTGACAATGTGTGCAATAATAATTCATTGGACCTAGATAATTTTCAACATTATCATTATTTAGAAACGAGTAGATATGCAAATTATGTAAAGGAAGACACTCTTATGAATTTTGTTTTGGAAAGAGAAAGAAATCATGGTTAAATTTGAAGAGACATAGTCTTATGTCAGTTTTATTGTAAGAGACAAAATAAGGAACAGTAAGATTTTCAGACGAAGATATTTTTATGGCAGTTGTAATTGTGTAGAAAAAGATAAACAATTTCAGACGAAGAAGTTCTTATGTTATTCTTCCCTGATAGAGGGAGAAAAGACTAGCGTTAAATCGTTAGTTTTCTTCCGAAAAGTATTGCCTTAAAGAGAGAGACCTCAAAGATTTCCTCAATAACAAAGACCCTATTGTATGAAGGGTTTGTATTGTCCATATTGTACACCTCGATTTCCATTATATATATATATATATATATATATCCAAAGTGGCGGTCAAATTTAAAAAAAATAATTTGATTTACCTGAAACTTCTTACTCTGGGATTTTCAGAGTCGCTGATTACAAATTTGAAGTCAGATTTTATAAATTTAAAATGGAAGACCCAATATGGCGGCCGAATTTAAAAAAATTTATTCGATTTACCTGTAACATCTTACTCGGAGGTTTTCAGGGTCGCTAATTATGAATCTGAAGTCAGATTTAAAAAATTCAAAATGGTGGATCCAATATAGCGGTCGAATTTTAAAAAATTAATTCGATTTACCTGAAACTTCTTACTCGGAGGTTTTCAGGGTCGCTAATTATGAATCTGAAGTCAGATTTAAAAAATTCAAAATGGCAGATTCAATATAGCGGCCCAATTTTAAAATATTCATTCGATTTACCTGAAACTTCTTACTTGGGGTTTTCACGGTCATATATATATGGGCATATTTCTAAAACTTTTAAACTTTCAGGTATTGGATAACTTAATTTTTCTTTTCAAGACACAATCTTGAAATAAATTTTATAGTTTTGTGCATTGATCGAATAGTAGAAAAAACATTGCGATACTCATTTCTACACATTGTTAACCCTCCTGTGTATGAATTTAACCCCAAGAAAATGTTTCTAAATGCATTGATTTTTAATAAAGTTGGATTTTCACATCAATCGGTATCTTGGGGTTTTTAGAGTAGCTGATTATGAATATGATGTTAATTTTTCAAAATTCAAAATGGCGGATCCAATATAGCGGACGAAATTTTAAAAAAAATTAATGGGATTCCACAGCATTGGATATTTAGGGGTTTTTGGGGTCGCTGATTATGATTCTGTAGTCGGATTTTGAAAATTCCAAATGGCGTATCCAATATGTCGGATGAAAATTAAACAAAAAATTAATTTTCACAAAAGTGGGTATGAAGGGGTTTTTGAAGTGGCTAATTATTATGAATCTGAATTTCGTTTTTTAAAAATTTTAAAAGTGGTTTCAAAATGTCATAAAAATTATTGATATTTTAAATACGGGTTTTAAAATATTTTTGGATTAATTATAATTAAAAAACAATAGAAGTAAATAAATAACCACGAGATATAATTATTTTAATATTCTAAAAAAATTTCTAGTTTGACTTAAATGTTTTATTATCATCTAAATCTATATTTTCATATTTTCTTTGGAACAGAAATATTCAAATTTGAATTTATACTATTATTTACCAGTTTTAACTCATTTTGAATTTGATGATTTAATACTGTTTCACAATAATTTCTTTGACATAGAGTATTTTTTGTTTTTGACAAAGTACTTCTATCACTGTTTATATTTTTCAATTTAAGGTTTTGAGCATATTCTATTTTAGATTCACCTTGAAGTTTTTTCTTAGTTGAAGTGTGCACTTCACCTGAATAATTCACATTATCAATTTTACATTTCAGTTTTTGCCTATCACGATAATTTTTTTGAATTTCAGCCCTATTTTGTTCGAGTGTTGTTGACGCATTATTCTTTCATCTATTTTATTTAATACTCTTGTTAAAGAAATGGAAGTGTGTGCTTCCTCTAAATAATTTGCATTATCAATTTTATGTTTTAATTTTTGCCTATCACGATAATTTTTTTGAATTTCAGCCCTACTTTGTTTAAGGGGAGATTCCACTGATTTTTTTTTTTTGAATACCAAAATTATTTTTTTTAATTTTTGGTTAGTATGATTATCTAAAAATACGAGAAAAATAGTCTGAAGCGATAAGAATAGACTCGCTAGCAGGAGAGTAGGAATAACATCACCTTTCCACCTCGAAAATTCATGTTTTTTCATTAATTACCTAACTGCAATTTGTTTATTTTTAAATTTACATTTTTTCGTTTCGCACCGCTTGAAAGAGTAGTTCTTAAGTAATAAGAAATGTCTACTGTTACGTATCAAATGTTATGTATATAACTTTAAGTTAAATTTTTGTATTTTTGGTCCTTCAAACTTTAAACGCGTTTTTCTCGAAACTACACATTTTCAACTTGTTTACACTCTCATTTTTACAATTTTCTACGAAATAACTTGCAATTTGGACAGCATGCTCCTTGAATGTGTAGTTTTCGTGTAAACTAGGATATTTCAGATCCATTAATATTTATAAAAGTTATTAACAATTTAAGTTGCAAAATTATGGCCGAAAAATTAAAAAGTCTGCCATTTGGTTATTTTTCAATAAATTTTTTTTGTTCTAGTTTACACGATAGCCATAATGGTATAGATTAAGAAAATTTTTGACTTTTTTAGTTTAGATTAATTGTCGCCGAGAAAAAATGTAAACAACTTTTAGAGGGGACCACTTTCGGCAGCCATTTTCTAAGACTCCATTAAAAAAATAAATAAATAAAAAATGGTTTTTATTACTGTAACACAAGTATTTTATTGTAAAAAAAGTTTAACAAAGAAATATTTATTTTACTACCTATAAAAAAATTTTTTAAAAAAACCTTAATTTCTGTGGAATCTCCCCTTAACTGTTGTTGATGCAATACTCCCTTTATTAATTTTATTTATTATTCTCGGGAAAGAAATTTCTTTCTTCATAGAGTTTTTAGAAAAGTTAGATTCTCCATACATAAGTTGAATTTATTTTTCATTTAAAAGGCAATTCCAGTCATTCACAACTATGCAAGATCTACTATTAGAAAGTTGTTCAGAGGGAAATTCACTTAAACTATTGCCTTTAAACATTAACATTAAATGATTTCTCATATTGCAATAATAGTAATGAACAGAGTGGGGCATAATATTAAAAAATAACGATGTTGCGAATGCAATTGCACATACTCCACAAGAAAGACTGTATTCTGGTTGCTGATCAACAGTGGTGAAAACTACTGGTGGTTCAAAAGGATATAATCTAATTAAATAATTTCTTTTATCATGATTTAAACAGTTTTTATTAAGACTATCAATAATGTAAAGACATCTTCCATCATAATAAGTACAAATCCAATGACCAAATTTATAAGATCCACTAAAAAGTATTTGAATGTGCTGCTTGTTTTCTCGATTGGAACTATCAAATCAAGTGTTTGTAAACACAAAGTATTTTGCATATTATAAAAAAAATTTGATTGTCTTCCTAATAGCTTTTGAAATTCATACATATGATCATTATTTAGCATTGCTCCTTCAGTGCCAACTATACTTAAATCATGAGTAGTCAAATTAACAGTTTCTCCTTTGTTAGACATTGTTCTTTTTATTTTAGAAAAATATTTACATATATTTCGTTATCCAATATAATCAATTTCCAATTTTGCCTTTCATCCAATTTAACAAATTTCTAATTTTGTATCTTATCAAATTTAACCAATTTCCAGCTTTATTTACCCAACATAACCAATTTCCAAGTTTGCCTTTTAACCAATTCCCAATTGTTTTTAATCCAATTTAACCAATTTATAAATTTTCCTTTTATCCAATGTAACCAATTTCCAAGTATGCCTTTTATCCAATATAATCACTTAAAAAATTTGCTTTTTATCTAATTTAACCAATTTTCAAATTATCCTTTTATCCAATAAATCCAATTTTATCTGATATAACCAATTTCCAAATTATTCTTTTATCCAATAAATCCAATTTTATCTAATATAACCAATTTCCAAATTTTCCTTTTATCCAATTTAACCTATTTCCAAATTTGCCTTTATACAATTTAACTAATTTCTAAATTTTCCTTTTATCGAATATAACCAATTTCCAAATGTTTTTAATCCAATTTAACCAATTTATAAATTTTCTTTTTATCCAATATAGCCAATTTCCAAGGATACCTTTTATCCAATATAATCACTTTTCAAATTTGCATTTTATCTAATATAACCAATTTTCAAATTATCCTTTTATCCAATAAATCCAATTTTATCTAATATAACCAATTTCCAAATTTTCCTTTTATCCAATTTAACCTATTTCCAAATTTGCCTTTTATACAATTTAACTAATTTCTACATTTTCCTTTTATCCAATATAACCAATTTCCAAATTTGCCTTTTAACCAATTACCAAATGTTTTTAATCCAATTTAACCAATTTATAAGTTTTCTTTTTATCCAATGTAACCAATTTTTAAGTATGCCTTTTATCCAATATAATCAGTTTCCAAATTTTCTTTTTATCTAATATAACCAATTTTCAAATTATCCTTTTATCCAATAAATCCAATTTTATCTTATATAACCAATTTCCAAATTATCCTTTTATCTAATAAATCCAATTTTATCTAATATAACCAATTTCCAAATTTTCCTTTTATCCAATTTAACCTATTTCCAAATTTGCCTTTATACAATTTAACTAATTTCTAAATTTTCCTTTTATCCAATATAACCAATTTCCAAATGTTTTTAATCCAATTTAACCAATTTATAAATTTTCTTTTTATCCAATATAGCCAATTTCCAAGTATACCTTTTATCCAATATAATCACTTTTCAAATTTGCTTTTTATCTAATATAACCAATTTTCAAATTATCCTTTTATCCAATAAATCCAATTTTATCTAATATAACCAATTTCCAAATTTTCCTTTTATCCAATTTAACCTATTTCCAAATTTGCCTTTTATACAATTTAACTAATTTCTACATTTTCCTTTTATCCAATATAACCAATTTCCAAATTTGCCTTTTAACCAATTACCAAATGTTTTTAATCCAATATAACCAATTTATAAGTTTTCTTTTTATCCAATGTAACCAATTTTTAAGTATGCCTTTTATCCAATATAATCACTTTCCAAATTTTCTTTTTATCTATTATAACCAATTTTCAAATTATCCTTTTATCCAATAAATCCAATTTTATCTTATATAACCAATTTCCAAATTATCCTTTTATCCAATAAATCCAATTTTATCTAATATAACCAATTTCCAAATTATCCTTTTATCCAATAATAACTAAATTCCAAATATAACCAATGTCAAATTTTATCTCTTATCCCAAATTTCAAATTACACAAAAATTTTAACTTAATTAATTAACACTATATTTATATTTACAAATTTTTCACTAACACTTACTATTCACTAAATCACATTTAACTAATTTACTTAAATATAACCAAATTCCAAATTTTTCTTTTATGCAATATAACCAATTTCTAATTTTTTCTTTTATTCAATATTCCTGTTATACAAAATAACCAATTTCAAATTTTATCTCTTATCCCAAATTTCAAATTTCACAAAATTTTTAACTTAATTAATTAACACTATACTTATATTCACAAGTTTTTCACTAACACTTACTATTCACTAAATCACAATTCACTAATTTACTTATTACACTTTATATTCACTCACGTATAGTGAGTGAATTTACTAACAATGATAAATAAAAAAATTTAATTGAATGCTATACGTAACGTATAAGGAACGTGTCACATACACTTAGAAAATATTCTACAATATTATCACTTTCGATAAACTGAAAATTTCGTCCTTATTTGGGGGTAAGCGCTAAGTGTGAGTGCGAGCGAGCGTCCCTTTAAAGACGCATAAGAGTGTCTTCTTCGCACTCATAGATTGATGTATATATATATATATATATATATATATATATATATAGAGGCCTGTATTCGACCCTAAGAAGGATTACGAACCCTTAAACAATAGCCTTTGTAAGAGGGATTACCTCGGATAACCCAGGTATATTTTCTTTCTTCCTTCATCGGAAGGAAAACTATAGATAAAAGTCTATTATATATACTAGTCACTTTTACTTGCGCGCTGCGCGCGCCCCCTTTCTTTCTGCTATTCAATATATAAATATTTTAACATTGAAAAAGTTTCTAACATTACTCGGGGGTGTTTGGGGTCGCTGATTACGAATTTAGTCAGATTTCAAAAATTTAAAATGGCGGATTCAATATGGTGGAAACGTTTTTGAAAAATTTAGTGGATTCGTTTAAAACTCGTTACTTGGGGGTTTCGGTGTCGCTGATTACGAATTTGAAGTCAGATTTCAAAAATTCAAAATTGCGGATCCAATATGGCGGACACGTTTTTGAAAAATTTATCGGATTCGCTTAAAACTCGTTACTCAGGAGTTTTTGGAATCGCATGAATACGAATTTAAAGTCTGATTTCAAAATTCAAATATACAAAAACGTGTTCGCCATATTGCGACCCCAAAAACCCCCGAATAACGAATTTCCAACGAATCCGATGAATTTTTCGGATTCGGATTCAGCAACCCAAAAAACATAAAGTCTGTATAGTGAGACCCCCAGGTCAGAACTTTTATTTTTTTTGTGTGGCTGTGTTATCAATTAACTGGTTGATTTACTTATACATCTACACTCAGAAAATTTTGGGGACAATGCTGCTCCGGTAGGTGGCACTGCTGCGTTAAATGAAGAGCTGGAGCGCAACTTTACCTACGATTCTCAGCCGCCCCGGAAAAGGTAAGAATCTATTCTTATGGACTTTACTCCGTGCACATTGAACTGATCCTTACATTTCAAAAGTCAGAATCAGCCCCTTGAGGAGTAGATGCTGCCTTTTGCCGGAGCGGCTGGGAATCGTGGACAGAGAGCGCCAGCGACTCCCATGAATTCTCGCAGCGTCCCCAAAATTTTCTCAGTGTACGATGAATTTTTTTTCAATTTGTCCATCCCTTAAAACAGTAGTTTACTTGAAATAACTTGTTTCTTAAACCTCGCTTAACTACAGTGGAGTTTACCTTTACCCCGAATTTTTGAAAAATTTCAAAATCTCGAGGTAAATGTAAACATTCAGTTTTAGGCTATTCAGGTGCATCAATATTTTTTTGTACCTCATAAAATTTTTCTAGGGAAGTGAAGTAACAAGTTCATGCAAAAGAAATCCGTCCATTTTACCTTTTAACAAGAAAAACTAAAAACTGACTTTAGATTTGTTATTTTATAAAATTTCAAATATTATAAGGCTGTATGATTAGTATGTTTAGCTAAGGGGTTAGTTTTGCGATAAGGGTTGAGGTGAAAAATTAAAACTGGTAGTCTACAAAATGATATTATAATTATTCAACGATTAATTTGAAAAAAGTTAAACATTTATTACTTTTATTAGTATTAGTATTAGTATTTTTGTTAATTAAATCGAAACAGGGATAATTTGGGGTTGAAAGTTGGACCTGAAATATTAGTAAGGGTATTTTTATTAGTGCCAATAATATTTAAACAATTTCTAATAAAAATTCACTGTAGCTTTTTCTGGTTCTGAGATATGGAAGCAACGTTAAATATTACATTTATTCCGTTTTAAGTAATTTTTGACACTCTCACCTTCTTGTTTAAACTTTAAAACTTAGTACTTTAATAAATAAAATCATCGTAAACAAATTGGCTGCCTTTATTCCCGTGTTACTTACGATATTTTTTATTCCTAATGCACAAAAGTGGCGATTTCAGATAGCAGACGACAGGGAGTAAAAGTCATTCACTTGTTCGACTTATATGAAAATGACGGCCGTTTTCTCCTTTAGGCAAAAATAACGCATGGGAACAGCGATTATGTTTGCACATGGGAGAAAATGGACGCCATTTTCATATGGTCGAACAAATGAGTAACTTTACTCCATGTCGTCAGCTATCTAAAAGCGCCATTTTTGTGCATATGGGATAAAAAACAAATTTTTATACATGTTTTTCGAAAAATGACTACCATTTTGTCAGTTTTGCAAAAAGCAAAAATCGTGTAAAACTTCACACGCCAATATTTATTATTTAAACCTGAAAAAATGTACAAAAATAACCTTTTTTAGGGCGTTTAAAGTGGGTAGATCTCTTAATAAAAACATTAATCCTGAAGCCTGTACTTACACGACTAAAATACTCATAACTCCGTTAATTTTGCTATAATTAACTTGAAATTTTTACACAATATTCTGGAGATATTATACAATCATTAAAAAAATTCTAAGAAAATGCAATGAAAAATTTTAAAACCTTACCCCCCTTAAGAAAAACTGGGAAAAGGGGAAATCTTAATATTTTAGAAGATTTTTATTACTTTAAGGAGATAGAAAACAGATAATAGAGTTAATTAAAAAAGAAGACTATAATAAGAATGGTATTTACTTACATTCAGCGATAGTTTAAACAGTTATACAAATTAATAAATAATGATGGTGGTCATTTTCTTCACTAATAACCCTTCATGATTTCGATTAGCAGTCCAAAAATTCACATATTCTATTTGCATGATAATAAATTTATGCTAATAAATATTATTCTCAGCTTTTTTAAACATTTGTATATAATCCATTTGGTTGTTGAATCTTATTAAAAGAAAAATAATTTTTAAAATTAAAACATATTTTTTTATATTACATATGTATACCGAAAAAAGTTTAGTTTTCATAAATTTTATGTTACAAAATTTTTTTCTTTCCTTTAAAAATAGATGAACTTACATTTTGACCGGTACTGTAAATATTTCACATATTGAAAATTCCGATAACAAGAAATAATACCAGCCAGGTAGCAGTGAGAGGCCCAGAAGCGCTCACTGCTCACTGACTGGTATGGTCCTTTACGGCGGTGCGTAGCGGCAGGTGTTATATCCGGCTCCTTAATTATTCAAAAATTTCACTATAAACATAATTTTTTATATACATATTACTTCTAGTATCTCCTAAATATATTTTTACGGATTCAAATGAACGTACCCTCGATAATGCAACATACATCTGACCGTGATTAAATACATCTCTTCTTAAATCTATATATATTCTGTTAAATGTTTGTCCTTGAGACTTGTTAATAGTCATTGCAAAAGCTAATTTTATAGGAAATTGTCTTGTTTTAAAAGTAAACTGATATAAATTTTCACAATATAAAGTTACTCTATGTAAAAAGACAATATTTCCACTCTTATCTCCCGTTAATATTTGACATTTAATAACTTTATGTGATAAATCTAAAACAATTAACCTTGTTCCGTTACATAATCCTTCATTAATACTAAGATTTCTAATAAGCATTACAACGGAATTAATTCTTAAATGTAATTCATGTGGTGGTAAAGAAGGTGGAGAGAGAGTATTTAAATATTCTGGTAATAAAGTTTCAAAAAAATTTTCCATTATCACAATTTTCAGTAGAATCAATACTTTTATATATTTTTGCACCTTAACTGTCTAAGAGACAGTATCCCACTCTCTTATTAATATCATCAACGTCAACGTTTCTAGGTGCTAAAATTGCACACTCTGACAACTCCTGAAATTTATTCTGTTGTATGAACTGACAATACATTTCTTCTGCAATATCTACATTCCCTTTTTGAATAATATGTTCTGGTAATATAACATTATAATCTGCATCATTTAATTCACCATTGCCTACTTTAAGTAAAAAATCTACAAATTCCGTTTCTTGTGGTAAGGCTCTCATATTATCTGTTAATGTGTATTTTTTGAAATGTTTCCATAGTTTACTATTTTTTATTGATAAATTTGTTATGTTTATATTAAAAATAATATTTCAATTAGATAGATAGATAGATATTTATTTGTTATAAATCACATAAGATCATACAAAGGAGTATTTTACATGAGCCGAACAAGCAATAAATAAAATGACAATTTTCTCACTGCGTGTATATAGATACATGACAACATTTACAAGCAACACTAGATTAAAATAACGTTCAAATATTCATAAATGAGACCTCACTTTCCCTAATTTTCAACATTTCTATAATTATGTGTACTATTTTTTTAATCAAGGAGGGGTCATTCGAATTAAAATCTAAGAGCCATTTATCAGGTAAACCCGATGCATTGGTGAAAATTTCTGTATATTTATATCGAACTACATTATAAAGAGGACATAACGACAACATGTGTATTAAATTTTCTTCTTCTAATTTACAAAAGGGGCAGAGATCATTTATTGGCACCGAGTATTTTATTTTTTTAACAATAATTCTAGGATTATATACATTTAAAAGCCTTATTTGTGCCCAGATTCGCCTATAAAAAAGTGGGATTTTTTTGTTAATATATGAATCACCTGTTGACTGCAATGGCAAACACTTCAAGATTTGACAAAAACTAGTTGTTTCAATATATTCCCTGTCTTCCCTCCTCAAATCGTCTCCAAACCTCTCGAGCATTAAATCTGCCATCTCGGTAATATTTGTTAATGAATTAGTATTCCAAATATTTTTAAAATCAGATTGGTCAAAAGTTTCCGAAACCTTCAAGTACCAATTTAACTCTACAACATGTGATCCTGTCTTAGCAAAACGTATTAGTTCTTCTGCGCATATCCTAGGGTATCTTGTCTGGTCCATTTTATTCAATTTTTTAAACCATGTTAAAATTGTCTTAAAAATTGTGTACTTCAATGGGATAGTATTTGTCTCAACTCGAACAACTTTGTTTGGACTGTTTCTTGGAATATTCAATATTTTTTTTAAAAAGGAAATTTGTAATTGTTCTAAACTATCCAAGAAATCCAAAGCCCATACTAAGACACCATAGGACAACACATTTAGAACAAAACTTTGGAAAAGGTTCTTGTAGGTTTCCCAATTGTCCGCTTTCAGATTGTGAATAATCCCCAAACATGACGAGATAGCAAGTTTGGCTGTAGAAGCTACTTTTTGGTTCATGCTCGAGAAGTCCAAGGACTCCGAGAAGATAAGACCCAAATAATTAAAATGATTCACAACCTCTATTGACTCTTCTTCAAATTTAAAAGATTTAATGTTATTAGAATTTTTTTTTATTAGTAAAAATCATTATTTTTGTTTTATCTATATTTACGTTTAACTAATTTAATTTACAATAAAGGGATAGTGCTTTTAATTTGCGGGAACATTCCATCGGAGTATTAGCAAAAATGACTAGGTCATCAGCAAAGGCTAACAAAAATATTTCCACCGTATGGTTAATCACTATTCCACTGCATCCCTCCTTGATTAATTATTCCCCAAAAATTTGTTGAATCTTTTGATTTACTTAATGCGTCTACTCTGTTTAATTCATATTCAGTTTTTTTATTGTAAACTAATTTCTTAAATTGACTTTTTGAATTTAAATACATTTTTTTACAATTACCTAAAAAATGCTCTTTTTTACATTTTTTTTTTAAATTTTTTAATTCAATTTTTTTATTTGAGCATTCTTCACCAAACCATGGTTTTTTTGAAAAAGAAAAACAATTGAGTTTTGGTCTTACTGGTATTTTCATATTCAGGGCAGAAGCTGCACTGTTTATTGCTGCATTAAGAACTACATTCATCGATTCGCAGTCCTGAGTCACGCTAGAGTCATCAAAATAAGAAGACATTAAATGATAAAATTCTTCTGCTTTACTTTTATCGAAATTTAATCTGTACTGTTCTAGATTTTTGGTTTTTTCAATTTTTTTATTACATTTACTTATTATTATGCAAACAAATTCAACCACTACAGGAAAATGATCAGAATTGGTTAATATTGGTAAAACCTTCAAGTCCTGAAATAAATTTAAACCACTCAATGAAACCCACACCAAGTCAATCACACTCTGTCCAATGTTATTAATCAATGTATAATTTCCTAAGTGGTCACCTTCTGATCTACCATTTATTAATAAAAATCCAAAAGCTTCAAGTGTTTGTACTAGAAGTTTACCATTGCCATTATAAACTTTATCTAAAGATGACCTCTCGTGATTAAAATTAATGTCGTACACCACCTCATTTCCTACTTGATTCAGAAGAGCCACCCTACAGTTAAAATCACCCCCCAATATGAATGGGTGATTTGAATATTCATTTGATATTTTTATTAAACTATTTTTTAAATTAGTCAAAAAGGATTGAAAATTAACAAGGGGAGAGCAATAAACAACTCCCAAAATAAAACTATTATTACAATTTTTATTAACCAAAATGAAAATATAATTATCTGCTCTTAAAATTTCTTTTAATGTATAATACTTTTTTCTGAACAAAATTAAAATTCCACCACTGGCTTTTCCGAAATTTGCAACCCTCTTGGCTGGTACATTTATGTAATTAAGGTTACCTGGAATATTTAATTCCTGCCTCTCAAACCAAGTTTCACACAAGCATATAATGTTTGAATCATTTACACTGCTAGAGATGTCCTTGATATTTGTAAAACCACTACAGTTCCAAAAAATGCAATTCCCAGTTTCAGAGTAGATATCAGAATGCAAGTCTTCTCGGGAACGATGTGTTGCACTCCCCCCCGTCGATTTCGAAAGATGAGCTGTTCTTTCTACACTCGGTTTCAGTTGGTACGATGCCCTCTCTTCAAATGATCTCAATATTTGATACTGTACATTGAGTGTCACTGGGCTCTCGATATTTTCTTTCTCATTGGGTTTCGTAGTCGGTGAATTGAAGAAATCCAGCAATTTTCTATTTGTTTTTGTCTCCTGTGTATGTTTAGACGGTCGACCTCGAGACCTTTTTCCCTGATCAGAGTTAGGCGATTGTTGTTCCAAAGCTCTCTTTACGCAACGCTTCTTATTGTCCTTCAGGAAATTATCAACATTTTCAAATTGAACCTCGGTTCCATCAATGCAAATTTTATTGTTTCTTATCGTTGCATCAATATTTCGGTCCACCAGCTCTTGAACTTTCTGTTTCAATTTTCTTCTTGTCATTCTCTCCTCCTTCGAATAATCTCTCGAGATATTCAGATTCTTCGACTTAAATTCATTGACCTTAGAAAACATGTATTTTATCCATTTTACGCCCAAAAACTTAATTAAGATTCGACGTATCGATTCTTCTGATTTTTTCCCTAGTCGAAATGCGTCAATTATAGCATATTCGGGTATAGATAAATTCAACTTCTTAAAAATTTCCATGACATGCACATGAAGATCCACACTTGAAGCTTCCTTCTCTGGCACGTTGAACAGAACAATATTGTTTGCCCTCACTTGTGAACGAAGATAAGCATTGTCAGACTCCAATCTTCTCAACTTCTTCTCGAACTCCTCACATTTTGTAAAAATTTCCCTATTCTCTTTGTGCATAGAATGTACTTCTTTAACAAGATCATTGTGAGAATCGGTAAGCTTAGTTATTTCCTGTGTCAATTTTCCAATAACCGACACAAGTGTTTCCTGTTCGTATTCCATGTTAGATGTAGATGTACATAAAATTCTCACTTCAGATTGATATATAATCTTTAGTAAACAGAAGCAAGGAAACACTCCACAATCACTAAACAAGGGAAACAAATCACAAAAAGTCGAAAAGCACCAATATCAGAAAATAAAATGCACAGTCGCATGTAAAATAATTTTTGCGATACGCCCGAAATAAATAAAACTGTAGACAGTCACAACAAACACGTCTGTTCGGTATGCCGGCTCAAGAGAGACTCCTAATATTTCAATTATAATCGTGGTTTGAAGATCGAGCGATGTACCTTCGGAAGTTGTTAGCAGTTTTCTCGCAAGATGGTAAGTCTTGCGAAAATTATTTATTTGTGAGTTCGTTATTGCTTCAGCTCTATGGGAGCTGTTATGACGTTATTCTCAATTTAGAAGGATAGAAGAAAATATAGATTTAGAGTATAAGAATCTTTTATTTTAAAGAGAGTTATGGTTATAAAGGTAGGTATAAAACAGATATTCTTACCAACTACTTACAGTTGTTGTATCAGTTTGGATAATGCAAAAATACTTAATACTACTTTCAAAAAATTTAATTTGAAAGGCAAACTTTTAAAATGAGTAAAAACGGGATTAGAACGATCCGTAACAATCGAAAACCGTATTGAAAGTCAAAGCTTTTCATCAAGACCCTGATTATTTTGAGTATCTCGATTTGTAAGAACTTGTGTTAAATGCAGAATTCGACGGCACGAATAATTTAACAGACTATGTCTTTTATACGATTACAAAATAATTCAAAAGGGCATCTGCCTGATGGTAAAGATCTCTGGTTACTTCGGTAAGAGAACGGAAGAAAATGACGATTCGAAAGAGGGCTTTCCGGTTTTTATGTAATAGTCCCCACTTGCAGAAAAAGGGCGCAAAGTAATGAGTAGCCAATACGGATGTTTAGAAAAATGTATGTCGTCTTCCAGACCAATCTGGAGCCGAGTTATTTTAATTAACCAATCAAATTTAACCGAACAGGCCCTAGGTTATTGAACTTTGGTATGAGTGGGGTCACCATGCGTTGGATATCCCTCTTTAGAGTCGTTCTTATATAATACAAATTCGAAGAATTATTAAAGTATTATATAAGTTGATTTTTGTTACTAACAATTCATACGTGTACCCATGCATAGTCACGATAATAATATAAAATTAATAATATAAATTTATAATATAACAATAACTCATACATATGTTTTACCATGAATATAATTTTTGGTGGCGAAGAATCTATTTATAATTAATGTCCACACATACAACCATATAGTGATAATAATGTAGTTAGTTATCACACTTGTCGTATGAATATCTAATTGTTTAAACAATTACATTTTTGTTTTGGTTTCGTCTTAAAATCTCGTGTAATTATGATAAGGTGAATTAGAGAACATGTACATAAGATGAGTAATACTCTGAGGTCAACAGGAGTTATCAAGCATTCTTTCACATTTCTCTTATTCTTTACCGGCGCTATGAACTATCATTCAGAGTGTCAATTTATGATTATTTTTACTGCACGTTCTAACAAGTAATGCTTAACACTCCTGATGCTGACAAGTGTATGCTCATAAATACAGTTTATGAATACACTTTTATGTATTCATAACAACCAAATATTAGAGTTTAAAAAAAGGTTACTACAAACGTAACAAATTAACTATTTCTGATCTAGTACCCCGTTCTTTAATTGGTAAAGTTTGTCGAAAATCTCCGCCTAGAATTACAATTTTACCACCAAAAGGTTAATTGGAATTCATTATATCTCTTAATAGATAATCCATAATTTCTAAAGCATATTTTGGAGCCATTGGTGCTTCATCCCAAATAAAGACATTTATATTTTTTAAAAAAAGGCCTTCTTTAGATTGAACTTTAATGTTTGAAGATGAATCACTGTATAATAGAACGGGTAAACCTAAAACTTTATGAACAGTTTTTCCATTAGGAAGCAGAGTCGCAGCTATACCTGTAAATGCCATGTTGCGAACATTTATTCCTTTTCTTCTTAACAAATGCCATAGCGTAATGTATAAAAATGTTCACATTCAACTGTTAATATTTTAGAATTTTCTTTTAATATAACTAACAAATGAATGTGTGGCATTCCTCGCTTTTGAAATTCAATAACATAAACATAAGATTTGACCTCTCCAAATAATTTATTATCAATAATATGTTTAAGTAAATGTTTTACTTTTAATGCGAATACTCTAGTTACAATATCAGGTCTATCAGCAGCAGTTTGATGGGGTAATAAATTTTCCTGTATCTCTTTCCAATTTGGATTACACGTCATTGTAATAAATAAATCTGGTCTACCATGACGAGCAACAATAGCCATCGAATCCTGATATTGTTGCATCATATTGCGAGGTGATCCAATAAAAGTGGAAGGCAATATAAGCGTTTTTCCCACGTGTACATCATTTTCCAACTCATGATTGTTTAAATAATCGATCAATCCTTTATATGTTTCACTTCTTAATTGAGTTTGATTATTTGCACAAAATCTTAATCTATCTTTTTCTATTTTCACATAATTGTCAACCACCCATTGTTGAAACAATCTACCCCCATATAAAAATGGATTAAATTCCTCATCTCTTATAGCAATTTTGTATTTAATATAGGCAGATCTAGAAATAATATGATTTCTACTTCTATAATCACTATCACTACGAATCATATTAATATTATAACCCTTATTTCCAAGTGGATAAAATATAGGATAAATCCATGGTTTAACATTGGGATCTAAATTGCTAACCAATTTTAATTCCTTTGTAGATTTATTATAAACCGTTACATAATATTCTAGTATTTCTCCCTCAGAGTTTGTATTAAAAATTGCAGCAACTTCATTAAAACTTTGAAAATTATATCTATTTTTATCAAAACCTTTTTTCAAAGTGAACAATAATTGTAATTCAGGAATTTCTTCATTTTTTTGTATTTCTAATTCAGTTTCTATTCTAATTACCACTGACATCATCATGTAAGATTTTGTGTATGCATTAGAATTTCTCATAATATTTTCTATAGATTTTAAAATGTCTTCATCCAAATTGTCGTTACTTTTCAATCTGTATCTGATTGATTCCTCAGGGTCATAAATAAATAATTGACCAAAACATGGTTCTTCACCTTTATCCGGATATAAAGCACTATTAATTTGATAATAAATTTGACCTTGAATTTTGTAACAGAATGGTCCTCTTCTTCTTCCATTAAAATTAATTACATTAGCATTTAAAGATGCAAAAGAAAAAGAATTATTGTACAGCCTTATATTCTTTTTAAAATGACCAGATTTTTCATAAAGCCCTTCTAGCAAAAGCTTTAATTCATCTGGATATTGTATGGAAGTTAAAACATCACCTCCATGACTACAACAGTCATTAAAACTAACTTTTCTACCAGCAACTTGTTCATCTTTAAAATGTTTAGCTTGACAATGTGTGCAATAATAATTCATTGGACCTAGATAATTTTCAACATTATTTGACTTAAATGTTTTATTATCATCTAAATCTATATTTAATATTTTCTTTGGAACAGAAATATTCAAATTTGAATTTATACTATTATTTACCAGTTTTAACTCATTTTGAATTTGATGATTTAATACTGTTTCACAATAATTTCTTTGACATAGAGTATTTTTTGTTTTTGACAAAGTACTTCTATCACTGTTTATATTTTTCAATTTAAGGTTTTGAGCATATTCTATTTTAGATTCACCTTGAAGTTTTTTCTTAGTTGAAGTGTGCACTTCACCTGAATAATTCACATTATCAATTTTACATTTCAGTTTTTGCCTATCACGATAATTTTTTTGGATTTTAGCCCTATTTTGTTTGAGTGTTGTTGAAGCATTATTTTTTTGATCTATTTTATTTAATACTCTCGTTAAAGAAATGGAAGTGTGTGCTTCCTCTAAATAATTTGCATTATCAATTTTATGTTTTAATTTTTGCCTATCACGATAATTCTTTTGAATTTCAGCCCTACTTTGTTTAACTGTTGTTGATTCAATACTCCCTTTATTAATTTTATTTATTATTTTTGGGAAAGAAATTTCTTTCTTCATAGAGTTTTTAGAAAAGTTTGATTCTCCATACTTAAGTTGAATATCTTTTTCATTTAAAAGGTAATTCCAGTCATTCACAACTATGCAAGATCTACTATTAGAAAGTTGTTCTGAGGGAAATTCACTTAAACTATTGCTTTTAAACATTAACATTAAATGATTTTTCATTTTACAATAATAGTAATGAACAGAGTGGGGCATAATATTAAAAAATAACGATGTTGCGAATGCAATTGCATATACTCCACAAGAAAGACTGTATTCTGGATGCTGATCAACAGTGGTGAAAACTACTGGTTGTTCAAAAGGATATAATCTAATTAAATAATTTCTTTGATCATGATTTAAACATTTTTGATTAAGACTATCAAAAATGGAAAGACATCTTCCATCATAATAAGTACAGATCCAATGACCAAATTTATAAGATCCACTAAAAAGTATTTGAATGTTCTGCTTATTATTCTCGACTGGAACTATCAAATCAAGAGAAAGCACACACTTCCCTTTCTTTTCCGAGAGCAATAAATAAAATAAATAAAGGAAATGTTAAATCATCAACAACACCTAAACAGAGTAAGGCTGAAATTCAAAGAAATTATCGCGAAAGGTAAAAATTGAAGCGTAAAGTTGATGATGCAAATTATTCAGAGAAAGTACACACTTTCCTTTCTTTTCCGAGAGAAATAAATAAAGGAAATATTGAATTATCAACAACACTTAAACAAAATAGGGCTGAAATTCAAAAAAATTATCGTGATAGGCAAAAATTAAAACATAAAATTGATATTGCAAATTATTTAGAGGAAGCACACACTTCCAATTCTTTAACGAGAGTATTAAATAAAATAGATGAAAAAAATAATGCGTCAACAACACTCAAACAAAATAGGGCTGAAATTCAAAAAAATTATCATGATAGGCAAAAACTGAAATGTAAAATTGATAATGTAAATTATTCAGGTGAAGTGCAACACTTCAACTAAGAAAAAACTTCAAGGTGAATCTAAAATAGAATATGCTCAAAACCTTAAATTAAAAAATATAAAGAGTGATAGAAGTACTTTGTCAAAAACAAAAAATACTCTATGTCAAAGAAATTATTGTGAAATAGTATTAAATCATCAAATTCAAAATGAGTTGAAACTGGTAAATAATAGTATAAATTCAAATTTGAATATTTCTATTCCAAAGAAAATATTAAAAATAGATTTAGATGATAATAAAACATTTAAGTCAAATAATGTTGAAAATTATCTAGGCCCAATGAATTATTATCGCACACATTGTCAAGCTAAACATTTTAAAGATGAACAAGTTGCTGGTAGAAAAGTTAGTTTTAATGACTGTTGTAGTCATGAAGGTGTTGTTTTAACTTCCATACAATATCCAGATGAATTCAAGCTTTTGCTAGAAGGGCTTCATGAAAAATCTGGTCATTTTAAAAAGAATATAAGGCTGTACAATAATTCTTTTTCTTTTGCATCTTTAAATGCTAATGTAATTAATTTTAATGGAAGAAAAAGAGGACCATTCTGTTACAAAATTTAAGGTCAAATTTATTATCAAATTAATAGTGCTTTATATCCGGATAAAGGTGAAGAACCATGTTTTTGTCAATTATTTATTTATGACCCTGAGGAATCAATCAGATACAGATGCTGATCAACAGTGGTGAAAACTACTGGTTGTTCAAAAGGATATAATCTAATTAAATAATTTCTTTGATCATGATTTAAACATTTTTGATTAAGACTATCAAAAATGGAAAGACATCTTCCATCATAATAAGTACAGATCCAATGACCAAATTTATAAGATCCACTAAAAAGTATTTGAATGTTCTGCTTATTATTCTCGACTGGAACTATCAAATCAAGTGTTTGTAAACACAAAGTATTTTGCATATTATAAAAAAAATTTGATTGTCTTCCCAATAGCTTTTGAAATTCATACATATGATCATTATTTAGCATTGCTCCTTCAGTGCCAACTATACTTAAATCATGAGTAGTCAAATTAACAGTTTCTCCTTTGTTAGACATTGTTCTTTTTATTTTAGAAAAATATTTACATATATTTCGTTATCCAATATAATCAATTTCCAATTTTGCCTTTCATCCAATTTAACAAATTTCTAATTTTGTATCTTATCAAATTTAACCAATTTCCAGCTTTATTTACCCAACATAACCAATTTCCAAGTTTGCCTTTTAACCAATTTCCAATTGTTTTTAATCCAATTTAACCAATTTATAAATTTTTCTTTTATCCAATTTAACTAATTTCTTAATTTTCCTTTTATCCAATATAACCAATTTCTAATTTTTTCTTTTATCCAATATTCCTGTTATACAAAATAACCAATTTCAAATTTTATCTCTTATCCCAAATTTCAAATTTCACAAAATTTTTAACTTAATTAATTAACACTATACTTATATTTACAAGTTTTTCACTAACACTTACTATTCACTTAATCACAATTCACTAATTTACTTATTACACTTTATATTCACTCACGTATAGTGAGTGAATTTACTAACAATGATAAATAAAAAAATTTAATTGAATGTTATACGTAACGTATAAGAAACGTGTCACATACACTTAGAAAATATTCTACAATATTATCACTTTCGATAAACTGAAAATTTCGTCCTTATTTGGGGGTAAGCGCTAAGTGTGAGTGCGAGCGAGCGTCCCTTTAAAGACGCATAAGAGTGTCTTCTTCGCACTCATAGATTGATGTATATATATATATATATATATATAGAGGCCTGTATTCGACCCTAAGAAGGATTACGAACCCTTAAACAATAGCCTTTGTAAGAGGGATTACCTCGGATAACCCAGGTAATATTTTCTTTCTTCCTTCATCGGAAGGAAAACTATAGATAAAAGTCTATTATATATATATATATATATATATATATATATATATATACTAGGGGGCTCCGCCCCCCTGCGCGCTTTGCGCGCCAACCTCCTGATTTTATATGATATTATATATCTTATGATATTAGCCATTTTCAAATTTTTAATCTTTGTCATCAATTTTGAAGTAACATACCAGCCTGCAAGTAAAACAATTTTCTTTTGCATAGGCTTCGACGTCCTATTTCGCGCTTCTATTTGAGGGGGCAAGCTCTGACCTGTTGGTAAAACACAGATCAAATTTTGACGTAATGTGAAGGCCCACATTAAGGCCTTTTTTTAAAACCCTTTTAAAAAACTATTTTTTTTAAAAGGTAAAATTAAACATGTATTTATATTCGTTATTTATCCTCTTCTTGACTTATGTCAAGAAATAGGTCAATTTTGACCTATGTTTTGATTTACGTTCTTGACCTATAGGTCAAAAAATAGGTCAAATTAGACATAGAATTTGACGTAATGTGAGGCCGTTACCTTCTTTCTTTCTCTAAAGGCAATGTCAATAAGAATGTCTCTCTTCACCTAATTTGCATATTTACTCGTTTCATTTTAAGGATATATATATATATATATATATATATATATATATATATATATATATATATATATATATATATATATATATATATATATATATATATATATATATATATATATATATATATATATATATATAGTAATAGAAACTCCATAGATAACGGTCTCAATAACGTCTGGGTAACGGCGCCGGTAACGGTCTCTCTGGTAACGGGACCTTTCTTTCTTTCTCTAAAGGCAATGTCAATAAGAATGTCTCTCTTTACCTAATTTGCATATTTACTCGTTTCATTTTAAGGATTTTTTAACTATAGCTCGAAAAAGATTATTCAAATCCTTATATAAAGGGTCGTTACCCTAGGTGTAAATTTAGATCATTTATAAGGTTAGTTACGACCTACACACAAAAAATCCATAAACAATTCCATTTCCCCTTAAAATTTAGGTTATCTTTAAGAGCTCTTTGAACTCAAAATTTAAATGAATTTTAAGGGCAGTTTTGACCTATTTTTAACCTACAGGTGAAATTCTAAGAACGCCTTATAATATATTTAAGATAACTCAAGGTCAGAGTATTGGTCAATATTGACCTATTTTTTAACCTACAGGTCAAAAAGAGTATGAATAAAGGCCGAATAATGTCTCTACATTATAACAAAATTTACGTCAAAGGTGACTTACATGTTAAAAGTGTCCTAAGAAAGACCTTTACAATACACGGAGAGAGATTCTGTATTAATCCTTAAAATGAAACGAGTAAATATGCAAATTAGGTAAAGAGAGACATTCTTATTGACATTGTCTTTAGAGAAAGAAAGAAAGGTAGCCGTTACCAGAGAGACCGTTACCGGCGCCGTTACCCAGACGTTATCGAGACCGTTACCTATGGAGTTTCTATTACTATATATATTATATATACATATAATAGACTTTTATCTATAGTTTCCCTTCCGATGAAGGAAGAAAGAAAATATTACCTGGGTTATCCGAGGTAATCCCTCTTACAAAGGCTATTGTTTAAGGGTTCGTAATCCTTCTTAGGGTCGAATACAGGCCTCTATATATATATATATATATATATATATATATATATATATATATACATCAATCTATGAGTGCGAAGAAGACACTCTTATGCGTCTTTAAAGGGACGCTCGCACTCACACTTAGCGCTTACCCCCAAATAAGGACGAAATTTTCAGTTTATCGAAAGTGATAATATTGTAGAATATTTTCTAAGTGTATGTGACACGTTTCTTATACGTTACGTATAGCATTCCATTAAATTTTTTTATTTATCATTGTTAGTAAATTCACTCACTATACGTGAGTGAATATAAAGTGTAATAAGTAAATTAGTGAATTGTGATTTAGTGAATAGTAAGTGTTAGTGAAAAACTTGTGAATATAAGTATAGTGTTAATTAATTAAGTTAAAAATTTTGTGAAATTTGAAATTTGGGATAAGAGATAAAATTTGAAATTGGTTATTTTGTATAACAGGAATATTGAATAAAAGAAAAAATTAGAAATTGGTTATATTGCATAAAAGAAAAATTTGGAATTTGGTTATATTTAAGTAAATTAGTTAAATGTGATTTAGTGAATAGTAAGTGTTAGTGAAAAATTTGTAAATATAAATATAGTGTTAATTAATTAAGTTAAAATTTTTGTGTAATTTGAAATTTGGGATAAGAGATAAAATTTGACATTGGTTATATTTGGAATTTAGTTATTATTGGATAAAAGGATAATTTGGAAATTGGTTATATTAGATAAAATTGGATTTATTGGATAAAAGGATAATTTGGAAATTGGTTATATAAGATAAAATTGGATTTATTGGATAAAAGGATAATTTGAAAATTGGTTATATTAGATAAAAAGAAAATTTGAAAAGTGATTATATTGGATAAAAGGCATACTTAAAAATTGGTTACATTGGATAAAAAGAAAACTTATAAATTGGTTAAATTGGATTAAAAACATTTGGTAATTGGTTAAAAGGCAAATTTGGAAATTGGTTATATTGGATAAAAGGAAAATGTAGAAATTAGTTAAATTGTATAAAAGGAAAATTAGGAAATTGGTTATATTAGATAAAATTGGATTTATTGGATAAAAGGATAATTTGGAAATTGGATATATCAGATAAAATTGTATTTATTGGATAAAAGGATAATTTTAAATTGGTTAAATTAGATAAAAAGCAAATTGTGTAATTTGAAATTTGGGATAAGAGATAAAATTTGACATTGGTTATATTTGGAATTTAGTTATTATTGGATAAAAGGATAATTTGGAAATTGGTTATATTAGATAAAATTGGATTTATTGGATAAAAGGATAATTTGGAAATTGGTTATATAAGATAAAATTGTATTTATTGGATAAAAGGATAATTTGGAAATTGGTAAAATTAGATAAAAAGCAAATTTTTAAAGTGATTATATTGGATAAAAGGCATACTTAAAAATTGGTTACATTGGATAAAAAGAAAATTTATAAATTGGTTAAATTGGATTAAAAACATTTGGTAATTGGTTAAAAGGCAAATTTGGAAATCGGTTATGTTGGGTAAATAAAGCTGGAAATTGGTTAAATTGGATAAGATACAAAATTAGAAATTTGTTAAATTGGATGAAAGGCAAAATTGGAAATTGATTATATTGAAAAACGAAATATATGTAAATATTTTTCTAAAATAAAAAGAACAATGTCTAACAAAGGAGAAACTGTTAATTTGACTATTCATGATTTAAGTATAGTTGGCACTGAAGGAGCAATGCTAAATAATGATCATATGTATGAATTTCAAAAGCTATTGGGAAGACAATCGAATTTTTTTTATAATATGCAAAATACTTTGTGTTTACAAACACTTGATTTGATAGTTCCAATCGAGAAAACAAGCAGCACATTCAAATACTTTTTAGTGGATCTTATAAATTTGGTCATTGGATTTGTACTTATTATGATGGAAGATGTCTTTACATTATTGATAGTCTTAATAAAAAATGTTTAAATCATGATAAAAGAAATTATTCTATTAGATTATATCCTTTTGAACCACCAGTAGTTTTCACCACTGTTGATCAGCAACCAGAATACAGTCTTTCTTGTGGAGTATGTGCAATTGCATTCGCAACATCGTTATTTTTTAATATTATGCCCCACTCTGTTCATTACTATTATTGCAATATAAGAAATCATTTAATGTTAATGTTTAAAGGCAATAGTTTAAGTGAATTTCCCTCTGAACAACTTTCTAATAGTAGATCTTGCATAGTTGTGAATGACTGGAATTGCCTTTTAAATGAAAAATATATTCAACTTAAGTATGGAGAATCAAACTTTTCTAAAAACTCTATGAAGAAAGAAATTTCTTTCCCGAGAATAATAAATAAAATAAATAAAGGGAGTATTGCATCAACAACAGTTAAACAAAGTAAGGCTGAAATTCAAAGAAATTATCTCGAAAGGCAAAAATTGAAGCGTAAAGTTGATAATGCAAATTATTCAGAGAAAGCACACACTTCCCTTTCTTTTCCGAGAGCAATAAATAAAATAAATAAAGGAAATGTTAAATCATCAACAACACCTAAACAGAGTAAGGCTGAAATTCAAAGAAATTATCGCGAAAGGTAAAAATTGAAGCGTAAAGTTGATGATGCAAATTATTCAGAGAAAGTACACACTTTCCTTTCTTTTCCGAGAGAAATAAATAAAGGAAATATTGAATTATCAACAACACTTAAACAAAATAGGGCTGAAATTCAAAAAAATTATCGTGTTAGGCAAAAATTAAAACATAAAATTGATATTGCAAATTATTTAGAGGAAGCACACACTTCCAATTCTTTAACGAGAGTATTAAATAAAATAGATGAAAAAAATAATGCGTCAACAACACTCAAACAAAATAGGGCTGAAATTCAAAAAAATTATCATGATAGGCAAAAACTGAAATGTAAAATTGATAATGTAAATTATTCAGGTGAAGTGCACACTTCAACTAAGAAAAAACTTCAAGGTGAATCTAAAATAGAATATGCTCAAAACCTTAAATTAAAAAATATAAAGAGTGATAGAAGTACTTTGTCAAAAACAAAAAATACTCTATGTCAAAGAAATTATTGTGAAATAGTATTAAATCATCAAATTCAAAATGAGTTGAAACTGGTAAATAATAGTATAAATTCAAATTTGAATATTTCTATTCCAAAGAAAATATTAAAAATAGATTTAGATGATAATAAAACATTTAAGTCAAATAATGTTGAAAATTATCTAGGCCCAATGAATTATTATCGCACACATTGTCAAGCTAAACATTTTAAAGATGAACAAGTTGCTGGTAGAAAAGTTAGTTTTAATGACTGTTGTAGTCATGAAGGTGTTGTTTTAACTTCCATACAATATCCAGATGAATTCAAGCTTTTGCTAGAAGGGCTTCATGAAAAATCTGGTCATTTTAAAAAGAATATAAGGCTGTACAATAATTCTTTTTCTTTTGCATCTTTAAATGCTAATGTAATTAATTTTAATGGAAGAAAAAGAGGACCATTCTGTTACAAAATTTAAGGTCAAATTTATTATCAAATTAATAGTGCTTTATATCCGGATAAAGGTGAAGAACCATGTTTTTGTCAATTATTTATTTATGACCCTGAGGAATCAATCAGATACAGATTGAAAAGTAACGACAATTTGGATGAAGACATTTTAAAATCTATAGAAAATATTATGAGAAATTCTAATGCATACACAAAATCTTACATGATGATGTCAGAGGTAATTAGAATAGAAACTGAATTAGCAAGACAAAAAAATAAAGAAATTCCTGAATTACAATTATTGTTCACTTTGAAAAAAGGTTTTGATAAAAATAGATATAATTTCCAAAGTTTTAATGAAGTTGCTGCAATTTTTAATACAAACTCTGAGGGAGAAATACCAGAATCTTATGTAACGGTTTATAATAAATCTACAAAGGAATTAAAATTGATTAGCAATTTAGATCCCAATGTTGAACCATGGATTTATCCTATATTTTATCCACTTGGAAATATGGGTTATAATATTAATATGATTCGTAGTGATAGTGATAGTGCTATAAGAGATGAGGAATTTAATCCATTTTTATATGGGGGTAGATTGTTTCAACAATGGGTGGTTGACAATTATGTAAAAATAGAAAAAGATAGATTAAGATTTTGTGCAAATAATCAAGCTCAATTAAGAAGTGAAACATATAAAGGATTGATCGATTATTTACACAATTTATGAGTTGGAAAATGATGTACACGTGAGAAAAACGCTTATATGCCTTCCACTTTTATTGGATCACCTCGCAATATGATGCAACAATATCAGGATTCGATGGCTATTGCTGCTCGTCATGGTAGACCAGATTTATTTATTACAATGACGTGTAATCCAAATTGGAAAGAGATACAGGAAAATTTATTACCCCATCAAACTGCTGCTGATAGACCTGATATTGTAACTAGAGTATTCGCATTAAAAGTAAAACATTTACTTAAACATATTGTTGATCATAAATTATTTGGAGAGGTCAAATCTTATGTTCTTATTGAATTTCAAAAGCGAGGATTGCCACACATACATTTGTTATTTATATTGAAAGAAAT
The DNA here is from genome assembly GCA_032873175.1 of Leptopilina drosophilae. Taxonomy (NCBI): domain Eukaryota; kingdom Metazoa; phylum Arthropoda; class Insecta; order Hymenoptera; family Figitidae; genus Leptopilina; species Leptopilina drosophilae. The sequence goes on along the minus strand of CM065480.1, from coordinate 15,756,270 downwards.
TTCTATAATATTAACAGTTGAAAGTGTTGATCGTTATATTTCTGCAGAGATTCCCGATGAAAATAATAATCCTGTTTTAAATAAAATAATAATACAAAATAATATTCATGGTCCTTGTGGAGATTGGTGTTTAATTGATGGAAAATTTTCAAAAAAATTTCCAAAAAGTTACCAAGAAGAAACTACAATTGAAGAAATATGAAGATTTCGACTATATCAGCAGATAGTGACATCTATTAGATGTCGTTTGAACTCTTTGGTTTAGAGTTAGGTGTTACATGATAATTACTTCGATATGGTTGTCGATAAGTAATTAATTTTTAAAATTAATTTTGATCTGAAAAAATAAGCTGCGTGAACGAATGCACTGTGCATCTGTGAGGACTCGAACCCCAGTTCATAGCTGCCTAAAAAATTAATAAATAAATTAATTAATTAATTATCAATTGATTAATTTTAAAAATTAATTACTTATCGACAACCATATCGAAGTAATTATCATGTAACACCTAACTCTAAACCAAAGAGTTCAAATGACATCTAATAGATGTCACTATCTGCTGATATTTAGTCGAAATCTTCATATTTCAAAAATTTCTATCAGCGAATAAATTCTAACATTTACAATTGAAGAAAATTGTTATGTTCATTGTCGTCGAAGAAATAATAATAAAGTGTATGAACGACCGAATGGATTTATTGTTGATAATTCTAATGTTGTTCCGTATTGTCCTAAACTTTCAAAAATATTTAATCGCCATATTAATGTAGAAATAGTTTCGAGTATTAAGTCTGTTAAATATTTATATAAATATATTCTCAAAGGGCATGACGCTGCATCTATTATTATCACAAATGCGAATGGTGATGTAACTATTAATCATAATGAAATAAATCATTATGAAGAAAATAGATATGTTGGTCCAGTTGAGGCAGTTTGGAGAATTGTAAGTAAACCTTTAGGAAAAAAGAGTCATAGCGTTAATCGTTTGCCCATACATTTGCCAAATGAACAGAATGTTATTATTCGAGGAGAAAAAGATAGTAACGGTATTTCTTTCGATTTAAATAAAAATACAAAACTTCTGGATTACTTTAAACTTAACCAACGGGATAGTAATGCTCAACAGTATTATTATTCAGAAATACCAGAGCATTATACATGGCTAAAAAAATCTCTTGAATGGAAACAAAGAATTCGTAAAGAAAAAGTTTTGGGAAGAATGTATTCAGTTAATCCAAATCAATTAGAGTTATTTAATCTTAGACTATTATTGCTTACAGTAAAAGGAGCAACTTATTTTGAAAGTTTGAGAACAGTTAATGGAGTTGTTCATGAATCTTTTACATCTGCTTGTTTGGCATTAGGACTTGTAGAAGATGATAGTGAGTGGATTAGAACAATGGAAGAAGCTGCATTATGGATGATGCCTCATTCACTTCGCCAATTATTTATAAGAATTTTAATTCATTGTCATCCTGTACAACCGGATAAACTTTGGGAACAATTTAAGGGTCAAATGTCAGAAGATTATTCAAAAACTAACTACATTGATGCTGAACAAAGGGCTTATAGAAATATTAAAACAATGTTATTTAACGAAGGATATAATTTAACTGACTTTCAGGGATTGTTAGATATACAAGATGAAATTCTTACTCAACAAGTTAATGATATAAGTATTGCAGAACATATTAACATAGGAGAACAGAATTATGATAAATTAAATGTAAAACAAAAACTTGTAGTTGATTATGTACTTGATGCCCTAAAGGATTCTTCATTTGATAGTTCTAAGTGTTTATATGTTGATGGTTGTGGAGGATCTGGAAAAACATTTTTATACATTACGCTATGGCATTTGTTAAGAGGTAAAGGAATAAATGTTTGCAACATGGCATTTACAGGTACAGCTGCGACTCTGCTTCCTAATGGAAAAACTGTTCATAAAGTTTTAGGTTTACCCGTTCCATTATACAGTGATTCATCTTTAACCCTTTGCCGTTCTTGTGTTACGAAATGTCGTTTAGAGTCTTTTCTGGGGGAACAACCAATGAGAAAAGGCGGTATGCTTGTGTTGATAAATTAGTTATGTGTGAGAATGTAAGTGTTCTGAATTTGCAGGAACGTACCTAATTAAAAAATGAATCCATTTATATTTTAAAATAAATTATATTTCAAAATAATATTTAATACCTAAAAATCTGTTTTTTTGTATAAAGTGGAAGTGTATTTGCAATTTATTACTTTTTAAACATAGCTATATTTGATTATTAAAGACTTTTATCAAATCTACATAACCAATGTAAACATAACCTCAAAATCAAACTAATTTCCGGCCCTGATATTATCCACGTGATTCCACTGTCAAACTGATTTTTTCTGAGGTGGGGAAAGCTTATGTACGGCAAAGGGTTAAACATTAAAGTTCAATCTAAAGAAGGCCTTTTTTTAAAAAATATAGATGTCTTTATTTGGGATGAAGCACCAATGGCTCCAAAATATGCTTTAGAAATTATGGATTATCTATTAAGAGATATAATGAATTCCAATGAACCTTTTGGTGGTAAAATTGTAATTCTAGGCGGAGATTTTCGACAAACTTTACCAATTAAAGAACGGGGTACTAGATCAGAAATAGTTAATTTATCAATAAAAAATAGTAAACTATGGAAACATTTCAAAAAAATACACATTAACAGATAATATGAGAGCCTTACCACAAGAAACGGAATTTGTAGATTTTTTACTTAAAGTAGGCAATGGTGAATTAAATGATGCAGATGATAATGTTATATTACCAGAACATATTATTCAAAAAGGGAATGTAGATATTGCAGAAGAAATGTATTGTCAGTTCATACAACAGAATAAATTTCAGGAGTTGTCAGAGTGTGCAATTTTAGCACCTAGAAACGTTGACGATGATGATATTAATAAGAGAGTGGTGCGTCTCTTAGACAGTAAAGGTGAAAAAATATATAAAAGTATTGATTCTACTGAAAATTGTGATAATGGAAAATTTTCTGAAACTTTATTACCAGAATATTTAAATACTCTCTCTCCACCTTCTTTACCACCACATGAATTACATTTAAGAATTAATTCCGTTGTAATGCTTATTAGAAATCTTAGTATTAATGAAGGATTATGTAACGGAACAAGGTTAATTGTTTTAGATTTATCACATAATGTTATTAAATGTCAAATATTAACTGGAGATAAGAGTGGAAATATTGTCTTTTTACATAGAGTAACTTTATATTGTGAAAATTTATATCCGTTTACTTTTAAAAGAAGACAATTTCCTATAAAATTAGCTTTTGCAATGACTATTAACAAGTCTCAAGCACAAACATTTAACAGAATATATATAGATTTAAGAAGAGATGTATTTAATCACGGTCAAATGTATGTTGCATTATCGAGGGTACGTTTATTTGAATCCGTAAAAATATATTTAGGAGATACTAGAAGTAATATGTATATAAAAAATTATGTTTATAGTAAAATTTTTGAATAATTAAAGAGCCGGATATAACACCTGCCGCTACGCGCCGACGTAAAGGACCATACCAGTCAGTGAGCAGTGAGCGCTTCTGGGCCTCTCACTACTACCTGGCTGGTATTATTTGGTGTAATAGCGCGTAGCGGCAGTTGATGCATCCGGCCCTTCAATTTTAATTAAGTTTAATTTGCTATCATTATGTTTATCGGAATTTTCAATGTGAAATATTTACAGTACCGGTCAAAATGTAAGTTCATCTATTTTCAAAAGAAAGAAAAAAATTTTGTAACATAAAATTTATGAAAACTAAACTTTTTTCGGTATACATATGTAATATAAAAAAATATGTTTTAATTTTTAAAATTATTTTTCTTTTCATAAGATTCAACAACCAAATGGATTATATACAAATGTTTAAAAAAGCTGAGAATAATATTTATTAGCATAAATTTATTATCGTGCAAATAGAATATGTAAATTTTTGGACTGCTAATCGAAATCATGAAGTGTTATTAGTGAAGAAAATGACCACCATCATTATTTATTAATTTGTATAACTGTTTAAACTATCGCTGAATGTAACTAAATACCATTCTTATTATAGTCCTCTTTTTTTAATTAATTTTATTATCTGTTTTCTATCTCCTTATAGTAATAAAAATCTTCTAAAATATTAAGATTTCCCCTTTTCCCAGTTTTTCTTAAGGGGGGTAAGGTTAACGGAGTTATGAGTATTTTAGTCGTGTAAGTACAGGCTTCAGGATTAATGTTTTTTATTAAGAGATCTACCCACTTTAAACGCCCTAAAAAAGGTTATTTTTGTACATTTTTTCAGGTTTAAATAATAAATATTGGCGTGTGAAGTTTTACACGATTTTTGCTTTTTGCAAAACTGACAAAATGGTAGTCATTTTTCGAAAAACATGTATAAAAATTTGTTTTTTATCCCATATGCACAAAAATGGCGCTTTTAGATAGCTGACGACATGGAGTAAAGTTACTCATTTGTTCGACCATATGAAAATGGCGTCCATTTTCTCCCATGTGCAAACATAATCGCTGTTCCCATGCGTTATTTTTGCCTAAAGGAGAAAACGGCCGTCATTTTCATATAAGTCGAACAAGTGAATGACTTTTACTCCCTGTCGTCTGCTATCTGAAATCGCCACTTTTGTGCATTAGGATTAAAAAATATCGTAAGTAACACGGGAATAAAGGCAGCGAATTTGTTTACGATGATTTTATTTATTAAAGTACTAAGTTTTAAAATTTGAACAAGAAGGTGAGAGTGTCAAAAATTATTAAACATAAATTTATTTCTTGGTTTTTTCTTATATTTCATTAAAAGAATTTGAAATTAACAATTTTACTTAAAACGGAATAAATGTAATATCTAACGTTGCTTCCATATCTCAGAACCAGAAAAAGCTACAGTGAATTTTTATTAGAAATTGTTTAAATATTATTGGCACTAATAAACATACCCTTACTAATATTTCAAGTCCAACTTTCAACCCCAAAATTACCCCTATTTCGATTTAATTAACAATAATACTAATAAAACTGTTTAATAATGTTTAACTTTTTTTAAATTAATCGTTGAATAATTATAATATCATTTTGCAGACTACCAGTTTTAATTTTTCACCTCAACCCTTATCTCAAAACTAACCCCTTAGCTAAACATATTAATCATACATCCTTATGATATTTGGAATTTTATAAAATAACAAATCTGAAGTCAGTTTTTAGTTTTTTTTGTTAAAAGGTAAAATGGACGGATTTCTTTTGCATGAACTTGTTACTTTACTTCCCTAGAAAAATTTTATGAGGTACAAAAAAATATTGATGCACCTGAATCGCCTAAAACTGACTGTTTACATTTACCTCGAGATTCTAAAATTTTTCTAAAATTCGAGGTAAAGGTAAACTCTACTGTAGTTAAGCGAGGTTTAATAAACAAGTTATTTCAAGTATACAACTGTTTTAAGGGATGGACAAATTGAAAAAAAATTCTTCATACACTGAGAAAATTTTGGAGACGCTGCGGGAATTCATAGGAGTCGCTGGCGCTCTCTGTCTACGATTCCCAGCCGCTCCAGCAAAAGGCAGCATCTACTCCTCAAGGGGCTGATTCTGACTTTTGAAAGGTAAAGATCAGTTCAATGTGCACGGAGTAAAGTCCATAAGAACAGATTCTTACCTTTTCCGGGGCGGCTGGGAATCGTAGGTAAAGTTGCGCTCCAGCTCTTCATTTAACGCAGCAGTGCCACCTACCGGAGCAGCATTGTCCCCAAAATTTTCTCAGAGTAGATATATAAGTAAATCAACCAGTTAACTGATAACACAGCCACACAAAAAAAATAAAAGTTCTGACCTGGGGGTCTCACTATGTAGACTATGTTTTTTGGGGCGCTGAATCCGAATCCGAGGTACATTTAACTCCATCAAGTCAGGATTTTGACATAACCTGAAAAAACCAATATGGCGGACACGTTTTTGAAAAATTCATCGGATTCGTTTGAAATTCGTTATTCGGGGGGTTTTGGGGTCGCAATATGGCGAACACGTTTTTGTATATTTGAATTTTGAAATCTGACTTCAAATTCGTATTCAGCGACTCCTAAAACTCCCGAGTCGTTACTCAGGAGTTAGTTTATTAGTTAAACTCGTTAGTTTTAAGCGAATCCGATAAATTTTTTAAAAACGTGTCCGACATATTGGATCCGCCATTTTGAATTTTTGAAATCTGACTTCAAATTCTTAATCAGCGACCCCAAAAACCCCCGAGTAACGAATTTCAAGCGAATCCGATGAATTTTTTAAAATCGTGTCCGCCATATTGGTTTTTTTAGGTTATGTCAAAATCCTGATCTGATGGAGTTAAATGTACCTCGGATTCGGATTTAACGGCCCAAAAAACATTAAGTCTACATAGTGAGACCCCCAGGTCAGAACTTTTATTTTTTTGTGTGGGTGTGTAATGTATTATATAAAATAAACAATCAACCATTACAGAATTAGTAATGTATGTATGAAAGAAAACCTACTTTCCTTTCCTATGTAATTTTACCTTGCCAAAGTAATGAAATTGTTAAACAAAAGCAAATTTATTCAATTATTTTATTTTAAAATGTATAATTTAAGTTCTGTTTACATTTACCCCAAGTTTTCGAATTCTTATGCTAAATGTAAACATTTAATTATTTATTAACTAAATTGGCGAAGAACAAAAATCAAAGTGAATTTTTATTAACGCATTAATAAGGAAGAATTACAAATTTTAGTTTGATTTTAAAATTTATTTTTATGCAAATGCGAGACAAAATATTGAAACAGTAAAACTTTGATTTTCTATTGTTTTTGCATTAAAAGATAACTTACACTATGGCATTGCCAATTGTAAAAATAAAATATTGGTAATATTTAGAACATCTTGTAGGTGAGCTGAGGTAAAAATATTGACGTTGAACTTATTTTTAAATTTGTAAATTTAGCTAAAACATCTACTGTTTACATTTATGCCCAAATGACCCTAATTTGTTATTGAAAATTAATATTCCCAGAATAAATTTTACTATTTTTTAAGCAAACTTACTATGAAAACTAATAACAAATTTTTAAAATTAACAAAACAAATATTAAATTTTAACTATTTCCAAAATAAATTTTAATACGCTGATAGTTTATTTTACTAAATATTTTCTTCGGATATTATAAAATTTACTCTAAAAATAATGATTTTTAAATAGTAAAATTTACTATTTCCACAATTAATTTTTAAAAAATTTTTTTTAAATTTGTATAAACATTTATTTTTGTTTTAAAATTCCATGAATTATACTATATTTGCAGTCAATTTTTGTAAAAATTAGTAAAATTTACTTCGAAATTGGTTAAATTTTCTCAAAAAATAGTAAAGTTAAGTATATATAGTAATACTTAATATATATACTTATTGATGTAATACTTAATATCAATATTTTGCTTATTGTCAATTTTATTGAATAACCTTATATTAAGTCTATCAACATTTTTTATTTAAAGTTTAGAAGAACTTAGTAATGGATTTAGAAAAAAATGCAATTAAGGGAAAAAATCTTGAAAGTAAACGATATATGCTTTGTCCACTGGTAAAAATTATTTTCAATTACGGTGGTCATTGTAGAATCATCTAAAATAATAAAATCAAATATCATTTCAAAACAGATGACTTAATACAGGTTCTAAATCTCAAAATAATCAAAACATAAAAAATTAAGAAAATTACAAGATTTTGAATAAAAAAATGTAAAAAATATATTTTTTATCATATATGATTGACATAAAAAAATATTATTTTAAATATTAGTTTTGCGATTATAGGTCTTGGGTTAGCTATATGTGCGTCTGGGTTTCGATCCCTGTAGGTCGTAGGTTTCAGATTTTCATACAATTGTAAAAATTTAGTGCTTAATACTTTCTAGCTTGAGTAGGTAGAGTCGATGGTGCAAAATTTGAATTTTTATTATTTTTATAATTATAAAATTTATAAAAATTTTCATTTATTTAATACAAATTAAGATTTAGTTGATCCAGAACTGTTTTAAGTTTAAGCAAACAATTTTGTATTTCGATTAAATAATTAATTATTTGATTCAATTAATGAAATATTAATCTTAATTAAAAGAATTAATTGTGATAAATAATTGAATATTTGATACAAATAAAGATTTAGTTACTTAAAAAAAATTATTTTATTGATGCAAATAAATATTTATTTCATACTGTCAAATAAAATACTCAGATCTAATAAATATTTACTTGGTTCAAATAAATATTTATTAAATAATAGACAATTAAACTATTTAATTGAGTCAAATTATTTTTATTTGATTCAATTAAATTATTTTTAGTGTAGAAATTATGCAAATTATTTCCTGAAAGAAAAGAATGAGTTGGTGAACAATATTGTTATTGAGAAATAAAAATTATGCAATTCAAGTGCAATTTAGGAATACAAAATTTAATCCTTTAAGATAAAATTCTTTTAATAAATATGTGTTCATCTTTAGAATAATGTTAGAAACTTTTTCAATCTTAAAATATTTTCATATTGAATAGCAGAAAGAAAGGGGGCGCGCGTAGCGCGCAAGTAAAAGTGACTAGTATTTGTTAAAATTGGTAATAGAATTTAATATATTCTTTTTCATTTTAGGGAAATCGTGTTTTATATTAAAAATTAATATTGTGCATATTAGTAGTCAGCCCTTATATATTTTAGAAAAATTAGTAAAAGAATTATAATCTTTAAAACTGACTATATTAAAATTATAGTCCGGGAAAGTATCGAAAAAATACCTTTAATATAGCTAATACTAAAAATTATGAGTGAATCGAAAAGGATAGAAAATAAAAAGACGTAAGAAGGAGAAAGATAAAATTAGCGTTTCGAGAGTATTTCACACAGATGAGTTAACGCAAGCACTATACTATACATATAAACACAAACCATATACAATTTCGGAGATATATGTAAAAAACCTAAAAACGCATACATATAAACTTAACCGATAAAAATAAACGCAATACCGCACACACGCTGTAGATTGGGAGATACACTTCTCTACTTCCTTATTTACTAAACTCGAGAAATTTTCTGAACTTTCGAGAAAGTAATATTTTCTCAATATTTTGTTTAACAAAGTTCTTAATTTATTTTAAGTTATAAATAAATCATTTTGAATGCTGGGTCAAAATTTTATTGAGAAATGTTTCTCATAATACTGTTTTTAAAATTGTTTGTTTCTGGAAACTGATTTCTATTAAAGTTATATCCAATTTTTCATTATTTAAAAAAAACTCATCATTTAACTTATTGGAATAAGAACTTTTATGCATTTTATATAAAATGCAGCATTTCTTAAATCATTTTTTAATATCTTCCAATGAACTAGTTTAGTTAAAAACTCTAAAAGAAATTGAATTTTGAAGAAGTTACAAATGATTGCAAAAATTAAATTATTTTCAAAGTAGTAAAACCATTTTTATAAATAATAAAACTCATCACAGAATTTCAATTATTTTTAATACAATTTTAATAAAATTCTTCGTAAAAATTTAATTAATTTCAATAATTTATCAAAATTCAATTATTGTCAATATCTACTATTTCAATAAAATTTCACAAAAAAATCCAATTATTTAAAAAGAAATATATTATTAAAATTCATCTAAAGGATTTAATATTATTTTTCAAAGCAATTGATAAATTCCTTCGCAGAAATTCAACTACAGTTAAAAAATTAAAAAACTTCTTATCAAAATTTCATTTATTTTGCTTCCTCGTGAGGAAGCTTTGTAGTCGTTTAATTTACAAAATTTTTAAAAATTCTTTAGACAAATTTTCTTCTATATGGGACTATGTTATATAAGACCCTAAACAATTGTCCGGATGTATATATGTGTGTATGTGTGTGTGTGTTTGCGTGTGTGGATCCCGATTTTTGTGAACACGATAACTCGAAGAGGTTTTAACGAATTTGGCTAAAATTTACCAGGTATATTTATCATAAAAATATCTCGAACTGGATGGATAAACTTTAAAAAATTCTCAGAAAAAAAATTTTTTTTGACTTTTTTCTAAAAAAAATTTTTTTTCACAAATTTTTTTTTAAGTTGGTTATTGAAGTTAATATATAATAAAATCCTATTCTTTGCATCAAGACGAATCGATTGGTATATAAAAAGAATAAATTGTATGAGAATTTATAGAGTTAATCACAATTAAAGCTGAAAAATTCGCATTTTTCTCAAAAAATGAGTTCTTTCCGCAAAATTATGTTGCTGTATAAGAAAATCTTACTCATTTATTTCTAAAATTTTATTCTTTGCATCAAGACGGATCGATTGGTATATATAAAGTATATATTGTATTTAAATTTATAAAATTAAAACCAATTCCGAACACAAAATTTGCATTTTTAATAAAAATTCATTTTTTCTTAAGAATCATGTTGTTGTACAATAGAATGTTATTATTTATTGAAAAATAAATCTAAAATCATATTCCTTGCATCAAGACGAATCGAATCGAAATAATTATAATAAATATAACAAATTTTTAAAATTAATTTTTAATTAGATTTGAAGACAACAACATGGAAAATATGTCAATACGTGACAATAAATTAGTGCTTCCTCCACGAGAAAGCAAAATTTTTTGCTGATCGTATAGAGGAAGCAAAATGTTCATGTAATGAACATCTGGATTTACAACTTGTTTTATATAATTTTCATCAAAATTTCTCTATAAATAAAATTATTCTTAAAAAATTTATTAAAATTCGTCAAAATAATTCTTTGAGAGCTCAACAACTTTAAGAAACATTCAATTATTCAATAAATTATTTATTTTTGTATTTAAATAATTGAATTTTCGTAGAATTTTCTAATAAAAATTAATTTAAATATGAATATTTCAGTTAAAATTTTAAATAATAATTGAAAACTCTCTAAATTAATTAGTAAAAATATTTACTAATTTAAATTGGCTACTGACTTTTTGCTTTTGAATTAGCAGATTTTACTAATAAATAGACGTTTCCACTAATCTAATCGTAAAATTTTACATATTTATATTTAAAGAGAAATTAAACTTAAATGTCTGAAATGCCATGAAGTTTGGCTTGGATAATTTCGGAACTGCTCGACTAAAATGTTCGGCTAATCTCGGACAGTTTCGTAACCGCTCTTCGACAGCCGAAAGCTAGCTACTAGGCTGGTAATAATTTTTAATATAGTCGATAACACTATTCGTTACTAAATTTACAATTTGTGCAATACTTCGATAGTATTTAGTATAATTCTCTAGTAATACTTTTTACTATTGCCCAGGTGCGAATTTTCGGTCGGCCCATATTTTGGTCAGCCAAAGGTCGGGCCACCCTGTGGATTGATCACGCCGGCCTTCCAACGGTTGACACAGTTGGACCAACCGTTGGCACCAAAGTTGGGCCGTCTATGGATGCCAAAGTTGCGCCGACCGTGGGATCGAATGGTTGGGCATCCTTCGGTAACCACGGTCGGTCCAACTTTGGTAAAGGTAGTCTTGCCAACCAATGACAAATGTTAATAAAAAAATGTTTATTGAAGTTGAGAATTACTTTCAATTGATCACTCATTTATCGCACATACATTATATTAGTTATAAACATATTAAAATATTTAACGCTTGGGGGGATCGAACTCGCAACCTAACGCACTACAGCCACACACGCTACCACTATGCTACGCTCACATGTCTGAAGAAGGAGCGTGATAACTTTATGAACTGTGGCGGCCACAGTTCATCCGACCGTCGGCCCAACTGTGGCTGATGGTCGGCCGACCATCAGTTCTCCTGGTCGGCATTCATGCCCAGGTGCGAATTTTCGGTTGGCCCATAGTTGGGCCAACTTTTACAAGGTCGGTCCAACTTCTCGTGCCAGAGGTTGGGCCAACCATACAGATGATAACGGTTGGCCGTCTAATGGCGACGATGGTTGGCCCGACAAGTCATAAGGAAGTTGGCCCAACTTAAAATGCATATGTTGTGCCAGCTATACATTTCAATGGTTGGTCCAAAAACTGACGCCAAAGTTGGCACGACTTTAAATGCGTAAGTTTGGCCAACTTTAACAGCCAAAGGTAAAAAATTATTAAAAAACTAAATTATTTAAACAATTAACACGTTATTATTAGCAAGAACATCAGATATAACCTTTACCTATTGTTATTAAACACAATCTCATACATACATTTTCGAAAATATCTACCGCTTGCTGGAATCGAACCCCTAACCTAACGCGCCGAAGACTTATACACTGACCACTACGCTACGCTCACATGGGAGTCCATACCGTTAAATGTATATTAAAGCTGCAACAGTCGGGCCAACCGTGGCCCAGAGTTTGGCCGCCACCAAGAAAGTTTAAGTCATTTAAACTGTTTTCACAAAGTTTTGCCAACCGTCGGGCCAACCGTGGCCCAGAGTTAGGCCAACCGAGAAAGTTTAAGTCACTTAAACTGTTTTTTCACAAAGTTTTGCCAACCGTCGGGCCAACCGCGGCCCAGAGTTAGGCAACCGAGAAAGTTTAAGTCATTTAAACTGTTTTTTCACAAAGTTTTTGCCAACCGTCGGGCCAACCGTGGCCCAGAGTTTGGCCAACCGAGAAAGTTTAAGTCACTTAAACTGTTTTTTCACAAAGTTTTGCCAACCGTCGGGCCAACCGTGGCCCAGAGTTTGGCCAACCGAGAAAGTTTAAGTCACTTAAACTGTTTTTCACAAAGTTTTGCCAACCGTCGGGCCAACCGCGGCCCAGAGTTAGGCCAACCGAGAAAGTTTAAGTCATTTAAACTGTTTTTCACAAAGTTTTTGCCAACCGGTCGGGCCAACCGAGAAAGTTTTAAGTTACTTAAACTGTTTTTCATTTTCACAAACTTTTGCCAACCGTCGGGCCAACCGCGGCCCAGAGTTTGGCCAACCGAGAAAGTTTAAGTCACTTAAACTGTTTTTCACAAAGTTTTGCCAACCGTCGGGCCAACCGCGGCCCAGAGTTAGGCCAACCGAGAAAGTTTAAGTCATTTAAACTGTTTTTCACAAAGTTTTGCCAACCGTCGGGCCAACCGTGGCCCAGAGTTTGGCCAACCGAGAAAGTTTAAGTCACTTAAACTGTTTTTTCACAAACTTTTGCCAACCGTCGGGCCAACCGCGGCCCAGAGTTTAGGCCAACCGAGAAAGTTTAAGTCATTTAAACTGTTTTTTCACAAAGTTATGCCAACCGTCGGCCAACCGTGGCCCCAGAGTTTGGCCAACCGAGAAAGTTTTAAGTCACTTAAACTGTTTTTCACAAAGTTTTGCCAACCGTCGGGCCAACCGTGGCCCAGAGTTTGGCCAACCGAGAAAGTTTAAGTCACTTAAACTGTTTTTCACAAAGTTTTGCCAACCGTCGGGCCAACCGCGGCCCCAGAGTTAGGCCAAACCGAGAAAGTTTAAGTCATTTAAACTGTTTTTTCACAAAGTTTTGCCAACCGTCGGGCCAACCGTGGCCCAGAGTTAGGCCAACCGAGAAAGTTTAAGTCACTTAAACTGTTTTTCACAAAGTTTTGCCAACCGTCGGGCCAACCGCGGCCCAGAGTTAGGCCAACCGAGAAAGTTTAAGTTACTTAAACTGTTTTTCACAAACTTTTGCCAACCGTCGGGCCAACCGCGGCCCAGAGTTTGGCCAACCTAAATTTGTAAGTCATATGAGATACGTTCCCCATAGTTGTGTCGACCTTTGTCGCCAAAGTTGGCCCGACGGTTGGTTATACTCTGCATGTAATGGTTGGCTTGCAAAGTCGGGCCAACTGTGGGCACTAGTACTTGCCAAAGTTGGGCAAACTCTGGCAACCAAAACTTCGCTTGCCAAAGTTAGGCCAACCGTGGGCCAACCTTCAAACTCTGGCAGCCAACCTAAATTCGCACCTGGGTGGTTGGCCCGACTTTGGGAGAAACATTGAAGCAAAGTCGGGCCACAGTTGGTCCGACTTTGGCCCGACGTTCCAACTGTGGCGGCCGACCGAAATTCGCACCTGGGTGTAGACTTTCTTACTTATAATATTAAAATTTCTTACTGACTATTCTAATTTCTGTTACTTCAGAATAATACAAAGTAATAATTTGATTATAAACTTTCTTAAAAATGGTAATATTAATTCAGAAAAGTGCACTATTTCCCCAAATTGCAATCGGTTTTACTAAATACTAATATAATAATACGAAATATTAAAACAGAATTTCTCTCCGTGTATAGATTGAAATTTACGTGGTCAAATTCAAAAAATTTGTCTAACTAACACAATTTAAAATTACAGATGACTACCCAAGTGCGAAATGCCAAGACTGCAAAAACGGACCATCATTGGTCCAGTAATGTCTGCCGAGATTTGGTCGTAGTTACTGGGACATTACTGGTGTTAAAAACGTTCCATTGCTGGGCCAACGATGGCGCCGATGATCAGGTTTTCAAAATTTTTAAGACTGGGCCAGCTCTCGGCCCTATAATGGCACATTCACGGCAAAATTGATCAATCTTTAATGGCAAAAGACAATTGCCAGTGATGTACCAACCATCGGTCCAGTAATGGCTTATTATTGGCACATTAATGGCAAACAATTTGTATCTTTAATGGCAAATTATAATTGCCAGTATTGAGGCGTAGCTTGGCCCAATAACGGCACGTTATTGTCAAAGTTGATCAATCTTTAATGGCAAAATTCAATTGTCCGTGAAGTGATGACGATCGGCCCAATAAAAGTACATTAATGGCATTTTAATTTGATAAAATTTGTTTTGAGAATTCAATTTTAAGAAACATTCAGTTATTCAATAAATAATTTATTTTGTATTTAAATAATTGAATAAGTTTAAAAACGATTCAAATTAAAATATTGGAAAATTTGTATTTTCTATATTTTCAACTGGCAATTTTGAAGAATTAATTTTATTTTAAAAGATTAATTAAATAGTTATTTAAAAAAGAAGTTATTAATGTTTTTAAATAATTTCACAATTAAATTCGTAAATAAATGTAACAGAACATTTTATTCAACAAAATCTTTTCCATTATTTTCTAAAAATGCAAAAATTTTTAGTTTCATTTTCAATTAAATTTTCTAATTAACAAATAGAATTTATAAACATTTTTTTCCTTTATTCTTAAAAATTTTTGAATTTTTCTAAAAGCAATTGTAGTTAAGAAATAGAAATGATGCAAATTATTTCCTTATGATAATTGAGAATTTTCTACAAAAATATTATAAAAATTTATTGAATAAATGAATATTATTTTTATAATTTAATTCTCATAATTAAATTTTAAGAAACATTTAGTTATTCAAAAAATTTTTTACTTTTGTATTAATTAATAATTAAATTCTCATAGAATTTTCTAATGAAAATTGATTTCAAAATGGAGTCTAGTTAAGCTTTTAGAAAAGAATTAAATATTAAAAACATAACATGAATTTTCATATTAAAATTTTTTAAAATTCAATTTTATTGCTAATGATGTGACGAAGATCGGCCTATTAAAAGCACTTTATTGGCACTTTAATGGCAAATATTTTGTATATTTGATGGCAAATTATGATAGCCAGAATTAGGGCTTAACTTGGACCAGGAATAGCACATTAATGTCTAACATTTTGTATCTATGATGGCAAATTATAATTGCCAATATAGGGATGTAGCTCGGCCCAATAATGGCACAGTATCGGCCAGTGTAGTGTAGTTTATAATAACCCTTCTGCTTCCTTGACTTCACGTCAGACTAGCAGAGTGGTCAGAGTGTTAGGCTGTGGTGCATCCGGTTCAGGTATCGATCCCCGCGAACGGTAAGAATTTTTCAAATATTTGTGAGTTTGCGTTTAACTTAGGGATATAAGCCGTATAAATATTATCAATTAATTAGTTAATTAAATAAAATTTTTTTTTATATTTTGTCAATACTGGGGGAGTAATGGCAGCCAATATTGGGCCATTAATGTCTGCCGAAATCTGTCTGTCGACGTCCAACCGTGGTTAACACCACAAGAGTCGGCGCAAAGTCGGACCAATATTGTCTGCCAAGTCTCGATGCCAGCTTTGCCAATACTGGGCCAATGTTGGGCCGCATTGATTTTCGCACTTGGGTACAAGTGAAGAGATCTAGTGCTTGTGACATATTCTCAAAATACTTATCTTAGAAATTTTCTTTCTTCTATTTTTATTTTTTAAATTACAACGATCATAATAAAGACATATTCGTGATTCATTTAAGCAGAAATATTTAGAGAGCCTCGAGTCATAAAATAATGTATAAAGCATTTTTTGTCCTGCATAGACTTTTATTATATGTATACATCGTTGAAGAATATAAAAAAATTAAAATTAAAAAGGACATAAAGTTTAAATATCGAGACAGTGCCTACAAGTAAGTTCTCTAATGTTGTACTGTAATGTTCATCTACTGTAAAAAATGCCTGTCAGTTTTTTTTCTCTTTTCCACACTCTAATCACATAGAACTTTAAATTTTTGCTTCAATAAAGACAATGTAATTTATTTTTTCCGTCTATAAATTTATATATATATTAAAATTCGGTACACATACTTATTTTTTAATCTACAAGGAGAGACTTTTAGTTAGAAAAATTATTTTTTCGTATTTTGGTATATCTAATAAAACGTAAGAATTAAGGGATAATCGAGGTATAGTTAGAAGAATTCTAATAAAGATTATGAAAAGACATAGTCAACGTCACTTTTGGTAATAAGTCTTAAAGTTTTTTGAATCTTTTCTAAAGCTTTATACTAAAAGTGAAGATTAGGTGACGCTACATATATATAGCATATATATATGTAGGGGTATACAAAATGCGTTACTAGGCACGTGTATACTTATATAATACATATGTATATAAATTAATATATGATTTATCATAATATTATTACACAATTCAATTGTTTAATCACTAATAACTTTTGAAACGTTTGTAACAAAATACTTTCAAGACGATGATGACGCTCGGTTGTTTGCTGAGTGTTCGCCTAACATTAACTGTCTTCGGTTGTGGACGGAACTGTTCGGAAACCTTCGTGAAAATATTCTAATAAAATTTTGTAAAAATTCAAACTGCTTACCATTTCAAAGCGTGTTAATATTAAAAATAATACAGTATCTAAAATTTTTTTACATTTAATAGTTTTCAAAATAGTGGGTTTACAAATAAAAATATCAGAATGTATTATAAATATGTTCTATATTCTCGTATTTGCAATTGTCTTAACATCAAATGATATTCTTTCTAAACTTTTATACTAACTTCTGTTCCCTAAAAATTACAATAGTAGATAAAAAATAACTCTACTTATTATTATAATAAGAACTATCATCATCGTACCTCGATTATCCCTAAATTCTTACGTTTTATTAGAAATATCGAAATACAATAAAGTAATTTTTGTAACTAAAAGTCTCTCCGTGTAGATTTCAGGAAAAATATGGGGGATTTCACGTTAAGTGATCCAGGTCTCATGCGTTTACACGTCATACTTTGCTGATTTATAATTAATTTTTAAAGAAAGGTGTGATTTTCACAAAATATGTTTTGGAAAGGTTTTTTCGTGTTCTTTTCAATGATGATTTTAGTTTATAAAAAATTTTGACCTTGAAATTTAAAAAATTAATATTAATTTTCATTTTTTTGTAAAATCGGTATTTTTTTATTTATTTTTAGGGTTCCGTACCCCTACGCCTAAGGTGTACCGACGGAACCCTATTGGTGAGACTCTTGTGTCCGTAGCCAAATCATGTACCCCCCCCTAGGGGCTAAACTATTTGACCTAGAGAGCTCAAATTTGGTACAGATACGTATTTTCACTCTTAGATTACAGGAAAAATCTAAAGAATGTGAAATTAAAAAAAATTTTATTTTCTAATTTCCACATTTTTTGACTTAATGAGCTGAAAATTGGTTTATTAGTATATTTTTACAGTCTGATCCCAAAAAATTATATTAAAAATCTAAAAAAAAATTTTTTTAATTTTTTGTTTCTAATTTCTCTGAAAATTGGTTTATTAATATATTTTTACAGTCTGATCACAAAACATATATTAAAAAATCTAAAAAATTTTTTTTTTTAAATTAAAAAAAAATTTTTTTGTTTTAATTGTTTTTTTAATATTTATTGTTTTAATATTTGTGTACGGAACCCGCCATTGCAGTGCAAGTTCAACTCGCACTTGTCAAATTTTTTTTTATTTAGAAAGAAAGCTGAGCTTTTTTCCGATCAAAAACACTTCTTTCCAAAATGGGACTAAAATGTTTAATACATAAAAAATAACATTTTCTTTCGCTGTAAAACAACGACGCGCCGCGCTCTTGTGCGCTGAGTTTTAACGTTTATTTTCCAATTCTCGATAAACACTCTCTGCATTTTACAGGGTTGAGACTGTCACTAATAAGGCGCCTGCATTATGCTTACCGAAGAATTTTGAAAAAAATTCAATGAAAATATTTATTTAATAAAATATGTTAGCACTATTTACATAAAAGATTATAAAATATTGAAAATAATTATTGTTAGGTGGATACCTGTTACTTATTTAGGGGATTAGTTAAACTAATGATTTTAATATCTAAAAATTTTAATGAAATTAAAAAAAAATTTAATAAAAATAATTTTTTATTTACTAAAATATTTTGATTCTAATTACAAGAAAGGAAATAAAATATTGAAAGTGGTAAGTGTTAAATGGATGCCTGTTACTTATTTGAAGGTAACGTTAAACTAATGATTTTAATTTTACACGATTTTAATTACCTTTCTTTAAATGGAGTTTGAAGTTCAAACTTTTTTCAAAATTTGATTCGAAAGTACAAAATTGTTAAAAAAATTAAGATCGGCTTGAAATTTGTTACTCGGAGGTTTTGGAGGTTGCTGATCACGAATCTAAAGTCCAATTTTCAAAATTCAAAATGTCGGACAATTTTTTTAAAAAACTTATTAAATTTGCTTGAAACTTGTTGCTCGGGGGTTTTTGGGGTCGCTGATTATGAATCTGGAGTCCAATTTTTAAAATTAAACATGGCGGATCCAACATGGCGGACAATTTTTCTAAAAAATCATTAGATTCACTTAAACCTTGTTACCGCAGATTTGTACGTTTTTTGTTGTGTATAGTTTTTCCAAATTATTATATATATATATATATATATATAGGGGAGAGACTCCCCTATATTTTGACCCTTGTGACTAAACGAATCAACCGATTTTATTTTTCGATGGCTTGTTTGAAAGATCATTTAAATACGCAACTTTTTCCCAGAGATACCTATACTTCATATTTTATTGTTTAGTTGCTGTGTTAACTTGAAAAAATTTTGCAAACGGTCCGGTTTGCCCCACCCGCTGGGGTAAACTGTACCCCCATGAGCAAACCGGACAGTTTGGTTTTTTATTTATAATATTGCATTTACATAATCTATAATAATAAAAAACATAAAGAATCATGTAAACAATGGTTTTAGTAATGAATTGGAAGACAATTATTTTTCATTGTAAGTAAATATTTTAATGAAAGAAACATCTTATTTAAAAATAATTTTTATGAAACTTTAATTCAATGGAAATATCCTATGGCCGTTTTGCGCCACCGAAAACGGTCCGGTTATATATATATATATATATATATATATATATATATCCATTTATTGGAAAATCCATTTTTTGACCTGTACAGTTAACAAAATTTGACCTATAATTATTAATTTTTTTACTATTAAAATATATACAGAATTATATAAATTATTTTAAAAAATTTTATTTTTTTGTTTATTACAATTTAAATATGGGCAATTCCACGTGAGATTTTAGTCGACCTCTTAAAATCGGCTAAAAATATTTTTTTTTTATTCTTTATCGAAAAAAACAGATACGTATTTTTTTATTTTTGTTAAATTGTTAAAATTTTCTAGTTATGAGTTTTCAAAATTTTGCACTTTCAATTGTAGACCTATATTCAGTACTTCATAAGTCCGAAAATATTGAGTCTAGAAAAAAGTTGTCAAAGAACGAAAGTTTTAGTTTTCTTTCGACTTTTAGAAAATGAAAACAAAAATTTTGTCTTTCATTTGTTATAAGAAAAGAAAAAAAATTTTATAAACAAATAAATTTTTAATTTTCTCTTTTCAAAACATACCTGGAACTGATAAGAACCCGTGTAGAAATTGCCATGATATGGCCTACAATTTAACGCCATTCGATAGAGCGCATATGAAAACATAAGAAATGATGATTTGCGAATTTTTCTATTGATTTTTAAGTACCGAAATAAGTCCTCAAACTTCATGCCAAAATTTTGTCCATTTGGGCGTTAAAGGGTTAATAGTGACAGTCTCGACCATGTAAAATGCAGAGAGTGTTTATCCAGAATTGAAGCGTTGGGTGCAAGAAAGGCGTTTGACGGATAACGTTCGTTTTGATATTATTAAGTGAAAATTATTACAATATCCTCTAGTTCATATTACCAAACATTTATTTCGATATGAGACTTCTTGACGATGCATTGAATAAAAATTTACGTGAATATCACATAATTTTGTAATTTTACATGCTTTCCAATAGAATTTGCATGTAAAACAAGTGAAAATTAACACTTCATTAAAAAAAATTTGGTTAGACAAATTTTCATGTAAAATTTTTTTTGATAATTAGAAATTATTTAAACACGGAGAGACTTTTAGTTACAAAAATTACTTTATTGTATTTCGATATTTCTAATAAAACGTAAGAATTTAGGGACCCAGGTGCGAATTTTCGGTTGGCCCATAGTTGGGCCAACTTTTACAAGGTCGGTCCAACTTCTCGTGCCAGAGGTTGGGCCAACCATACAGATGATAACGGTTGGCCGTCTAATGGCGACGATGGTTGGCCCGACAAGTCATAAGGAAGTTGGCCCAACTTAAAATGCATATGTTGTGCCAGCTATACATTTCAATGGTTGGTCCAAAAACTGACGCCAAAGTTGGCACGACTTTAAATGCGTAAGTTTGGCCAACTTTAACAGCCAAAGGTAAAAAATTATTAAAAAACTAAATTATTTAAACAATTAACACGTTATTATTAGCAAGAACATCAGATATAACCTTTACCTATTGTTATTAAACACAATCTCATACATACATTTTCGAAAATATCTACCGCTTGCTGGAATCGAACCCCTAACCTAACGCGCCGAAGACTTATACACTGACCACTACGCTACGCTCACATGGGAGTCCATACCGTTAAATGTATATTAAAGCTGCAACAGTCGGGCCAACCGTGGCCCAGAGTTTGGCCGACCAAGAAAGTTTAAGTCATTTAAACTGTTTTTCACAAAGTTTTGCCAACCGTCGGGCCAACCGTGGCCCAGAGTTAGGCCAACCGAGAAAGTTTAAGTCACTTAAACTGTTTTTCACAAAGTTTTGCCAACCGTCGGGCCAACCGCGGCCCAGAGTTAGGCCAACCGAGAAAGTTTAAGTCATTTAAACTGTTTTTCACAAAGTTTTGCCAACCGTCGGGCCAACCGTGGCCCAGAGTTTGGCCAACCGAGAAAGTTTAAGTCACTTAAACTGTTTTTCACAAAGTTTTGCCAACCGTCGGGCCAACCGTGGCCCAGAGTTTGGCCAACCGAGAAAGTTTAAGTCACTTAAACTGTTTTTCACAAAGTTTTGCCAACCGTCGGGCCAACCGCGGCCCAGAGTTAGGCCAACCGAGAAAGTTTAAGTCATTTAAACTGTTTTTCACAAAGTTTTGCCAACCGTCGGGCCAACCGTGGCCCAGAGTTTGGCCAACCGAGAAAGTTTAAGTTACTTAAACTGTTTTTCACAAACTTTTGCCAACCGTCGGGCCAACCGCGGCCCAGAGTTTGGCCAACCGAGAAAGTTTAAGTCACTTAAACTGTTTTTCACAAAGTTTTGCCAACCGTCGGGCCAACCGCGGCCCAGAGTTAGGCCAACCGAGAAAGTTTAAGTCATTTAAACTGTTTTTCACAAAGTTTTGCCAACCGTCGGGCCAACCGTGGCCCAGAGTTTGGCCAACCGAGAAAGTTTAAGTCACTTAAACTGTTTTTCACAAACTTTTGCCAACCGTCGGGCCAACCGCGGCCCAGAGTTAGGCCAACCGAGAAAGTTTAAGTCATTTAAACTGTTTTTCACAAAGTTTTGCCAACCGTCGGGCCAACCGTGGCCCAGAGTTTGGCCAACCGAGAAAGTTTAAGTCACTTAAACTGTTTTTCACAAAGTTTTGCCAACCGTCGGGCCAACCGTGGCCCAGAGTTTGGCCAACCGAGAAAGTTTAAGTCACTTAAACTGTTTTTCACAAAGTTTTGCCAACCGTCGGGCCAACCGCGGCCCAGAGTTAGGCCAACCGAGAAAGTTTAAGTCATTTAAACTGTTTTTCACAAAGTTTTGCCAACCGTCGGGCCAACCGTGGCCCAGAGTTAGGCCAACCGAGAAAGTTTAAGTCACTTAAACTGTTTTTCACAAAGTTTTGCCAACCGTCGGGCCAACCGCGGCCCAGAGTTAGGCCAACCGAGAAAGTTTAAGTTACTTAAACTGTTTTTCACAAACTTTTGCCAACCGTCGGGCCAACCGCGGCCCAGAGTTTGGCCAACCTAAATTTGTAAGTCATATGAGATACGTTCCCCATAGTTGTGTCGACCTTTGTCGCCAAAGTTGGCCCGACGGTTGGTTATACTCTGCATGTAATGGTTGGCTTGCAAAGTCGGGCCAACTGTGGGCACTAGTACTTGCCAAAGTTGGGCAAACTCTGGCAACCAAAACTTCGCTTGCCAAAGTTAGGCCAACCGTGGGCCAACCTTCAAACTCTGGCAGCCAACCTAAATTCGCACCTGGGGATAATCGAGGTACGATGATGATAGTTCTTATTATAATAATAAGTAGAGTTATTTTTTATCTACTATTGTAATTTTTAGGGAACAGAAGTTAGTATAAAAGTTTAGAAAGAATATCATTTGATGTTAAGACAATTGCAAATACGAGAATATAGAACATATTTATAATACATTCTGATATTTTTATTTGTAAACCCACTATTTTGAAAACTATTAAATGTAAAAAAATTTTAGATACTGTATTATTTTTAATATTAACACGCTTTGAAATGGTAAGCAGTTTGAATTTTTACAAAATTTTATTAGAATATTTTCACGAAGGTTTCCGAACAGTTCCGTCCACATCCGAAGACAGTTAATGTTAGGCGAACACTCAGCTAACAACCGAGCGTCATCATCGTCTTGAAAGTATTTTGTTAAAAACGTTTCATAAGTTATTAGTGATTAAACAATTGAATTCTGTAATAATATTATGATAAATCATATATTAATTTATATACATATGGGCGATTCCACGTGAGATTTTAGTCGACCACTTAAAATCGGCCAAAAATATTTTTTTCTATTCTGTATCGAAAAAAAACAGATACGTATTTTTTTATTTTTGTTTAATTGTCAAAATTTTCGAGTAAAGAATTTTTGAAATTTTGCACTTTATCCGTAGACCTATATTCAGTAGCTTATAAGTCCGAAAATATTGAGTTTAGAAAAAAGTTGTCAAAGAACGAAAGTTTTAGTTCTCTTTCGACTTTTAGGAAATGAAAACAAAAAATTTTTTTTTTCATTTTTTATTAAAAAAATAAAAAAAATTTATAAACAAATTAATTTTTTTTAACTTTGGGTATGATAAATTTTTAATTTTCTTTTTTTAAAACATACCTGTAAATGATAAGAAGGTTTTGCAAAAAGTTTCAGAGTGGGCCTGACAAGTTTAATGGGTTAAAAAAGATAATTAAGCTGCCCGTGCAGGTCGTACGCCCGCGGCGCAATATGATTTTTTTACAATTTACTATTAAAAATTGTCTAGAGCCTGCAAATTTAATAATAATCCAAATCCGATAAAATTTGTAGGGTCTAGACAATGTTTAATAGTAAATTGTAAAAAAATCATATTGCGCCGCGGGCGTGCGACCTGCACGGGCAGCTTAATTATCTTTTTTAACCCATTAAACTTGTCAGGTCCATTCTGAAACTTTTTGCAAAACCTTCTTATCATTTACAGGTATGTTTTGAAAAAAGAAAATTAAAAATTTATCATACCCAAAGTTAAAAAAAGTTAATTTGTTTATAAATTTTTTTTATTTTTCTAATAAAAAATGAAAAAAAAAATTTTTGTTTTCATTTCCTAAAAGTCGAAAGAGAACTAAAACTTTCGTTCTTTGACAACTTTTTTCTATACTCAATATTTTCGGACTTATAAGCTACTGAATATAGGTCTACGGTTAAAAGTGCAAAATTTCGAAAATTCATTACTCGAAAATTTTGACAATTTAACATAAATAAAAAAATACGTATCTGTTTTTTTTCGATACAGAATAGAAAAAAAATATTTTTAGCCGATTTTAAGAGGTCGACTAAAATCTCACGTGGAATCGCCCATATGTATTATATAAGTATACACGTGCCTAGTAACGCATTTTGTATACCCCTACATATATATATATATATATATATATATATATATATATATATATATATATATATATATATATATATATATATATATATATATATGTAGCGTCACCTAATCTTCACTTTTAGTATAAAGCTTTAGAAAAGATTCAAAAAACTTTAAGACTTATTACCAAAAGTGACGTTGACTATGTCTTTTCATAATCTTTATTAGAATTCTTCTAACTATACCTCGATTATCCCTAAATTCTTACGTTTTATTAGAAATATCGAAATACGATAAAATAATTTTTCTAACTAAAAGTCTCTCCGTGAAGCTTTTAAACGAGAAGTTTATTTTCTCGTATTTTTTCTACATTATTGAAACTCTACATTATTGAAACTCTACATTATTGAAAAGATAGTGTTAAAAATAAAGGCATAAAGAGCAGAGTGATTGAGGAGTAAAGAGAGGGAAGAGAATATTCTGATATTCTCTCCCAGAGAAAAAGAGAGATATAGTGTAAGAGGGAATGAGAAAGTGATAGAATAGTCGTCTCCTCCTTGCAGCACGTGAATATAAAAGAGAAGGGGAATCGATGGCGTGGTCGCCATTTTGAAAGCTTCCAGTAACGCCATTTAATAGATTATCCGAACGGTCGTCGCGGCGATTGCACGCGAACCCTACTTCCGGTTAGACTTGGCAACTCTCCGAGGTTTGTGCCTGTTGCACACGAGGATAATTTGCTTTTCCACTTGCCTAACTTCCGCTTTCTTGACACTCTCCCTCTCTTTTTACCATCCTCCTTTTCTCTCATTGGGCTCTCATATCTGACAAGTTTCGTAAATCTCAAAGGGGTCTTTTGAAAAGAACTGATATTTCAATTTTCTCCATCCAATAAATTGTTTTATATTTTTTCTCGTTAGTCCTTGTGTATTTATTACCCAACGATCCCTGATTCCTTGGTATAGACCTTTCTTTCTTTAATTATAGTCGCACTTTATTACAGAAAAAATAATTTGCTAAGGAATTTTGTCAACTCAACTGTGAATAAGGGGCCATCCAAAAACCACTTAGCCTCATGAGGAACTACGACAAGAGGAAAAAATGGCGCTAATACATGTAATAGCGTACTACATGGGGGAGGGAAGGGGTCAAAATTCCCAAAAAATGGGACTACGTGGTTTATGGACGGCCCCTAATTGGAAGCAGCTTGTTTGACCATATTCGTTTTTTACTACTGATACGCTCGTTTAAACTTCTACTTTCAATGCACAACTTTACTTGAGCTATATTGTCAGACAACAAACATTATTTACTATTGACAATCATGGCATACACGGAAAAAATTAGTCGTTTAAGTTTTCAGCTACCACTCGAAGACTCTCGGATATGAAAAAATTCTTTATAAACTTATAGAAATACTCTATGATTTTAGCAGAAATTCTCTAAAAAAAAGTCGAGGACTTTTTATAAACCTAGTAGCGGAAAAAAGTCGTGGAATTATTGTAACACTATGATAGAAAGTTTCTTCGACGAGTCGAGGAAAACGGTGCGCAGAACAGATGCGCATACTCTCAGGCGATAAACGCGACCTGCAGTCATTTAAACACCGTTCATTTACAAATTCTTCTGTACAGTGTTTGTGAATTATATTGGAGGATTGAAATCTTTTTGTAAATATATAATATAATTATTAATCGCTAAATAAGTTTTTACAATAATGAACAGAAAATAGTTTTATTGACTTAATTATTATTTTAATTAAATATTATCATTTTTTTATTCATCTTCTAAATTAAAAATAATTGTAAAATAGTCTTTAACGTATACTGAAATACTCTTTAAAATTCTAAAGTATGTTGAAGAGAAATATTTGAGATTTTTAATTTTCAAAATATTGCACTTTTTCTCGCAAGCGGTAAAGAAAGATTCCATTTAGTATATAAGGACGTTGAAAAAGTAGATTCATATAGCGTGGGAAACAACGAAAGTGTAGGATAATATGCGTATTGGTGTTAGCTATTTAGTTTTAGGTAGGTGATTAGTGATTAAATAGTGTCAAATTACATGTGATGAGTGTCGTGATTATGTATAAATGTAGGATTGTAATTAAATATAAGGCATAAAAGGAATGAAATATATAGGAACTGAAAGAATTTTCTTTACTAGTATAGTCGAAAGTATTAAAATTTTTAAAATCACTCTGTTTTAAAAATCATATTGAAATCGAAGAAAAAGTGTACTACGTTCGAAGAGAATTTAGAAAAAGGATTTGAAACTTTTAGCGACAGTCGAGGAAAATGAAAACACAGCCAGCGCGATCGATTCAGCGACAGTCGAAAAAAATGAAAACACAGCTAGCGCTGTGTTTCCAATTTTCCATTTTCCGCGACTATCGTTGAAAGTTCGCTGAATCGTTCGCGCTAGCTGTGTTTTTATTTTCCTCGACTGTCACTGAATCGATCGCGCTGGCTGTGTTTTCATTTTCCTCGATTGTCGCTGAAAGTTTCAAATCCTTTTTCCAAATTCTCTTCGAACGTACAGTAGAGACTCCATTATCCGGACCCCTATTATCCGGATATTCAATTATCTGGACAAATTTAAAATTAAAAATTTTTTTTTAATATAAAGTTTATAAGATCTCAAGCCGTTAACTTCTATTTTAAATTCAAAAACGTGAACTTCTACACGAAACGTTGCGTTTTAAAGTGTTTTAATTATTTAAAGAAAATGTTTATGTAAATATTTTGAAATATTTCTAACTAAATTTTTATTAATGTTGACTTTAAAAGTTTTAGTTTGTTTCAGTCTTATTTTAATACATATGCAAATAAATACATAAAATTATGAATAAAAAATTTGTTGATTTCGCTCTTTACTCGATTATCCGGACGAGTGCCTGCATCCATTAGTCCGGATAATGGAGTCTCTACAGTCCCGTGTAGAAAAATTTCTTGTTGAACTACAGGCAAGATCAAAACTATCGTAAACGACTCGTGAAACTATTGACGTAAATCTATATCAAAACGGTCTAGCTACTCTACAGTTTCACTTCATTAACTGATTTATATTGTTAAACGTTCTAGGTTCTGTATAGTTTCACTACATTAACAACTTTACGTTGTTTAACTATATAAATTCTGTTTAGCGAAACTAGATAATAAATAATATGAAAAATTTATTTATCATATAAAAAAAAATATTTAAATAATCAAAATCAGTCATTGCTTTGCATAAAAACAATATACACTTTTTGTCGAGTATTTCTATCCAATGGGAAATTGTTCGCCTTTGAAAGCAGTCCCGCGCTGCTTATGTTTGAAATTAGTTAGGATAAGTTGTCACCAAGGCGCGCAAGTTTCTTTTCTCGTTATCAAGTTGTTTTACCAGTTCTATATAAGAAGAGACGATTTCATTCTTAAACTTAAAGACAAATATTATTTTTGTCTGGTTTTTATCACACTCAGTTTTTAATAGAGTGTCCCAATTAAATTAATTTCTTTTTCTTCTTTAGACTAGTACTTTATTTTTTCATTTATTTTTTTTAATAATAATTTTTAACATGTGTTGTATTAATTAATAAAATATTAATTTCAAACGTTCGATCAATATTTGTAACCAAGAAATAACCATTTATTAATTTAATTTTAAGCCGCTAGAAAATAAATGATTATTAATATTGGTCCAATATTTGTTGTCAATGAACCACCAAGGCTTGGAAATTCCGGCACTTGCATCGGATGTACATAAATTGTTCTAGATCCACAATATAGTTTTAATACAGATTCACAGGATTGTTCTGATATAGTAACATTTTCTAGAAACTTGATGATCGTTACGTTACATTTCTAGACACTTTCTATAAAATTTCACAATACCGGAACTATACAGTAAATAGTAAAACTATACCGTTACGTTGCAGATACGTGCCAAATTTCCACACGGGGTAGTACATTTTTTCTTCGATTTCAATATGATTTTTAAAACAGAGTGATTTTAAAAATTTAAATACTTTCGACTATATCCGAGAGTCTTCTACAAAGTCGAGGAAAATTTCAGTAACTAATTTTTTCCGTGTATCAACATGTTTGTAAATAATGTTATAAAAGTATATTAAAAAACAAAAAAATGTACCAATTACTAGAAAAATTGTTTTTTTTACTAAAATTATTTTTTTTAAATTACTATTTTAAATGACATTTATTCTTAGTAATAATATATTTATTCCTATGAAAATAATATAATTATTACAGCAGTAATTTATCGTCATTAAATTTATACACACATCCCGTGTAGAAAAATCTTCTGGAACGTCTAGAGTCAAGTCTGGCGCAAACTAGAAAGCGTCTAGCCTCGCAAGTCTGGAAGATCTGATTTGACCCAGTTCTGGTGCTGCTTAGCTACATGTCAGACTGTACCTTTTTTGTCTGTTCTGGATTGTCTAGCCAGAGACAGCTCTGATTCTAGTCAGAATATTTAGATGTCAAAAATTTTTTATTTTGCAAGTTCTAGGCTGCGGTGAGCGATGCTAGTATAAAAGATCTGTCCAGACCCAGCTCTGATTCTTGTCAGAATTTCTAAATGATTAAAATTTTAATATATCAAAAACCATTTAATACTTTGTCTGAAAAACTAGACAATAAATCTCTCAAATTTAACATTTTTTCCACATAATATTTTCTACGGGAGAAGGTTGTCCAAAAACACATCATTTTTCTACTTTTTAAGATCAATGTGTAGGTATAAAAAATTGTAAAAGATTAAGAAAATAGTTTTTAAAGTTTGTTGTCTAGAAAAAACCGTTATAAAAAGAATGTTGTTTGAATTCTTAATTTATGTTTCCTAAAGAATCCCGTGTGGAAATTTGTCACGTATCTGTAGCGTAACGGTATAGTTTTACTATTTACTGTATAGTTCCGGTATTGTGAAATGTTATAGAAACTGTCTAGAAATGTTACGTTACGATCATCAAGTTTCTAGATAATTTTACTACGTCAGAACAATCTTGTAAATCTGTATTAAAACTATATTGTGGATCTAAAACAATTTATGTACATCCGAGGAAAATGCCGGAATTTTCAAACCTTGGTTGTTCATTGACAACAAATATTGGACCAATATTAATAACCAATTATTTTCAAGCGCTTTAAAATTAAATTAATGAATGGTTATTTCTTGGTTATCAATATTGAACCAACTTCTGAAATTAATATTTTATTAATACAACACATGGCAAAAATTGTTTAAAAAATAAATAAAAAATAAAGTACTAGTCTAAAGATGGAAAAGGAATTAATTTAATTGGAACACTCTATTAAAAACAGAGTGTGATAAAAATCAGACCAAAATAATATTTGTCTTTAAGTTTAAGAATGAAATCGTCTCTTTTTATATAGAACTGGTAAAACAACTTGTTAACGAGAAAAGAAACTTGCGCGTTTTGGTAACAACTTATCCTAAGTAATTTCAAACATAAGCAGCGCGGGACTGCTTTTAAAGGCGAACAATTTCCCATTGGTTAGAAATAAATACTCGACGAAAAGTGTATATTGTTTTTATACAAAGCAATTACTGAGTTTGATTATTTAAATATTTTATTTTATATGATAAATAAGTTTTTTATATTATTTATTATATCCAGTTTTGTTAAACAGAATTTATATAGTTGAACAACGTAAAGTAGTTAATGTAGTGAAACTATACAGATCCTAGAACGTTTAACAATATAAATCAGTTAATGAAGTAAAATTGTACAGTAGCTAGACCATTTTGATATAGATTTACGTGAATAGTTTCACGAGTTGTTTACGGTATAGTTTTTATCTTGCATATATTCCAATAAGAAATTTTTCTACACGGGGAACCCGAAAGGTTCCTCGCAGAATTATCATTGAAAAATGAATTAAATTTTTTTGTAAACAACTATAACAATGTTTCAGTAATTTACAGAATTTTTCGCAATAAATCATAAAAATTAGTTCCAAATAAATAACAATAAAAAATTTTTATTTTAGCAATTTTTGGAAATTTTCGCTGTAATTTATAAAATTTTTTGGTAAATTTCGAGATAATTTATAGAAACATGTAAAGCAAAAATTACCATTAAAATTTTGGATTTTAGTCATTTACGGAAATTTTCGAAAGAATTTATGGAAATTTCCGCAGTAATTCATGGAAATTTATGCGATTATTTATAAAACTATGTAAAACTCAAAGGAGAACTATAAAATTAAACGTCAGTAATTTATGGTAATTTATGGAAATTTCCGCTGTAATTTATGGAAATTTCTACTATAATTTATGGAAATTTATGCGATAGTTTACAAAACAATTTAAAACTCAAAGGAGAACTAAAAAATTTAACGTCGATAATTTATGGTAATTTATGGAAATTTGTTTGATAATTTGCGGAACATTTACCATGATGTATTTCATAACAAGTTCTGTTATTTTTCTTTATGTACCATAACACGAAACTTGCAGTAGTTTTTTGATGACACAGTTAAACACTCTTTATAAATTATATGTGTAATAGGTGACGAAAATTAAAATTTATTTTCCTGTAGCTTCGATAGAGTAGTGGTTAGAGTGTTAGGCTAGAAGTCTGTAGGTCGTAGGTTCGATTCCCCGCAATATCAAATTTTATTTAGTTATAGGTTTGTGTTTATTCTGTGTCGTGAACATTAATTTGATTGAAAGTTAAAAGTTAATGATTATTTCATGTTTGCAAGTACAAATTAATTTTTTTTATTATATTACCATTGAATTTAAAAAAAATTATCATTTATCTTGTTAAATAAACGATGTTGGAGGGCTGCTTTATTATATTTAAAAGGCCTTAAATATCTATCTTGCCGTTGGCAAGCCGCCTGTCTAGGATATTTATTCAGCGGCTGACCTTTTCTAGCGTTACACTTTTGGCCAATTGCAGACCAGAGTTACAGGCCAGCCACTAGACTGAAAAATAGACGGTCTGGTCTGACTCAGGCCAGCGTTAAAAGATTTTTCTACACGGGATATAATATGGATTAAAATAATAACATTAATATTTATTGAAGAAAAAAATTATATTAATAGCATTATTATTATTATTATTATTATTATTTAAAATTATTAAATTATTACTTTAAAAACTTACTACAAACTATTAGAGTGACCGTTAATTTACGAAAGTTGAAATTTTTTAGGTCCTCCGGCTAAATTTGTTAATATTAATATTTATTATTAATTAAAAAGGGAGTGAATTTATCATTCGTCAATTGAATATTATATATGAAAGAAGCTATCAGTAATCCGAATCAATTTCTCAAAATAAATTTCTTAAACAAGATCATATTGACTGCACAGCTGTCCTAATATAGAAGTCTGCTTTTCTCAGAAAAACATTTTTTCAAAATTAGTTAATAATTTCTAATTTATCAAAGAATTGCGAAAAAACGGTAGCATGGTGGGATACGAGCCCAAGACCTTTCTATTGCCGGTAGAGTGCTCTGACCACTGAGCTACATGCACTGAGATTCTCAAGATTCCTTGCCATATACTACAATTCCTACGTTATTTTCTCAGAAAAGCAGATTTCCGTATTAGGACGATACATATGATCTTGTTGAAGAAATTTATTTTGAGAAATTTTTGATAATATTTATTATTATTATTATTATTAACAAAGAATATATTCATATTATATAGAATGAACGCGAGAGACGCCTAAATTTGGGATCAGTGGAAGCAGTCTTGTTCAGTCCTGCATTAGACTTCTGCAGCATTAATTGAGCATTGGTGTCCAATGCTGAATGAAGGCTTGCTCTACAGTCTGGAATGGGTGTTACATTAAAGCTTGGATCAGTCCTGCTCTCGCTAACTCATTAATGCTCAACCAATATTGACCAATGCTCGTCAAATCATTATTAAGCCTGAACTCGGCGTCACTTCGCGCCTGGGAAAGTTAATTACATAGCCCTGCAAATTTAAAATTTTTTCTGTCGAATGAACACGAATTCGAAGTCCAAAACGTTCCATCACGTCAAGTTTTTTAGAAAAGAGGTGGTTAATAGCTCAAAACACGTATTTTTGTGGGTTTTAAAATTTTTTTCTCTTGCTAGAAACTTCCACGAAGACTTAAATTAAAGTTTGAAATTTAAGACCCATATACGCAAGACCGAAACACAGGGTTTTGAAAAAAGTGGGGGTACAGACCCAAAAAAATTTTTTTATTATTTTTCATATCGGAGTTATTTCTAATCTGGTTTTGTCCACTGTACACGATCTTAGGTCCCAAAATGAACCTTGTGGAAGTCTTGAGCACGTCTGGTTAATTAATGAGAAATAAAATATTGAAAACACTTAAAAACTTATTTTTAAGCCCTAATTTTCTTGAAATTCTACGTTATGGGCTATTTTAGAACCCGGAATCCTGTTCAGCAGACAAAATTAGGTAAGAAACAACTTCGATATCAAAAACAAAAAACCATGTAGGCCTGTGTTATTATAAGTATAATTATTTGATTATTATTAGTATTATTTTATTATCATTATTCCTATTATTATTAGAAAAAACTTATTACAAACTATTAGAGTGACCGTTAATTTGCAAAAGTTGAAATTTTTTAGGTCCTTGGGCTAAATTTGTTTTAGAATGTGAAAAAATGAGCTATGCACGAAAACAGCCCAATCGATCAATATTAACCCGTTCCACCGAACGAAGGTTAAAGTTTAAATGGGATTAGTGCACTTTTTTACATTTTGTATTATAACATTTTTTTAATCTTTTACCTTGGTGACAAATAAATTTATAGTTTTGGATGTGCTTTAAACAAATCCGATGTCAAAAATATGTTTTGACAGCATTCAGCTGTTAATAAAGCTGTTAATCTTTTTAAAACGACAATTTTTGTAGGATTTTAGACAGTTTTTGTGTTAAGTTTAGTAAATTGAACCAAATTTATTCGAATAAAAGCATTTAAAGAACACTAAGGTCAAGCTGAGTAGCAATATTTAATAATGGCAGTTAATAGATGCATGACAATTTATCTGTCAAGATTTTAAAAACGAGATTTTTGACAGTTTTTACATTAAATTACTTATATAAATATATTTTAAAACACTGAGATGAACCTAAATGGAATTATGTAATATTGACAGTTGACAACTGTCAATTAAGCTGACATACTTTTGATAAGGAGATTCTTTACATTAAGTTACTAGTATACAAGTGTTTTTAAGCACATAGAGATTAATTTTTATGGATACAAGTATTCTTCACAGTTGACAGCTGTAAAAAAGTTAATAAAGGAATTTCATTTTTAATCAAAAAATTTAATTTTTAAGTTTTTTCACTTAAATTGGTGTATTAAATTTTGCAGCCAATATGAATTTGCATTAGTTTTTCACTAGGGTGCTCTTATCACATTTAGTATAAACATTATTATATCCTTCGACGACCTGAATAATAAATTTTTTAGCTTGACAGTTAAATTGACAGCTGTCAACTGTCAATATTACATTTTCACAGAAAAAAAGGTGGTATAAATTTTGTTGCGGGTAATTTTAACCAATGCTAAGTCACATAGACAGTGGCGCCCTCACCTAGGTGAAATTTTGTTGCAGCGAATTTTTACCCCAAAATCAGGTTAAAATTTAAACTTTTTTTTTCTTGTGTTTATATAAGTAATTAAATGTAAAAACTGTGAAAAACAGTCGTTTTTAACATGTGGACAGCTAAATTGACAGCTGTCAACTGACAATGTTACATTTTTGTGGGTGTAGTTTAATGTAAAATCAGTTAAAAACTCTTGTTTGTATAATCCTGACATCTAAATTGACGTCTGTCAACTGACAATATGACATATTGCAACTCAGTTTGACCTTAGTGTTCTTTAAATGCTTTTATGTTTTTGTTTTAACAATTCACAAATTGTTACAACAAACAATTGTTGTTATTTATTAACTTTTGATATACGTAACTTGGAAACTTGCAGTTTTTTCCTAATTTTGAAACTAACTAATCTAATTAGTAAATCATTCAGATGTTTTATGATTTCAACAATTCATCAAATGTTTAAACAAATAATTGTTGTTATTTACTAACTCTTGACACACAGCATGATCTAGAAAAATGCAGTTTTTTTTTATTTTGCAATTACCTAATCAGAGTAGTGGTAGTAATTGTAAAATTAGAAAAAATGTAAGTTTCTAGGTTGTTTGTATCAAAAGTTAATAGACAATAACAATAATTTGTTTAAACAATTTCTGAACTGTTTAAATTGTAAAATATTTTTACAATTGTTCAGATTAGTTAAATGCAAAATTAAATAGAAATTGCATGTTTTTAGGTGCTTTGTGTCAGGAGTTAGTAAATAACAACAATCATTTGTTTAAACAATTTTTAAATTGTTAATACCATAAATGATTTTTATTTCATGCGGTTTGTATTAGTTAATTGGAAAATTAGTAAAAAAACTGCAAGTTTCTAGGTATTTAGTGTCACAAGTTATTAATTAACAACAATTATTTATTTAAACAAATAACGATTGCAATATAACATTAATAAAATTTATCAATACCAAAAATCACTTACAATGAAAATGATTAATTAGTTTAATTTTTCTTTAATATTTAATAATAAAACTTTGATATAACCATCGTCATCTTCGTACATGAATTGACAATTGTTATAAATAAACAATAAAAAATAATAATTGTTAACATTTTTCGGAAGCATTTTAGATTTTGTCTATTGACCCACCCACGGTGGGATCCGATAAGGCGAAATAATATTATAACTGGGCGTGAGCTGGGCCCTACCTGGGCTTCCCAGTTTTTGGGGACCCACATCGATAAATAATTATATGAGCAAAAATTTCTAAGTCCAAACCTAAAAATTTTTTTTTTTTTTGAACAAAAAATTAATGTTTATAATAACTTAGATTAAGAAAAAACGTGTTTTGAACAAAAATGTATTGGCACTTTTTTTAAAAATGTAGCGTCCACATAATTAATTAGCAAAAATTTCTAAGTCCAAACAACTAAAAAAATTTTTTTAGACCAGCAAATTAATGTTTATAATGATTGTAAACAATAAATACCGCATTTTTAATAAAAATATATTCACATTTTTTAAATAAAAATATAAATATTAATTTATGAATATTTATCGTTAATTATTATATTACTAACATTGTTATTATTATTATTATTATTATTATTAAACTATTTATTTATTTGTTACGGTTAGTGGTGTCAATAAGTGCTTTATTAAATTATTAAAGCAAATCACTGACAATAAAAATTTGGTGTTCAGTTAGGTTCCGTAGCATAGTGGTTAGGGTGTTAGTCTGGTAGTCTATAGATCGTAGTTTCGATTCCCGCGTGCGTAAGATTTTATTTGTTTCTTAGGTTTTGCGTCTATTCCAATTTTTCTGCATTGTATACGTATAAATATGAACTTCAATAGTCATATATGACGTTAAATAATTTAATTAACAAAGGTTTAATTTTTTTATAAATTATTAATTTATAAATAAAAGGGTATATATTGATTTTCGAATATATGCAAACGTTATTTATGAATTTGCTTTTGGTCACAATTTAATTAAAAAAGTAAAAATCATTAAATAATAATGTTATTTATTTATAATTTTATTTATTTGTTATTAATAAATAATTTATTTATTATTTTTAATGAAAACTAAATCCATGGGCATTAACAGGGTTTCCCACCTGGGCCCCAGCTGGGTTTTCCCTACATGGGCTGTGGCTGGATTCACCGTTACCAGCCCATGAATCGCCCACCTGGGCCATCCCTGCTGGGGCCCACCTAGAACCTGGGAAGCCCACCTGGGACCCACCGTGGGCCCATCTCACATTTCCACACGGGTATAAAAGTTTAGAAAGAATATCATTTGATGTTAAGACAATTACAAATACGAGAATATAGAACATATTTATAATACATTCTGATATTTTTATTTGTAAACCCACTATTTTGAAAACTATTAAATGTAAAAAAATTTTAGATA
The DNA here is from genome assembly GCA_032873175.1 of Leptopilina drosophilae. NCBI lineage: Eukaryota > Metazoa > Arthropoda > Insecta > Hymenoptera > Figitidae > Leptopilina > Leptopilina drosophilae. Next base: position 15,719,688 of record CM065480.1, on the reverse strand, counting down.
CTGTATTATTTTTAATATTAACACGCTTTGAAATGGTAAGCAGTTTGAATTTTTACAAAATTTTATTAGAATATTTTCACGAAGGCTTCCGAACAGTTCCGTCCACAACCGAAGACAGTTAATGTTAGGCGAACACTCAGCAAACAACCGAGCGTCATCATCGTCTTGAAAGTATTTTGTTAAAAACGTTTCAAAAGTTATTAGTGATTAAACAATTGAATTGTGTAATAATATTATGATAAATCTTATATTAATTTATATACATATGTATAAAATATGTATACACGTGCCTAGTAACGCATTTTGTATACCCCTACATATATATATGGTATATATATATATATGTAGCGTCACCTAATCTTCACTTTTAGTATAAAGCTTTAGAAAAGATTCAAAAAACTTTAAGACTTATTACCAAAAGTGACGTTGACTATGTCTTTTCATAATCTTTATTAGAATTCTTCTAACTATACCTCGATTATCCCTAAATTCTTACGTTTTATTAGAAATATCAAAATACGATAAAATAATTTTTCTAACTAAAAGTCTCTCCGTGTAATGGTCACCGTACTAACTATCCTTACCTATTTATTAATAATATTACAATATAATATTTGTTTTAATTAATTTTTTGGTATTTGCATTAAGTTATTTTTCTTTCGTCAATGATTGAAAACCGTTTTAACTACTTACAGTAGGGGAGAGTGGGACAAGACGGGGTACCGACCTTATTGAACAAACGAATTATCCAATCGCGATTATATTTTACATAATACTGCACCGAGACAATAGTTTCTTGTTTACAAAACCTAAAAGCGATGAGAACAAATCTTTTATCTGTTTTACTAAAAAAACTGTTCTTGACGATTTTCTTGTGAATTTTTCACTTTTTTAGGAGGTGTTTATTACTTAACAATAACAGTTAAAACTGTATAAAATTTTTTATAATTGGCAAGGGTTACAGAAGTAGGGAAGCATACGTTTATTCTTAGTTGAATCGTAAATTGTAGTAATTAATCGTTTTATTAAATTTCGTAGGTGCGGGCAAGATTGGGTAGCAGGTGTTGCGCAAAATATATTTTCATTTGTTATCAAACAACAGAATTTCAAGTTTATTTATGGGTAATTCTCACAAAAAGAACAAATCATGATTTTATGGTATTTTGTTAAAAATTAATTATATTAAAATAAACTTTTAAAATTTATGACAGCCCCTCCATAGCATTTAATATTTTTTAATCATATCACTAAAGAAAAATTCGAAAGAAGGTCAAAAAACTGAAATATTTTATAAAATGTAGTGTAACGGAGGTGGTTACGGAGTGGAGTTTTCACATCATATTTATTTAATATTTCAGTAATTTGATCATTATTTTTTAATTTTTGGTTATGATTTAACTAAAAACTTTATAATCATAACATGGCTAGCCAATTTTTAATTACTTATATTTATTTTACTGTTTTATAACAAAAACGCCGTATGAAACAGTGCACAAATAATTTGTCCTTTTTGAGAGAATCACCCTTATCTATCACATCACATCAAAATTTCATAAAATAAGCTAAAATGAATTTTCGATTAAAATAAATACCTTTTCATTTGATGAGAATGTAAAAATTTATTAACCCTTGGATGCACATATTTTTCTATTCAATTAAATGGGATTAAAACCCATTACTCGGGGGCTTTTAGAGTTTCACGAATCCGAGATCATTTTGAAAAAAATTTAAAATGGTGGATCCAATATGGCAAACCAGAGTGACCGCTAAATTTTATTTTCAAAATTCCCTGAGTTTTCCCTGACTATTTTTTTATTTTCCCTAACTAACAAATTTTCGAATTATTTAGTATTCTACATTGTTTTAGTTTCTACCAATATATATAATGGTTTATCTATCAATCTGGAAAACCGAAAAATCATAGGGAATTTATATTGACCGGAAAAAAATAATTATTATTTACCATTAACTGTTTCAGTAGGAAAATACTACTATTCTACCCTACAACTGCATCTAACTATCGTAATTAAAATAAGAAACTTTAATTATTTATAATAAAAAATTAACAATAAAAATATTGCAATTTGCGAAAAATGAGGAAATGGAATAGAAAATGATACATGAAATACTTTGCGTAGCCTAGAAATTGCAAGAGGCATGAAAAACGTCACAAAATCCAATAGACGAATATACATGAAGTCGTTTGTGTTCTTTTTCCGTTTTAACCCCTTCGCAGTCCAGCTAAAAATCGCTTGTGGTCCAAAAACGGTCCAAGAAAAAAAAGTTTCTAAAAAACGTGATTTCATTGTAATTAAAGTTTTTGGAGTCGCTAAATTCGAATTTGAAGTCAGTTTTTCAAAATTTTAAATGGCGGATCCAAAATGGCGAACCCAAAATGTCGAATTCGAAAATTTTAAATTTTATCAGATTTGCTTGAAACTTGTTACTCGGGGGTTTTCGGGGTCTCTGATTACGAATCTAATGGCAGATTTTCAAAATTCAAAATGGCGGATCCAATATGGCGGTCGAGAAAATAAAAAATCCAACGGATTTGTTTAAAACTTGTTACTCGGGGGTTTTCGGGGTCGCTGATTACGAATCCGATGTCAGATTTTGAAATCCAAAATGGCGGACCTAAAATTCGATCAAATTGCATGAATCTTGAAATTATCCGCCATATTGGATTCACCATTTTAATTTTGTAAATCTGACATCATATTCGTAATCAGCGACCCCGAAAACGCCCAAGTAACGAGTTTCAGGCGAATTTGATAAATTTTTAAATCTTCATAGTCGCCATTTTAGGTCCACCATTTTGAATTTTGAAAATCTGATTTGAAATTCGGATTCAGCGACCCCAAAAACCTTAGTATGCACTTGGTCATTAAAATCGAATTATGTTTAGTATTTTATTTTTGAAATGGACATATATGGCCACAGACGTAAAGGTGGCACGACTTTTTGTGGCCACATATGGGCCATGGACTGTCAAGGGGTTGAATGCGGCCGAGCTGGGCATCATTTGCGAAATCACATTAGAAGGCCGCTTATGTATATTTTTTGGTTGTAAACTCAGTGAGAAAAGCAAAGATGCCCAACGGAGACTATACGCAAGGGACATCGGTTAAACTCGGAATTGTTTGCGTATGTTTCTACGCTGGAATAATAACACTACGTATAAACACGGTTGTTTAAAAACTGTTCTAAACATATCAGACGAACGAAATGTTTTTGAAACATAAAGTTGACTATAATGAATAAAATAATACTTATAATAATTTTCCGGCTTAGAAATAAATTAAACACTTAAAAAATACAATATTCAACGAACACTTACAAATTTTACTCAACGGAACAACCATATGGAATTACAGATATATGTAGGAGACATTTTCTTGTAACACAAACATACAAGGTCGACGAATACAATTAAACCTAATGCATTTCATGTTATACTTTCCTTCCATTTTTATGTGATCAATTTCAGTATAATCAGATGACAAGAGTGATTGAATTTTGGTTTGCAAAGGTTTGACTAATAATAGTACGTCATTTCTTAACTTTAAAATACGCTTTATAATAACGAAATCTCCTGATTTTATTAATACATAAGAGTCATTATTCTTTTTTCCTACAGAATAGGAGTCAGTGCAATATTTATTAAGCTAAAAAAACTTTCGTAACTTTCAGAACCATCTAATTTAGCATTACTGTCATAATGATAGATATCTGATAATTCTTCTTCTGAAAAAGGTGCTATTACTACTTTCCCTAAAAGAGTGCAACCATTTAATTGGCTAATGGTTTTTATCTCTTATAATCGAGTATTTCTGCAGAAAACTCAAGGGTGTTTGTACTAACTTGTCATTCAGAGCCCAATGTCGGCAAATATTTGTAAACCATAAATTTTCGGGATATGTCAATAACTGGGAATGTTAGACTTTTACAATATTGGCGTATATTTCTGTTAAAGCTTTCGTAAAAAAATCTGTTAGTTGCCCAAATTGGGCCATACTCTTGAACATTTTAAGGAACTATGTGAGTTAGTAAATGTATATTGTAACACATGTTTTCTTCACCAAAGTATTTTTAATACATTGTGTGAATAAATTGTGCGTTAATTTATAAATCTTTTCAAAAATGTATTTCGGTGTGTGATGTATAGAATCTTGAGACTTATATAAAAAATTTTAAATTATATTATATTTTAGGCATTGGGTCAGAATTTCTCAAACGGATCACTTTAAAAAAAATAATTTTGTTTTTCATCTAAAATAATTTCTTTACTCCTTGTAGAGTAAAAGAAAGACCCTGAAAATTTAAGAACAAAAAAAAATTTTTTGTTAATGTTATTAACAATTTAGTTTTTTTGTAGTCTTAAATAAAAAAATATTTTTCTCGGGATCCAGTTGACCGATTTTAAAATACCAAAATGGGTTTTCTTCGTCATGAAACCAAATATTTAAAAAAAATTTTATTTTTAAAAAAATTTATTTTCAATAGTTAGTTGACGCTGTGTTCACTGGCGCTGCGCTACAAGTTTGTATAAATTCCAACAGTCTCAATTTTTAAGAAAAGAGTAATACAGTTTGAATTGTTAGTATATTTATATAACATTTTGGTTAAAATGTAATAATATTACAATATAATTCTATAATGTAATAAAATAACAATATTTACAATATAATTATATTAGATGATTCTACTCTAAAAGTGCCACATTTAAAATTTAATTTTTTAACTTATTTTTTTTAATTATAGGGTTCCTTTATTAAACTTATATTATTTTATACTCGAGAGAAAGAATTCAAATTGCGCAAAATTAATTGTTGAAAATATTACAGTTTTTCTTCATTAAAGAAGATTGACTTTGTTGCTTCAATTGGTTAGTTTTATTTATTTCCTGAGTTATTTTTTATTAAATTTAGACACTAATATAATTTACATAATTCATAATAAAATTAAACTGTTAAAAAAAATTATATAAAAACTATTGAAACATACGTGTATTGGTTAACAGACCGAGGGAAGTATATATCTAAATATTTTCCTTTATTTTGTTATTTTTAAATTTAGTTAAGGTAAATGCGTTAGTGCTAGGCAGCTTAAGGAATTTTTTAATTTTAAAATGACTAATTAGCAGTTTCAAAGACATTTTTTCAAATGAAACAAATTTTATTGATTAAAGAGGATTATAAAGAAGAGTAATTAACATTACTTTTTATGAAATCAAATACTATGTAATATTTATTTGCATTTAAAGTCGAAAATATGCAAATGCGTTAGTAATCGGCAGGTACGAAAACTGACTGTGTCAGTAATCGGCAGCTGTTTGCGTTAGTTACCGCCAGTGCGCTCTGCTTGGTTGGTTCAGTGGTCGTCACTTCTGTGCCTTATAGTTACCGTCAGTTACATTATAATGCTGTTTTGTCAAACAGTTTTTATCTGCCGAACACTAAAACATTAGTCTTTTTATTCAATTGCTTTAGTTATCGGCAGCAAATTTAAATATAGTTTATTTTTATTTATCAATGAGATTTTGCCTGACGAATACTAAAATTTACGACCTTTAATATATAAAGAATTTAATATTGCAAAGAAAACAAGTCTTATTAACGTTATGTTATTAGAATATGCAATTAAATTGGCCCCTGTTTATTTTTAGTGTCCGTCAGCGTTGCCGATTTCACAAGCAAGCTGCAAATTTTGCTTTAGTCACCGTCATTGCTATTTTATATAAAATTGTAAAAATAAAAATAGTAAAACAAATAATTAAATAATACTAAGAATAATAATAAATACAATAAACACAAATTTACCTTTCGAAACGCAAAAGGTTGTCAAAGGCAATGTTTTTAGTTTTTCGACGTTTCTTAACCTCAAACTTAAGGTTTTTGCTACATTATGTCGCATTCGCGTACCTATCACGAAAATATTTTCAATTTTCAATTAAAATGAAATAATAAGTCAAAACAATTGTTGTTATCCGATGTCGCGATATTGAAACTTATCAGAAATACTGTTTATTCATGCATAAAATGACTGTGCGTCTTATTTTTTGGTTAAGTTGTGACAACCTGCCGACGACTAAAGCACTGACGAGCACTGACGCATTTACCTTAAATAATAAAAAATAACACATATCAAATAAATAATAAAAGAAAACAAAAAATAAATAAAAATAATACACAACAGATAAAAACCCTGTAATTTTTAAACCAAAAAAATTTTTTGTTAATGTTATTAACAACCCAAGTAGCACGTAACATTACTGGAATGTTGCAGCAATGTTACATGTAATGTTAGTAATATTGTAGTGTAACATTGCAGTAACATTCCAGTAATATTAAAATGTCCGACCCAAGGCAATATTACATGTAATATTCCAGCAACATTACATGGTAATGTTACAGTAATGTTACTGCAATATTGCATAAATGTTACAAAGAAAGATTGCAAAATTCCTTATAATAATAATTTTATAAAATTTATTTGTAACATTAATGCAACATTGCAGTAACATTACATGTAATATTGCTGGAATATTACATGTAATATTGCCTTTGGCGGACATTTTAATATTACTGGAATGTTACTGCAATGTTACTAATATTACATGTTACATTGCTGCAACATTCCAGTAATGTTACGTGCTACTTGGGAATTTAGTTTTTTGTAGTTTCAATATAAAAAAAAATTTTATATAGTAAGTCTTTAACGTTGGAGTGGTTTTAATAACAAGAAAGAAAAACGTTTAAATTTTGCCTTCATTAATAGTCAGTCTCAAATTAAATTTTATTTAATTTAGGGTAGAAGTTCCGTTTGTGGCCACTGTACCGGTTGTGGCCTATTTTTATAAAATTTCTATTTAATTATTTACTATAATTAATATTTCTTATTATAATAAGAAAATAATAATAAAATAATAATAATAATAAAATAAATAAAAAATAATTAAAAATAAATAAAAATAAATAATAAAAAAATAAATAAAATAAAATAATAATAAAATTCTTATTATAATAAAAAAATAGTACTATGAGATTTTAAGTATTTTCTTAAGTAAAATACATAAATAAACTATAATATAAATAATTACAATAATTATTAACTAGTAGCCAAAAGTGGTGTTAAAGTGGCCAAAACTGGTGCTTCTACCTTACTTTATTTATTTTCTGTTGTGTATTGTTCTTATTTATTTTTTGTTTTCTTTTATTATTTATTTGATGTGTGTTTGTATATATTATTTTACTAAATTTAAAAATAACAAAAAAAGTTTTCTTCGTTAAAATAAAAAGTATTTTAAAAAAATTTTTTGGTTTTAAAAATGAATTATTAATAGATTTTATATAATTTTTTTAACAGTGTAATTTTATTATGAATTATGTGAATTATATTAGTGTCTAAATTTAATAAAAAAAAACTCAGGAAATAAATAAAACTAACCAATTGAAGCAACAAAGTCAATCTTCTTTAATGAAGAAAAACTTTAATATTTTCAACAATTAATTTTGCGCAATTTGAATTTTTCCTCTTGAGTATAAAATAATATAAGTTTAATAAAGGAACCCTATAATTAAAAAAAAATAAGTTAAAAAATTAAATTTTAAATGTGGCACTTTCAGAATAGAATCACCTAATATAATTATATTGTAAATATTGTTATTTTATTACATTGTAGAATTATATTGTAATATTATTACTTTTTAACCAAAATGTTATATAAATATACTAACAATTCAAACTGTATTACTCTTTTCTTAAAAATTGAGACTGTTGGAATTTATACAAACTTGTAGCGCAGCGCCAGTGAACACAGCGTCAATGGAAGCCATACTTGCGAGCCATAAATCGCTTTGCTCCGCCACAGTTATTATTTAATAACTTTTTTTGTAATTGACGTACATTTTTTTTCGAAACGGTTTATTATTTTTACATACAAGAAGGAATAAGAACAAGAACGCAAATAATGTACAATATTCGTAAAGTACTGCGAGCGAAGCGAGCCATTTGCGCGCGAAGCGCGCAATAACGTGCGGAGCGAGAAGCGCGACGACTGAAATTTGCGCGCCCCGAGGCGCGCTGAAACTTGCGAGCCCGCGCGAAGCGCGGATGAGAATGTGTCTGCCCGGAGGGCGGGCAGATTTTTTATAGTTCAAATAGTGTTTGTTAAAGAACCAAATGTGTTTCATAATATTATATATAATTATAATATTATATATGTTTAATCTTTAATAAATCACCATATCCTAAACGAAGAGAAAAAAAATAATAATAAATACAGATTCCTGCATTTCTAGTATGAACCGTTCAAACAACATAAACATTTCATAATCTTAGTACAACAACAAAAAGAACAATTCATGCAATAGAAATAATTTATTTTCTGCACTTTTTTGAAATTATTCTTGAATCGGTATAATTTATGTCTTAATATAAGGAGAAATCTCACCAAGTGGGGACTTTTTCTTTTAAAAAAATTTTATTTTCAATTTAGTAGCACATTGTTTTTTACCATAAATTATTATTTTTCGACCAAATAGAAGTATATTTTAACTGGCGTAACTTATATTTTTTAATTGCTACTGTATTTAAAATATATTATTCATATTTTTGGTTAAGAGTGCATGTTAAACTTACTTCTAAGAGAAAAAAGTTACAAATGAAGATTGTAATTCCACTACTCTTGTTTTTAGATAAAACAACGTGAGCATGATTAAAATAGAATTTTATTTTAAGGAAAGAAATTAGTCTTATTTTAAGTAAAATAATTTTTTAAAATTAATTTCGATTATTTAAAATTTTTTCAAAATAGGGATGGATACCACCCTATCAGTCACTTCACTTATTCTAAAAAATTTAATATATTTTAAAATCCTTTAAAACACATTTCCTTTTATTTACCTGAACTTACATTCATCAAAAATCCACCCGCAATATAGTTCAAATAAATGTTTTTCAGCAATGGCCCTATAAACAGAGTAACTAATATATTTAGGTGAAAAATTATTTAATATCAACCCCAAATATTATTTTTAGGGGTGAGCATTTTGCACATATATTTATTTACACTAAATCAAGATATTACGCGAAGGTGTATCCATTTTTTTAAAAGTGATTTCTTGTGCTCGTCGAAAAACCATATTTTGACAACGAGTTACGCACTCGTTGCGCGTTTTCCAAGGCCGATTTCAAAGATGTATCAAGTGGCACAATGTTCTTCCACCCAAAATTCTTTTTTTTGAATACCTAAAAATGTAAATAGTTTATCAGCGAATGTTAAATGATGATCGCTCAACGAGTATTATAAGAAAATTAATGATTTTTAAAGTTTAGTGAAAATACAGTTACATTTATTAAGAGCTCATTATCTGGAATATTATAATTGGCACACTTGTCCAATTTATATTTTTCTAATCTTCACAACCCATGGATGAATGACGAAAAACTTAAAACATAAAAAATAAATTGCTCAAAAAGTTATCGCTTAATAAAAATTCGAATAAATGCGAGTTACGCCAGGAATTTATCAATTTCTACGATTTCAATGAAGAAATCAGTACCACAAATCTTTAATTTTGCCTAAAAACAATTATTTTTAAATCTCATACTCGTGAAAGAGAGTTAACAAAAATATATAAATGTGAATTGGCAATATGGAGGCTTTTTGTGGCACCGATATCTCAGTACCCAATTTGTCGCCATTTGGTGAGATTTCCCCATAAATTGTCTGGTGGTCGAATTAAATTATTTTAAACTGAATTAGATCATGTGCATTAAACGAATAAAGAAATAAACGTCCTTTCAAAAATTTGAATTAATTTGCTCAAATTAAAAAATGATTAATACTAAACAATAAAAAAAATTAAACTGCATATCAATTAAAGGTAAACATTTGAATCATGCTAAGAGTTAAAAAAATTATGCCTCAAAAATAAAATTTTTTGTTTAAATTCAAAGTCAACGGTTAAGCCAAACATGCACCAGAAACTTAAAAAAGAACAAAAACAAACCTGGCACAAAAACTTATAAAAAAAAATTTTTGTTTTTTGTTGTACAAAAAAGTGACTAAAGGAAAAAATGTTTGTTTTTGTGCCAAATTTCAGAAAAAAAATTAAAAAATTTTGTATTTTTGTTGTTTTTTGTTGAAATGGGCTGCCCAACGAACTTAGGCTTCATTTTTACGGACTAAGAAAGAGTGCCAAATTTCAAGTCGATTCATAAAAATTTATTTGAGTTATCGTGGAGACAAATTTTTCTACAGACAGACAGACGGACAGACAGACACTTTTCTAAAAACCATTTTTTTGGAATCAAGAGGTCATGAAACGTAAAGATTTAACATAATTAGACATTGCTCAAAATCGTACAAATCAAAGACTTTCATATTTTTGATGAGAATGTAAAAACAAATTTTCCGGACAAAATAAAAAAATGCAACATTTTAAAATATTTTGAATTTTTTTTGTTCCTAGTTTCGTATATTTACCTAACTTTGGCATCTAAGAGAAAAAACGGAAGGTTTTTAAATGTTTCTTCATGTTTCGGCTAATGCTTCACTCACTATAAAACTCAATTTTTTCCACTTTTTTGAAAATAACTTTTTTGTTTTTTGTTGTACAAAAAAGTGTTGAAAGGAAAAGTTGTTTGTTTTTGCTCATATTTTAAGGAAAAAAATAATTTTTTGAAAATTGTCAAAAAAACAAAATTTTGAAAATTTCGAAATTTAAAAAAAATTTATAACTTTTTTGTTTTTTGTTGTACAAAAAAGTGACTAAAGGAAAAAAAGTTTGTTTTTGTGCCAAATTTCAGAAAAAAAATTTGAAAAATAATTTTTTGAAAATTGTAAAAAGTAAAAATTTTTGTAGTTTTGTTGTTTTTTGTTGAAATGGGCTGCCCAACGAACTTAGGCTTCATTTTTACGGACTAAGAAAGTGTGCCAAAGGACCCCGCACTTTTTGTACAGGAAATAGCTTTCTGTCAAATTTTCTGAATCTTTACAGTTTTGTAGTTCAGGGTCTTCTGAACAAAAAATTTTAAAGCCAAAATTAAAAATAATGAAGAGTTTTTGGGTCCCTGATCACGAATCTAATGTTAGAATTGCAAAATTGAATATGGAGGATTCAATTTGGCAGACGGGTTTTTTTAAAAACTACTCGAATTCACTAAAGACCTGTCACTCGGGGGTTTTTTGGGTCTCTGATAACGAATCTAAAGTTAGAATTGCAAAATTCAATATGGAGGATCCAATATGTGGGACGAGTTTTTTAAAATCTACTCGAATTCACTAAAGACCTGTCACTCGGGGGCTTTTTGGGTCTCTGATCACGAATCTAAAGTTAGAATTGCAAAATTCAATATGGAGAATCCAATATGGCGGACGATTTTTTTTAAAACTACTCGAATTCACTAAAGATCTGTCACTCGGGGCTTTTTGGGTCTCTGATTATGATCCTATCGTGTCACATCATTTTTTAGTTAAAGCATAAAATGAAATAACTAATGTACATCAACACTTAATGTTACTTAGGAAAAGATGTTGTATATTTTCATCTTCTTGAAATCTGTGTAGAACGGTGTGTGATGTTGGTGGAATACTGTACTATCGTATGAAAAAACTTCTAACATTAACAGTAAAATTAACTGTTTGTGAGTATAAATAGTGCTGTAATCCTAACTAAAGAGAACATTATCACACTTTTAGCTTCTGAATTGTTGATTTGAATAAAAATAGAAAAAAAATTTTGACGCACTATGTGTAAGTGAACTTTTTGTAACTTTTTGATTTTAAAAAATGAATAAAAATAATCGAGAATGTACTTGACATGTACATAAAAATAAAGAAAATAAGAAAAAAAAATTATGATTCGCCATTTTGAGACTTCCGATTTTATCTAGTTATAAACTATATTTTAAGTTATTCGTGAATTATTTCAATTCCTTCTTCTTCTTCGACATTTGGTCCTCTGTTTGCAGCATCTAATACGTGATTTAAGAGAGATGTGTCTGGATATCTGACATTTGGTTGGTGTCTTGCAAATCCAAGGAACCAAATAATACTTGCTACGTGAGTGCTAAGTGTTCTTGCCCCTGTCTGGCATGTGCAATAGTAACCATCTATTTGGTCGTGGATATCGTTTGGCATTAAATCTGCATCAAGTATTCTGTAGGAAATAAATGTCTGATGTCTTACTGCGTTTCTAAATCTGGAATATGTTCTTATTCTTATGAACCCTGGTTCGTTCACATGTTCGTCTATCTGAAACTCATCATCATTTTCTCTCACTATTTTGTCTTGAACGTACGAAGGTGCTAGACTAACCTGATACACCCCTACCATTAATTCCTGAATGTGCTCTAAAGCTAAAATGGGAAATTCTGGGACATCATTTCTATTTAGACGTCTCCATTGTCCATTTCGCCTCCGGAGGTTTTCCTGTTCCACTCTTGCTTGAACAACGTTTGGCTCTAGGGATTGTTGCAACATTCGTCTTGCAACTTCATCGGTTGCACCATCCAATAAAAACTGTTCAGATTCTTTGCATGACTCATATTAATAGTACCAGCGAAAAACTTAAAGATTAATCTAAAGTGTCCATTAATAGCTTCAACAATCCATCGATTTTTCGTGAGCAAGCGTGACTGGTTAGCATTTTCGGTAGTCAGTTGCCTTTCACCTCGATTCAGTACAGCTGGTATTTTAACATTTATTCCTAAATGTTCTAATAGTGGTATCACTATTAAAGATTAATCTAAAGTGTCCATTAATAGCTTCAACAATCCATCGATTTTTCGTGAGCAAGCGTGATTGGTTAGCATTTTCGGTAGTCAGTTGCCTTTCACCTCGATTCAGTACAGCTGGTATTTTAACATTTATTCTTAAACGTTCTAATAGTGGTATTACATCACGCTATCCTCTATCAACCAGTATTATATCGTCCTCTTGACACCCTCAAAGTATCCGCATTGTTTTCAAATTCCTGTCGCAAGATTTCAACATCATTATTTCTCGAATCTGAGAAGTGTGGACCAAAAATTGCCAAAATATATCCATTTAGAGCTACCATAATTGTAGGTTTCAAAAGATGTTGTCCTTTGTGAATAGAATATAACTGCCGTAGGACACGGAAATTGGAGCTTTTCTGAATGTAGGCGTATGTGCTATCAATTATAATAATAGCCTTTGGCTCTTCCGGCTCAGTTTTGTACAAAATATTAGAGAAAGATGTTACATGGCGATCTATATAATTCTGGCGTGTTATTGATGATATTCCAATATTTTCGGGAACAAATTGTTCCATTAAAGACTTTCTTACATTACTTATAATTAAACTCACGCACTACCTGCTCGGGTAATCAAAAATAAGTTTTAAGAAATCGTCGGTCAGGCCTTGTCTCAACTTACATAGAAATGTTAATAAATGTTTTTTACTTACATACCTCTGGTTTCCACCTTGTCTAATTGTATCACAATATCCATACAATTGTTGAAACTGAGCTTTTGTAACAGGAGAAATACATGCAAATTCTTCTTCACTCAAATTATTTGCATTTGAAAATCTATCCTTTTAATTACATGCATTCCTAAGACCTTGAAAAAATAATTGTACTTGACGTCCTGTAATAATGTAAGGTCTATTAATATAACAAAAATGTGGCATTAACTCGTTCAAAAATATCCCATCTTCATCCAAATGATGTGGACAGGATCTTACATTTTCGGGCATGTAAATATCTCTCAATATAAAAACTTTAATTCTACAATTTTCGGACAATCTGAGAAGGTTATTTTGCGCGTTGCAAACAACGCAAGAGCTACTGGATATTTGCATTAAGACATTCAAACGCATGCAATTTGGATCTGCATTCTGCAAAGATATTTCATTAGAAATTGATAAAAAGCAATTGAAACATAGTCGAGAACTTTCGTCTAACGGAAGTGGAGGATGTTCAAGCTGATCCCTTACAGATATAGCAATCTGACGTCTTATAATATTCTCATTGCCATTCATTAATGGCATTTGTCGCCCACCATATTGTGCGTTGCAAGTATAACAAAAGAAGCGTATTCTGAATGCCATTATTCTAAGTTTAACTGATATTTGGTTTAAGGGCATGTCCAAGTTGTGAAATGTAAACATAGTAAAATGGTAAACAAATGAAGCACTAAAATCACATTTTTCATACAGCCTTTTCTCTCACAAAAATGAACATTTTTACACTTTCTTAACGGAAATGATAAATTAGAGTCTCAAAATTTCCAATGAAATAGTTTTTAACTAGGAGGAATAAAAAGAAATTACTAAAATAACTAATTAAAATGAAAATAATAAATAATAATAATAATAATAAATAAATAACTAATTAAAATGTAAAATAGCATTTTTGACACGTCGCGAAAAATAAACTGTTTGAGTATATCAACCGCACTGACGATGAAGAAGTCTCATATCGGCGATTGGACATTCTACATGTGGAAGGGGAAATTTTTCCCTTTCCTTCTTGAAATTACAATGGAGAGGGTAAAAACTTCTTCAACGTTCGTACGGTTGATATAGTCAAACAGTTTATTGTTCGCGACGTGCCAAAAATGCTATTTTCAGGTCATTTTAAATCGTTATTTTACTAATTGCTTTTTATTCCTCCTAGTTAACAATTATTTCATTGGAAACTTTGACACTCTAATGAATCATTTCCGTTATGAAAATGAAAAATGTTAATTTTTGTGAGAGAAAAGGCTGTACGAAAAATGTGATTTTAATGCATTCTTAGTACGGTCTGCGCATGCGAAAAGAGAAGCAGAGTCTCAGGTCGCGAAAAATTAAAGTGTTTGACTACATCAACCGCACGGACGATGAAGAAGTTTTTACCCTTTCTCCTTGTAATTTCATGGAGTAAAGGGAAAAATTTTCCCTTTCACATGTTGAAGGTCCAATCGCTGATATAAGACTTCTTCATCGTCAGTGCGGTTGATATGCTTAAATAGTTTATTTCTCGCGATGCGTCAAAAATGCTATTTTACAGGTTATTTGAATTAGTTGTTTTACTAATTACTGTTAATTGCTTATAGTGAAATTTGATTTCATTGGAAACTTTGACACTCTAATTTATCGTTTCCGTTAAGAAAGTGTAAATATATTAATTTTTGGGAGAGTAAAGGCTGTACGAAAAATGTGATTTTAGTGCTTCGTTTGATTACATTTTTGTTTGATTACATTTCACAACTTGGACTTGCCCTTAATAGAATAATTTTATTTGTAAAAATAAAAAACGTTTAACTGAAAGAAGTAAATAAAAATAAAATATAACAATAAAATAATAATAATATAATAATAAAAATATAATATAATAATAATAAA
Source organism: Leptopilina drosophilae (assembly GCA_032873175.1). Classification (NCBI taxonomy): domain Eukaryota; kingdom Metazoa; phylum Arthropoda; class Insecta; order Hymenoptera; family Figitidae; genus Leptopilina; species Leptopilina drosophilae. The sequence goes on along the minus strand of CM065480.1, from coordinate 15,704,329 downwards.
TAAAAAATATAACTAGAAAATTACAAAGAAAAACTTAATACGTATTACATACGGTCTCTACTCTTTTTGCCTCTCTGTGTTCAAACAGAGCTGTCCCTTTCAATGTTTACTGCTACAGTAGTAGTCATTGCCATGTAAGGATTCTAACTTTAGATTCGTGATCAGAGACCCGAAAAGCCCCCGAGTGACAGGTCTTTAGTGAATTCGAGTAGATTTTAAAAAACCCGTCCGCCATATTGGATCCTCTATATTGAATTTTGCAATTCTAACATTAGATTCGTGATCAGGGACCCAAAAAACCCCCGTTTGACAGTTGTTGAGCAATTTTGATTGATTTTTATGTACAGAGCATTCACAAAATAGTGTCAGTATTTTTTAACGATGAGCTACTGTAGCTCAAAAACTGTTCATTATTTTTAATTTTGGCTTTAACATTTTTTGTTCAGAAGACCCTGAACTACAAAACTGTAAAGTTTCAGAAAATTTGACCGAAATCCATTTCCTGTACAAAAAGTGCAAGGTCCTTTAAAGTCGATTCATAAAAATTTATTCAAGTTATCGTGGAGACAAATTTTTCTACAGACAGACTACAGACAGACAGACACTTTTCTAAAAACCATTTTTTTGGAATCAGGGGGTCATGAAACGTAAAGATTTAACAAAATTAGACATTGCTCAAAATCGCACAAATCCAAGACTTTCTCATTTTTTATGAGAATGTAAAAACTCAAAATATTGAAAAATTAAACATTTTTCTACTATTTACACGGAAAAAAATTTCAGGACGCGAACGAGCAATATTGGGAATATAATTAAAATAAAGAACAACATAACCAACGTTGTGAATTAAACTTAACTACATTAGACAAAAGTTTAGCCAATTCAGTGATAGTGAGCTTTGGTTGAGTGCAATTCGTCAGCCATATTGGAATTTCTGACAGCATAAACATTTAGTTTTCAGTTTTAAAACATAGTATTAATTTCAATAATATACTTTAAAATTTTTGTAATTTGAAACATACGATTGAAAAAAATTAAAATGAGCATTTAATTTTACTTTTTACGCAATTAAAATTGGTTCTGTCATAGGTTGTTTTCAAGTAAAATTCAATATCGCCATTCTAACGATAATGCCAATATCGCTCGCTCGTTTTTGACGAAATGTTTGGCTGTTATAGCGAAAAATTTCTCCATTTCAGTTGTAATTTTTTTTCCGTGTAGGAACACACATTAAACACAGTTATTTCTAGATAAAATTATAAAAAAGGTTGTGAAGAGAATGTTAAGTGTGTGTTTAATTAGTAGAACAGGGTTTTATTAATGTGAAAAGAGTCTTTCAAAAGTACTTTTACTTGAAGATTGTGTGTTATATAAACACACTACTGACACACACTTTAGTGTTTTCCAAACACTCAAAGCGTTACAAAATACACGTATTAGACACACTTTATTGTATTCACAAACACATAATCGACACACAATAAACATTTTATAAAACACTATTTAAACACTCTTCCCCCAAAAAATTTTCGACAGGGAAATCTTTGTTCCACTCGATGGCTTTACAACGAAAATCTCCGCAAGCGACTTCGTGTTCTTTTTACGTTGAATTTTTTAATAGAGATTGTTTGAATAATAAATTTTGTATTGTGAAATTAGAAGAAGCACATGTTATTTACCCTAGTAAGGATATTTTTATTTATGAAAAATCAGCTCTAAATGAAGTTTTTCATGCAAACGGTTTTCTCAAATGTCTGTGTTCGACCTATTTGTCGCTTACGTATCTTTTTCCGTTGTAGGGCAGTATTTGATTAAGGGACTGACATTTCATTATCAAATTAGTTATTTTTAACTCATTCAAATGCAGAGAACAATATTTGTTAATTTGTGCGAATTAAAATAATAAATTTTTTTTTATTTGATAAGAAAATTTCTGGTTTAGCTTTAAAAGTGAAACTGCTTTAATAACAAAAAACTCTACTTTCAATATTTCTGAAATTCTTGCAATTAAATAATATTGAATACTGACAGATTAGCTCGGTCGGATAAATGCCTCGCTTGGCAGACGTTCTAGGACTAAGGGTACTTGGTTCGCGCCCATTTGGCTTGGATTTTTTCGGCATGTGAGATTATCTGAGCGGGAGGTTTGACGTCGAGGTATAATGATACGCACTGTCGATTATTGTCCGGTACACACCATTAGAACTCGACTGTCGATAAACCGGTTGTACTCAAGAGAAGGTTTTCTACAGTTTCCCTCTCCTCTGGCGAGAAAACCCATTAGACGGGTAGTCCAGACTAATGCGAGTACTCCTAATTTCGAAAGACGTTCTGTAGGCGCAAATTTAGTATTAAGAATTGTATATAAGAAAAATTTGTGGAAGCAAGAAATTGTAAGAAACACTTGTATAGCCAAGTATGTAAGGCTGAAAACAGGTGTATAAACCAATAAATAATACTGGATAAATTGGATGAATAAATAATTCTGACTTGTATTATTTTGACGTTAAAATCTTAATCAAAGATCCCAAAAATGCTACTGATTTAAGTTTAATAGTAAGCAGTATCAATTATATTTTTCTTGATTTTTTGTCATTAAAACCATTTTTAAACAGATAACCAGTATAAATATTCACATGAAATATTATTAAAATTGATAAAATATTTTTTGTGTTACGAAATTTTGTATTCATAATCAGCGACCCCAAAAACCCCCGAACAACAAGTTTCAAGCAAATTTAATGAGTTTTTTAAAAAAATTGTCTGCCATATTGGATCATCCATTTTTAATTTTGAAAATTGGACTTTAGACTCGTGATCAGCGACCTCCAAAACCTCCTAGTTTTAGTTTTCTCTATAGTCCTATCTTCTAGGTTATACATCTATGTCACGTTATTTGTAACATTTGCAAGTATTTTTACGCTATTTCATAGTAGAAAAAAATGATAATTAAACAAAAATTGGATAAAAATCAGACTTTTTTATAAAAAACATCAATAACTTTTTTGTTCATAAATTTTTTGTTTTTTAACGCCATTCGATAGAGCGCATATGAAACCATAAGAAATTGTGATTCGCGAATTTTTCTATTGATTTTTAAGTACCGAAACAAGTCCTCAAACTTCATGCCAAAATTTTGTCCATTTGGGCGTTAACACATAAAGAAAATAATTAATACTGTAATTATAAAATTACTGCAAATTTTATTTATATTTTATTAATTAAATGTACCATATTACTTTATAAATAAGCTGGCTTCTTAAAGCATAGTGACATGTACTTTTTTCAGTCAATGCACGGAACTTATTTTAAGGTTTTTGATTTGGTATTGATTTTTAGGCAGAGTGTACTGACTCACATCACACTTTAAATTCCGAAAAAGTGTACTACTGCATTCAAGTAAAATGTTTTTCTGTGTGAACAAATACGTTAAACTCTTGAGTTGTCAATGCTAAGTCGCAAGATCGTACACGTTTGACAAAAAATAGTATTTTGATGATATTTACTAAGCGGTTAATGCTAGTGTAAAAATACTTGGCATAAATATAATTTATTACACCTTAACCCATTAAGTCCCATGAAGAAACCAGCCATTGTATTAAAAAACTAACAATTGGATTAATAGGCAAATGAAAAAAAAGATATATCTGTTTATTTATTTTTAATTTCCATTTGTTTAACAAAAATTTAAAATGTTTTGACATTTGACAACGCCAATCGATTCTACGTAAAAAATAGGAATATTTTGTACAGGTCATTTTTCTCTCCAAGTCGTATTTTGTTTATAAAATTGTTATAAACAAATTAAGCTGCGTAAAGGGTGTTTTTTCCCAAGCATAAACAAATGGATTTTAAGTAAAACTATAAATTGGATTCATAGGCAAATGAAAAAAAGATAAACCTGTTTTTTTGTTTTTAATTTCTAATTGTTTAACAACAATTGTTTAAACAAATTAACAAAAATTTAAAGTGTTTTGACATTTGTTAACGCCAATCGATTCTACGTAATAAAATAAGAATATTTTGTATAGGTCATTTTTCTCTCTAAGTCGTATTTTGTTTATAAAATTGTTATAATCAAATTAAGCTGCGCAAAGGGTGTATCATCCCAAGCATAAACAAATGGATCTTAAGTAAAACTAAAAATTGGATTCATAGGCAAATTGAAAAAAGATATACCTGTTTTTTTTGTTTTTAATTTCTAATTGTTTAACAACAATTGTTTAAACAAATTAACAAAAATTTAAAATTTTTTGAAATCTGTTACCGTCAATCGATTCTACGTGAAAAAAAAGAATATTTTGCATGGATCATTTTTCTCTCCAAGTCGTATTTTCTTTATAAAAATGTTATAAACAAATTAAATAAAATAATTACTGGGTAAATAATTGTTGTTTAACAATTTGAAATTAAAAACAAAAAAACAGGTATATATTTTTTTCCAATTGCCTATGAATCAAATTTTTAGTTTTACTTAAAATCCATTTGTTTATGCTTAGTATGAAACACCCTTTCCCAGCTTAATTTGTTTACAACAATTTTATAAAAAAATACGATTTGGAGAGAAAAATAATCCATGCAAAATATTTTTATTTTTTCACGTGGAATCGATTGTCTGTAACAGATTTCAAAATTTTTTTAAATTTTTGTTAATTTGTTTAAACAATTGTTGTTAAACAATTAGAAATCAAAAACAAAAAAACAGGTATATCTTTTTTTCAATTTTCCTATGAATCCAATTTTTAGTTTTTCATAAAATCCATTTGTTTATGCTTGGGATGAAATACCCTTTGCGCAGCTGAATTTGTTTATAACAATTTTATAAACAAAATACGACTTGGAGAGTAAAATGACCTGTACAAAATATTCCTATTTTTTACGTAGAATCGATTGGCGTTGTCAAATGTCAGAACATTTAAAATTTTTGTTAATTTGTTTAAACAATTTTTGTTAAACAAATGGAAAGGGCTTAGGGGGTTAAGTATGCAAAAAGTGCCCCCGCTTCTATTTTTCTCAAATTTGGCCCATATGTTACTATCCATATGACTATAACTTTTTGCAATTTTGAACTCAAAATTCGCTTTTTTGGGGGAGTTATGGAGGGGGAAAGCAAAATCAAAAAACTTATTTTTCTCGAAAACTACTGAACCGATTTTAATGAAATTTCAAGAGGTTGTAAATATAGATAAGACGATTTTAGAAAAAAAAATCAAAATTTTTTTTTCAAAAAAAAAATTCTCAAAAAAAAATTTCAAAAAAAATTTTCAAAAAAAATTTTTGAAATTTTCAAAAATTTTTTTAGGGTTATTTTTTGAAGTGACCACTTTCTCTTTTGTTGTAAAAAGTACTTTATAATGTCCCCTTTAACATATATTTTTTTCAAATTTTTAAAAAATATGGTTTTTGAGTAAAATGTCAAAAACCATGGTCATGCTATTTGTCACGTACGGTAATGCACATATGTACATATGGGCCATGTTAATGTGATAGGGTATAGCTAAATAAGTATGGAAAAAGTGACCCGAATATATTTTTCCCATTCATTCCTACTCACTTAAAAATAACTTTTTCAAATTTTTAACTTAAAATTTTGAGTTTTTTGGAACTTATGGAGGAGAAAAAATCGAAAAACGCATTTTCCTCAAAAACTACTGTATGTATTTTAATTAATATTACTATAGTGGCTTATTAAGGTTGATAAATACAAATCTGAAGTTGATATAAAAAAATATTTTTGGACAAACAAAAAAATTTCGAAAATTTTAAAATCAAATTTTAGGATTTTTGGAGTTTTTTTCACCGTGTCGCACTCTAAAATCATCTTGGCCATTATTTTTTAAAAAGTAAGACTGTTAAAGAAGTTAAATAAAAAATGTGTGATGTACCGCTTCAACAATCCAAAAAGAAAAAAATTTTAAATGTAAAAATAAAAATTTTTGGATTTTTCTTTGGAAATAATTTTTGTGACATCGATTTCAGGCTTGCATTCAGAAAACCCCTAACTATTATTTTGTAATTAAGTAAATAATTAATCATTTATACAACATAAAAATGTTCCGGGTACGGTATTTGAGTTATTTACCATGACACACCTTGAAATTATGTCGAGCAAAATTTTTTTATTAAGTAGATCACATAAGAGAATGAAATGAGAAAATACTTAAAAATGTCACTTTAATAAAACTAAAAAAATTTTTTTTGAAAATTTCAAAAAATTTTCATTTTGAAATTTAAAAAAAAAAAAAAGATTTTTGGAATTTTTTGAAAAAAAAATTTTAAATTTTTTTATTGGAATCTCTTTAATTGTCTTTTCAACATATCCAAAGCTGATTAAAATACATACAGTAGTTTTTGAGGAAAATGCGTTTTTCGATTTTTTCTCCTCCATAAGTTCCAAAAAACTCAAAATTTTAAGTTAAAAATTTGAAAAAGTTATTTTTAAGTGAGTAGGAATGAATGGGAAAAATATATTCGGGTCACTTTTTCCATACTTATTTAGCTATACCCTATCACATTAATATGGCCCATATGTATATATGTGCAGAAAGTTATAGTCATATACATATGGGCCAAATTTGAGAAAAATAGAAGCGGGGGCACTTTTTGCATACTTAACCCCCTAAGCCCTTCAAAACAAAAAAACAGGGTTTTTTTATTTGCCAATGAGTCTAATTGTTAGTTTTTGAATACAATGGCTGGTTTCTCCATAGGACTTAATGGGTTAATGAACATTTTTTACATTGTAAGTTTTTTTTCACTGAAAATTTTCCAGACAAACAAAACTCTTAGACTTTGTAAATAATAATTTGACACTGTGCAAGAAAAAAATAAGATATGATTTAACTTTCTTTATATCAATCCTATATAATTAATATAAATATTATAGGATCAGTTGGGGTAAACAGAAACAGATTTGCTAAGATTCATCAATAACATAAGTTTTTTACTTTTTAATCGTATTACTTTCGGTTTTCTTGTGTAATGAATTATTATTTTACTTCTGTGGAATAATTTTTTAATAATTAATTAATTAATTAATTTTTTTTAATAATTTTTTTTATTTATTTATTTTTATTTTACCCCTAAATTTTTTGACTTTGCTAAAATTTATGGGTAAATAGAAACAGTAGTTATTTTAGTTGAACAAAAAATTGTAATAATAAATACGGCCTTAAAACTTAAACCTTAGATCATTCCAACAGATTCGGAAAAAAAATTTTTTAAATTGTGAAAATTATAAACAATTAAAAATATTTTTGTCCTACCTGCACGGAAAGTATGTCGTTTCGGGCACTTAGAGCGGGCGCAAAGTAACTCATTACCACCCAGGGGTAGGTGAAGCTGGCGCAAAATATTTTGCTCCCGCTTCCCCTACCTTCGAGCAGGCAGAAGAGTATTTTGCGCCCACATGTTAATTATTCGATTTTCTTCATTAAAATGTGATATTGTCTAGTTTTTTTATGTTGATTATAAAAATGCAAACATTTTCAACTTGTTTTATTTTGTCTAGAAAAATGTGCAATTTTTTCAATTTTCTTTAAAAAAAATTATAACACATTTAGTTTTGTTCACATTTCAGTTAAAAAAAATGGGCAATTACTATATTTTTAGAATACATTGTTGTCTTATTTCTATATTAAAACTTGTATCATTATAGACTTCAAAGAGTTAACATTTATATAGAGTTTAATTTTTAACTAATATGAGCGTTTAATCGTTCGTGTCCTCAATGACATACTTTCCCTGCAGTTTGGACAAAAAATTATGTTAGCATCATGGGCGCAAAGGTGGTTACGACACTGGCGAAATTTCGGGACCTCAGGTCACAATTTCGCCATCATCGCAATAACTTATTTTGCGCCCTTGATACGAAAATAAATATTTTACGATCTCCCAACATTTAAGAAACCTTTTTTATTAAATATTACTACTTTTTTAATCACGAATAATCACAAAAATGTGACTAGGGTCATTTAGGGTAAATGTAAACAAGGGGTAAATGTAAACAGTAGATGTTTCTGCTAAATTTACAAATTTAAAAATAAGTTCGACGTCGATATGTTTACCTCAGCCCACCTATAAGATGTTCTGAGTGTTGCCAATTTTTTATTTTGACAATTAGGAAAGCTGTAGTGTAAATTAACTATTAATGCAAAAAAGAATGAAAATCAAAATTTTACTGTTTAAAAATTTTGTCTCGCATTTGTATAAAAATAAATTAAAAAATAAAACTAAAATTTTTCATTCTTATTTATTAATGCCTTACCAAAAATTGACTTTGATTTTTGTCAATTTAGTTAATAATTAGTAAGTGTTTACATTTACCCCGAGAATTCGAAAACTCGGGGTAAATGTAAACAGAACTTCAACTACATTAAAAAAATTTAGTAAATTATTGGATCTGCCATTTTGAAATTTAAAATTTTGATTTTAGATTCCTATTCAGCAACCTTAAAAACTTTTTTTTTAAGTTGAATGAAAATCCATTAAAATTTGTTCAAGTTTTTCAAGTTTTATATTATTAATTTTGTAATGGTTGATTGTTTATTTATGTGATTATGACGATTTTTAATAATAAATCAGAAAAGCATGTGAGATTCAGATAAATATTAATTCCCTTGTACGTCAAAAGTCTCTAATTGCGCCAAACATGGACGTTAGACGCCAGTTAATTTATTCATTGAAAAATTAACAAAAATAAACAATCAATAGATGATAAATAAAAATTCAGAACCAATACTAGTTTCAATCAAGAATATCTCAAAGGAGATTCCGTTGGGAAAAGTTAATTAAAAGGGAAATTTAACCTATGAGACACAACTGTATCAAAGTGTAACTTTTACTTACTATTTTCTAATCGAGATATTTCCTCTGCTTGTCACCAGGTCAGGTAAAAACAATTCCTCAGTAAAATATCACGACTTATAAATTTTCTCTTTTTAACAATATTTATTATCACAAAACTCTCAAAATAACTTTTCAAAATACAACTCCCTGTTTCTTGGCAAACTTGTCTCTCTCGACTCAAACTCTCCACATACATCAATGTATGTAATCACTTCGTCACAACACCCCTCTACTAAGAATTGAATTACTTTTGGATATTCAACTACAACAACAAAACTAAAATTTATAAGTAAATAACTAATTAAAGAAAAATATAATATCATTCTGCCACTCTGCCAAAACAAAATATCAGGATTAACTTTGAACGTAACTAAAAAAAACAAAACAAAGTTAACCAATGAACAAACACTATTCCTTGTTCGACTTCTTCTCTCTCTCACGAATCAGTTGTTGTATAGCCATATTAATGGTTTCGATCGGTAGTCCTTTCATAACCATGGTGACTTCTTTGATAGCAGTAATCAGGTCCACTTGTTCGGTTCTCGGCTCAACCTCGCTGTATGCAGGTGGTTCACTGGAAATCTCTTCGTCAAAAATAGGCAGTTTCCCCGTTCCACCTTGTGAAACTATCATAATATTATCCTGAGTTTCCATAAGTGATTACGGCTTATCGATGTCCAATAATGATTCAGTTGATGAATATTTTGATGTTATAGGAGATGGAGGCTTCGGAATTTGCCATGCTCGCTCACTATTTCCGAAACCATGAGAATTTACTCCTAAATTCACTTCTCTCGTCCACACTTCTGACAATAATGGATTTCCTTCTCTCCTGATTCTCCTTGTCCTATCGTCCACAACAACTGTTTCTGCTTCATCCCTGGTCCTTTGGAAGTTCTTTTTGTCACTCTTTTTACCTCGTAACAGGAACCTCTGATAACCGGCAGCACAGCGTGGGCAAGTAGCAACCGTTTGGAATTTACGGCCACAATTTTCGCAACTTGCTACCGCTATCTTCTTGGGACATTTCGCTCTGTAATGGCCCTTCCTCCAACAATTTTGACAAACTCTTGGAGGAGGATCAACTGTCGGATCAGTTGGAATAGATTCGATGTCGTTAAATATTACTCCAGTGGACTTCCTAGGCAATGCTTCCTTTGTTGTCATTTGATCAACCCTACCAGAGCTCCTTTCTCCCATTGTCAAATCTGGATCTCTTAGTGTGATTCTTGTTGGTGGCCCTGGGGGATTGATAGCACGAACTTCACCGACCTCGTCATAATCGTTTAAACTAAACATACCTTCCTTTCTAAGAACAAATTTCCTGGCTTTTAACTCAATGATTTGTTGTTCTTTGAGTTTTTTTACAATCAGTGAGGTCTTCGGATCCATTGATTTTACAAATCTGTCTAATTCTTCAACAGCTAGTCTACTGCCAAATTCCTCCCAACTTTCTTGATTTCTCCTCTTCAAATTTAAATCAATCACCTCTGCTTTTGGCAATAACATTGGATTTAATGTTTCCAGTGTTGCAATCACATGTACTTTCCCCTTCCAAACGTCAGTCTCATTACCTCGAGGTCTTATACTCGAAGAATTTCTTCCGATGGAGTCGTGGACTGGAAAGTCCAACCATGATGGTGGTGTTGAAATATTCTTAGGAGTTATTGTTTTTCCAACGTCCTAGCTTTCCACTTCCCCTAGTAAAATTTTCCTTGGTACTTCTCCACTTTGAAGATCAATCTCTACCCAAGTCAGATTTTGTCATAGCCTAAAACAAATAAATAATTAATAACACTTACATTTAATTTAACTTTTATCCCAGAATTTTTCACGAAACAATTGTCAACTCATTAGTAAGACCTAAACCTCCTGGGTTTCGAGCCCCAGCAGAGTTAGTCCCCCATTTTTTCATAGCTTTAAATTTGTTTTTCAATTTATATTGTTTCACGGTGACGTCTAGGTTTAAAAATCGTTACTTCTTCTAGAATTTGGAACTTGTTCGATATTGTAGGTTTCCGCTTCACGTTTAGTGAAGGGTCTTACTAATGAGTTGACAATTGTTTCGTGAAAAATTCTGGGATAAAAGTTAAATAATTTGTAGCAGAGGAATGCGAACCATCTTGATTACTGGATCGATAAGCTATGAGAATTTGTTGGATGTAGACCTCTTTAGCTCAGTGGAAGAGCAATCAACCGGCAATTGATAGGTCCTGGGTTTCGAGCCCCAGCAGAGTTAGTCCCCCATTTTTTCATAGCTATAAATTTGTTTTTCAACTTACATTTAATTTAGTTAGGTAAATATTTCTTTAGGTTATTAAAATGGATTTTTTTATTTCTACGACTGTCTTGGGTAGTTAATATAGAAACTGAAGAAGATAATTGTTTAATAACTTCAAAAGGACCTTCAAACTTCGGAGCTAATTTTGTTGCAAATTTTTGTACCCCACTTGATAATTTATGAAATTTTCTAAGTACCAAATCACCAACCTTAAAGTTAATTTCATGTCGGTTTTTATTATAATACTTACAAGTAACACTACCCAACTGTTAATCACCGATTCTCTTGAACCTTGGTATGCTTATTCTATATCGATAAATATTCGAAACGTATTTTTTTATATCGGCTGAAAAAGCTTTTTGGGGCTAAAAACTACCCCCCACCCCTTGAATATGTGCATTATGTTTACCAGGCGATTTAAATATGTAAATGAAAGTTTAGATATATTTAAAATTGCCTGAAACTTATTACTCGGGGGTTTGTGAGGCCACTGATTACGAATCCGTGGTCATTTTTACATTCTCATCAAAAATGAGAAAGTCTTGGATTTGTACGATTTTGAGCAATGTCTAATTTTGTTAAATCTTAACGTTTCATGACCCCCTGATTCCAAAAAAATGGTTTTTAGAAAAGTGTCTGTCCGTCCGTCTGTCTGTCTGTCTGTAGAAAAATTTGTCGTCACGATAACTCGAATAAATCTTTATGAATCGTCTTACAATTTGACACGCTTTTTTAGTCCACTAAAATGAAGCCTGAGTTCGTTGGACAGCCCATTTCAACAAAAAACAACAAAAATACAACATTTTAAAATTTTCAAAATTTTGAATTTTTTTAAATTTTCAAAAAAAAAATTTTTTTTATTTTTTTCCTTAAAATATGCGCAAAAACAAACAACTTTTCTTTTGAACACTTTTTTTTTTAAGTTTTTGGGTCAGACTTTTTTAATAAGTTTTTGGGCCAGAGTTTTTTTATAAGTTTTTTTTTAACTTTCAACATGATTCAAATGTTTTCCTGTAATTGTCATGCAGATCAATTTTTTTTTATTTTTCAGTATTGTCAAATTATAAAATTTTTTATAGAATTTTGGGTCCTTTTTATTTCTACCAAAGTTATTTGCATTAATTTATTTTAAATTTTTAACAATAATTTTCAATTCAGAAATAAGTATACCCTTAAATTTTCAACCGATTTGATTGTTTTTTGTTTGAAATTAAATTGGACGTCACTGAAGGCCGATTTATAAGATATTAATTGATTATAATTTTTTAATTTGAGCAAATTAATATAATTTTTTGAAAGGACGTTTATTTCTTTATTCGGTTAATGCACATGATCTAATTCAGTTTAAAATAATTTAGTTCGACCACCAGACAATTTATAATAAGACATAAATTATACAAATTTAAAAATTTTTTCAAAATGTCCAGAAAATAAATTATTTCTATTGCATGAATTGTTCTTTTTGTTGTTGTACTAAGATTATAAAATGCTTATGTTGTTTGTACGGTTTATACTAGAAATGCAGGAATCTGTATTTATTATTATTTATTTTTCTCTTCGCATAGGGTATGGTGATTTATTAAATATATATAATTTTTTTTTCGATGAAAGTAGAATTAATGTCATGATAATCTTCAAATTAACACACATTTGATGAGAATGTATACCTTAAAGTCGTAGTAACTTTAAGACAAATAAATCATTTAGGGGTTCAAGAAAGATATGGCGTGTCTGATACGTAGTCTTAGTTGATTGAGTTAGATCTACAGCGAAATGTTTATTGGCTAGGAGTCAGTATATTGTAGCTGAATTTTTTTAAAACATATAGATAATATTTTATATACAAGAAGGAATAAAAACAAGAACGCAAATAATGTACAATAATCGAAAACTGCTGCGAGCGAAGCGAGCCATCTGCGCGCAACAACGTGCGACGACCGGTATTCGCGCGCCCCGAGGCGCGCTCAAACTAGCGAGCCCCCGCGCGAAGCGCGGATGAGAATGTGTCCGCCCGAAGGGCGGGCAGATTTTTTTAAATTCAAAATGGCGGATCCAATATGGTAAATTATTTTAAAAAATTTGATTCAATTTGCTTGAAACTCTTTACCTGGGGATTTCTGAGGTTGCTACTTATAAATCCACAGTCATATTTTTTAAATAAAAATTTGCTTTTCCTGCAATTAGCAAACTAGAATAGTAGTTTCTAAGGTCTACCACGAGGAGGTTGCAGTACTATTATAGTCCTCATTCTGTTTGTTTTTTTTGTTTTTTTATTATATAGTATAATTTTTTAATTTAAAAAATTTGAAATTATTTAGCTATGCTATTACATATTCCTTACAATAATAAGGAGAATCGTTGGGAAGAATTGTGAAAAAGTGTTTTATGCACATAGATTTTGTGCACCAACCACATTTAATTTTCCACCAAGCTAATTTAAAGATATTTATAAATCGTTGAGAAGAAAATTAATTGTGAATCAAAGATTGAATTTTAAAAATATTATTTCTTAAATGTAAATTAACATCGTAATCGTATGAAATAATGTCAGAAAATTGTTTTAAAAAATTTTTCCACGTCTAGAAAGTGCACACATCGAGTGGCTGTATAAATCCTGTTGTACCAGCAGGAGTTGTTAAAATTTCAACAGACTTTTGACCTTTGTCGATGTCATCGAATTTGGTATCTTTACGCCCTGTCTAGGAATGTAAAAGAAGTAAAGATTTTCCTTCGTTAGTATTTGGCAGAAACACATCTTTGTACCATTTTTTTGCAATTTCTGAAGTCAATTTACCAGATTTTGTGTCAAAAGTAATAATATTTTCAGCTTTATAGATGGTTTTCTCTACAATTGGTTTAAACTTACCTTGTGGCTCCTGTAAAACTATCATCAAAGGAGATTTTAACTCTCCAATTGCTAAGATAATCTGTTGAATGGTATAACTGTGCGTTAATGAATTTAGAGACTGCGCTAAGCATTCGACTTTTAAAGCACCTTTAAATGATAGAGTGCGACCAGCATGAGTCATTAAATTAAATCCCGATTGATCTGAATTGTACACATTTTCCTGACCTATAATTAACATTTTGGACTTGACATTTAAAACATAATCAGCAGATTTTTCAGTCAATTCGTCTTTTATCTGAATTTGTTTTTTAGTTATAAATTTATTAATTTTTCTTGAGACAATTCCGTGATTTATTTAAAAATTATGGATCCATTTTGTAGAAGCAGTGAAAAGATGGCGAGATAAATTAACATTTGCTCTCGACTCTAAAGCCCATCTTTTTAAATCCAAACCATGTACAGGAACCGATTTATCAAAAACATTTTTAAATTGTTTCAATACATGTTCAGAAATTTTAAGCAGTTTTACAGATCGTGTTCCACCTTCTTTAATTTGTTTCTCCCACCTACATAAAGACTGAATACTTTAAACCTTTTTAAATCTATTCTGAACTGTCGCAAAAGTTCTACACATTTTCTTTTCTCCACTCCAATACTCAACTGCTTTCTTTTTATAATCCGCTATTTTGAATTTTGAAAAACTAAGCGCGGATTCGTAATCAGCGACCCCAAAAATCCCCGAGTAATAAGTTTCAGGCAATTTTAAATATATCTAAACTTTCATTTACATATTTAAATCGCCTGGTAAACATAATGCACATATTCAAGGGGTGGGGGGTAGTTTTTACCCCTAAAAAGCTTTTTTCAAGAGAATCGGTGATTAACAGTTGGGTAGTGTTACTTGTTAGTCTGCCTACTTCTCTCCTTGTCAATAAATTTCTCTTAGTAAACTTTTTACTGGTCGTGGATGCCGACCAAAGTTTAAAAATGCAGGAGAAGTCTTTTTAGCAACTTGTGTGTCAGTGTTGACTGCATGTCGAAATTCATGAATATGCAGATCCCAGACACGATGATCATTTACAATAAATGTAGATATCATAGTTTTCAAGGTCCGATTACTTCTCTCTACCGGGTTAGCTTGAGGGTGGTTTAGTAGTGTTGTAATATGCTTTACCCGATATTCGTCAAGTGTTTCTTTAAGAATCTTGTTGTCGTATTCTTTACCGTTGTCAGTCAAGAGAAAATCTGGAGTTTCCTATCTGAAAGGGATTAGTTCTTCGAAGGCCTTAGTCACTGATTTCCCATCTGCAGATCTTAGTGGCTTCAGTTTGATCCATCTAGAAAACAAGTCTTGAAAAACAACAAGATATTTGCATCTACTTTGACTTGGTGGAAATTCCATTGTTTCAGCTGCAACTACTGCCCATGGTCTTTCAACTATTCTCTGTCCCATCATTCCTACCGGTCCGGTTTGAGATACTTTGTGTAATTGACATTTCAGACAATGAGATACAAATTTATGCACGTCATTCCAGATTCCTGGCCAATAGTATTCTCTCGCAATTCTGTCATATGTTTTCTCCACTCCTAGGTGTCCCATAGATGGAATAGAATGGGCATCTTCTAATACCCTAAGTTTATACTCATTTGGTACCACCAATTTCCATCCATCTTCATCACCAAAAATAGGGAGGAGCAAAGGATCACTACGATGACGATATACAAGGTCATTTTCAATTCTCCAACCAGGAAATCTGCTTGGATATTTTCTAATCATTTCTCGTCGTCTGATGTACCACTTCAAAGATGAATGGCCAGTAATGGCCTTAAATTTATATCCTTCAATGTAGGGTCTAAACTTTTTTATACACCAAAGTAGTGCTAGGCACTCCTTTTCTGTCACAGAATAGTTCCTTTCAGCCCCGGTCAACACACGGCTGATATACATCACTGGATGTTCTCCATCATCAAATTCCTGGGTCAAAACGGCACCAAGGGCATACCTACTTGCATCAAACTGGATTGTAAATGGCAAATTGAAGTCAAGGCGAGCGAGTACTGGTGTGTCGTCAATTTCATTTCCAAAGTGCGAAGGCTTCCTGTTGTTCAGCTCCCAATTCCCATAGTCGTTCTTTATGCAGCATCTTAAAAAGTGTCAGTCTGATCTCACTGTCACTTTTGATGATTCTTGAAAACCATCCAACCATTCCTAGAAATCTCCTTAATTGTTTGACATTTGTAGGTGGTGGATAGTTTCGTACTGCTTCAGTCTACTCTGAATCTGGTCGTAATCCTTTTTCATCTAATAAATATCCCAAATATCGGACTTGTGAGCATCAAAATTTACACTTTTCAGGATTAATAGCCAGATTTGCTTTCCTAAGTTCCTCCAATACAAATTTTACCTTTTTTATATGTTCGTCAAAGTTGTCCGTCACGATGATGATATCCTCAAGATATCCGAACACATAAGGTTCAACCTCCGGCCCAAAAAGAGAGTCAATAAGTCTCTGAAATGAGCTTGAAGCATTTACAAGTCCAAAGGGCATACGGCAGTATTGCCAAAGTCTTGATCCGGGAATAGCAAAAGCTGTATACTTTTTGGTTTCTTGGGATAATGGAATTTGGTGATAGGCTAGCGTCAAGTCAATTTTTGAGATGTATCTGGCTTTTCTCAATTTGTCCAAAATAGAGTCAATGGTCGGTAATAGGTACATGTCCTTTACTGTAACCTTATTCACGTCTCTGAAGTCCAAACATTGTCGAAAATCACCATTCGCTTTAGGCGTCAAAACTGGAGCTGTCCTCCAATTACTGCATGAAGGTTCGATTACATTTTTCCTACACAGTTTTGCTGTATTTTTCTGTGACCAAGTAACCATTATTGGCGACATACGTCTTTGTCTGTGTTGGACAGGGATTTCGTCAGCTCCCCTGATGTGATGTTCAGTTAAGTTGGTCATTAGTAGTTCTTACGATGGCGGTAGTACTAACCTTCTCACCAGGTCTTGAATAATATCCTTTTGTTGATCCGTCAACGCAGATATACCAGCACATTCAGCATAAATTTTTTCTTCACCCTTGATAACATCTTTGACACAGAATACATGGCAATCTCCATCAAATACTCTCCAGAGACCAGGTTCAAGTTGAATTTCCATATTCCAGGCTTTGCAGAAATCAATACCTAGAATGATGTCTTGTGTTACTGAACTAAGAACCTTAATCTCAGACGATTTGAATGTCCGTCAACCGTTATGTTCAGATTCAACAATCCTGCTGTCTCTGTCTTACCACCAATGGCGCTTCTTATTGAGGTATTGCATGGTTGTAGTCGGTTCTTATAGGGCTCTGCTACTCTGTTGCTGATAACTGATATCATTGCTCCAGGGTCAAAAAGTGCTTTATAAGATTTGTTACCAATGTGCATTCGAAAGAAATATCGATTTTTCATACGGCTACCGTCTAAGTCCTTGTCAATATTAAGGTATTGGTCAGTTGTGCCCTTCACAACCTCTCCCCTTCCTTGGACCATTGATACTAACCCATTATCAGTATCATTCATCCCCGCAATTAAACCTCGCTTATAGAGTGGACAATTACGTCCACTCTTAACCTCAAAGTCTCGAAATGAAAAATTAAATGAGTCTTTCTCATTCTCAACACCTTCTTTATGCCATGTCAACAATTTGAATGAGTTTTTCTCATTTAATTCTTCCGTCCCAATCTTGTCTTCTTTCCACATGAGTGGTACGTCCCCACTCTTGTTGTCTACTACTTTGTCATCCATGTCCCAACTGCAAGATGCACCTTCATTAATAGAGAAATAATTTAAACCTTTAATTTTGTTTAATTTATCCCTATTTTTCCTAATTACTATTAGTTTCTCTTTGTCAAAAGAAACTGTAATTATTGGGTCTGAGGAGGGTTAATAGGGGGTACAGGCAGTGACTGTGCCCCCATGGGCCATAGCTGCATATAACATGGCTGTATTTGGTGTTAGTGTCACATTGGTGGTAGGGATTATCTGATTGTGAGCTTCAACTTTTTCCTTAGTTTTCTCAACTTTCTTCTCCCCTTTAGTCTTTTTGTCCTTCTTCTTCTTTTCATCCTTCTTTTTATTCTTCTTCTCATCCTCACTAGTCTCGACAATTCCCTCGTCTTCTATAGCTGCTACTTTCTTTTCATTTTTGTTGGTCACATGCGTCTTATCGTCTTTCTTGGTACCATGGAATGCAGCGGCTGGAAAACGCATTTTGTCTTTCGATGGTGGGGGAACATATCTGTCGTCCAAATCTTTCACTTTTTCATATTGTCGTAGATTTTTTTCTAGTTTAGTCAGTGATTCTAAACTCGATGAGTCAACTTGACTGCGGTATGTGGGCGTAAGGCCTTTATAAGCAATTTTAACCTGTTGCTTGACTGGTAATTGTCTCTTTAAATGTCCCACTATTAGTTTTAAGCTTGTTAAATATGAAGAGATCTTTTCTTCTTTTGCTTGTGTTCTAGCTCTAAGTTCGTCAATTACCTCGTCATCGTCAACTGTTGTTAAAAATTCACGGCGAAAAGCTCTCTTGAACATCTCGTCGCTTGGGGGCAGCAACATGCCGACTCAGCTAAATGGTGAAAAAGATGCCGTTTCAAAAAGAAAAGTGAAAAACATGCCATTTCGCGAAAGCGCTAAGAAACATAATTTCTTCAAACGAACGGTGAAGAACATACCTTTTCAACCGTTAATATTTAATATTCATATTATATTAATAATATTATATTAATTATAAATAATTACTAATATTATATTTATTATAAACAATTAATGATTAATTAATTAATTTAATTAATTGATTAATTTATAATTATTAATATTATTATATTAATTATTTATTTATTTAATATTATATTTAATATTAACGGTTGAAAAGGCATTTTCTTCACCGTTCGTTTGAAGAAGGTATGTTTCTCAGCGCTTTCGCGAAATAGCATGTTTTTCTCTTTTCTTTTTGAAACGGCATCTTTTTCACCGTTTAGCTGAGTCGGCATGTTGCTGCCCCCATCGACGATCTTCCATGTGGTAATTTCTCGTCTAATAGTCCTATACCAATTACTTGCTTGACCTTTTAAAATACTGGGGATTAAATGTACTAAGTCATCGTCGTCAATTACCATACAAATTTTACAACCTTCTACTCTGTCAAGGAAATCTTCAGGATCAGCGTTGTCTTCTCCCGAAAATTTAATATCCCAATTAATCAACGTTCTAATTGTTTTCGACCTATTAATTGTTATACTTTTGTCTGATTTTAATGACGATTCACTAGCAATGTCCGAGTCGGAGTCACTTAATGAATCAGTAAACAATGTTCTTTATCCATTTTTTCTTTGTATTTTTTATTATTTCGTCGTTTGTACTTGTCCTTATTTTGAGAAATCTTTTTCTCCCTAGTCGAAAATTTGTCGGATTTATCTGAATCATTATCATTATTACTATAGTCATTTGATATTCCCCCCTTGGACAGAAATTTTGTATTTGTTTGTACTGGTTAGGGATTATTTCTGTCATGTTTACTTCCTCTTGTCTCAACCTTATTTTGAATGGTTTGAGCAACATCTGTCTTGTTATTTTGTTCAAAATTCTGATTTTGACAAAAATGTTGGACTTTTCTCTTATAGTAATTTTTCCCGCTGAAAACGAATCTAGAGTCAGAATTGCTCTATCACCCTCTGTTTTTTTTAAATCGAGAAAACTACCCTTAACTTCAAATTTTAAAGTGAAAAAATTTAATAACAGCTTTCTCTTTAAACAAAACAATAAATTTATCTACTTCTGCTACAATAACTCAGAAACAATGTCAACATTGCTTAAACACCCTTTGTTTTTTATTAAATCGATAAAACTACCCCTAAAATGTAAAAATTCAAAATTATAATATAAAAACCCACATTGGTTTTCAAAACAACAACATAAATTTATGTACTTCTCTTTCAACATTTCAAAAGGAATATCAAAATTACTTTATCCTTCACTGTGTTTTTATATTCAAAAAACTACCTCTAATATGTAAAAATTCAAAATGTATAATAAAAAAAATAAAAAACCACATTGTTTTTCAAAATAGAACAATAAATTTATGAACTATAAGATATGTATGTCTGGATCAAAAAACAGACAACTTTTTTTGTGTGCCTGTGTTATAATCAATCATCCTCTCAATCGCGTAAGCCATTTTACTAATCAATTTTTCAAAATTTTCCAACAAAAAAAATTTTGTCATATTCATCAAAAAATAAATAAGGGCTATTTAATTTTTATTTTAGAAAAATTAATTAAATTTTTCAATCGTAACAAAAATTTAATTTTCAGGGCACTATACACTCTTTACACGGTCCTGAAATAATTTAGTAATTTATTTAATTAATTTTATTTTTCATTATACTTGAAAAAGGTAAAAATCTTAAAAATCTGTTAATTAATAACAAAAAGGTCTTCCAATTAATACGGCCCTGGTCCTTTAAAAATTTTCACTGTCTCGCGGCAGAAATTTTCATCTCCTTCCCAAGTAAAAAATTCTATCGTCAATTTCTGTATGAATAATATTTCTCGAGCCTACGTGACTAATTTGTGTCATGCGCAATGATTTTCCCGGTAAAAATTTTCCACTGTTTGCCAATTTTCGTGTTTGGCAAGGAAAAAGTAAAAGGATGTGGTAAATTATCACTCTACGCATGCGCAACAGGTCACGTGATTATTTCAATTTGTATTTAACACAAAACACGTGTTTACTAATTATTAAAATAAAAATGGCAAAAATATTTTATCACTCGCGAAGAGTAAAGAAAAATTCACTGAATTTATTAAAATTAGAATTACTAAAATCGTCCAAGAATTACACGAAATATTCAACTTAAAAAAAATATGTCTAACACGAGGTATGGAGTCTCTCGCTATGCCGTCAACAAAATTTTTCAGGGGTAAAAAAAATTTTTCATTTTACACAATTATATCCTTCTCTCTCAAGTCAAATACAATAAAGAAAACAATTTACATGTAAATCTCCTCCTCTCCCAAGTCAAATACAAAAATACATATAAATTCTTCTCCTCTCTGAAGTCCAATCAAAAATACATGTCACAAAAATAATTTCAAGTCAAAAATCCTCAACAAGTCAATTAAAAAATAATATTTCGTTGTGTCTCAAATATTTCCCAACAAATGTGCCCCACGTTGGGCGCCAAATTTTATGACGATTATTTAATAATAAATCAGAAAAGCATGTGAGATTCAGATAAATATTAATTCCCTTGTACGTCAAAAATCTCTAATTGCGCCAAACATGGACGTTAGACGCCAGTTAATTTATTCATTGAAAAATTAACAAAAATAAACAATCAATAGATGATAAATAAAAATTCAGAACCAATACCAGTTTAAATCAAGAAGATCTCAAAGGAGATTCCGTTGGGAAAAGTTAAATAAAAGGGAAATTTAACCTATGAGACACAACTCTATCATAGTGTAACTTTTACTTACTATTTTCTAATCGAGATATTTCCTCTGCTTGTCACCAGGTCAGGCAAAAAAAATTCCTCAGTAAAATAACAGGGTCAGAATTTCACAAACGGTTCACCTAAAACTAAAAAATTTTCTTTTTGAACCAAAATAATTTTTTTTGACTCTTAATATGGTTAAAAAAGCCCTAAAAATATTAAGCCAAAAAAAAATTTTTTGTAAAAGTTATTAACAATTGAATTTTTTAGTACTGCTAAATTAACAAATTTTTTTCTCGAATTCTAGTCGACGGATTTTAAAATTAAAAAATGTGTTTTTTTCGTCTTGAATTGCACTCTTTGAATATATTTTTTATTTTTAATTTTTTTCTTTTTTTATAATTTTTTATGTAATTTGTTTATAGAATGTTAATAAACAAATATGTTCTTCACGTCCTAACAAAAAAATTAAAATTGCAATCTATTCCTTAAATGTCTCCGAGTGTAAAACCGTTTCGAAAAAAATGAGCCTCAATTAGAAAAAAAGTTATTAATTAAAAACTGCAGCTGTGTAGGGCCTTATATGACGTTAAACTTGCCTCGCGCACATTTGCATTTTTTACAATTTACTGTTCAAATTTGTCTGTAACCTACAAATTTTATCGGACTTTCATGGTCTTGGTCTTAAATTAATGGGAATAAATTTTCTAAGAAATCCCATTAAACCAATTTTTAAATTTTAAATTGTTAATATATTTTTTTTAACTTAAAGTTAACAATTTACAATATTTTTAGAAAAAATCATGTTTTTATCTCATTTCACTAAAAAATTAACTTGACAGTCATATCGTTAACTAAAATTTTTATTGAATTAATTCACTGAATATTTAATCCAGAAAATCATAAAACTTTAAATAAATCTTTACATATACGCAGTTTTTCAAGGTTGGATGCAAAAGTTAAATGAACATTTCATGAAAGTTAAAATTTCTTTTAAATTTAAATGAATTTTTGTTTTATAGTTTAGACCAAAGAATCCAAATTTTTCTTTACAAAATTTTAATGACAATTTTTAAATTTGTCAACATATTATAAATATAATTGTCTTGACGTTTCGATGGTAGACAATTATATTGATAATAAATATATTGACAAACTTAAAAATAGTCTTCAAAATTTTTTAAAGAAAAATTTGGATTCTTTGGCCTAAACTATAAAACAAGAATTATATTAAGATCCAAAAACTGAATTTTAACAAATGAAATGAATTTTTCTACAAAAAGAGAGAATTTAAAGAAAATTAAAAAAGTTTTTCAAAAATTTATAAATTTTTGAAAGTTAAAAAAATAGAAAACTTTTATGTAATGGTTCAGTTAACTTGTGCGTCTAACATTAAAAAACTGCTAACATTTTAAGATTTCTTTTCATTTTTATGTTGACTTTGAAACTTTATTTAAATTAGTAGAATTTTTATTAATTCCATCAGTACATTTAGATTCAACTAATAAATAAGTTAATTTTTACGAAATTACTGATACAATTTTTAAATGTGCTGGTAGCCAAGGAAAAACCCACATTACCTTTAAGGTTAACAGATAACTTGGTAAATTTGATGATGAATGCAATATTTTTATACAACAAATTGAATCATCAGTAACCTGTATTTTACTAATTGAATCAGTAACTTTCTATTAATTACCTGCAACTTAATTGTGGTAATAGTAATTAGTAAAATTCTGCAAAAAATTATAGTCAAATTTTACCGATTTAAAGTTAGAGAGTAAAACTTTCAGTTCAATATTGTCTCAATCTTGCCATGTGATATTAGAATATTACTGATACATAATTTTTAAGTAAATTTTGAAACATTCATAACCTATAATCTAACAAGAAGTTCTAGCTATAACCAAGCTAGGCCCAGGTTAAGGTATATTCCAAGCTGGGACCATTATAGGCCCAATAATCGAAATTGGCAAACCTTGGCGATTTCCACACGGGAAACTATAAATCCAAACAAAATAAAACAGCACAATATATATTATATCGAATTAAAAATTATCCAATACATATTTAAGGAATTTTCTTTTTTTTAGAATATATGTGATTATCAAACAATATATTTCCACATTAAATATAAGTTTGTCTGCAAAAAAAATTCTGTTCATAAAAAAGAACCAACGTTATCTATTTGTTAATTAACATTGTTTGCAACAATTTAAATAAATTGTATTATACATTATTATTTGTCAGGTGGTCATCTGGACTAATTTAAATTGATTTGAGTCATCTGCAATGAAAATATAAAAAAACATGATTTTTTCTAAAAATATTGTAAATTGTTAACTTTGAGTTTAAAAAAAATATATTAACAATTTAAAATTTAAAAATTGGTTAAGTGGGATCTCTTAGAAAATTTATTCCCTTTAATTTAAGATCAAGACCATGAAAATCCGATAAAATTTGTAGGTTACAGACAAATTTGAATAGTAAATTGTAAAAAATGTCAATGTGCGCGGGGCGAGTTTAACGTCATATAAGGCCCTACACAGCTGCAGTTTTTAATTAATAACTTTTTTTCTAATTGAGGCTTATTTTTCTCGAAACGATTTTACACTTGGAGACATTTAAGGAATAGATTGCAATTTTAATATTTTTGTTAGGACGTGAAGAACATATTTGTTTATTAACATTTTATAAACAAATTACATAAAAAATTATAAAAAATGAAAAAAATTAAAAACAAAAAATATATTCAAATAGTGCAATTCAAGACGAAAAAAACACAGTTTTTAATTTTAAAATCCGTCAACTAGAATTCGAGAAAAAAATTTGTTAATTTAGCAGTACTAAAAAATTCAATTGTTAATAACTTTTACAAAAATTTTTTTTTTGGCTTTATATTTTTAGGGATTTTTTTAAACCATATTAAGAGTCAAAAAAATTATTTTGGTTCAAAAAGAAAATTTTTTAGTTTTAGGTGATCCGTTGGAGAAATTCTGACCCAACACGATTTATAAATTTTCTTTTCTTATCAATATTTATTATCACAAAACTCTCTCAAAATAACTTTTCAAAATACAACTTCTTGTCCCTTGTCAAACTTGTCTCTCTCGACTCAAACTCTCCATATACGTCGATGAATATTTTTCGTCTGCTCTTTTCCTATCTCGCGCAGTATTCCTCATAAAGGTGAGTTTCTATCTCTCGTACAACTTGGGTTAATATTCAAAGCGCGCGTAAATTATAAAAAGAATTATACAGAAACCATAGAAAAATAATAATGATATTAGTAATAAACAAAAAAAATAATCTTTGACGTAATCACTTCGTCACACTATACATCTACGAAGAACGTTTTTTCTGTTCTTCTATCCCTTAAAACAGTAGTATACTTGAAATAACTTGTTTCTTAAACCTCGCTTAACTACAGTGGTGTTTACATTTACTTCGAATTTTAGAAAAATTTAAAAATCTAGAAGTGAATGCAAACAGTCAGTTTTAGGCGATTCAGATGCATCAATATTTTTTTGTACTTCATAACATTTTTCTAGTGAAGTAAAGTAACAAATTGAGAATTCATGCTAAAAATCCGTCCATTTTAAGTTTTAACAAAAAAACTAATGTTTTTGGTGACACATAGATATTTCGTTTACATTTACCCCAAATGACCCTATTCTTAATTAGGTAAAAAGTTATTCAGGTTGTTCCCTGAGCGCGCCATGCGTGACAGGCGCAAACGTATTGTCTTCAGTCGGGGCCGCAGTTTTGCTCTTTGTAACAAGAGTTTAAATGCAGACCATATGAAAATGTTTTTACAGATAAACAAATATAGATTTTATATCTTTATTTAAATGTTCATGAAGGTGCGTTTTACTTTTATATAAAGTTTAACAAGATTTTGTATCACATTTTCGGATACGGAATTTGTTGATTTTGAAAAAATTATACCTTGAAGACAATAGTCTTCAATGTCTTCGATCGGTGTGAAGCAATGGTACTGATGCGTATGTTTAACTGTTTTTGCCATTTTTAATCTGCTTTCTAAATATTTGTTGTGTGCAATGTGCACACAATCTCTGCAATCTTTTGCAGAGAAGTTAAACTAAATTTTGTTAAAAAACGTTTTGGCCCATTCAAAAAGAAGTTTTGGTGTGACGATGTTCTTATTTTGTAGGCTAGTCTTAAAAGCGTGTCTCTTGACAGTACCACCGATGCTAACACAGGCACCTTTGCCATGTGATTTGTCAAAAAAATTCCATTCGGTCTGAATCCCAAAATATGTTTTGTGGTTTATTAAGTTCAAGAAATTATATTTATTTTTTAATTGCGAGGCAGCACCGTCCGAAAAATAAAATACTTTTTTGATAATTCTTGAATCAAGTTTTACTTTCAGATGGACCATCAATTTACAGTTAAAAATGTGCACTGAATTTGCATCGTGATGTAAACCACTGAGTTCTTGCTAAAAAGTCATGCTTCACAACTACGGGTAAATTATCGGAGACAAGTTTTTAGAATTCTTCTCTTTGCAAAGATTTTAATACCAATTCCCACCTGTAAAAATGAGAATTAAAATATATAAAATGGTTCAAAATATGAAGTGAATAGAATTAAAACTATAAATTACATAAAAATATATTAATAGTAATTAAAAAATTATAATAAATAATAACAATAAATAAAAATATAAAAAAAAATTAAAAAAAAACTATTAAAATGCAAATCTTGCATAATATCAAGTGGCACAATATTTTCTTGACCACAAATAATTAAACCTACTTAAAAATAAATTTTAAATAAGTTTCCTGTAATTGATTTATTTATGAAATAAAAAATTAATTGGAAATAATTAAATGAAATTGGTTTTTAATAAATTAAGAAAAAAATTAAGACATAATATTGGTCAATTAAAAAAATTTTTTTCTGTGCGTGCACCGAAAAATCCCGTGCCTACCACGTCCTTTATTGGTTCTCTACACTGTATTCTAACCTGTCAATCTGTACACCGTGAATATAGGTGAAACCTTCTTTCCGTGTAGAATGATATTATTTCAAGGTCAATTTCTACAACTTAATAAATTACAATCGGAATTATCAATTTTAAATAGCATGTCTTTAAAACCATCCCGATACTTTGAGTTGAAGTCAACACCTTTTCTTTTTAATTCTTGTTTGATCGCAATAAATATATAATATAGATTTTGAGTTATTTGAAATTTGGTTAAACATGGAAATATTCGTGTTACTTTTAAAAATTACTGTAAAAAAAAGTGTTTTACTCACCTGTTTATATTTGACCATTCTTCACCCTAAAAAAATTAATCTTGATTTGATGTGGATTCCTCTAAACTGAATGCATATTTTCCTCTTATATGTGGTATCAAAAGTAATATACTTTGCTTTAGAGGATTTTTATCTCCAATATTATTTGCTAATTATAGTTATGAGATAATAAAGAAAAGATATTTTTATGCACTGAATTAAGCGTTTTTAAAAAAATAAATAAAATTAGTTATTAATAGTTAATTACTTACATTGATTAATGTATTTCTTCCATTGTTTATTTCATTTAAATTCAATGTTTTTGACGTTTGAACCTCGAAAAACAGTTTTGTTTTATTAATAACCACCAGAGAATAAAAATAATATACATTCAAGTTAAATACTTTTTTTGAGAAAAACGTGAGAGAATATTAGAAGAGGATTTTTCTTCTAACTATAAGATTACTTTTTTTAGGGTGCTGAAACTGAACTTGTGATACTTCATTATTCTCTAATAAGTGTCTCAAATTATTTACACGGAAAAAAGGTTTTACCTATAAACACGGTGTGTGACACATAGAAATAGACTGCTAAGATTGCAGATTCTTTTTCAATGCCTTTTACCGCTCTCTGACGGTGCATGCCTGAAATTTTTCGGTGCGTGCACCGAAAAATCCCGTGCCTACCACGTCCTTTATTGGTTCTATACATTGTATTCTAACCTGTCAATCTGTACACCGTGAATATAGGTGAAACTTTCTTTCCGTGTAGAATGATATTAATTCAAGGTGAATTTCTACAACTTAATAAATTACAATCGGAATTATCAATTTTAAATAGCATGTCTTTAAAACTATCCCGATACTTTGAGTTGAAGTCAACACCTTTTCTTTTTAATTCTTGTTTGATCGCAATAAATTTTAATTTCATATTTTCATGGGTTTTGTACACACAGACATTGTGTGTTCCCGATTGCCCTGCTAGTACACATTCACGAGGTCTATGCTGTAGAACTTTTGCTAAACATATTTCGATTTCCAGATTGATTTCTTTGAAATTTTTATGCAATTCACTTATATTGAACATGAGTAATCTTCTTCTTTTTAACAACGTTTCCCATTTTTCACAACAGAAATGTAGTCCTTTCTACCGGGCATTACTCGACTATTTTCCTCGGATAAAAAGAATTGTTCTACTTTTCTTATAATATCTGCCTCCATTTTGCGACCAACTTTTGGTTTAGGATCAACTCTGTAACCACACAGTAAATGCACTTTTTTGGCTCTTGATGCCATACTTCGGGAGAAATTGAGCTCTTTTGACATTCGTCGAATGCTCCATTCAATTGGTACTGTCGTCAAAACAGCAATTTTATTATTTCGAGATTTTTCTTTAGAAAGAGTTATCTTTATATCCTCGATCCAACTTTCGGTCATAGCGTTGTTTCTTATCAGCTAAAACACAAGATTGCTGTCTTTTAAGCGGAAGTTGACCGTTTTCGATTAGAAATTCATTAACTTTATTTAATTTATCATTTTCAATTTCTATACTTTTATAGTCTGGATCACGTAAAATACATTTTTAACACTTTTTAAAATATCACTAAATTTAATATTTTTATCCGGAATCGAGTAGTTTTACTTTGCACGATTTAAAAATGAACAGACCTACAAAGTTTTTGAATTCCGGATTTCAATTTTCACTTATTTCAACAACATTCTTGTCAATCTTCGCATGCCCTTTTTTAAGAAAAGGATTGGAACTAGTGATGCACTTCGAGCGAGTCTCGTCTCGAAAAACTGAGAATCTCGCGAGAAAAACAATGGAAACAACTGAATGTGGTATTTTCATCTCTTTTCTTTTATGAGAGGACAGAGTCTCGTCGTGCATCACTAATTAGAACAACAATTTGCTTCAGGCATTTTTAAATTAATTTCTCCATAAAACAAAAATAATTGTTATTTCGAGTGACATAATTAAATTAAAATAAAACTTTAAAAAAATTTTTGAATTAACTTTACAATGGAAGACATACAATTACATGACATGTTTAAAAAGCTGAAGATTAAAATTTTTGTATGTCAGTGATTTTGCAATGCAAATCAAGAAAAAAATATTAACTGTGTTATTTTCTGCAACCAAGAAAATAAATAAAAAGTTGTATTATTTTTAACTTTTCTTATTTTCTTAATACAAAGAAACGTAGAAATTACAAATGAAATCAAATTCTTACATTCATGTCGAATGTCAGTCTGTACATAAAAAATCATTAGATTTGAACTCTTTTTACACAGAGCAAAACGGTGGCCTCGACTGGGGACGACATGTTTGCGCTTATCACGCATGGCGCGTTCAGAGAAAACCATGAATAACTTTTTATCTAATTAAGAATACTTACTTTTATTTTTTGTGATTATTCGCGATTAAAAAAGGTAATATTCAATAAAAATGTTTTTTAAAATGTTAGGAGAACATATAAATATTCTTAATTGTTTAAATAAAAAAACTGCAATATTTTATTTGTCTGATTTTACTGAATTGTTCCTTATTGTATAAAGAAGTTTGCTGCAAAATATCTGGTCAATTTATTCACGATTATGCAAATTATAAACGGTTTTTCAAAAATCGTTCGCCGGTCTAGCAAGACGCTGCATGGAAAAAGTTTATCTGCTATTAGAATAATAGTTAGTGTTATGCTTACTTTTCCGTTTTGTTTTACTACCCAAAAAATACAAAAGCCTATAGTGCATTTTAGTCTCATGTATTCATGACAAAATCATTAAAAAAAAGTTGTATAAAATATCCATCCAGCTAACGAACAAAACTCAAACAACAGCTTTTACTCTAATAGCAGATGAACTTTTCCCATGCTGTGAGTTTCTAGCGCAGAGTCGGCTTTTTCAAAAAAACGTTTATAATTTGCAAAAAAAATTGTAAATAAATTAACCAGATATTTTGAAGAAAACTTTTTCATACAATAAGGAACAAATGTCTCACTAAATGTTTTTTCAACTCGAAAGTTTTTTACACACTTTTTCTCGGCGAAGGTAAGAAAACATGGTTATTGACAAGGCATTATTAATAATTAAAATTTGTTTAAAAATTCATGATTTTTAAATGTTTATGATTTGTTTGTTTGTCATTAGAATAGATATTTAAAAGACAAATATTTGTCTGTAATTATTTAAAAATTTTTTACAATGTTATAAACAATTTTTATAAAAAAAGTGTTAAGAGAAGAAACAAATTTTGTCTTTACTACTAACTTATTCTAACATTGAAATGAAAACTGATGATTCAACCGTTTATCCAAAATTTATAAACAATTTTTAAATTGTTTATAACATTGTTAAAAATTGCTAAAGAATGTTAAATGGAAGCTTATATCTATAACAAAGAATTTGATTACAAGAAGGTATTATATAATAAAAAAATGCTTTTTTTCCATGATGGTACTTCATATTTAGCAAATTGTTTATAAGAATTGTTTACAACATTTTTATACATTGTCTACAAATTTTTTATAAACAATAGATACTTTAGTTCCCACTTTTAATGACAAAAGAAAGTTAGTAGTGAAGAAAAGAATATTTTTGTCCACTCTGACCATCTTTTTTTATAAAAATTGTTTAAAAAAATTGTTTATAACATTGTAAAAAAATCTTAAATAATTACAGACAAAGATTTGTCTTTTTAATATCTATTCTAATGACAAACCAAATGAATAGTGAAAAAAAAATTTTTTTTTCACTCTAAACTTCTTTTTCTATGAAAATTGTTTATAAAAATTGTTTATAACATTTTTAAATATTGCTAATTAATGTTAAATGAAAGTTTAATCCTTATGCAACATTTTGATAACCAGAGAGCATAATAAAATTAAAAAAAAAATTTTTACCA
This sequence comes from Leptopilina drosophilae, assembly GCA_032873175.1. Classification (NCBI taxonomy): domain Eukaryota; kingdom Metazoa; phylum Arthropoda; class Insecta; order Hymenoptera; family Figitidae; genus Leptopilina; species Leptopilina drosophilae. The sequence goes on along the minus strand of CM065480.1, from coordinate 15,673,706 downwards.
TTCTATTTCATTTTTTGCAAAATTGTTTATAACATTCTTAAACATTGAAAAATAATTTTAAATTTAATTTTTTACTTTCAATATCCATTTTTATTTTCCTCAAAAAAGAGAATTGATGAAAATAAATTTTTTACATCCACTTTGGCTCAGAGTTTTCAAATTGTTTATAAAAATTGTTTATAATATAGTTAAATAACATCAAATAACAATATTCTTTATTACAGCAGCATTATTTTATTTAAGTGAAGCATAAAAGTAAAAAAAATGTAGAATTAAAATTTTTTAAAATTATTTTTCTAAATTTGCATATTTTGGCTGCCATTATTGAGGCGCCATTTTGAAATTTGTAAAAAAATGTTTTTTGCAGTATGTCTATTTGATAGTCCCAACATTTTGGACGCGATATTTTGACGGTCCAGATTTTTCCTAAGCCGATTTTCATTAACCCCTTCGCAGTCCAGCTAAAAATCGCTTGTGGTCCAAAAACGGTCCAAGAAAAAAAAGTTTCTAAAAAATGTGATTTCATTGTAATTAAAGTTTTTGGAGTCGCTAAATTCGAATTTGAAGTCAGTTTTTCAAAATTTAAAATGGTGGATCCAAAATGACGGACCCAAAATGTCGAATTCGAAAATTTTAAATTTTATCAGATTTGCTTGAAACTTGTTACTCTGGGGTTTTCGGGGTCTCTGATTACGAATCTAATGGCAGATTTTCAAAATTCAAAGAGGCGGATCCAATATGGCGGTCGAGAAAATAAAAAATCCAACGGATTTGTTTAAAACTTGTTACTCGGGGGTTTTCGGGGTCGCTGATTACGAATCCGATGTCAGATTTTGAAATCCAAAATGGCGGACCTAAAATTCGATCAAATTGCATGAATCTTGAAATTATCTGCCATATTGGATTCACCATTTTAATTTTGTAAATCTGACATCATATTTGTAATCAGCGACCCCGAAAACGCCCAAGTAACGAGTTTCAGGCGAATTTGATAAATTTTTAAATCTTCATAGTCGCCATTTTAGGTCCACCATTTTGAATTTTAAAAATCTGATTTGAAATTCGGATTCAGCGACCCCAAAAATCTTAGTATGCACTTGGTCATTAAAATCGAATTATGTTTAGTATTTTATTTTTGAGATGGACATATATGGCCACAGACGTAAAGGTGGCACGACTTTTTGTGGCCACATATGGGCCATGGACTGTCAAGGGGTTAAATAATATGCATTTAAAGAAGAAAAACACTAAATTTAGACCAAAAAAAAATTTTTTGTTAATGTTATTAACTATTTAGTTTTTTTGTAGTCTTAAATAAAAAAATATTTTTCTCGGGATCCAGTTGACCGATTTTAAAATACCAAAATGGGTTTTCTTCGTCATGAAACCAAGTATTTAAAAATAATTTTTATTTTTAAAAAAATTTGTTTTCAATAGTTTTTTATATAATTTGTTTATAAAATGTTAATAACAAATTAAGATCTGCGCCTCCTAGAGAAAAAATAAAAATAGTTTTCTATTGCCAACATTCCCCTGAATAATAAACCGTTTCGAAAAAAATGTGCAATGTGGCAGACCACTTTTTAAAAAAGTGGTGCGTTATATTGGATACAACATTTTGAATTTTTAAATTTATATCACGTCAGGATTTTGCCCCACGATTTTTTGAAAAGCAAAAAGCCAAAATTTTTTTTGCAATAATTTAATTTTATTCACTAATATAAGAAAATTCTTTACACAATTTCAATTATTTTCGCAAAACGAATAAAATTCTCGTCTAATTTTCAATTCTTATTATAAATAATAAAAATCATCTACGAAATTCAATTAGATTTAAAAATTTTAATAATATTCTTGGCAAAGTGTCAATTACCTATTTTCAAACAGTGGTGTTTACATTAATCCCGAATTTTAGAAAAATTTAAAAATCTAAGAGTAAATATAAACAGTCAGTTTTAGGCGATTCAGATGCATCAATATTTTTTTGTACTTCATAACATTTTTCTAGTGAAGTAAAGTAACAAATTGAGAATTCATGCAAAAAATCCGTCCATTTTAAGTTTTAACAAAAAAATTAATGTTTTTGCTGCAAAATAGATTTTCCGTTTACATTTATCCCAAATGACCCTATACAAAGTATTTTTTAATGAAATATAAATTAAAAATAATAAATATAATATCTGCGTTAATTTAAACGTTGTAAACTTTAGGGACGTACTACTAACTTTACTTTCAAGGGTACGAGCAGCTGTAAATATCTAATAAAAATGAATTGTATTTAATTAACCAAATTTTCTTATAGAGAATAACAATAGGGGAGAGTGGGGTAAACCAGACCCCCTAAAGGTTTTTTGACTCTTGTGACTAAACGAATCAACCGATTTCATTTTTCGAGGGCTTGTTGGAAAAATCATTTAATTGTGCAACTTTTTCCCAGAGACACCTATACTTCATCTTTTATTGTTTAGTTGCTGTGTTAACTTTAAAAAATTTTGCAAACGGTCCGGTTTGCCCCACCCCCTGGAGTAAACCGGACCCCAAGGGGCAAACCGGACCGTTTGGCTTTTTATTTATAATATTGCATTTACATAATCTACAATAATAAAAAAATCGGACAAGTGCGAGTTGCACACGCACTAAGATCCAGGGTTCCGTACACAAATATTCAAACAAAATTTTTTAAAAATAATTTTAACAATTCTTTTAAAAATAAAAGAAAATTAAACAAAATGGTAATATACTGTTATAAGATTAGAATAAATATTTTTATCATTTTTATTATTTTATTTTATTAATAAATTTTTATATTTCTCTGTAATTGTACTAATGTTCACCAATCAGGTTCGCTATAATTTTCTGTAATCTGCACTTAAAACTGAAGATCCCAGCAGAATTTCACCTCACCAGGTTCAGATTTGTAGAAGTTAAAGGGGGGGAAAGGGTCATTTTTGGCAATTCTTTCGAAAAAATGTAATATCTTTCCCTTCTATTTCGCAAATATGTAGACCAATTGTTTTCGCTATAATTTTCCCGTAATTTGCATGTAAAACTAAAGATCCCTACCGAATTTCAGCTCACCAGGATAAGATTTGTAGATGTTATGGGGGCGAAAGTGTCATTTTTTGCAATTTTTTCGAAAAAATTTATTTTCTTTCCCTTCTATTTCGCAAATATGTAGACCTATCAGGTTCACAATAATTTCCTTGTAATCTGCACTTAAAACTAAAGATCCCTATCGAATTTCAGCTCACACGGTTCAGATTTGTAGTAGTTAAGAGGGGGGACCAGGGTCGTTTTTTGCAATTTTTTCAAAAAAACTTAATTTCTTTCCCTCCTATTTCGCAAATATGTAGACCAATCGTGTTCGCTATAATTTTTCTGTAATCTGCACTTAAAACTGAAGATCCCAATTGAATTTCAGCTTACCAGGATAAGATTAGTAGAAGTTAAGGAGGGGGGACAGGGTCATTTTTTGCAATTTTTTCGAAAAAATTTATATTTTTTCCCTTCTATTTCGGAAATATGTACACCAATTGTTTTCGCTATAATTTTTCCGTAATCTGCACGTAAAACTGAAGATACCAAGCGAATTTCAGCTTACCAGGTTAAGATTAGTAGAAGTTAAGGAGGGGGAACAGTGTCATTTTTTTCAATTTTTTCGAAAAAATTTAAATTCTTTCTCTTCTATTTCGCAAATATAGAGACAAATCGTGTTCGCTATATTTTTTTCTGTAATCTGCACTTAAAACTAAAGATCCCTACCGAATTTCTGCTCATCCGGTTCAAATTTGTAGAAGTAAAATGGGGGGACAGCGTTATTTTTTGCAATTTTTTCGAAAAAATTTATGTTCTTTCCCTTGTATTTCGTAAATATGTAGACCTATCAGGTTCACTATAAATTTTTCTGTAATCTGCACTTAAAACTAAAGATGCCTACAGAATTTCTGCTCACCCGTTTTAAATTTGTAAAAGTTAAGTGCGGGAACAGCGTTATTTTTTGCAATTTTTTCAAAAAAATTTAATTTCTTTCCCTTCTATTTCGCAAATATGTAGACCTATCAGGATCGCTATAATTTTACTGTAATCTGCACTTAAAACTAAAGATCCCTACCGAATTTTAGCTCACCCGGTTCAGATTTGTAGAAGTTAAATGGGGGAGACAGGGTCATTTTTTGCAATTATTTCGAAAAAATTTAATTCTTTCCCTTCTATTTCTCAAATTTTTAGGCCAATCGTGTTCGGTATATTTTTCCTGTAATCTGCACTTAAAACTAAAGATCCCTGCTGAATTTCTGCTCACCCGGTTCAAATTTGTAGTATTTAAGTGGGGGGACAGGGTCATTTTTTGCAATTTTTTCGAAAAAATTTAATTTCTTTCTCTTCTATTTCGCAAATATGTAGACGAATCGTGTTCGCTATAATTTTCCTGTATTCTGCACTTAAAACTATAGACCCCTACCGAATTTCTGCTCACCCAGTTCAAATTTGTAGAAGGTAGGTGTGGGGGAAAGGGTTATTTTTTGCAATTTTTTCAAAAAAAATTTTTTTCTTTTCCTTCTATTTCGCAAATATGTAGACCTATCAGGTTCACTATAATTTTTCTGTAATCTGCACTTATAACTAAAGATCCCTACCGAATTTCTGCTCACCTGTTTCAAATTTGTAGAAGTTAAGTGGGGGGAGAGCGTTATTTTTTGCAATTTTTTCGAAAAAATTTAAATTCTTACCCTTCTATTTCGCAAATATGTAGACGAATCGTGTTCGCTATAATTTTCCCGTAATCTGCACTTAAAACAAAAGATCTCGACCGAATTTCAGCTCACCCGGTTCAGATTTGTAGAAGTTAAGTGGGGGGACAGGGTCACTTTTTGCAATTTGTTCGAAAAAATTTAATTTCTTTTCCTTCTATTTCGCAAATATGTAGACGAATCGTGTTCGCTATAATTTTCCCGTATTCTGCACGTAAAACTGAAGATCCCAAGCGAATTTCAGCTTACTAGGTTAAGATTAGTAGAAGTTAAGTGAGATTACAGTGTTATTTTTTGCAATTTTTTCGAAAAAATTCAATTTCTTTCCCTTCTATTTCGCAAATATGTAGACCTATCAGGTTGGCTATAATTTTTCTGTAATCTGCACTTAAAACTACAGATCTCTACCAAATTTCTGCTCACCCGGTTCAGATTTGTAGAAGTTAAGTGCGGGGACAGCGTTATTTTTTGCATTTTTTTCGAAAAAATTTAATTTCTTTCCCTTCTGTTTCGCAAATATGTAGACGAATCGTGTTCGCTATAAATTTCCCGTATTCTGCACGTAAAACTGAAGATCCCTACTTTCAGCATATCTGAAAGGTACGAGTGAGTTCGGAATAGAGTTTCGCGACGGTGGAAGCGTACTACAGATAATCGGGTACTCCGACGCTGATTACGCGAGTGATATCGAGGCGAGAAGGTCGTCGACCGGCTATTTATTTGAGCTTGCGGGTAGTGCTGTAATGTGGTCTTCGCAAAGATAGAGAATTGTTACACCTAGTACTACCGAGTCTGAATATGTCGCAGCAGCTGCGGCGGCGAAAGAAGCAATGTGGCTTAAGAAGTTAATGCGTGACATCGCATGTCTGAATGCAGACATATATATATATATATATATATATATATATATATATATATATATATATATATATATATATATACTATGATAAATGTGGACAATCAGAGTGCTATTAAACTAGTAAAGAATCCCGAGTATCATAAGCGTACTAAGCACATTGATATACGATACCATTATATTCGAGAGAAACATAACGAGAACGAATTTGTCGTCAAGTATATTCCTACAAAAAATCAGAAGACCGATATTTTTACAAAGGCTCTTCCGCGAGACAAATTTCGCGAGATGCTTGCGAGCATGGAAGTTTGTACATAAGGAAAGATTGTACACACTAGAACGGTGGAAGTGTTGCTGTAGTCCAGCGCGTGTACCGTAGGCTAAGTAGAGCGCCAATATACCGGAGATGTTCGTACATAAGAGGGAGACTGTAGCGTCAAACAAGCTATAAAAAAGGGGGAGGCGACAACTGAGCGTCATTCTTGCATAAGCCGCCGTCGCATAATATCCGAGTATTAATAAAACTTTTGTTCTTATGAACAATACACAATTGTTTCATTATTTTTGTTCTCCTTATTCAATCTTCACATTATACATTTGCTTCAATAATATAAATGGTAAACTTTAATTAAAAATTTATTTGGAGCAAATTTATTGGTAACTTTCAATAAAAATTATATTTAAACACAAGTGAATAATTTTGATATTAAACAAATAGTATGAAAAGTAGGGAATAAAGCTTTACTTCAAAATTTTTATATTGAATCCTTCTGGACACTTCATTTCCTGTATCTCAAACATGATTTTCATAATTCACAAAACTGAAAGCAATAAATAGATTCTTCAAAAAATCATTTTTGAAGAAAATTCAAATTCGTAGAGTAAATTCGCTCAGGAAATAAGTCAACAAAAAAGATTTCAGCACCTGCAAATTTAAGTATGTTTATTATGTTACTTTATAATTCGATTTTTCTAATAATAGTACTCTTATAACTGTAAATTAAACGATTTAATACGCCTTATGCACAAAACTGTCAAACTTAACGTTATTTTTTGTGGATATGAGTACGTATAATTGAATGATTACACAGCCACAAAAAATGAAAAAAGTGTCGGGGTTGGAAGATCAGAGCACCCTATCCCAATGTATTTTGGGCCGCTGAACACAAATACGGCGTTCGTTTAGGTCCAGAACGTGTACGTTTTTTCCTAACCTCAAAAAATATGTCAAATTGTTTGTGGTATACAACTTTTTAAAAAATTAATGGATTTTAATACAACTTGGTAGCTGGGGGTTTTTGAAGTTGCTGATTACGAATATGAAGTTAAATTTTAAAAATTCAAAATTGCGGATGAAATTATTAATAAATTGATGATTTTTAGGAAATTTCCTTAAAAGTTGATGGATTTTGATATAATTTGGTACCTAAGGGTTTTTAAGGTATCTGATTACGAACATATGAAATCAGATTTTCAAAATTAAAAATGGCGGACGAAAATTTTTTAAAATTGATGGATTTTGATGAAACGTGTTATCTGGAGATTTTTGAGGTGGCTGATTACGAATATGAAGCCAGATTTTAGAAAATCAAATTGCATGATGAGAATTTAAAAAACCGGTGCATTTTTATGAATCTTGGTATCTGGTAGCAACTCGGGTTGCTGATACAAAATCCGCTCGTGCAACCTCCTTGTGGTGTACATCGGACAATGTTAATGCCAACGGTCTGGGGGAAATATATATTAAAACAAAATTTCCATTCTACTTAATCCAATAACAATTTCAGCGACATTAAAAACCCCTAAATTCGTGTTCAGCAGCCCAAAATACATGGGGATAGGGTGCTCTGATCTTCCAACCCGACACTTTTTTTTATTTTGTGTGGCTGTGTTATGAATCTATAATTTCTTATTGATAAAACAATATTAAACATTTATAACAATAACTTTGGACGATGCTCTTATTTTTTTATTGATTCTAAAGAATATTTAGTTTTATTATTGCAGATTATAATGTATTTTGACAGGATAATAATGGTAAGCAAATTTACTCTTATTATTTAAAGGTAAAGTCTCTTATAACAAAACTGCTTATAAATAATTTTCTGCAACATATTTTAATTTCTTTATTCAGTAATAGGAAAGAGAAAGGGTTAGAGATAATATATTTTTAGTGACAATGTTTATTTTCATCGTTTTCCGAAATTATTCAAAAAGAATTGAAAAATTGAAGCCAAATTAGATTTATGCCAAATCAACACATATGCTTGCTAAGAACTTGCCACAAGTTTGCCATGCAAGATGTGGCAAGCTTGTTGCAAGCTTGATGCAAATTCATGGCAATTACTAAAATGTGCTAAATTTTGCAAGGTTGTAATGCAACCTTGCTACAAGGTTGTAGTGTAAGCTTGCTGCAAAGTCTTTATGCAAGCATGCAGTAATATTATATACTAGTTGTCGTACCCGTCTATGACGGGTTTTAGTTTCTTCAAATGCATTCAGTAGTGTGTCTACCAGTCTCAAAGAATGGGAAATGGTGGGGAATTTAATTTGAACGAACAAAAATAATAATTAGCTACCTTTAACTATTTCATTAAAAAAAATATTACTACTTTAAATCAGTGATTGACTTTCATCATCAAATAATTTTTTTAAATAATTAAAATGCAGAAAACAATATTTGTCAATTATTTTTAGAAATTTAATTATAGTATTATAGTATAATTATAGGCAGCCTAATTATAATCCAAAATTTTCACTAATTTTTGGATGTATAGTAAAGTCGAATTCGAACTAATTGTATCATAATTGCTAAAATCTAAAATAAGACCTATATTGCAAGCTGAATTCACAGTTTTACCGATTAAATTAAATTCCTGCATATTTACCGTTTTTTCAGTTGGTGGAACCACTGTTGAGGGTATTAGTAAGAATAAAAACCGTCGAAGAGTATTTCCATAAAATAAGTTAATTTTTGTAGCCATTTCCACCTGGAAAAATTTTGATAAAGCTGGGAAAAACCGGATAGGTTGTTGAATAAAAATAATAATAGACACCCTGTTTAACTTTTGCCTTTACAATGCTTAAAACATCCCTAAAGGTTAAATTTTTGGAAAAATTCATAATTTAAAAAAAAAATTCAAAATTGCTGGAATACAGTAGATAAAAATAAATTCAAAAATGGATTAGAGGGAAATAAAATTCACAAAAAAATGATTAATCAAGTTGACGAAATAGATCTAAACATCAAGAATTTATTAAGTACGGTTTTACCCCGTGACGATTACAAAGAGCTTCTTGAATTGTCTCGAATATTTCTTGGAACCGTCGACCATCAAAATGTTCATTTTTATAAACCCGGAGCTTTCCATCACGCTCGCTGGATGTCGAAAGCCATTTACTCATTGAAAATTTACATTTTTCGAGATGCTTTTGAACTTTCACAAGAAGAGGAAAAAAGTTTATTGGACATTTGTTTATTCGTGGTATTTTTATATGTGAGATTTTGGTATACAGAACCTCTTGCTGTAGCTTCTCCGAACCAAGATTTACAATTTTTGAAAGCAGTTTATGCTTATAAAACAATTAATAAGTGTTTATCTGAAGCTGTCTTAAAAAAAATTAAAAACCATTTATGGTACTTGAGCCCTGAAGTGGTGGCACTCTCGTTTTTTGATAAAAATAGAGCAGTTCCCATCAAACGCAAAATGGTCAAAGCGTTGAGCTTAGATACGGCTTATGAATTTGGTAGTCCCAAAAAGTATTTTATAAACAATCATAATGATTTAAAAAATTTACAAACTAAAGAAATTGATTATTTTGTTAATTTCAATACGTTGGACTTTTTTAAGCGATTTAATATTAATAAGAGCTTTTTGGAACTTGATGTGCAAACGTGGCATGAAAATGATGACTATTTAAGAGGATTAGAGATTGCTCAGAATATTAAAGTTGTTCATGATGATGTCGCAGAGAGAGCTGTACAATTGACTCAAGAATATATAAATAGGTTAGCTAAAGATGAAAATCAAAAACAGCATCTTCTTCAAGTGATAAAAGAGTATAAAAATGAATTTCCAAATGCTACTAAGGAATGCCTGACAAAAAAGATAAAAGTTTAAAGTTTAGCCATGTAAAAAAATGTAAAAAATAAAATTAATAATAACTTGTGTGTTAATAAAATTTACATTTATAGTCTGTATGATTAATCAGAGTTTAAAATAAAATATTTTACATAAAATTCAGAGCAAAAAACTAATTAATAAGTAGATTTAGCAAAATAACCAAAAAAATCAATAAAAATGAATTTTGACCTTTTTAAAACTTGTATAATTAATTTTTCGCGACAATATGAAAATTTCTCCATCTAAAGGAATCATAATAGAAGCAAAATCAAGCATTGTTGGTAAGTCAAAGAGTATAATAAACGAAATAAAAATTTTTTTCTAAAAAGTGCAAAAATCGCATGTTAATTAAATGGGAAAAGTATTGTTATTTAGGCAGGGTTAAACGGCATTGTAAAAGTTTTTTCTTGTTTCTAAAATTGTTTTTAGGTCAAAAAGAAACGATTTTGACGATACCCAAATGAAAATAACTAATTTGGGAAATAACGGACACCCTAATACACACACACATACATACATACAGAGAGACAGGAAATTTTCTATTACCATTTTTGGAATCTCCGTTGCTCAAATAAATAAATTATGTTAGAAAAAATTAATTTCGTGTAATGTACAGACAAAAGTCTGATTTTATTAATATACCCAAGTAGAAATGTAATACTGGCATTGTACTGACCCAGTACTGACTGGCAGTATAGCAGTACTGACTCCAGTACTAAATCAGTACTGGGAAATCCCTGGCTGGTAACGCTGTCCAGTACTGATTTTTTACCAGCAGTCAGTACTAAGTCAGTATAAAAATATCACTGGCAGAACACCGCCTAATTACTGATTCGCAGCTAAAATTTAACAAATTTGGAAAATGCTGTAATGCGTTCTCTAAAAGAAAATTTACCTTTAGAAGCTTATATTAATTTGTTATTTGATTATTAAAGAAGAGGGAGTAATTTATTGAGTACTAATAATTATTATTAATATTTCTGTAGTAAATAAACTTTTATGAGTATCAACAAAAATGTAAATAATTATAAAAATTTTTTTTATTGAAATAAGTTTTTAAAAAAAATTTTCTTATTTTTTTCATTAATTTAGACAATCTTATTTATTTAAATTACCTCGAGGACGCAAGTCGAATACACAAACCACACAGCCACGCAAGCTTGAAAGTATGTTTTTTTTAAACTTCCTTTTGAATTATACGAAGGATATATACAGTGCTATAATAATGAATTCACTGTATAATATATTTATTTAATGAAAAATTATTATAAATATATGTTTTATATATTTATATACATTTTAACAAGACATTACATATTAATTAATAGGTATAGCATAAAAATATGGTAAAAATTATTTATTTAATTATTTATTTAATAATAATAGAAAAATGTATATATTTTTACATTTAAAAAAACATTGTTTTAATTTATTATTAATAACACATAATAGTAAAAATAATTAATAAATAATAATTTATTGTTATTATGATATACCTATTAATTAAGAATTAATAATATGTTAATTATTATTAACATAACTATTATTATTATTATTATTATTATTATTATTATTATATTGTTATTGTTAATGAATAATGTTTTTAAAAATCTTGGAAAATATTTTAATAGTTAATAAATCAAACAATGTTGTTATTAATAGTGGCCGGTTTAATGCCATTATAACAAAGTTTGTTTGTTTTTTATAACTCCTTCGCAGTACTGATTTGGTGTTATGCCAGTTTTCTGTCAATAATGATTTTAACACTTTTTTAACTCCTACATATTACTGATTCGGTTTTGGAGTCAGTATACTCCCAGTACTGATCGGGTTCCGAAAGTCAGTACCGACGGTTAGTACTGAGTCAGTACCATTCTGGTGTTTAACTCCGTCATAACTCCGGACATTTCTACTTGGGTAGATGTTACAAAAGTAATAAGTAAGTAACTAATTAATATACTGCAATCTGTCAAAATTAAAAAAATAAAATTTTTTTTTGGAAAGATTCATAATTTTTTCATATTAGTATAATTTTTTAATAAAAAAATTTGTTTATTATTATATGTATATTATATATCTTTAAAACCATTTATGTTATTAATAAATTAAGAAATTTATCCCAATCTGAAAACATTGAAAAAAAATTTTTTTTTGAACTTTTTGAAAAAATTCATAACTTTTGTTCAACTCAATATTTTTTCATCAAATATAGCTAATATTTTAAGTTAGACCAATACCTAAAAGATTGCCTAATTTTATTTTATTCAATCAAGATTTTTTCTAGTTATAAGCGAACAAAATTTTGCAGACATACATACATACATGCACACATACATACACACATACATACATACAGACAGGAAATTTTCTATTACCATTTTTGGAATCTCCGTCGCTCAACTAAATAAATTATGTTAGAAAAAATTAATTTCGTGTAATGTACAGACAAAAGTCTGATTTTATTAATATATATATATATATATATATTATATATTAAAATAATAAATACATAATTTAACATGTGACATTTATTTAATATTACACATGTAATAATAACAATTATTTTTATTATAAGAAAAATTACTTTTATTTACCCCAAAGAATTGGAGTTGTGAACTATTATCTGTGATCATTGGATAATAGTTAAAAATTGTTAACGTCGTGGCAGACGTTGATATTATCATTTAAGATAATATAGTGTAGAGCCTGTTTAGAGGACTGATACTTATACTCTACGCGAGACAAGTTGTGTAAAAATTATTTTTATTATAATAAAAATTATTGTTATAATTACATGTGTAATATTAAATAAAAGTTAAATGTTTAATAATTTATTTAATATTATATAATTAAATATTTGCTTTAAAGACAACCTTACCGCAAGCTTGTATTAAGACCTTGCAGCAAGCTTGCACTACACCCTTGCAAAATTTATGACATATTAGTACTTGCTATGAATTTGACACAAGCTTGCACATCTTGCATGACAAGCTTGTTGCAAGTTTGTGGCAAGCTTATGTGCTGATTGGGTGTACGTATGGGTAATTCCATATCATTAATCATTTTATTATATTTTAATTTTTTTAAATTTAATTTGAACTGAAGAGAATACTAAATATAACGAAACGACGTCAATGTAAAGAAAGTTACTTACACAGAGAAAAACTGAACTCTAGATGAGTCAGAAAAGTGACTTTTTATGAGCTGCAAAAAAATGATCCTCTTTGATGCCCTCATGGAAAGGTTTCCGGAGTTTCTGTGGATAGACTTCGGCAAAATTTGTGGAGTGACTGCGGAAAATTTTTCGCAGTCACTCCAACATCAACAGGAATTCCAGAGTTGAAATTGGAAATTTTGCCGAAGTCTATCCGCAGAAATTCCGGAAACCTTTCCAAATGGGTGGCACCACGTTCTATGTCATTTAACATAGTCCCATTAAGAGTTACATAAAAAATGATTCCAATTTTTTTTGTGTAAATCGTATAACAGCATGTGATTGTTAGGTTCTTAATGCTAATTTTTCGACCATTTTCCTTTTCAAATATTAAGTAAATTAAGCTAGTTTCTTGTGAAAAACTTGAAAAAATAAGAAAGGGCCCTATAATATATAATTTTTATAATTAAAAAATTAATTATTATAAATCACTTTGAAATTATCAATTGTCGCAATCACATCTTATCAATTTCTCGTCTTTACCGATTTCAAAGTGTTTTATTATAATTACTTTTTAATTATTAACACTTTTGCACAATACTACCCTTCTTTATCATATTTTAAACATTGTTTTAAAATTTCAGTTCAATTTATTAAACCTTTTAAAAGGAATAATTTTGATTAAAAAATTAACATTGTAAATAGTACATTTTTCTATAAAACATCGTTAATTCTAAAGTTAATTTTATAATATCCTCAGTAAGCTTTTTAAAAATAAACCCAAATATACTTGGAATTTGTTGGAATTAAATTTCTGGAAATAATGCAATTTGTAAAAAATTCCAAACAGTTTGAATTGTTCACAGAAGTAATTTATAGAATTTATTTATTTTTTAAATTTAGTAATATTTATAGAACATAGAATAACATAGAAGTTATTTAATATTTGTTACCATTTATGAAAAAAATTCTAAGTTTAAAGACTCAAAGAAATAATATAAAAATTTTCCAAAGTTTGTAAAAACTTTATTTCAAGCATAACTAAAAATTGTTTTTATTTTTGTTTTAAGAAAAAGTGGTTGAAAAATTTATGACTAGGCATTTTAGGGGATTTTATCAATTTAAGGGGATGAAAAAGGGGAAAAGGAGAAAAAAGAGGAGTAGATAAAAGAAAACGACTAATTGTGATCCTCGTTATTAAATTATTTTATTAAATCCTATGATTGATTTACTCGTTATTTTAAGGAACGAATATTCATCACAGAGTCATCTGTTTTATCAGAAAAAATTAATTTAATTACTTTTTATATAATTGTTTGTTAATTATATTGATATTTCGTATCGTAAATATTTTTCTTTACAATGAAGAAATAATTTTCCAGCGTGTTCTATACTTTAATTGCTCATTAATAAGAAATATAAAGTTAAACAATTATATAAATCACAAATTTGCAGTTTAATTACAAGAATTTCTCTCCTTTGGATACAAAAGGAAATTTGAGAAACATTTGTTAGAGTCTTACACTTTTAATTAAATTCTGTTTTCTGAGTTTTTAACTATTCTATTCTTCTTTTTTCCTCATGTTTTTGTAAATTTTTCCATCCGACTGAAGGCGAAGGAAAAATACAAAGCAACTATATAGTGACCGTTAATTAAATTTTATGATTCGTTAAATCTAAGCGTGATGCTTCATCTCAAAGCAGTTCTCGCAAGCCCAGTTTTGTTGCCAGCTTGAAAGATAAAACTTTACTGCAAAATGATGAGTATTCCTTAAGGGGGATCTAGCATTGATATATACACACTCCTTATTTTGCTCTGTTCTGTTTAATTCACACCCAGTAACAAATCATTTTTTTCTTGCAAACAATAAAATTCTTTTTGAAAAAGATTTTGTTTTATTCAAATCTTCACTATGAGTTATTATTTTTTAAAATTATATTATGCACCTTCTTATACCGAAGTTAAGTCTTAAGTCTTAGGACATAAGAACTTCTTATACCGAAGTCTCGGTATAAGACTTAAAACTTAAGACTGAATACTTAAGACTTAAGACGTAAAAACTACGGACGGACACCGAAGTCTCGCTATAAGGGTTTTGGCCCTTGGCCACGAAACCCTAAAAAAACTTTCTAAAAAAATTTATTTTAAGTAAGTAATTACAAAAACAGTTTTAGGTTTTTGCTTTATTGCACTATTAGCGGTTAGGTGCATGCCGTCATAAACGTGCCCTTTTGCCTAGAATCTTAATTGTTTAAACGCGTGGCGCCTTAAGGGATTACATACCTTTTTGGAATTAAAAAAATAGAAAAATGTTTCATTGCTTATTTTAAAAGTATATATTTTTGAGAATGTTTTCCCAAATTTTCATAGAAATTGGTGCATAAGAACCAAAGTTATTGATTGTTTTAGCGCGGTACTTCTCAGAGGTCAGAACTAAACTTGAAACTTTAAACGCTATTATCTCTGAATCGTATTTTAAAAACTACTGTTACGGTGTCCATGATTTCTGCAAAATCGCTGAAGCGATCAGCTTGAAATTTACAGGGTTTCTTTATAGATATAATAGCTAGTTCGTGAAAGAAGGAATTTTGATTTGTACCAAAATTTATATTTTTTTCGGTCAAAAAACCAGTTTTTAAAAACCTAAAAATTCGAATTTTGGTAAAAATCATTTGCCATTTCTAGAAAAATTTTTTTTCTCAAAACCCTTCATTCACGAACAAGATAACATAGTGAACTATCAAATTTTCCTTTGATTCTGATTGGAATTAAGTTATTTCCGTTTCATTGTGCACATCGCAAGCGACCTTAAGAAAAAAGTGCTTTGGTAAAATAGCTAAAGTTTCTACAAATGTTAATATTCTTTCAGTTTTAAAGTGGCTAAAATTTCATGACAACATGTACTATTAGGTACAATGTACATTATTTCAATAAAGTTTTAATGAGAACTCTAAAAATAATTATGAAAATCATTCTTGTTTGTGGTCGATTCCATTCCTGCAATGGACCTTTTAGGCCACGCCTACTCGGCACGTATAATAACGTTTAACGTGTACTTTGTCTCATCTTTGTAACCTTATTTTTAACTAAAATAACATGGCTACCATTTTGTTTAAAAATTTTAAATAGTTATTATAATAATTGTTAACCATTTAGATATTATTGTTCATCAAGGTTCAAGAAGTTTAGAAATAATTTGGGAATCTGATATGATTCTTATTAAACATTCTACAAGGTCCGATACTAGATACTAGTGAAAATAATGTCAAAAACATGTACTTTTTTATTTCAAAAATTAATAGGGGAGTTTGCTGCGAATTGGACATAGTTTTGATTTTCGGTTATAACTTTTCACTAAATTGAGATATCGACATGTTTAAAGTCTTGTTTAAAAGCCAGAGAGCTTACCTTTACTTCTGTAAAGGCCGCAATTTAATTTTTGAAAAAACTTTAAAAATGTAGTTAATTTCGTAAAAAGATCATTTTTAGACTTTTTTCTTTGCTGCAAGTTAGACACCCTCACAAAATCCACTCAAAATGCATAAAAATTAAATAAAATATCTAGCAATAAAAAGTGTATGCAAAATTTTGTATTTTATAAAATATATAGTATTTTACACATTATAAACTGTAAATTTCAAATCAAACATTTTGCAATGTTTATAAACATAAAATAGGTTAAACTTGTAAACAAAAGAAATCTCCACCATATAAATCATGACCAATTCGCAGAATTGACAGGATTTTTTTATACCGCAAAAAATAGTTTTGTCAACAACATATGGAGCTAATTCTTTTTGCATCTTAAAGAGCATGAAAATTACTCCAAACATATACGTTCGAAATTTTTTTAAACAATGAATAGTAGTCTTTTTATTAACACTTAAAAGATGTCGTTTCCACTTTTCAAAAAAATTCGTACACTACAAAAATGTTTTTTTTGTAAGAATCTTAAATAATGCAAGTATTTTTCTCAAAACAAATATAAATATATCTTATCAATAAGGCGAATATTTTACAATTTTAATTCTGGGATAAACTTTACGCATTCTCGAAATATCAAGGGGTGTCCAACTTGCAGTAGTGACCAACTCGCAGCAAACTCCCCTATATCTCTCAAAATAATTTTTTTGTATTTCCTTTCATTTCTATAGTAACGTAAAAATTTTGTAGCTACTGATTTCAAGTTGTTTTAATATTGTGCGATTTTTTTACTTAAAATGTAAGTTTTCAAAGTCAACCGACTATACTTTTTGAGCCAATAGTAGTCAAAATGATGCTAGATTTCTGTTTTGGTTCACCGAGTAATAGTTGTAATGATATCGTATTATTTTTAACATTTAAATTTGAAAGTTTCTACAAAAGTAAAATTCATTCATTTTTGTACGCATAGCATATCTATATATATATATATATATATATATATATATATATATATATATATATATATATATATATATTACTGAGCTCACTGCTCGTCAGACAGGTAGAGAGTACCGATAGCGCACCCATTGCCGCGCATCACGTGGTTTCTCTCACCTCACGCTACACCTCTTGTGGGCCCATCGATCTATAATACTTGGTTGCTCGTACAATTTCCTCAGTTCGACGTTGACCAGACTCAGGGCTTGCTCCGAAGCAGATCGACAGCAACTCTCTCTTCTCTTTCTCCTTGTCACCTTTTCGATCTAACGCCAGTGTTGAGGTACGACTCTCCCAAGGAATGCGATCTTCCTTTCTTACCTGGTGCAAGCCGGCGGTATCTCAGGTACAGCTGGGGCTGCTTGTTTCTACTTTCTAGAAGGAGTTGTACTCAAGACTCAGGTACAACTGGACAGTAGTAACACGCTTCGCCTCTCCGTTTCTCTCTCTTTCTCTATCTCTTTTCACCTGTCATTTCCTACATGAGAATGTGAACCACCCCTGTGAAGAAGAGGTACATCTCTACCTTCGCAGAGTTGATGCCGTAGGTAGATTCTACGACCCAAGGTACAACTTGGGTGAAAGATGAAGCTTGCATTTCTGCGGTATCTAGTCTTTTCGATTTTGCTAAATCGACCTAGCGTGTACGACCCCTAGTTATCGTCCGTACCGGTATTTAGGGGTAGTTTCTAGAGCCTACCCTTGCGTATAATGAGCATCGGTCGCGGGTGGGAATTTGTCATTTAGGGAAATAAACTTATTTTCTTTCTATTCTATTTTAGTTAGTTTAGTTTTTATTGCAATGTTACTAGCTAATTTAGGTTTTGATTGATTTCGGTTATATTATTTTTGCATTATATCGAGTCATTTATTTTCTTATTTATTGTTATATTTCTTTTGGTTCATTTTAAATTTACCTTCGCTAATTATTGATTATGTATTATTTTTTTATTATTTTGAATGTATTTTCTTACGGAGGTTTAAAACTCTGCTTTGTGTCTGACTTTACCCAGCCTATCGATATCACTAAATTGATTAACTAGCTTGCTTAAATTTTGTAATGACGCTTTTCGCTATTTTATTAATTTAGTTGATAAAAGATAATTTGTATTTAATCCCGGACTCTATCCGGCGAGCAAATCCTTTGGCAATAAAATGGTAATGAGAAAAAAGTTGTTTTCTGTTAATTTAACCTTGAAATTCAAGGTCAAATTCTTAATTTCAATATACAGTAGAACCCAGTTAATACGATTACGTTTAATACGATTTCCCGCTTAAGGCGATCATTTATGGTGGTCTCTGCAATTAAAGACATACATTTTATATCTCACCTAATACGTTTTCCCACATAAGACGCATTCTTAGTACATTCCCTACAGAATCGTATTAACCAAGTTCTACTGTATCTCAAAATCGGTGTTTCTTATTTTTTCGTAACCTATCCCAATCGAAAGCTTAACTTTTTCATATAAGCCATGTAAAAATTAAAGTGGGACACTGGAACTTTTTGAAGAAATTAATTATAAATCATTATTTTCTATGTAAAATAATTATAAATTATTATCTTTCTCAAAAATTCTCATGGTCCTACTCAGATTTTTACATGGCCTATGGAAAAGAGGTCACCAGCTTCTAGCCCGTGAAAACCCCTTTAAAAATCACTATTCATACTTTCAATTTGATTAATTTTACTTATCAATATATTAAATCGAAAAAAAGATATTTTCAAAAAAATCCAAATTTTAAAATTCGATAACTCAAAAAATATTTTATCAAATTAAAAAAAATTAATATTTATACTTCCACTGATAATAGTAACATTTTAGCAAAATTTAGAGAAAATTCATTTTTTTACCTGAGCAGTTAAGGAATTTTGACCCATATGTTCGTAATTTGTGGTTACGTTTTATTTTTTTACTCCGAATCTTTTTGAGATCCCAAGATAAAACTTACAGGACATGTAAAGCACATTTGTCCTAACATTTAGTAAAACTAAAAAAAATTAAAAACGATGTTTTTTCAAAAACGGATTGTTAATTTTTCAAAATTTCGAAAAAAAATTTTTTATTGAATTTTTCTTTTTTATATTAATTGTATCTTAAAATATACTTAAAACCAAAGAAATCCTTTTTTTTAAATCCAAAATCGGTCAATTAGTACCAAAGTTTTAGCACTTTAAAAAAGACAAAAATTTTGAAAATGTCATATTTTTGGTAATTTTCAAAATTTTGAAAAAATATTTGGTGGAGTTGTTTATCACTATAAAAGTGATAAATTTACAAAAGTACAGCCAAATCCCAACAAGTCATGAAAATAAGTGTGTTGAACTGACGTGGAATCCACCATATATATCGGATAATGAAGACTTATATTTAATATTTTTTAAAGATTAAAAATTAACAAATAAATAATTTAATTGATTACGTAGGTTACGTAACTTACGTAAGTCATGCTATTAACATAGCTTTATTCATTATGCATGTTATATAATTTTTACATAAGTTACGTGATTAACGTAATGTACATTAGTTGCGTAACTTACGCTAATCGGGTTACTATAATCAGTTCGGTCTTTTTGCAGTCCTCTAGTTACCAGACATTGTAACTGAGGAGTTTCATATAAGATTGAGGGGTCAACTCTCGAATTTTTTTCAAATTTCATTTTTCAATAGTTTGTTTGTCTATGTAATTATACCACATATTAATTTAAAATATTTAATGTTTTGTTAGATATTCGTATTAACAAATTAATGCAATGTTTTTTTTAAAACTTGAATAACTTTTTTATTTTTTCTTATATGAAAAAGTTGTCTAAATGTTTTTTTGTTATTTTTGGCTTTTAAAATGAATAGTATCTCATGACATTTAAGGGGGAAAAATAAGTTTTTTTTAATTTTAACTATCAAGTACCCTTTAGATCAAGCTGGCAAAAATATATGTTACTCTTGGGATGTAAGAGAATGTAAAAAATATATGGTGATTGTGCAGAGTAAATTAATAAAAAATATTAAAATTAAAAAAAAAGAATTTTTTTACCCTTTTCGCTGCAAAAAATTTACCACAAAATTTTTTTTAGATGCACTTTTACTTCCTTTTTGACATATTTGTTGGAGGGCTTTAACGGTTCAGTCAATTCAGAGAAAATATAATTTTTAATATTTTCAAAAAAGTGCCACAAGTTTTTCAAAAATAATTTTTTAGAGTTGATACTTGGGGAAAAAAAGTTTCATATAGAGACTAATTAATCCTGAAAGTATCATTGAAATTTTAGCGGAGCCGCAAAACAATGCTTATCCGTCTGCGGCCTTTAATGATTTTTTAAAAAAATTGTCTGCCATTTTAAATTTTGAAAATTGGTCGTCAGATTCGTGATCAGCGACCCCTACAACCCCCGAGCAACAAATTTCAAGACAATCTAAAAACTTTAAACAAATTTGTACTTTCGAATCAAATTTTGAAAAAAAATTTAACTTCAAACTCCATTTTTGAGTCTCTATTTTAATTTTCTCTATTTTTATCTATTGATTTTTTAGTACGGCAAAAAGTCCTTAAACTTCATACTAAAATTTTGTCCATATGGGCGTTAAAGTGTTAAAGATTATTCATAATAATTAATTTTAAAATATTAGAGCCGCAGTGGGAAAAAACGTTTATACAATGATTTTCTATATGAACATATAGATATTTAAAATATTAATAACCTATGAAATCGAGGGGTCTGTATTAAATTAAACATATAAATATATTCAGATAGTTTATTTTATTAACAAAACGTTAGATAAGAAATAAAATGTAATATTCTTAATTGTTGTTCACAGTATTATTATACAGTAATAATATAAATAATTTTAATAATTTAAAATTATTAATTTACAAAATGTTTTTACAATAAAATAAATGTAAATTATGAAAATATTCTATTTTTATAACCTTAAAAAAAGGAATATTTTCATCAGGGAGTATAACCTATAAAATTTGTTTATTGTTTACCTTTCAAAATTATAAATTGAAACAACGTTCTAAAATATTAATGTTAGTAAAATATTTTGAAAATTTAATTTTTATCACATCATTAAATAACTTTTTAAACTATCCTTAGATATAAATGTCAGCAATCTCTAATAAATTGAAAATGATTTTTACACGAGCACTACAATTTTTAGGTGAGATGCTTCCTTTTTAAAAAGGCTTTATTATTCAATAATTATATCAAAAGATTTTTGCCTTACTCTTATCTTATTCTTGTAAGCAATCAATTTTGCTAATTGTAAATGTTTTACAAATAAAATTTTACGAATTTTTGGAAAAAACTTGTGCTAGTCTTTGAACTACGTCACACACATACATTGATGTTTCATATCCACTTACGCTTGCGCCTTAACACAGAGCGACTTTTAGTTTAAGTTTTGTGATTTTCAGTTCATTGAGTTAACACATTATACGATATTTAATATACGTATTAAAAGTAGCACCACTGGCACACTTTTACAGTATGCTTTTTGACTCAAAGTGCTTTAAGATATATGATACTTACTTTCTGTAAATCATAGTATTGTATTTATTGTTACTGCTTTATTTTAAGGCTAAAATGAAAATTAGTTCATTTATATTTTAAGTAAAATGTTCTACTGTGCAGTTGTCAATGCTAAGTTGCAAGGTCGTACACGTTTGACAAAAAATATCATAACTAACTTGTTCGTCTTAAAAAACTGAAAGAAGTAGTAGGGTAAACCAAACAGTAGTCGGCCACTTTACAAGTTTGAATAGCTATAAACCTGTACGAGATAAAAATATGATCAAAGTTACTAATCATTTCTAAGGTGATCGTAAACAAATGTAAACTTTTGTAATAGGAAAAAAAATTTTTTTTGATGGTTTTTGAAAGCTTTTAAAAGTGGCCGATTACTGTCGGTTTAGATGGCCGATTACTGTCGGATTCTTACATGTTTATTTACTAATTTTTTTTCACGAATAAAAAATTTTTTTTCATGAACATGATTGGTTTAATAGTTTTGTGTGATCGTAAGGAACAACATCACATAAAAGAATTCGAAAAAAAATATGAATTGCTCTTTTAAAACAGCGTTAATTAAAAAGATTTCTTTTAGGTGGCCGACTACTGTCGGATTCTAACTTTTTTTTGTGAACTTTTTTAACGAATAAGAAAATTTTTTTTGTAAACATGATTGGTATACTAGTTTTGTAGGAGCATTAGGAACAATTACTCATAAAAGAAATTTTCCAAAAATTTTAATTGTAATTTTTAAACAACATTCATTAAAAAGATTTTCTTAAGTGGCCGACTACTGTCTGGTTTACCCTATGTTTGAAATTTCCAAAACACCCCGAAAATTTAATTATAGGGGCAAAAAACTGTTTATTGTATATATTTATGTAAAGAGTTACTCGTGACTTCTCTATCTTGAAAGAAGAAAAGCACACCTTTTTATCCGTGTATTGCTCGTTTACTAAAAATAAAAATTGACGAAACCGCAGTTGAAAATATTTGCGATTTATCGATTTTCATTGCATTTTTTCAACTTTAACGAGGTGTTTAGAATAGTATTCAAATATACAGATTTTTTCACAATAATTTCTCAAAAGTATACTAAATTCTGCGTAAAATGTGTATGTTTTAAAAGTTTTAATACAAATTGAAAGGGATATTTAATTTTTAAGATTTACAATTTTTTTCCCCAAAGTTAAAAATATTTCAAACTAATAATTATTAATATTAATAAGCTTAATATACATTTTGAACTTTCAAAATCTGATATCATATTCGTAATTGAAGCGTTGGGTGTAAGAAGGGCGTATAACAAAAAACAATAAACGGAGATATTTCAAGTTAAAGTTTTAAACTTTAGTTGCCCAAAAACTGTACATTCAAATCAAATAAACTTCCTTTTAATTAATTAATTAGTCTTTTATTAAGCTATCATATGCAATTTTAAAATTAAGAAAAAGTTGAAATTAACTATTTAATAATAATGTTTTTCAAAACTAATTTATACGCCCTTTTTGCATCCAACCATTCGCCTAACCACACAATGTTTTAAGCGTTAGTGAAATTTAAAGTTAAAACTCACTATAACTTTAACTTATAAATATTTCTAGATATATTTTGTGATTTTCTTTATTTTTAACATATAATAAAGCCTTAAATCATTTCTAATTCTAAAAAAATGGACATTTTTAATGAAAATTTTTTTAACCAAATTTTTTTAATAAAGTGTCGATTTTCACTTATTTTTACATGCAAATTCTATTTAAAAACATTTTAAATTACAAAATTATGTGATATTCACGCAGATTATTTATTCATAGCATCGTCAAGAAGTCTCATATCGAAATAAATTTTTGGTGATATGAACTAGAGGATATTGTAATAATTCTCATTCAATAATATCAAAACGGGTGTTATCCGCCTAATGCCCTTCTTGCACCGAAACCGAACGCTTCAATTATTGTCTCTGAAAACCCCTAAGTAACAAGTTTCAATCCTTTAAAACCTTCTATGGACGGACGAAGCACCTGGGCACCTATGATTAATATGATGACGATTTCTTATGGACATTATTATTTAACTGTAGTAAGTAAATTACATATTTTATACTATAAAAATGGTTTAATGGATTTTTTAATAGAAACTGCTACTGATATCTGAATTAAATGTCTTCAGGTACCCGGGCACCTTTCCCGCTTTTATGGGTGAAGAAACTTCGTTTATTATTTCCGAAAAAATGAATAAAAAAGGTACATTATAAATAATATAAAATCACTTTGTTTGAATAAATTTGAGATGTCAAAAAACATCCCAGGCGGAAAAGTCAGACAAATGTCGGAGTTTACAACCAGCTGGGCTCCACGCCCGCACAAACCGCAAGTACCGTCGGTCTGTACCGATTCGGATTTGAAAATGCAACTGGCGCAGTACAAATTATGCTCCGACTGTCGGAACCCTCTTCCCACTATCGTCAGTACTGGCTCGGTACTGGATTTCTTCTGCCCGCGGATCTTATTCTTCTTCAATAAAAGTGTCATTACTAAATAACTATTACAATAATTCATTGCATTATTTGAGAAAATAATGATTAATTAATAAATAAATTTAATCAATATATTAAGCAATTATTTATTCAGACTTTTTTCAAAATTGAACAATTAAAAAAATTGGTTGTGCATATGGATCAAAAAACGTCCTCTTATTTTAAGAATATTATTCTCCACTTAAGTGTAATTCCTCTTAAAAGTAGAGGAATAGTCTCCAATGAAGAGTAAAATTCTTAACTTAAGAATAAAATGTAAGAGGATTTTAGAAAAGGAATTGTTTTTTTAAACAAGAATATTTTTTTCGGGGTAAGTCTCTAGTGCAGTACTTGGTACTGTAATTAGTTTCTAAAATGGGAATAGGTAATTAACTGTTGGACCTTTTAAATCTAATGGGAATATCTTAGAGTTGGGTCATTGTTGACCAATATTGGGATTTCGTTACTTCAAAATTGGACCAATAATACGTAATGGGAATAGTTCATCACTGCTAGATGTTTTGGGTGTAAACGGTAATACCAATAATTACTATCTTAATAATAATCATACATACACTGTACTCAGTAAGACAATTGTGTCCAATATTTGACCATTATATGGACTCGAAAAAAGTAAAAAAAAACTGCAATCAACCACAATTATATAGACCAATTTTCTTCGAAATAACACAACAGCATTTATCAATTTATCGAACTATCGAAACTTAAGTGACTGGAAAAAATCAATTTCCGTTAAATTACAAAAGAACAAAATAAAATTATTCTTTTATAAAACAATGTTGTGTTTTGAAAATACTGTTTACTTTTCCAAATAAAGAAATAAAAATTCTTAATTGCACGAAATTTTTTATTCACATTCCTGGAATATTCCATCTAAAACACAGAATATTTTATCCATATACATTTTAGACACTTTTTCTGAATTTTGAAAAAAAAATTTCAAAACTTCTTTCAATGTATCAAAACAAAATATTAATGGAAATAATAAATTTGTTATTAGAAATCATTTTTTTTCTGAGAGAGTAATATTTTTAAAAAATCTTCAAAATTTTCTTCCAGAATAATTCAGAAATATTCCATATTTTTAATTTTATTCAAATTTTTAGAAATACTCAAAAAAATAATTGTAATAATCGAGTTGAATATTAAACTTTTGTGTTTTTCAGTACAATGCTTATTTCAATAATTTTTTACTCTAAAACAATTTTACATATAAATTTGACAAAGTGCATTTTGGAAAGGTTTTTTCATGCTCTTTCGATTGGAAATAAGCATTTTGAAAAAAAAATTTTGTCCCAAAAAAAACAAAATTAAAAATAAATTTCAATTTTTTTTTTGGGGGGGGGAAATGTATGATTTTTTTTAATGGAAGCTGAGGTTTTTTCCAAAAAAGACAAATACATGAAAAAGTGGGATTAGAATGTTTAAACATTGAAAAAAAGAATTTTCTCCTAAACGGAGCTAAACACCGGGTTTAGAGCGCTCCGATGAGTAGAAAACTCTTTTTTTCAATGTTACAAATAGAGTATAAGATTAAAACAATTTGCATTACTTCTCTCTGTTGGTGTTATTCACTTCACTCTGTTGTTACACGCTGTTTAATACACTACGCGGAGAATCATTCATATATATATCGACGCTTCCCGTTCATATAATGCTTATTGAAAAACGAATGCAAGATGATTCTTATTCACTTTTTGGTACAAGACAATGCTTATTCGATTTTCCGTGCAATAAAATGCTTATTCAAAATTGTGTGCAAAACAATTGCCACTGACAGAACAATAAATGTAACCTTAAATCTTCCTATTAATATTAAATTACAATTAAATATCTGAGAATTTCAGTACGTGTCTATTGTTATAAGAAACTTTAAACACGGATCCTATCACACGTTTTAAGAAATATTTTTTAAGCAATTGCAATTGTAAATTATTCTGAATTGAAAATTTTATAAAATTCATAGAATAAGCTAATTTCAGAATGTACATTTTCGCATAGAATTTTGAATAAGCATTTTATTGCACGAAAAATCGAATAAGCATTGTCTTGCATGAAAAAGTGAATAAGAATCATCTTACATTCGTTTTTCAATAAGCATTATATGAACGGGAAGCGTCGATATATATGTGTGTGTGTATGTGTGTGTGTCCTTTTAAGAAAAAACCTCAGATTTCGTTTTAAAAAAATTAAATAAACATTACACCGTAAGATCCCTTGATCACTTGACGTGGAATCGCTTATATATATATATATATATATATATATATGGATGATTCTCCGCGTAGTGTATTAACCCATTAACGCCTGAATGCACTGAATTTTTAGCCTGACTTCAATCTTAAATATTTTCTAATAAACATATTATTTTCTCTTCGATAAATAATTTTTTTTTGCATTAAAGTGTCCTCTATCCGAATATGATATTAGAAAATTAATAAAAAATTGTTTAACAATATTTTTTTGCATATAATTAAAAAATTGCATGATTTTTTAAAGGTTTTTTATTACAAATTCTTAAATTTTTAAGTCAAAAAAATTTCTTGACATCTAATATTACCATAAATCGTGCACTCGATTTTTATACTTTCAAAAAATATATTGACTTTTTAAATTTAAACATTTGATTTTTCAAAATGGCGCCTAAAAACTAAATTTTTTTTGAAAATTTGAAATTTGATGCTCGATAAACATTTTTTTAAACTGTGGCTTGAAAATGTTTACTCGGGGGTTTTCGGGGTCGCTGATTACAAATTTGATATTAGTTTTTCAAAATTAAAAATGGCGGATCCAATATGGCGGACGAAAATTTCAAAAATTGATTGGATTCTCATACAAATCCGCACACAGGGGTTTTTGGGGTCGCTGAATACGAATCTGCTATTAGTTTTCGAAAATTCAAAATAGCGGATTCAATATGGCAAACAAAAATTTCAAAATTTGGTTGGATTCTTTTTTAAATCAGTTTTCGCAGGTTTTTGGGGTCGCTTGTCGTTAATCTGATATTATTTTTCCAAAATGCAAAAATAGCGGATGTAATATGGTGGTCAAAATTTTGAAAATTCTGTGGGATTTTTTTTAAATCCTTACTCAGGGATTTTTCGGCGTCGCTGATTAATTATAAAAAGGATTTTAGTTTTTTAAAAATCAAAATGGCGAATCTAATATTATGCAATTATTACATTTTATTATATTTATTTAATAAAATATTTGAATTATAAAAAAATAATGAAAAAATTATAAAAGTGAATATAACAATAAAAATTAATAACTATTTATTAGCAACAAGAATTTTTAATGTTATCGACGACAAATTAATTGTTTGATATTATTTAAATTTTTTCTGCACTCTTTTACATGTAAAGTTTTTATCATTTTGAAAAATTAGCACATTTTTCGTTATAATTCTCTTTTCTTCCGCCAGGTTGTAGAGATGTATTTCAAAGGTAAATGAAATTTTCTTTTTTTTCCTAATATTAGATCCGCCATTCTGAATATTCGAAAAATAATATCAAATTCGTATTCAGCGACCCCAAAAACCCCTGTGTGCGGATTTGTATGAGAATCCAACCAATTTTTGAAATTTTTGTCCGTCATATTGGATCCACCATTTTGAATTTTGAAAAAGTAATATAAAATTCGTAATCAGCTACCCCGAAAACCCTCGAGTAAACATTTTTAAGCCAAAGATTCAAAAAATGTTTATCGAGTATCAAATTTCAAATTTTCAACAAAAATTTAGTTTTTAGGCGCCATTTTGAAAAATCAAATGTTTAAATTTAAAAAGTCAATATATTTTTTGAAAGTATAACAATCGAGTGCACGATTTATGGTAATATTAGATGTCAAAAAAAATTTTTGACTTAAAAATTTAAGAATTTGTAATAAAAAACCTTTAAAAAATCATGCAATTTTTTAATTATATGCAAAAAAATATTGTTAAACAATTTTTTATTAATTTTTTAATACCATATTCGGATAGAGGACACTTTAATGCAAAAAAAAATTATATTTATACAGATGTATAAAAATTATTTGTTTAAAAAATAGAGAAATTATAAATATCACGCCCGGTCCACCACTAATATTTCATTCATAAACACTATATTTGAAGATTCTCTATCCACTTTTACTCAATTTGAAAAAAATTAGTAATAGTAATAACTAAATCGTGCGCTACGTGGAGAATCACCCATATATATATATATATATATATATATATATATATATATATATATATATATATATATATATATATATATATATATATATATATATATATATATATATATATATATATATATATATATATATATATATATATATATATATATATATATATATATATATATTCTTTTCACCAATTTCCATTTTTAAACCTCATCTGGAAAATAACAACATTGAAGATCATTGAAGATTTTTCCCTTTCAGTGAGGAAATTGAAAAAATATAGAGTATACTCTAAGATGATGAAAGAAAAAAGCGGTAGGGTTATAGCAAAAAAGAAGAATGAGAAGAAGGAGAAAAAGAGATAGAAATACATGAAACTGAAAGAAGATGCCAATGCAGGTAAGATGGAATTGGCTAGCCAGTAAAAATTCCACATCGAAATTTCTGTTCTTTGAATTCAATAATTTTCCTCTTCTTTTATCTATATACTCAAATCTTGAAACTATAAGATAAAAAGATTCACCTAGACAAAAATAAGAGATATTTGATCATAAAATTTAGTACCAAATACGGATTACGCTAATAATATAACAATTCAATGCGAAAAATATCGATAAAATTGTAACGCTTTGACAGCAAAAAGTGGATCAAATTAAATTTAATTTTAATTTTTGGTATCATTTTGATCCAATTCGGTACCAATGTGATAGTTTTAGGAAAACTGTTAGTATAATCTTGAATTCAAAAACTTTTTGTGTCATATATACTAAAAGTGTCTTCATTTAATCCTTTAAGGACCAAATGAAGACACTTTTAGTATATGGGTCATTTCATTTAAATTGTCATTTTCAGCCTCAACAAAAGTTGAAGTAGCAAGTTTCGATTCTGTAATTTAAACCAAATTTTTTAAACAGTTATATATATCACATTAACGAAATTCATAGTGGTCGCGCAATTGAAGTGATATATTCCACATAAGAGACGTTTTTCGTCAGAAATAGTAAAATTTTTCAAAAAAAATTTTCTGCAAATCTTCCATTAAATAATGATTAATTTGTTAAGGACACATATTGTTTCGTTATTCTTACAATTATAAAACTCAAACGAATCATAAATTTCACTGTAAGGTCACGTTTGATAAAGAAAAAATTTTTAAATTAAGCAAAACACAGAGAAAAGTGAGAAAAAATGAAATTTTCATTTCGCCAACAAAATAAGAATTTGCTATAATAATATATTATTTTATGACTCTGTTCTAACTGTTAATGCACTATTAAAGTTGAGAAAAATAACTTTGCGTATTTATTTAAATGTTTAAAATTGTTCGAAGGTAAAACTGGGGCTAAAGATTTGGGACACTCATGACATAATACAACACTCATTACATTCGTTGGGAAAAAATAGTCAACCCATTTAAATTAAATTGTTACATTAATTCTCCAACAAAGTTTATATGGTGAAAATTTGTTATACATGTTTGTTTGCATTATTATTTTTTTAAAGAGTTACTCTACGGTTATTCGGGAACTGATTACGAAAATGAAGTCAGATTTAAAAATTTCAATATGGCGAATCCAATATGGCGAACGAGTTTTCTAAAACTCATAGAATTCAGTTCAAACTCGTTACTCGAGGGTTTTCGGGATCGCTGATTACAAATTTGAACTTGAATTTCAAAATGTCGGAATCCGACTAACGAGTTTCAACTGAATTCCATAAGTTTTTACAAAACTCGTACGCCATATTGGATCTGACATTTTGAATTTTCGAACGCCGACTTCAAATTCATAATCCGCAACCCCGAAAACCCCTAAGTAACGAGTTTCAATTTATTTCTATGAGTTCTACAAAATTCATTCGCCATATTGGATCAGCCATTTTTAATTTTTAATATCCGACTTCAAATTCGAAATCAGCGAGTCCAAAAACCCCCGAGTAGAAAGTTTTAAGTCAATTGCATTATAATTTAGTATAATTTTCTTGTGCCTTTTCTACATCCTTTTTTTGAAAAAAATTAGTACCAAAAGGCTAATCTGGCCAAAACAAACCCGTCTCGACTAAAACCGACAGAAATATAATTCCATATAAATCCCAAATAGCCAAAATATAAGCCTTAGGGGACCTCTTCCTTTGTGGGATACTCATGATATGGACACTCATGACATTTTGCTCGTTTTTGCTTACATCTATGAACAGTTTAGGGGAGACCGAGTAGGAAAGTAACAAAATTCAGTTATTTTATTTTAGTGTTCAAACTATTTAACGAATAATTTTTGTTAATACGTTAATTGAAAGCTTGGACTTTCACCTCTTCAATAAAATTTGAATTAGACATTCAGATTAAATAACCAGTTCACAGCATGAATTTTTCACGACCTCTGCATTTGTTACTTTTCTCCTAACCCCCGAGGAGGAAAGTAACAGCAGCTAGGAGAAAAGTAACATTTTAGAATATGGATAATATTATATCATTTTAAGACTATTATTAATTTAAAATATTTTTATTATTAACTCAGAAAAATACAAAAATACTCAATGTACAAATTATTCATATTTGATACTTTATTTAATACATATTCAACACATTTTGGTACATTAATGTCTTTTAAAACATGAAAATAACTTTATCTAAAGTTTAAAAGCAAAAATGAACAATTATGGCAAACATGAAATAAAACAAAATATGAACACAGAATTAAAACTTTCGTGGTTCAATAAACCATTTTTAGGTTATGTTAATATGTCAAAACGAATGTCAATTTACTTATAATTTATTACATTTAATGAACAAAAGTTAACATGTAACTATAAATATTGTTACGTCCGTAACTTCTTATTAACGTACCGAAATCAAGTACAATACTTATGTATGTATTTTGTATTCGATATTGTATTTTTCGTATATATTTTATAATTATATTTTATGTATTTCATATTATTGCATTATAAATATAATATTTTTGAATATATGGCAATTGATATTATATGTCTTATATGTATTTGAATAAATTACAAATCATAATAATTCTAAGAAAAGAGAATAATATTGTAAATCATGTAAAAAGAATAACAATAGTGCATCAGTT
The DNA here is from genome assembly GCA_032873175.1 of Leptopilina drosophilae. Lineage (NCBI taxonomy): Eukaryota > Metazoa > Arthropoda > Insecta > Hymenoptera > Figitidae > Leptopilina > Leptopilina drosophilae. The sequence continues at coordinate 15,642,096 of CM065480.1, read as the reverse complement.
CAACGACCTTCAAACAACTTCGCCACAGGAAGGAAGAAAAAACATCTATACACAAAGAGAGGGCTTGAAGAGACACAAAAATTAGAAAGAGAGAAAAGATTAGTCCACAGCAGCATCAAGCATAGAAAAGTAAACAGGCTATGATCATCCCTACCACTATTTTGAAGAGACACGAAAATTAGAAAGAGAGAAAAGATAAACAAGTGCACAGGTGTTCATAGTTACCTTGCTCTCCCACTCTCAATAACTACACGTATATGATTCTAAACAATGGAACAGTTTTGTATAAAAAGGGAGAGAAATTAAGTAGAGATCAGAGAGTAATTTTTTGGAAATCAGCAGTATTCATCTAATCGTCAACAAGTGAACAGTCTCCCAGTATACCTTTGAACATTATTTAAAAGTCGTCCAAGTATTAATTTAAACATACTTCATTACAAGTGAATTATTCCCCAAGTATTAATTTGAAATCAGTTTCAAATCAACACCCCATTCATCGATCTTCAAATATAACTTTTATCAATTTCCAAAAATATAAATTTGGAAATTCTTTCAAGTGTCTACAAAACTCTAATATTGAAGGATCACATTCCAAATTTCGAAACATCGAAATTTGCTTAAGAGGCGACAACTGTCTGGGACTAACAGATATTTTTCGGAATACAATACACTATCTCATTAGTGTAAACACCAGCACAAATTCTCCACCATTAAGGACAACCATTAGGCGATCCCTTTTCGTCTAGTGCTCATCACCACTGAAGATTGGATTACAAGATAATCATCACACCACAAGTAATCGTTATTCTTAAAGTAAGATTCATAATTTTGTACCCATTGTATTTTTGTCAACTCTTTTATTTCTTGTTGGTTTTAAATAAATTATTCTCTCACAACATTTAGTAGGCTCATTGACTTATCCTCATCCCAAATTAGATTCATTTATGAAACTAATTTAAAACGAGGAACGTTAGGTATATTTAAAAAGGTTTCTTGTTTTGACCTAACAATATGATTTCCTAGACTCATTTCATAAAGTATGCACAATATATTGAAACGAGGAGGAAAGTAACAACGTGTTACTTTCCTCCTAACTCTCCTTCTTAACAAGAAAGTTAAAATTACACAAAAGTATTACACGTATTTTAGAAATACACTATTGCAATTTAAAGATAGATAATTAAGCTACAATACCCCAAAAAGCACATTTTATTAAACTTTGTAATTACAAAAATATGAGGTTTTGAAAGTTGAAACGAAAACTTACTTTTGACGTATTTTTGTAACGTCACGTCACTAGCGGACTTTACCTAACCGGAAATGCTCTTGAACACTATGGAGAAGTTGTAGGGGGTACTACTGACTAAAAAAATTTAGACTATATTTTCGATAATTTGTTTAAAATATATTTGCGTTGTTACTTTCCTCTTCTGTTACGTCATTCTTATTTTTTAGAAGGGTTAAACAATTAAATAAAGTTATCAGAAGTTAATTTTCCTTACATATGTAAGTTATAGTTGACTACAAAATTTTTGTTTACTTATATAACGAAAATACGTGCACTTCAAAACTAATAATTCACTCCTGGACATGGGACAGTCATGACATTTTGTCTGTATTTCGTTCTGCCATTATTATACATAGCATCTTTAAATGCTTGTAAGTTAAAAAAATATTAATAGAGATTGTATTTCACGTCATTGGAAATTAAATTTTATTAAAAACTATAACAAATAGTTTTTATGGCAAAGGACACGATTATGACAATTTAAATTAAATGACCCATATATGACACAAAAAGTTTTTGAATTCAAGATACTAACAGTTTTCCTAAAACTATAACATTGGTACCGAATTGGATCAAAACGATACTAAAAATTAAGATTGAATTTAATTAATAATTAATTAATAACCTTAAGAAAAAATACTTAAAAGATGATAGTCCGTTATCCAAAATTTTAAACACGTTAGAATAATAACTAATTGAACGAAATACTTTCTTTAGAAAGTGAGGTAATAAATAAAATCCCTTTTTTTAAATTCAACTATCTTCACCTTGTCGTAAATTGCTTTATAAAATGAAAAGTTTTTTAATTTGGAAAATTTTTAAAAGTTTAAATTAGAAGACAGCTAATTAGTCTTTAAGGATCTTGAATTCTAAAGCGTCAACGATCAGGCTTCATGTAAAACTTTATCAAGGTTTAGATAGATATAATTAATAAAGTTTCCTCTTAATCGCACCTATATAGCATACTTTATACTTTAATTACACTTCCGCATGTCATTATAATTAATTAATTTAAAATATAGATATGAAATAAGAAACAGTCTTAATTATTTAGATGCATACATATTGATTGACTATTCGATCATATTTATTGTTATACAGTTTTTGTATTTAAAAAAAATAAAGTTTTTATAAATTATTAAAAATTAATTATTTTTTTAAATAAATTTACTTCACTTATAACGTAAAAAAAATTTTTTTTGTTTTATTTCTGAGTTTAATTTTTTTATTTTTAATAATAATTTTAATAATATTTGAGATATTATGGACATTTGATTGACTATTATTTGTGTTTATATTACTAATTTTTATTAAACCCTTCAGTGTGTAGCTAAAATATAAAAAAATGATTTCAAAATGTGTCACGATGGGTTTGAATTAAGTTCAACCCAAGAAATGCTTGCACCTCCGGTTTTTTCTTGAATTCGTTTCTGGGATTCTTTCTGACAATTTCGAACCTAAAAACAAAAAAATCTCTAGAGTCGTTTTTAAAAAAACATATTTTTCTTTTCTTCCAAATATTAGTCAATTTATTTTTAAGAAAATAAAGCAATGTATGTATTTTATTAGCTTCAGTTCTTTAAATCAGTAGTAAAAAAAGGATATTATAGCTAAATATTATACAACAACTAAAAACCATAGAAATTAAAGAAAAACCATGAAAAAACTGTTCATAATTTACTTTTTTGCATATTTTTGTTTTTCAGTCCATGTAAACTTAAAACTTTTCTACACTAAAATCAAAGTCTATAAAATGTTCTGGAAATTAAAAAAAGAATTAAATGCTTTATCTTTAATATTTAAAAAATTTCGATCTTCTATAATAATTTCTTTTCATTTAATACCTTAAATAGTAAATAATTTTTCAGAAATAAACTAAACATATGTCTAGGCGATCTTAACTTAAATGACATAAGTAAAAAACTAAATCAGAAAACTTTTAATGAACGTTTTACAAACACCCTTAATATTTAGAATGAATGAAGACTGTTGTATTCATATACAGCACTTTTCATTTCATTGCAGAAATTAGTTACGTGGTAAAAAACTGCACGTACTTTCAAAGTTACCGAAATACTGCCCTACAACGGAAAAATATACGTAACCGACAAATAGGTCGAACAGAGATATTTGAGAAAAACCGTTTGCATCAAAAACTTCATTTAGTCCTCATTTTTTATAAATAAAAATATTCTTACTAGGGTAAATAAAATGTGCTTTTTCTAATTTTACAATAAAAAATTTATTATTTAAACAATTTCTATTAAAAATTCACTTGTGAATTTTTTTTATTACAAATCCAACGAAAAAAAATACAAAGTCGTTTGCGGAGATTTTCGTTGTAAAGTCATCAAGCGGAGCAAAAATTTTCAGCGAAGAAACATACGCAGACAGTTCCCAGTTTAACCGATGTCTTCGCTGGACATCTTTGCTTTTCTCACTGAGTTTTGTCAAAAAAAAATACATAAGCGGCCTTGCAAAGCATTTTATGTATCTTTTTCCGCTGCATGACTGCCCAATTCGTAGCATAATTTTCAAACTCAGGCAATAATTTAGAAAATACCGTATTTACAACTTCAAGTAGTAAATGTAATTCATGTGGTGGGATTATTTGGAGAAACGTTTTGTCTTCTTGTGAACTAAAAAGTGAAGGATGAATGCAATCGAAGAACCGACGCTTCGCAATGTTCTGTGCGTTTATAAGCATCGGTTTTTTGATCCGAGCCCTCAATTACAATACTGTTTGGCTTTTTCTTTCTTTAATCAAGCTCTACACCAATCCATGTAATTTTGCATTGAATTACCACAGTGTTCTATACATTTCTCGTTCATGCTGATTACCTTTTTGTGAGTAGCACCAAGTACACGGGTATAAACTGCTGTGTTTCATAATATCCACTAAGATATTTGCAAGTTTTAAATCTGTTGCAATAATGCCTTGAAAATCATTAATTTGCATTGCAGATCACAAAAAGGAAACATTCTCATAATTGCCATGAGTACATTAGGCTAATGATACCACAAGCAAATTCTTGACACCAAAATCTTTGAAGCGTTTATAGGAAGAAATTCCTTCATCATACTTTTGACGATACCCATTTAATTTTTCCTGCTTTGCAGGACTTTAGATAGACAGGCATACTTCTAGGAAACCTCTTCCGCCGTCAATTCCGAATTTTAAATGATTTTCACATACTTTTCGTTTTTCTCAATAAAACTTAACTTAACTTGAACTCAATTAAACTTTCTAGATCAGTGCAATAAGAAACTATGTGAGCCTCTTCAGAAACCTTATTGGATTTAATTTTGATGAAATCAAGCTTTTTGGTACCGAAATATTGATCATCAGAATGAATTCGAATCGATAATTTTTCTGTAAGATGAGATTCAACAATCTTCCTATTATTTGTACTGGAGCGGGACTCTGAGTTAGCGCCACTATAATAGCGCGCACTATAATAGCGCTACTATAATAGCGCCACTATAATAGCGCACACTATAATAGCGCTCACTATAATAGTGCCATAGCGCCACTATAATAGTGCTCACTATAATAGCGCTCACTATAATAGTGCCATAGCGCCATTATACTATTATAGTGGCGCTATTATAGTGCGTGCTATTATAGTGACGCTAACTCAGAGTCCCGCTCCTGACACGAATAGCTGTAGCGATTCCAGTTATTTTATTCTGGCTCAAAAGAAAATTGCTTTGGATTTTTATGAAATCTTCTGCAGTAAGAATTGATTCAGTGTTTCGACAATTTGTGCTACCGTGGATGGTTTATCTGGAAAAGAATTTGCAGAATATATAATATAACAATTTTCAGTCTTGGCAAAAACTATAGTGTGTTTTGTAAATAATAGTTAAATTCTTAGAAAATAAATTTCAGACAGTAAAAGTTAAAAAGAAGCATACCTTCTAGTAAAAAAACATCGTAAAGTAAAGAAGTAGATTTTTTCATCACTAATTCTATTTTAAAATTGCTTATAAAAATAAATTTTCTAAATAATATTCTAGTTTGATGCATGTAAAATAGATTCAAAAATTAATGCGCAAATCTAACTTACAAAAGTACCTGAATGTTGTTTATTTGAAATTTCAGACAGGATACTCTTCCTCTTTGATGTAACAATTTTTGTAAAATTTGTTGTAGTCGAACTTCTAGCCAATTGTCAGATGTAACAGTTACAGATACTTTTGCTATTTGACCTCGTTATTCTTAAAGATTTTAGATTTGAAAAATTTGGAAGCTGAATGAGTTTTCTAGAATCGTCTTGCAAAGTTCTATATACGTCTCTCTTACATGTAGAACATAAAACATTAGGTAACCTTACATCATCGGCATCGTAATCGATAATATTTTTCACATAACTGTCTAATTTACCTTTAATGTTTAACATGTTCTTTGATTTTCCAAAACAAAACAGACAAATTCGCTTTCCATTTTCATCATGCGTCTTTGCATGATCCTTCCACATTTTTTTTAAATTGTAAGACAAAACGACGAAATTCTGATCCTAATATTAATTAAGAACAAAATATCTTAAAACAATAAAATTGTTACCTTTAGTAACGATACGTTTAGTTTAGTTGTAATAGAAATAGACAGATTTTCTTTTTTTAATTTGCTCGAAATTTAACTAACTTGACTTTATCTTCTAATTGTTGTAACTTTAAAGACATTTAAATTTATTTATTTCGCAAAAACTGAATAAATATTTAGAGTAGAACGGCGTGAGGCAGCCAAGACAACACATTTTGGTTTGTGAGGCAGTTATTTGAAAAGGTTTTTTCAATTTCAATGTCGTGTTAAAAACCTTGTCTTTTGGGCTAAAAAATTGTCATAGGACATTTTGACGTAGGTTGCATTTAAAAATTTCTACAACCATTTTTCCAAAGGACCACGTTTTTTACATAGTTGCAAAAACGTGGGGTGAGACAGCCAACTGTTTTATTAGTGAATTAACATAACTTAAAATAAAAAACAGTGAAACATAACAAGATAGTTGTCCTTAATTCACTTTTTTTGTTAAAAAAATTTACACTTGAATAATATTATAATAATAACATTAATTAAATCTAATTCTACATTTTAAGGAAATATAAATATTTTTTCTTAAAAAGAAAATGGTTCATAAAATTCAATGTTTTTAAGTTTTATATTGATTGGAGTAGGAAAAAAAACATTTAGAAGAACCAATAGAATCAACACAAAAAGACAAAAAATTTAGCGTTGGCTGCCTAACCCCACGAGCACTTTTTCATGAAAACTTTCACAAAAACCGTAATATTAAAAATATCGCAATTTTTTACACCATCGTCTTCAGCACTAAATTCTGCATTAAAAAACACTTACATGAATTTTATTCGTGTAACTTAAATCAACAAAAATGACAAAAATTACTCTTAAAAAAGTTACATCCAAAAGTCTGTTTTTTATAAATTACACTGTCACTGCTAAACTCCTGCAGCAATTACGCTCATATTTTAGCATGTAAAGTAAAAGACCATAAGCACTCAAAATTATCAGTGGCTCACTATTTGAAAAATTTATGCAGAAATTAGAAGCAATTGGCTGCCTCACCCCGTTCTACTCTAGTATTTATAAAATTTTATAAAAATAAATTATTTTAGAAGATCGAAAGTTTTGAAGTATTAAAGATAAAGTATTTAGTTCTATAGCATACAAATTCTTTAAACTGATGAATTATTTTTTTGTTTTTCCTCAATCTGCAGTATCACCTTATGTTATAACTATCTGTTAATCTTTATACGTTTCTTCCTAGGATTTTATTAATCTCTTGGTCTATTTTTGTCTATCTAATTCTGCTTTACCTATCAAACTTCTTATTCGTTATCAGCGGCATTTAAAAATCCCCGAGAAACCAGTTTCAGTAGAATTCGTTGTTTTTTCTTAAAATGTGTCTTCCATAATGGAGCCGCCATTTTGAATTTTGAGAAACCAATATTATATTTGTTATCAGCGGCAATAAAAACCCCGAGTAACAAGTTTCAAGCGAATTCAACTGTTTTTTGTCAAAACAACATTAATCAACAACAACTACACATTAATTGATTTTTTTTAACTTTGAACCTGTGTAGCTAAAAAACTAGTCATTAATTTGAGTTTTGTCCTATACATTTTTTGTTCAGAAGGTCATAAACTACAAATCTGCAAAATTGTCTGAGAGCCAAATTCAATAGAAACAGTGCGGGGTCCAAACTTTCATGTCCAAAATTCGTTTCAGGGTCCCCTCAGAAAGACCGGTCCCGGTGGAAAACCCATAACATCTACCCCACTCTTTACAGCCCTGCTTTGTTTCAAAATCTTAATAAATATTTATGGACGCCCGCATGAAAAGGATCCATTTTGGAACTCTTTATGAATAAGGTTACGAAATTTCGAAATTTTCACTTCTAAGAAAAAATTTTTAAATTGTACTGCGAATTTCTTTGGTTCTTCTTTATAAACAATAAATTGTTTTTATAAGTTTAAAAAAGAATTTAAATAATGTTTTTTAATAATTGTAATTGAAAAACAATTGAATGTAACAACACCTATAAATGCCCTTACTTAATTTTGTAGAATTTTTTAAGATGGATTTTTTATCACTATTTGAATTTTTTTCCCATATAAGATTTTAACCATTTTTAAAATTTTTGAAAATTGAACTTTATCTTTAAAATGTTATTGAAAAATATAGAAGTAACTTTTAAAGTATATTTTACCAACTTTTAGAGTATTAAAAAAAGCTTCGATTAACCTATTTTTACCCTGATTCGATTATAAAGGACTTAGGGGGTTAAGTATGCAAAAAGTGCCCTCGATTCTATTTTTCTCAAATTTGGCCCATATGTTACTATCCATATGACTGTAACTTTCTGCAATTTTGAACTCAAAATTCACTTTTTTGGGGGAGTTATGGAGGGGGAAAGCAAATTAAAAAAATTATTTTTCTCGAAAACTACTAAACCGATTTTAATAAAATTTTAAGAGGTTGTAAATATCGATAAGACGATTTTAGAAAAAAAATAAAAAAATTTTTTTCAAAAAAAATTTTCAAAAATTTTTTTTAGGGTTATTTTTTGAAGTGACCACTTTCTCTTTTCTTGTAAAAAGTACCTTATAATGTCCCCTTTAACATATATTTTTTTCAAATTTTTAAAAAATATAGTTTTTGAGTAAAATGTCAAAAACCATGGTCATGCTATTTGTCACGTACGGTAATGCACATATATACATATGGGCCATATGAATGTGTTAGGGTATAAATAAAATAAAATAAAATAAATAAAAAAAATAATATAATAATATAATAATATATATAATATACTTATATATATATATATATATATATATATATATATATATATATATATATATATATATATATATATATAATAAATAAAATAAAATAAATAAGTATGAAAAAAGTGACCCGAATATATTTTTCCCATTCATTCCTACCCACTTAAAACTAACTTTTTCAAATCTTTAACTTAAAATTTTGAGTTTTTTGGAACTTATGGAGGAGAATAAATCGAAAAACGCATTTTCCTCAAAAACTACTGTATGTATTTTAATCAGCTTTGGATATGTTGAAAAGACAATTAAAAAGATTCCAATAAAAAAACTTTCAAATTTTTTTTTCAAAAAATTCCAAAAATCTTTTTTCTTTTATTTCGAAACTTATGAACAAAAACTTTGAATGTGTTTTTCTGAAAATGTCTTTTTTTGATCTGGTAAGACTCATATCTCGAGTTCTTCTGAAGCGATTTAAAAAAAGCAAACGGCTTTTGATTTAGCGTCATCATACCTATAAGTGGACAACACTAGGAACATATGTAATGAGGTTAATTATAGTAGAAGGAAATTTAGAGAAATGTTCCATATTTTAAAAAATAATAATTCTATAAATAAAAAAACTGATTAAACTTCCTTAAATCAGATATATCATACACTTATCATAAATACTAATTTATTTATTTAAAACTTTCTATACAACGACAAAGGAAGCTATTAGATTGTTTTCCTTTTTTTTCTTTTGTTTTTAATAGAAATTTTACTTTATCAAATTTTAATGTTTTTAAAAATAATGTTGTTTTTCATTTTAAAATTGATTGATAATGTGGCTTTATTTTTTTACCATTTATGAATATAGTTATCAACTAAACTTTTTTAATCTATTAAACTCAGATTTATCTCTTCTGTACTTACTAACCGATATACATATATGTCATATCAAGGCACGTGTTGTTCTTCCTGTTCAAAACCTAAAAGGAACAGAATACCGGCTAGTATAACTCTTTCAAAGATCTCAACTTTTTGGATGTAAAAAAAGGATTTTTTATATTATGATTTTTTGTAAAAAATTTATAGTAGAATTATTTATGTGATGAGAGATATCCATATTGGTAAGTTGAGTTCATGTACATAATGTTACTATAATAGAATATAATAACAGTATTGTTTTTGTTTTAATGGACCGTTAACTTATAATTAATAATAATTTGCAGTTTTCATATATTGTCTGAAAAGGTCCATCGTCGATGGACGAAAAGCTTCACATTTGGCATAAATAATCGTTTGAATAAATGGAATTGAATTTTGAAAAAAACAAAAAACATCTTTTACTATATTAGATCATTCTAAAATAGTTAAACATCTTTAAATAATTTATTTATTACATACAAAAGAAATTTTTTAATAAATATCATAGTTATTTTAATAATTTTTATTAAAAAAGCCCTCTTTTTGCCTGTTTTGAACTGGAATGTCCCCTTAAATCAAAGGCGATGGGACCTGATTGTGTATCTGTTGAGATGATTAGGTTGTCTCTTCCAAATTTTCTTTCCTACACTAATACATATATACAATTACTCCTTTCAAACAGGAATATTCTCAGATATATAGAAAATGAGTAATGTTCGTCCAATACCTAAAGTTCAAAGTTCAAAAACACTTACTGAATATGGACCTATTTCTTTGGTGGGTACCATGTCTAAGCCTTTAAAAAATAGTATGCAAACAGTTAACAGAGGTTTTACCATTTAATAATTTATTAGAGCCTTTGCAATCAGGCTTTCGCTCTAAACACAGTACCTGTACTGCTTCATTAAATTTTTTAACTGATTTTAGACTGGCTATAGACTTAAAACATGTCACTGTTGTAGTGTTTTTCGAGTTTTCAAAGGCATTTATTTCTGTGAATCATAATTTACTAATTAATAAATTACATTCCTTTAAGTTATCTGAATCAGTTTGCAAATGGAAAACCATTTCTGTCTTATCTGAGTTTCAGATTTTAAAGGGTGGTTGATGGGTGTGGTAACTTCTCTGAGTGAGATATTGTTAAATACGGCAAATGGGTCAATGGGTGAAAAATAATGTAAAAATTTCTCAATTCATACTAATTAAAACCTTTAGAAACCGACAGTTGACATCTACACAAGTGTAAAAATGTGCGACTGGCAGTTCTAGGCTGAGACAAAGTACGTCAGGCAAAGGGTTAAACATGTAAAAAAATTGAATATTTTTTCCCATTTCATACCGATTAAAACCATAAGAAATCGAAAGTTGACATCTACACAAGTGTAAAAATGTGCGTCTGGCAGTTCTGGGGTGGGGTTAAGTATGACAGACTAACCATTGACGTGATCTAACCATAACCTCAAAACTGAGGCAATGTAAAATAAGCACATTACTATTTTTAAATATTTCTTTGTAAGAGAAAATTTTTTAATGTTAACTAATCATATTCATATTTCCATTTTACTTACAATTATTTTATACACATAATTTTCTTTCGTATAGAATAAAAATACTATTTGATTAAAAGGAAAGTTCTGAAATAATTACATAAATTTACATAACCGATTTTTAGAAATGTTAAAACTTAATTAAAATAACTTTTTTTTCATTGTCTTTCTGAGAGAGCATTTTCGAAGGAAAGCCAGGCGTACTTTGCCCCAGCCCAGAACTGCCAGACGCACATTTTTACACTCGTGTAGATGTCAAGTGTCGATTTCTAAAGGTTTTAATCGGTATGAATTGAGAAATTTTTACATTATTTTTCACCTATTCGCCACCCTGCCGCCGCCCCCTGTCCCAGCACCGGCCTGCCAAACGTGGGTTTTTGTTATTTACATGTCTTCAGTAATCCATACTCAAATTTTCAGCAGGTATGAAAGGAGATAGTTGTTTTGGTCGCTAGCTCCCGGACTATTAAAAGAATTTAAAAGACAATTAACCACAAGATCAATATGCTTCGTTATTTGAGATTCTCCTTGACCGATTCCCGAAATATTTATTGTAATAGGTTTAGTGTTTAGTTTGAGCCTTTTAAATAAGTTTTCTGTTTCAAAATTGGATTGTAAAGCAGAATCTAAAAGCCCACGACACTCATGAGGCTTACCATCTCTGTCTTGTACAACAGTGAGCAAAGTTTTAGGTGCCTAACGCGAACGTAACGTATTGTCATTTGATTTTAAATTGTTGGCCTTAGCCTTGTTTGTTTTTATTCCCTGATTTTGACAACGATCAGACAAAAAACTAAACATTTCCTTAATTGTAGGAATTTCACCACTAATTTAAAAACCTTTCCAGTCGCGTAACGTAATTTGCTTCCGTCATTTCCAAATATTGTATTTTTTCCGCGGCTTTGTCCGCAAAAGAGAATCGGAGATAGTATAATTTTTGCACATTCAAGAGCAATTCTTGAATCAAAGAATTGTAAGTATGATCCATGATGATGTGCGTTCAGCGCATTTCACAAATGGCGTCACCACGTGTAGATCATTTTCAGTTTTCGGACGAAAAGGCGATCCGTCTCGAAAGACCCTGAAGATAATGTTTTTAAGTTTATAGAGTATTTTTCACTTTTCAAGTTTCAAGCTTTATTTACTTTGACTAATCCTTATTAATAAAATTAGACGTTTGCTTGTACATTGCTTAAAACTTCAAAATTTCATCATAAATAGTTGCTTATATTTTTAATAGTTAGATTGATTATTATTATTAAAAAATAAAGAAATAAAGTATTATTATTATTACTTACTGACGTATTAACCCATAGGGTTTTCTATGAGGCATAGTAAAGTATTTTTTTTAATTTATTAGATACTAGTGGATTATATACTATTATAATATTAGTTTTTTAAGTAACAATTTGTTTATAAAATATGCTATTTTTTAATATGCTGCACAGAGTGAAGTATAAAATATGATAAACATGCGTAGAGCGCTATGTTAGCTTGTTAATTAATAAACGTAATAAATATTTATAATTTTCAAATATGCCTTACACAAGAAAAAAAAAGTTTAAATTTTAACCTGATTTTGGGGTAAAAATTCGCTGCAACAAAATTTCACCTAGGTGAGGGCGCCACTGTCTATGTGACTTAGCATTGGTTAAAATTACCCGCAACAAAATTTATACCACCTTTTTTTCTGTGTACATGAAAAATAAAAAGTGAAGTTTGCATCAATAAAATTTGAGATGCGATTATATACAATTTCCATCGCGTGCTTTTTACATGCAATAAGATTCTTTTTTAAAAAAAGATTTTTTTTTTAATAAGATTCTTCTTTTTTAAAGACACTTTTTTTTATTTTGATATGAGAGATGCTTCTAATAATTAAATAAAGAAAGAAAAATTAAGAAATGAAAATTATTTGCAATCTGTATGTTTATAGATGCACTACTGGTAGCAAAACATGGGAAATTATCCGCATGTACGTATTCACGCTTCGGGCGAAATAAAATTTCACTAACAAAAAACATAGAAGCTTCGTTGCTCGCGCTGTAATTAAATTCCATTTATCCTGATTGTCATCTGCAAAAAAGTTGGCTGCGTGAGTCACGCCACTTTGAGCTGACCAATTGATAAACTTGAGCCAACTATATATGTATATAGAAAAAATCACATTTTTTTACATCAAATGCATCAATTCACTATTTAACGAGATTTTAAAATTTTCATTCTTGCGAACAAATTTCAACATTTACAGGAAAACATTTCTTTTTAAAATGTTATACTTTCCAGAGTTAAAATAAATTTTAAAAGAGACATTTTATCAACTCAGATGTTAAATGGTATTTTTTCGTCTAAATATTATTTTATTTGATATATGCTTAAAAAGTCTATTTTACTTCCTTCAATCAGAAAGTATTCTATTCCCTGAGCTATAAAAATTATATATTTAGAACTAATAGCAGACTTCACAGTGTTTCCCTTATTCCCCTTTTTCCCTCTATTTAAAAAAATTCCCCTTTTTAACAATATTTCCCACTAATTATATATAATAAAATAGTTTTATGCAAATACTTAAAGATAATGTTGATATGATCTTCTTTTAATTGACAGAATAATAAAATTGTATTTAGAGATCAGTTCAATATTATTATTTATTATCACTATTAAATTATTGTCAATTTAATAAAATCGCCTAAAAATTATAAAGTATAAAATATTAATTTTTGATAATTAATAGTCAAATAAAAAATAAAAAAAATAATAAAAATTTTATATTGTACATAAAAATAAGATAAAATAGTGAAAAATAAATATGGTTATAATTACAATAATCTACAATAATATACTCAGATTGATAAAATTAGTTAAATAAATTAAAAATAAAAATTAATTAAAAAATATATATTTAACAGATGTATAATCTATTTTTTGTTTCATTAATTTTTATTTTAAATTTAGTTTATTAAGTTTAATAAAATTAATAATATTATTGTAGATAATTATATTTATTATTTATAAGTATTATTTTTATGCATAATTTTACAATTTTCTTTATTTATTTTTCTATTTTTATTTTACTAATAATTATCAAAAATTAATTATTTATTAAAAAGTATGAAATAATATTACAAACTAATTAATATTTGATAGTTAATATTTTATTACTTTCTTGATATTATTTTTTATATTTAATTATTATTTTTATTATTTTTATTGTAGGGGAGAGTGGGGCAAACCGGACCGGTGGGTAAACCGGACCCCCCTCAATATTTCCGAAATGGCGAAATTGTCAAAAGTGCTATTTAGAAATTTGAAACAACCATGTGTAGTATACCTTATTTTTTCAATTTGACATTTTTTACTTTTCTTTGTGCAACGCTTGGAGCAAAAGTTTTTTTTGTAGTTTTCTTCTACACTTTTACGAATTTTTTCTTAAAGAAATTCTGAGGAAATCGTGTAATATTTCCAAATATTAGGTCTTGGGTTTTTGAAGGTACACACCTCAGGAATATTTACCACCAAAAACTTTGATGAATTTGCAAAGCGTTTCTTTTTGACAAACATTTATTCTCAAAATGGGCCTGTGGGGCAAACCGGCCATAGAATATTTCCATTAAATTAAAGTTTCATCAAAATTATTTTTAAATAAAATGTTTCATTCATTAAAATATTTACTTACAATGTACAATAATTGTCTTCCAATGAGAATTGAACCCTTTAATATTGTTTTTCTGATAATGACAAACATTTTTATTTTTTTATTTAAAAAAAATATTTATTTAATTAAAATTCAATCCCGAATTATTATTTTCATTACTACAACCATTGTTTACATGATTCTTTATGTTTGTTATTATTTTAGATTATGTAAATGCAATATTGTAAATAAAAAACCAAAGGGTCCGGTTTACCCCAGGGAGTGGGGCAAACCGGACCGTTTGCAAAAATTTTTAAAGTTAACACAGGAACTTAACAATAAAAAATAAAGTATATGTGTATCTGAGAAAAAGTTGCGCAATTAAATGATCTTTCAAATAAGCCATCGAAAAAAGAAATCGGTTGATTCGTTTAGTCACAAGAGTCAAAAAACCGTTAGGGGGACCGGTTTGTTTCACTCTCCCCTACTATATTTTATTAAATTGACAATTGAAATAGAGATAATATTAAATTGCACTCTTAATACAATTTTATGATTTTGACAATTAAATCAAGATCATATTAACGGGAGGCGTTGATATAATGAAAATTCTTCTGACTTTGTTTATTTTTACAGATATACTAATTTTTATAAAAAAGTTAAAAAATGTCAAATCGCACAAAATTTCAAAACAAATGGTTAACATATGGGCGATTCTACAAAAAACCTCATTTTGCATGTAGTCAAGATTTGCTAAATAATTATAATCATTTGGAAAAATACCAAGTCATATTTCCCTATTTTATTACTTTTTCTAAATGTTCTGCAAGAAAAAGTTGTGAAATTTTATTGTTTAATACATTTTAAAAATATTTTACCACCTCAAAATTGATTTTCTAACCTGTCATCTAAGTGTTTTTCATTTTTTCAATACGTAAAACAATTATTTAAAACATGAAAATAGGTACTTTAACAATTTTTTCTAAAAGTTATCATATTTAAGAACAATTTTCTTAAATATGAATAAAATATGTCGTGTAGTTTTTTTAAATATAGAAAATGAAATTTGTCATGTAGTACCGCGTCATTCCTCTCACTCGTTGAATATAATCCAATATTTTTGCTGTGGGTAGAGATATTGGTTAATTATTGTGATCAATATCTAAATTAACATCTCTAATATTAATTTCTTAAGTTACTTTTTAAAAATGTCATTATTTTGCGTTAAAAAAAAATTGAGACATAAACAGAGATTCACAACCTAATGCGTCATTCCTCTCACCCCTAATAAAAACAATATTAATAAATATAAATTGATCACAAATTTTTTTCACATAAAGTTATCCTTTATAAACATTATAGAGCATTCTAAGTTGGAGGAAAATTATTTGTCATTTAAATAAAATTAAAAAATGTTGAAATTGTCATTCCTCTCACTGTCTTTAATGAAAATTAAAAATTGATATGATTGTCGAATGTTTACAAACTGCCAGTGAAAAGTGAACCTAAAATGTATCAAAAATAATTTTTGTCAATTGTTAAAAGAGATGTTTGATAACTGTAAGTATTTCAAAATCTATAAAATTTATAGATAAAATTAATAAATTATGATTATTAAATAATTTTTTCTAAATAGAAAAATATATATAATAAAAAACGCTGGCGTCAAATTTTAACTTCTAAATTTTTTTGTAAATTTTAATTTAAAATATATACTTTAAAAGCTAAAAGTTAGCATGATCATGCTATAAAGGTGGTAGATTATTGAAAGCTTAATATAACAGACTGCAACAATACACTCGTGTCTGATTGAGCTAAGACAGTTTCAGACGATCCGTTTTCAACTTCTTGTAAAATTTGTAATGTAAAGTTTTCTTCTGTGAAAGGATTTAAAAAATTGCAGCAACATGCGAAGACAAATGAATATAAAGAAAATTTATTTAAACTTAATGAAAATCAGGTGATCTTTGTTAACTCTAAATAGTCTGAATCGACAGTATCGACATCAACATTACCTGTCTCGTGACAAAATTAAAAATCAGGAAAGCGTGGGTATTGTGAAAAACATTGCTAATAACTTGCCGTTAACTAATGTGGATGTTAAGAAATTAATGTGCGAATGGAAGTTGCTGCAGTTAGACGAAGAAGTGCGATTTAATTTGGATAAGGATCAAAAAATTGATTTATATTGGTCATCAATTTTTGCGTTAAGGGTTTCTCCAAATCAGGAGAAATTATTTAAAAAAATTTCAACCCCTTTTTTAAAAAAATATTTTTCAATTTTTCCAAAAAATGCAACATTTTATATTAGAAAGTTGGAATGGTTTTCAATAAATTATGAAAACTTAAAAATTGGTACGAGACTGAATTTACATGAAATTAAAAAAAATATAACAGTTTTTGTATGTTTAAATATTTTTGTTTAAAAAAATTAAACATTTTTATGTTTGTGTAATATTTAATTTAACGTTAATCTTAATATATTAATTATATAGTAATCGAATAATTATAAATAATATTTCAATAATAAAAAATTGTTAAGGTAAAAAAGAAATCATATCTATATGAATAAAAGAATTTTCTTTAGATAATGAAAAAAATACTAAGCCGGGGACTTATTTATGCAGCGCTATACACATAATGTTAAATAATTTATTTATTTTAACTGTCAATCGTTGCAAATAACTGGAAATGATTTTTCTAACATAGAATTGTACAAACATTCGTTTAAAAAAAGTAACACTTTATATTTATTTCTATGAATGATATTTATATGATAATTAATTTTTTATAAATATTTGTTTGTAAACAGTCAAATTATTCAAAATACTTCGATATTTTAAATGGCGGATCTAATATGGTAGATGTATAATCATGTTAGTGATTGCTGTTTCGATTCGTGTGACATTACAGGTTATAATATAAAAAATAGGGGAGACTGGGGTTAACCCGCGCACAGGGTAAGCCTGCTCACTAGCGATTTGACGCTATAAACTCAACTTAAGATGGTGATATTTGTACTGTGAATAGTACTTAACATACAACTAATGTTAACGAACTTTCGTTTAATTTCATGAATCCGTCATAGAATCTGAGGCGGTATATTGTTTTTAGAAGTGCAAAAAAAGAAAAATGATCTTTGGATTTTAAAGTTTTTCGATTATTATTTTTGAGACTTAATTTATTTGACAATTTTTTTTGATGCTATTGGATGTTCATTTTCGAAATATATGTGTAGTTTTGTTTGATTTCAAAAAATGTATTTAAATTTATTCTGAAGTTTGAGAAATACATTCGGGGTAAAGCCGCTTACTTATTAAATTTGTGTAGGAAGCCGAATCAGTATTAACTGTATTTGCGTTTTTTTGGCGTTCTTAAAATTTTTAATATTAAAGATATTTATTAAAAGACAAATAATATTCATTTCCTAACAATATTAATTTTATGGTAATAAAGCTCCAGCGAAAACTAATGTTGAAATTGCTAATTACTTTCGCTTGCATTTTTGCCCAGTTTACAATCCGCCCTCGTCTGGTGTCCCAGTCTCTCTTCAGCAATCAAACGTAAGCAGAAATATTGATACTTTTGAAATTACGAAAGATATAATATTATCAAAGTTAAAAAATTTAAAAGTTAATAAGGGTGCTGGTCCTGATCACATACCTCCATCAATATTGAGGTCATGCAGTTCTGTTTTCGTTGAGCCCCTCCATATTCTATTCAACAAACCTCTCTTGTCAGAAATTTTTCCCTTTGAATGGAAAAGAGGATTTATTATTCCTATTTTTAAAAATGGTGATAAGAAAAATGTTATTAATTATCGACCTATAACTTTGCTTAGTATAATTTCCAAAATTTTTGAAAGTATTATATTTGATATGATTTATCCCCAAGTGGAACAAATAATTATTTTGGAGCAGCATGGCTTTATGAGACGGAGATCGGTGTTGACCAATCTCGTTTTGTTTACCAATTTTGTTTCTCTGAACCTTGTGGTGGTCAATCTCGAAGCTCTGGGATTTTCTAAAAACTTAATTTATTTTATTAAAAATTATCTACATGACAGATATTCGTCTGTTTGTGTTGAGCACGAATATTCAGATGTTTTCTTAGCTACCTCTGGTGTTCCACAAGGCTCGAATTTGGGTCCTTTGCTTTTCTTGCTTTTCATAAATGATATTAATGTTATATTTAAACATAGCTCGTGTCTTCTGTTTGCTGATGATCTTAAACTTTACAAGACAATTTATTGTGACCAGGATGCTCTTGATCTACAGTGCGACCTTGATAGACTCCATGATTGGTCATTAGTTAACAAACATTTTCTTAACATAAAAAAGTGTAATATCATCTCATTCAGCAAGCAAAGAGCTATCAAACAATACCATTATAGTATTGGTAGTAATACTATTTCCAGAGTATCTTATGTTCGTGCCCTTGGTATTCTGCTCGATTCTTCTTTATATTATAATTCACACATCTGTCATGTTCTTAATAATTCGACCAGGGTTTTGGGCTTTGTTACTAGGAATGCATCGCGTTTTAAAAACATTTTGACATTCAAAATTTTATACTTTTCAATGGTTCGGCCAATTCTAGAGTTTGCTTCACTCATTTGGGTTCCTTGCCAGGAGTACTTACTTACTGAACTTGAACGTGTTCAAAATAAATTTATGCGATTTGTTGCTAGACAGACTGGGATACCATTCGATAGATATAGCCATGATTATTCCGAGCTAAGACGGATTCTTGGAATTCCTTTATTAAAAAATAGATTTTTGTTTTCTGATTTGCTTTTTTTGTTTAAACTAATCAATGGCATTATAAATTGTCCACCACTTTTAGCACTATTCAATTTTGCGGTTCCTTTTAGGCCTTCCAGAAATCATATTTTGCTTAAGCAGTCATTGCATAGAACTAATTTTAGCGATAACATGGTAATGGCTAGATTAACTAGAGAGGCTAATGAGTACCATAACAGAATTGACTTTTATGGACTATCTATTAATATATTTTTAGCTTAACTAAGAAACCTGATTTTCAGTTAAATTTAATATAGACACGCCATGACTTTGCTAAGTCATACATTTATTTTTGTAATATAAGTACAATTGTACGAAAGGGCACTGCCCGTTTATATGTAAATAAATAAATATTATTGAATTATTGGGTAATGAGTTGAATATTTATCATTTTGAAAGTCCCGCATTTTACGATTTGTAGCGAATTTTTTTTCAATAGATGGCGCCAAACTATCAATATTTGTTGACAACATTGAGCATAATCAAATGACTGATAAGTCATTATTAGTGATTATTAGGTTATAACGGTTATAACAAACAACGAAAACAAATAATCAAAATTTGTCGCTGTCTTTTTCGTCTAAAAAGTGACACAAATCTAAGTTTTTTGTCTTCGTTCAGTTCACGTTTTATGATTGTTTATTTTTAAATTTTAAATTTCTAATTTCATTTGTTATATTTTATCAATAATAAAATCTATAACTTGTTACATCAAAAATTGTAACTATACTTAATTTTCTCTTAATAAAATATTATTTAAATATTCACAGTTGCAAATTAATGAAATCTGTACATATTATTTAATAAACAAATATTTATTGTTTATAGAACTTATAATTTATCATTAATAAATCATACTGAAGACAGAAATAAGGAAAAATTTAATATGTGCAAAAGAAAACTGTCGAGATTACCTTAAATTCTGTAAAAAAATCAAGTGATCGGGTTTACCCCGAGGGATGAGCGGATTTACCCTGGAAAATTGTGATTTTGAAATTTGGTATATGTGTATTAAAAATTTCCCTTAAGTAAAACTAAGAAAGATAAATCAAAAATATTTTTTTATTTTGTTAGTAGAAATCATAAGCTTTCAAATTATATAAAATAACTTAGATTTAGAGAATAATTTCCTAGGTTTTTACCATTCTGAAAAAAAGTGAGCGGGTTTACTCCAGTCTCCCCTACAAATAAAATAGTATATGCTGACGTTTATAATATTACTGGAGCTAAAATATGCAAAAAGGAAGCTAAAAAAGAAATGTCAAATGATATCGACGTTGATGATTTTATTATCAAAAATGAAAAATTTCATTAAATATTTCACACAGTGCGAGAAAAAGAATTAAAAGTTGGATAAAAAGATGTGATTAATATTAGTCTTGTTGACCATAAGAAATTTTTACTGTCAGTACTTCATAATAAGTCAACAAACATGAAGCAATTAAAAAGATTCTCGTTTTTACTAACATACAATACCATATCAGAGTCAAATTTAATATTTTTAAAATGTATTATAGATTCGTAATAAGTGACCTCAAAGACCCTCGAGTAAAACGTTTCAAGTGATTCCGTTAAGTTTTAAAAAATATATCCGCCATATTAAATCCGGCATTTTGAATTTCGAAAATCTGACATCGGATTCGTAATTAGCGAGCTAATAGATTTTAAGAATATAATGCTAAAGAGTGACAACATACATCAGAAATGATTTGTCCGGTTTCTGAGTCTAAAATTTGTAGGCCTGTGTTATCTGTCTTTAAGTTGCAATAGTGTATTTTTAAATTACGTGCAATACTTTTGTGTAATTTTAATTTTTTTGTTGAGAAGGAGAGTGAGAAGGAAAGTAACACGGTGTTGCTTTCCTCCACGTTTCAATATATTGAACCAGGTAAGCTTTAATTCTGTGTTCTCATTTTTTTTATTCTATGTTTGCCATAATTGATAAGTTTTGTTTTAAACTTTAGATAAAGTTATTTTCATGTTTTAAAAAATTAACGTTTTATTTTTAATTTTTTATAAAGCAAAAATATAAAACATAAAAAATTTGTCAATTTTTGGCGAAAGCTATTACGTTATAATTAAATATTAATTCAATTTAAAATATAAACATAGTACTTTTATTTGAAATTTTAATAATTCAATAATACACATACGCTATGTTTTAAAATTAAATGCTACATCTGTGATATAGATAAGAAAATAATATCGGTGAGACATTAATGTACTAAAATTTGTTAAATATGTATAATTTATACTTTGAATATCCTCATATTTTTCTAAGTTGATAATAAAAATATTTTGAATTAATAATAATCTTAAAATTATGTAATATTAACCATATTCTATTGTTACGTCCGTAACTTCTGGGTAATTTATCTAATGTCAATATAATATTTATGCATGAATTTTCTTATTGTATTCTACTTATATTATATTGTTATTGTATTTTATGTATTTTATATTATTGTATTCTGCATATTTTTAACATATGGCAATAGCTATTATATATTTTAAAACAAAATACAAATTGTAACAAATATACAAGTAAAGAGTAATATTTTAGTTCATGTAAAAAGAATAATTATATCGCATCAAAAACATGGCCTTTCTAACAAATTTTGACAAGCGAGTGAAAATAATATTAGAAAGAGAAGATTATGTAAACAAGCGACGAACAAGAATTCAAACAAGAGGAAAATCACCTGTTTCTCCCTCGCCTAGCAGTTTTTCTACACATCTACGAGGGGCAACGGTCGCCCGTTATCGCCACAAATATTGACACGTGCATGTTTTCTAGATAGCAACCGCACAGTAAGCGGGAGGAAAATCATTAGTCGCCCAGAACAGTTTTCTACACAATTCCCAAATCTACGAGGGACGGGGGAGTGGCCTGTTGCTCCCACTTAAACCAATATCAACACGTGCCTGATTTCAAAGCATTACACTTATAAGGAACGTTTTATATAAAAAGGGAGACAATTTCTGGTTAGATCAGAGAGTAATTTTTTGGAAATCAGCAGTATTCATCTAATCATCAACAAGTGAGCAGTTTCCAAGTATACCTTTGAACATTATTCAAAAGTGAACTTCCAGTAACCCTTTGAACATTATTAAAAAGTGAATTCCCAGTAAACCTTTGAGTGTTATTAAAAAGTGAACTCCAAGTATAAATTTAAACATATTTCATTACAAGTGAATTATTCCCCAAGTATTAATTTGAATTCAGATTCAAATCAACACCCCATTCATCGGTTTTCGAAATATAATTTTTATCAATTTTGAAAAATATAAATTTGGAAATTCTTTCGAGTATCTGCAAACTCTAATATTGAAGTATCACATTCCAAATTTCGAAATATCGAAATTTGCTTAGGAGTCGACAACTGTCTGGGACTATCAGATATTTTTCGGAATACAATACACTATCTCATTAGTGTAAATACCAGCACAAATACTCCACCACTAAGGACTACAATTAGGCGGTCCCTTTTCGTCTAGTGCTCATCACCACTCAAGATTGGATTACAAGATAATCATCACATCACAAGTAATCGTTATTCTTTAAGTAAGATTCATAATTTTGTACTCATTGTATTTTTGTCAACTCTTTTCTTTCTTGTTGGTTTTTAAATAAATTATTCTCTTACAACATTTAGTAGGCTCATTGACTTATCCTCATCCCAAATTAGATTCATTTATGAAACTAATTTTAAAACGAGGAACGTTAGGTATATTTATAAAGGTTTCTCGTTTTGACGTAACAGAAGCCCTTTTAAGTTTTGGTGCATCGGCCCGGGAAAATTATAAAGTCGATCAGCCATAATTTTGTCAAAATTTTAATAAAATTCGAAAATTTTA
This sequence comes from Leptopilina drosophilae, assembly GCA_032873175.1. Lineage (NCBI taxonomy): Eukaryota > Metazoa > Arthropoda > Insecta > Hymenoptera > Figitidae > Leptopilina > Leptopilina drosophilae. The sequence goes on along the minus strand of CM065480.1, from coordinate 15,618,752 downwards.
TATATGAACATAATTTTATAATTTACAAAATTTTTCAATAAATCAATGAGTATACCAATTGTTAAAAAAAGGTGAATTTTTTTTAATAGATAATACCAAATTATATCAAAAAATAATTAATGTCATTTAATATTTTTATTTAAATTGGTACATTTTATATTCATTGATAACATTATACAAAATTTATGTCGCAAGGTGCATTCATAAATATATTTTATATTGGTTTTAATGAATAGGTGTACGAGTCCTCTTAACTTGTAATTTTTAAAATTGCAAGGTGCATTTTTTAAATAAATCCAGTATTATATTGATGAATAGGGGTTCGATTCATCTTGACTTATGGATTTTTTTGTCTCATATATGAATCATTTTAATATTTAATTTGTGCTAAACCAAATTTTCTTTCATTCTTTAAATTATGATTTATTATTATTATTAAATGTTTAAAAATATTTTATCGTCTTGAAGCTAAACAAAATTTAGGTTCAAATAATCAATTAGTTGACGAAGTTGAAACAAGCGAACACTCTGAAAACGATTCTTTTGATAGCACTAGAGACAGTAACGATTTTGAAGAAAACATGGCGCTTCCAAACAATCAGCAAGTATCTTTACGCGATGCATTAGAAACTATACCAATGTTTGACGGAAAAAATATCCCATTATCTATATTTATTGAAAGTTGTTTAGAAGCAAAATCTATGCTTCCTGAAAATGCACAAGTGCAAACAAATTTAGTCAAATTAAGTAGAAGTAGAATTTCGGGTGAAGCGCGAAGAATTATTATAGGAAATAATTTTATTACAGTAGAACAATTAACAGAGAGATTAAAACAAATTTACGCGCCAGCAAAATCTGTATATCAGTTACAAGGAGAACTAGGAGCAATATAGATGTGGGAACACGAAAATGTTATTTCTTACGGTTCAAGAATCGCAGAAGCAACAGAAAGAATTCTTTTCAAAATCAACAACGAATTTTTTCTCAAGAATCACGAACTGATAATACAACAAACTTTGCAAACAGAAATCAAAGTATAACGTGCAACTATTGTAAAAAATTAGGACACATTTCCACTAATTGTAGAAAAAAGATGTGGGATGATAACAATAAGCAACAAACAAATTCACAAACACAAAATCAGGGAAACTCCAAAATTCCTCTTCAGTAGGATGCTCTGAGGAAGAATTAAGAAGAAAATACTATGCATCCAGAAACATTAACTTATCAAAAACTAATACAATTCCGTACATTCGAGTTGATACTAAAGAATTAAAAATTCCGATAACAATGATGATTGATACAGGAGCAGGACCAAATTTATTAAAAATGCGCGCATTAAATCCAGATATAAAAATTAATGAAAATAAATGTCTTAAATTTACAGGAATAAACAATCATGCAGTTTATACTTTAGAACAAGTAGAAATTAATATTTTCGGAATTCCAACAACTTTCAACTTGTTATCAAACGATGTTCTAATTGAACATGACGGAATATTAGGAACAGAATTTTTTATCAAAAATAAAGTAAAAATTAATTATGAAGAAAGACATCTAGAAATCAAAAAACAAAAATTTAATTTTGATTCAAAGAAATTATTTTAAAATTCCAGCAAGATCAATTTACAATATTCATGTAAAAATTTTGAATAAACATATAAAAGAAGGCTACATTCCAAGATTAAAAATAAAAGATGGTGTTTACATAGGTGATGCAATAGTTTCAAACATAGAAGGCTTGGCTTATTTAAAAGCAATCAACACACTAAATGAGTCAATTGATATTCCAATTTTTGAAGTAAATTTAGAAGATTTTGATGAAATTAAACAAGAAATTCCTTTGAACAAATCTGACATTAAAAATGAAGACTCATCAATAAAACAAATTATTGATGTATTTTCACAAAATGTTAAATCAGAAAATGTTTTTAACATTACAAGCAACGATAGAATAGAAGAAATTAAAAAATTACTTCGGCTCGAACACTTAAACAAAGAACTAGAACACATCATGAAGTTAGTAAAAAATTATTCAGATAGATTTCATATACCTGGAGAATATTTAGAAGGAACAGATCTTATAAAACACAGAATGATAACTGCAGATGATACACCAATTATAACTAAACAATACAGATTTCCACCTGTTCACAAAGAAGAAATGACACTTCAAGTAAACGAATGATTAAAACAAAAAATTATTAAACATTCCGATTCACCATACAATACCCCAATTTGAATAGTACCAAAGAAAAATGACTTACAAGGAAATAAAAAATGGCGATTGGTTTTAGACTTCACAAAAACTCAATGAACGCACGGTAGGTTAATTTTACCCCCTCCCTAATATTACGGACCTACTAGATCCACTAGGAAATGCTCAATATTTTTCAGTCTTTGACTTGGCGTCAGGTTTTCATCAAATCAAAATGGATCCTAGAGATTCTTATAAGACAGCATTTTCAACGCCATTTGGACACTATGAATTTGACAGAATGCCTTTCGGATTAAAAAATTCACCAAGCACATTTCAAAAACTTATTGATCAGGTATTATTAGGTTTACAAGGATCGGAATTATTTATGCAGATACCCTTGAAGAATATGAAGAAAAATTTTCAAAACTCATGCGACGATTACGTTTTGCTAACTTGAAACTGCAACCGGATAAATGTGAATTTTTGAGGTTAGAAGTAGGATACTTAGGTCATATAATTGATAATAATGGTGTACGGCCAGATCCGAAAAAAGTAGAAGCTGTAAAGAAATTCCCAATACCTAAAAATATTAAAAATATAAAGCAATTTTTGGGACTAGCAGGTTATTATCGCAAATTTATAGATGGATTTTCAAAGATTGCAAATCCTTTAAATCAACTTTTAAGAAAAGATATACCTTTTCTTTGGACTGAAAAACAACAAAATGCTTTTGATATGTTAAAAAATAAAATATGTGAGGAACCACTTTTAAGAAGACCAGACTTTTCTCAACCATTTATACTAACTACGGACGCTTCAGGTTTTGCAATAGGAGGAATTTTATCACAAGGAGTAATTGGTAAGGATCAACTAGTTGCTTATACTTCAAGAACTTTAAACGAATGTGAAAGAAAATATGACACTTATGAAAAAGAAGCATTTGCAATAGTATACAGTGTACAACATTTTCGACCTTATCTTTATGGAAGAAAATTTACGTTCGTTACGGATCACAAACCGCTTGTGTGGTTCCAAAATTCTAAAGATCCTTGTTTAAGAGTAACAAGATGGAAGCTGAAATTAGCAGAATATGATTTTAATGTGGTCTACAAGGCAGGCAAAACAAATGTAAATGCTGATGCCTTATCCAGAAATCCAGTTGAAGATATTATTGAAGAAAAAGTACAAGGAATAAAAGAAGAAAAAATTGAAGAAATTCAGGAAATTCAAGAGGATATTACTCAAAAATATATTAATAAATGTGTGCCAGAAAAAATTGAAGAAAAAATTAATGAATATTTACACTGTGTATCAAATGAAAATAAATATTACTTGAATTTGGAGGTAAAAAGAAACCTCCATGGTATACAAAAAATGTTTATGAACAATGAATGATATGAAAAATTGGAGATAAATAAAGGTCTCTAATCTATTGAAAAATTATTTAAGGACAATAAATAGTATATGAATTCGGAGATAATAAGAATTCTCCAAGAAGTTAAAAGAAATTATTATACACGTCATGAAACTTGTAACGTTATTACAAGAAATCAACGCAAAATGCAAGAAAATGATAATCAAGAAACAGAAATACAAGAAAATAAAAATGAAGAAATAAAAATAGACAAAACGAAAAAACGAGGTAGACCAAAGAAACAAAGCACACGTTTGAATACCTCTTTTTCAAAAAAGAGAAGGGGAGGCCCGAAAAAGGTATGTAACACGAAGAATCAAAGAAAAGAAAAATTTTATAATGAAATTATGCCTAACGAAATTGAGTCAGATCCTGAGTATATTAAACAGAAATCAAAATTGGAGAAAAACGAAGAAATTGACCAAGGCTACGAAAATTCTAACTCCGAAGAATCATCTGATTAAGAAAATAATCTAATGGCAAATGAAAATTGTGAAAATTTAAATATGAAACAAGAAAAGTATATTATCGACAGCAGAGACCAATTACCAATGCGTAGAGATAACCTAACCTATTTTCTTTCAGTTGACGGAGATCCTCGACATAATGGATCCAGATCTTTAGCAAAACGTGAACAATTACCAAATTTTGGTAAACTTTAATTAGGTATAGCAGAGAAAATAAAGAGAGTTATATATTACCATATCGCTCTCCCAATAGAAAAAGAAATAAAAGAAAATTTAGCTAACACAATAAAAAGAATTAAATCGACAATAGTTTTAATGAAAAATGTATGTGAAGAATTGAAACTAAAAAGTATTAGCCCAAATAAATATTGTAACTTGGGACGAAATCCTATCAATGATTAAATCAATTTTTGAAAATTCATTTGTAAAAGTTGTTATATGTAATGGATATACAATATCCTACTAAAGAAGAATACATACAGTTAATAGAAGAAGCACATTCAAGCTCAGTTGGAGGACTTGAAGGTGTAACAAAAACTTATGGTCGAATACGTCAAAATTATTATTGGGAAAATATGAAAAATTGTATTCAAAAATACATTCAAAGTTGTCTTCAATGCCAATTAAAAAAAATTAGTTAGAGTCAAAACAAAAGATCCAATGATAATTACGGATACACCAGGTACAGCATTTGAAAAAATCGCAATAGACATTGTTGGTTCATTACCAAAAACTAAAAATGGAAGTGAATATATATTAACAATACAGGACAATTTAACTAAATATTCATTAGCAATCGCACTTCCAAATCATCAAGCAAGTACAATAGCTGATGCATTTATTAAAAGATTTATTTGTATTTTTAAATCACCTAAAGGAGTTTTAACAGATCAAGGAACAGACTTTTTAAGTAATTTAATGAGAAGATTAACAAAAAGATTTAGAGTTCGACAATTTAAAACAACTGCATTCCACCCTCAATCGAAAGGATCAATTGAAAGATCTCACCACGTTTTAGGAGAATATTTAAAACAATTTATAAATAAAAATGAAGAATGGGACGATTGGTTGGAATTAGCTATGTTTCATACAATACAAGTATTAATGAAGGGACAAAGTGTACTCCATACGAATTAATTTTTGGAAAATTAGCACGATTACCGTCAAGCGATCCGCCACTTGAACACGAAAAATTAGAAACTTACGACCAATATTTAAAAGACTTAATAACAAGACTTCATGAAATGAGAAACATCGCTAGAGAAAATCTAATATTAGCAAAAGAAAAAACAAAAGTCTATTATGATAGAAATTGCAACCCACAAAATCTTAAACTCGGAGACAAAGTATTTTACTACACGGGGGAAAAATTCATAAATTTGCTAATAAATATACAGGCCCACATAAAATATTAGAAATTTTAAACAAGGGAAACGTTAAAATACAAGTTAAAAATAAACAAAAAACAGTACATACAAACAGATTAAAACTATCGCGAATTAAACAAGAATAATAGAATAATTTCAATAATACATATAGTATAATGTTGCAATAAGGGACTTCTAATAGAAAAAAAGATTTAAATTCTTTTTAATGCATTAAACTTTTCTATATATACAAATTTTTATTAAGTTTTTTTCACTATAACAATAATCTCATTAGAAAAATTATTTTATTTAAATGTTCGCAAGTTTGAATTATATTTTTAGATTTTGTCAATTTTTGATTTTGTAATGATTTTATTTTAAATCTTAAACACTATTCTATAAAATTGTTTAAAACTAAAAGAAATAGAACCTAATTTTTATTAAAAATTAAAATAAACCCTATAACTGATTCAATATTATTTTATCGAAGAAGACTCTAAAATGGCATTGTTCAAATTTCTAATAACAAACATTTCTACTTACAAATTGTACCTTATTATTGACTAAATTGTAAAATTATGAAATTACTTCAGAAGTAAAATAGGTTTAAAAATTTATATGCTTCATAAAGAAAGAAATATTTCTGTCTGTAAAATTTAAAGTAGTATATTTTCAAATACTTAAATTTATAGAACTATTAAAAAAATTTTTTTTTAACAATTTCCAAGCAAACTAAAAAAAATTTTTAAATCGTAAACTTCGATACAAAAATTCTACGCAAACTCAATCCTTTGTATAAAACAATTTTGTTCTGTAAAAAATTTTAAGCATCAAATTGTAACACAAATAATTACTAAAATTGTGACACATAAATTCTTTGTATAGAAGATTAAAAATCATAAGTTAATAACTGAATGAATTATTATAATTTGGATAAAAGATGTGTGAAATAATATAAGTTTGAATAAATTTTTTTTAATATAAAGAATGGACAGAATGCATGTATGAGCAATAATAACATCTCTTCTATAAAAATAAGGGTTTGAAAAGTTTGAGCATGTTTCGATTCTCTCCCATGCTCAATCTAAGGGGGTAGGTGTTACGTCCGTAACTTCTGGTTAATGTATCTAATTTCAATATAATATTTATGTTTGTATTTTCTTATTGTATTCTACTTATATTATATTGTTATTGTATTTTATGTATTTTATATTATTGTGTTCTGCATATTTTTAACATATGGCAATAGTTATTATATGTTTTAAAACAAAATACAAAATTGTAACAAATATACAAGTAAAGAGTAACATTTTAGTTCATGTAAAAATAATAATGATACCGCATCAAAAACATTGCCTTTCTAACAAATTTTGACAAGCGAGTGAAGATAATATTAGAAAGAGAAGATTATGTAAACAAGCGACGAAAAAGAATTCAAACAAAAGGAAAATCACCTGTTCCCCCTTCGCCTAGCAGTTTTTCTACACATCTACGAGGGGCAACAGTCGCCCGTTATCGCTACAAATATTGACACGTGCATGTTTCCTAGAAAGCAACCGCACAGTAAGCGAGAGGAAAATCATCAGTCGCCCAGAGCAGTTTTCTACACAATTCCCAAATCTACGAGGGACGCGGGAGTCGCCCGTTACTCCCACTTAAACCAATATCAACACGTGCCTGATTTCAAAGCATTACACTTATAAGGAACGTTTTATATAAAAAGGGAGACAATTTCTGGTTAGATCAGAGAGCAATTTTTTGGAAATCAGCAGTATTCATCTAATCGTCAACAAGTGAACAGTCTCCCAGTATACCTTTGAACACTATTCAAAAGTGAACTCCCAGTAACCCTTTGAACATTATTAAATAGTGAATTCCCAGTAAACCTTTGAGTGTTATTAAAAAGTGAACTCCAATTATAAATTTAAACATATTTCATTACAAGTAAATTATTCCCCAAGTATTAATTTGAATTCAGATTCAAATCAACATCCCATTCATCGGTTTTCGGAATATAATTTTTATCAATTTCGAAAAATATAAATTTGGAAATTTTTTCGAGTATCTACAAACTCTAATATTGAAAAATCACATTCCAAATTTCGAAATATCGAAATTTGCTTAGGAGTCGACAACTGTCTGGGACTAGCAGATATTTTTCGAAATACAATACACTATCTCATTATTGTAAACACCAGCACAAATACTCTACCACTAAGGACTACAATTAGGCGGTCCCTTTTCGTCTAGTGCTCATCACCACTCAAGATTGGATTACAAGATAATCATCACATCACAAGTAATCGTTATTCTTTAAGTAAGATTCATAATTTTGTACTCATTGTATTTTTCTCAACTCTTTTCTTTCTTGTTGTTTTTTAAATAAATTATTCTCTTACAACATTTACTAGGCTCATTGTCTTATCCTCATCCAAAATTAGATTCATTTATGAAACTAATTTAAAACGAGGAATGTTAGGTATATTTATAAAGGTTTCTCGTTTTGACGTAACACTATAATGTTACTTTCCTCCAAGGTGCTGTTACTTTCCTCCTCAGGGGTTAGGAGGAAAGTAACAAATGCAAAGGTCGTGAAAAAGTCATACCGTAAACTGGTTATTTAATATAAATGTCTAATTCAAAATTTATTCATACTTTGTGTAAAATCAAGTTTAGTTTTTTATAAAATAAGTGAAAAGTTAAAAAAAATAAAATTGCTAATATTTTGCTTAAAACAATAGTTTTCTTGTGCGTCATGGTGTTATCAATTTTTCAGGGTTGCTTATTTAAAAAATTTTTTAAAATATTTTATCCGCCCTATCATTGACATTTCATTTGTTAATATTAAACTGTAAAATTCTAAATTTATAGATTTTTACATAGTTTGACAAACAAAATTTGCTATAATATATATATATAATATATATATATATATATATATAATATATCATCATATATATATATATATATATATATATATATATATCATATATATATATATATATATGGGACGTTCCACGTCAACAAGGACAGGCTTCTGCCCAAAAATGGTTTTGACGGATTTCTATGTTCTAGGGCTTAAAAAATTCGTAAATTTCTACACTTTCGAATGCCGAGAGGCGTTTTTTAAAATTTTGGTAATTATGCAGAATCGTGACTTTTGCCAATTTTGAAGATAAATGATTAATTTTTTTTGGAAAAGCTTTAATTTAACTAAGTGTTGAAGAATTCGGTGGTGTAGGATGAAAAAGTTACTTACAGAACGCCAGGGATGAAAAACAAAATTTTTTTTTTGTTTTTTGACGTTTTACTCAGTAAATATTAAAAATTTTGAAAAATGTTCTACATAAAAGTTGTAGATCGTGTTAAGATACACATTTTATGTTCTGTGCAATTGTTTCATAAATTGAGTATTTTTTGAGAAAAACACAATAAACGAAAAATAACTATAGAAACGTAATATAGTAGAAGGGCTTTTCATGCAATTGAAATTTTCCTGATTTTCTTCAACGTTTTAATGCAGAAGGAAGTCAAATTAACTTCCTAGATGGTACTAGAAGATATCCAACTTAGACCAGACCCCCCTATAACGTTTAAAAAAGGCGTTTTCAAGGTGCGTCCACAACACATCACTTAAAGGCGGGCGAAGTCCGCCGCACCTAATTTCCTTGAACGTTTTAATGCAGAAAGGAAGTCAAATCCGTTGGAGAGGGGTCTGGATTAATTTCTTTTGGAAAAGCTTTAATTTAACTAGTAATTTATTCATTTGAGATTTGTTTCATACTGATTTGAGAAATCAGTATGGCTCCATGAACAACCAACACAATTCATTGTCAAGGAAAGAATGAGTTCTATATAAACAATGTTTAACCTATTTTGCTTTAGAAAAAAAGCATGAGTGAGAAATCTCGAATTTAAATCTAAATAATCGTCAGCTACCCAACCTTGCTAGATGAAATTTTCAGAAATATCCGGATTCGTTCATAGCGTATTTTAAAACTTAAGGTGCATTCCATTTCTGTTAGTGAAAAAAAATTTTGATGAAAAATATTGAAATCGATATCGCACTTATCTCTAACAGTCAGGGTTGTACACGTAACATACATCACTTCCTTTCTGCATTAAAACGTTTAAGGAAATCAAGTGCGGCGGGCTTCGCCCGTCTTTGAGTGATGTGTTGTGGATGCACTTTCAAAACGCCTTTTTTTAAACGTTGGAAGGGGGTCTGGTCTAAGTTGGATTCCTTCTAGTACCATCTAAGAAGTTAATTTGACTCCCTTCTGCATTAAAACGTTGAAGGAAATCAAGAAATTTTCAATTGCATGAAAAGCCCTTCTACTATATTACGTTTCTATGGTTATTATTCGTTTTTTGTGTTTTTCTCGAAAAATACTCAATTTATGAAACAATTGCATATAACATAAAATGTGTATCTTAACACGATCTACAACTTTTATGTAGAACATTTTTCAAAATTTTTAATATTTACCGAGTAAAACGTCAAAAACCAAAAAAAATATGTTTCCCAGCCCTGGCGTTCTGTAAGTAACTTTTTCATCCTCCCCCACCGAATTCTTCAATAATTAGTTAAATTAAAGCTTTTCCAAAGGAAATTAATCATTTATTTTCAAAATTAGCAAAAGTCACGATTCTGCTTTATTACCAGCTGGGTAATTCTGTTTCTGTGGTTTTCTGTAAGTAACTTTTTCATCCTCCCCCATCGAATTCTTCAATAATTAGTTAAATTAAAGCTTTTCCAAAAGAAATTAATCATTTATCTTCAAAATTGGCAAAAGTCACGATTCTGCATAATTACCAAAATTTTTAATGGCGGCTCCAATATGGCGCATAAATAGCAGTAAGTTAAAAATTTTTTTAATAAATTCGTGATTTAAACATCTGAATGAATTCCATTCAATCTAAAACACCTCATACAACACTTTTTGGGGTCGCTGAATGCAAATATGATGTTAGTTTTCCAAAATTTAAAATGGCGAATTCAAATGTCGGTCAAAATTTTTAAAATAGATCAAAATATCTAAAAACTTATTTCTCAGGGATTTTTTGGGTCCCTTATTATGGATTTTAAGTTACTTTTAATAAATAAGCAAAAATAAAGTAAATTTTAAAATGGTGGATCCAAAATGGCGGACAAATTTTTTTTTTAAACTCTCGAAATTAATTGAAATTCTATTCTAGAGGGTCTTCCTGGCCGCTAATTACGAATTTAATGTTATTTTTATTAAATAAGCAAAAATAAAATAAATTCCTAAATGGCGGACAAAGATTTTAAAAACGACCAAAAATGATTGAATCTCTATTCTATGTGGTTTTTCTTGCCGAACGTAAAAATGAAAACAAAGAGGGCCGTACATAGTATTTTTTGCATGTAGATATTTCTTTGGAATTTGAAATTTTTAAAAATTAATAATTGTCGAATAGTATTGTTAATAATAGAATATAATGAAATTAATTAATAATAAATTATTGATAAACAAAAAAAATACAAATTAATTTTTCCGGTTATGTATATGAAGTACATCGGGCACAAAGATCCTTTTAGGTATACGTTACTGACAGACACTGCAGAACCTCACTATGCTCTCTACTTTTCCTAGTTTGCAACCTAAGGAAACAGTCTTATCGAATCGGAGCTTATCGATTTGGGTTCAATTGTAATTTAATTATTTCACATATTAATAATAAAATAATTGTAATTAATTTTTTTTAATAATACAGCCAGTCACAAAACAAACCTATTGATCCAGTTTTATTCCACAATTAGTCGCTTCTATATGACCATATATGTACATGTTCTAGAAATCATGTGACTCGGGCGGACCAATCAGCCCGTTGCTGGGTCCTACCACTCCGTGTATCCCCACCACTGTAAAAACTATCCTAGCGCGTTCACATTATTTTGGCTTTATTTCCAATCTCAAATCTCAGCAGTCGTATCGCTTAGAATAAATATTTTCGATTTTATTATTTAATAAAAAGATAATTATTTATTAACCTTTACTTTTTCCTTCTTCCTTCCTAATCTCAAATTTATTTTCCTACCTTTTTTTTCTCCTACTTCTTTCTTTTGTTCTTTCTTCCCTTCTATTGAGAATTTTTGGAAACTCTTCGGAGGATCTAAAGTTCTTTTTTCAGAATTTTTAGAAACTCTTCTGAGGTTCCGGTTTTTTTATTCATTTGTTTTATTTTTGTCCATTTCAACCTAGGTATAAGTATAAAAGAGTTGTTTTTCTTGTAAATAGTTTTTTTTTTTAATTTTTAGTTACTTTTAGTTGTGCATGTTGTTTATAGGAAACCCTTAATTCGTTCGTTTTTTGATTTTAATATGGCTCCTACAAAGCGAAAATCTTTAGGAATTGCCCATCATTTGGATAGATGTGCAAATTCTTTTGAAATTAAGGGACATAAAGGAAAATATTGACGGAATATGTCTAAAAGTATGTTACAAAAGTTTGGAATTAGTAAAGAAAGTATAAAAATTTGTACTCAATGTCGAAAGAGATTGTATGCAAATAATAAATCACTTAGCATCAACAATATAAATGTCGATGAATCAGATTTTTCTAAAGAAGACAATTCTAGTAATGAACCTTCCACGTCGGAAGATTCTCATCTTTCAAGGGCTGATGAGTTAGAGGAGCTTTTAAATGGTCTAAAGGAGGTATTTCATGGATTACCCATCAATGATCCTCAACGTATAACCATTCTTACAATAGCTCCAGGGTGTTGGTCAGTTCGTAAAGTAGCTGAAGAATTCGGATGTTCAAAAAGCTTGGCTGAAAAAGCAAAAAAACTCAGAGCAGAAGAAGGAATTTTGGCAACACCAGCTTTGAAAAAAGAAAAAAAAATCTCTGATGTTGTAGTTGATAAGGTCATAGAATGGTAAGAAAATGATATTAATAGTCGCATAATGCCAAGTAGAAAAGATGCAGTTTCAGTGAAAATAAATGGAAAGAAAGAAAGAAGACAGAAGCGTTTGTTACTTTCTGATGTTAGAAATCTCCATAGTCAGTTTATTAGTTCAAATCCTGATATAAAGTTAAGTTTGAGTAAGTTTGCTGAACTGAGACCTAAATGGTGCGTAGTAGCTGGTGCCAAAGGTACCCATAGTGTCTGTATCTGTACAACCCACGAAAATTTCCAGTCAATGATAGATGCTTCTGACTTAGGAAGGCTCACAGTGGAATCTGAAATACCAATACACAATTATAATGAATTCTTTAAACTTGTGCTTTATGAGAAACCGCTTCCTGAATGTTTCTTAAGTAAGTGTGCAGCATGTCCCAATTTTGACAGGTTTTCATCTCATATCACAGATATTTTTGAGCAAAATGGAGTTCAAGACATAATTTTCAGCACCTGGCAAACAGTTGATCGCTGCACATTAAGGAAAGAATGTCTACCTACTGAAGATTTTGTAAGTGAATTGAGCGATAACTTGAAAAAACTAATACCTCATCATTTTATTTCTAAATCTCAGGCGGAGTACATTTTCGATCGAAAATATAATTTGAAAGAAAATGAAGTGTTAGTGCAACTTGACTTTTCAGAAAATTTTGCTTTTGTCGCACAGGATGCTGCACAGGCATTTCATTATAATAACAGTCAATGTACGGTCCATCCAGCAGTTGTTTATTACAAATCTGGAACGAAGTTAAAAGATTCTAGTTTTATTGCGTTATCAGATTCCACTACACATGACACAGCCGCTGTATATGTTCTTCAAGAATTCTTAATTCCTCAAATAAAGAAACTTGTTCCAAACATGAAAAAAGTCATTACGTGACAGATGGTGCTAAACAGCATTATAAGAACAAATACAAAATGTGCAATCTAGTTCATCACCTGGAAGATTTTGGCATACAAGCAGAGTGGCACACTCATGCTACTGCTCATGGTAAAGGAGCATGTGATGGAATAGGCGCGACATTTAAACACGAAGCAACACGTGCTAGTCTACAGGCAAAGCCTACAGAAGCTCTTTTGACGTCATAATCCCTTTTTAAGTGGGCTAAATCAAAATTTCAGGGGATACAAATATTTTATTACAGTGCTGAAACACATAAAAAGAAACAAAGACACCTGAACAAACGATTCACAGATGCTCCTGCTGTTAAACACATTCAAAGCAGCCATGGATTTGTAGTTGAACCAAATAAAACATTAACCCCTTCGTGCCTCCGGTACATATATGTACCACCTACAAAATATGTTATAACTCTTATGCATTTCAACGAAACAACAAATAGTTTGGCTTGATTTATTCACTAGGGTTACTATTACATGTAAAAAAATAATAAATGACATATAACAATAATAATTATTATAAACAATAGGTATAATGTTAAGAAAAATACTTTTTTTCAAAGTTGCTTATATTTGCTCGAAACTCATCACTTGGGGGTTTTTGGGGTCGCTGATTCCGAATCTGAAGTCAGATTTCCAAAATTCAAAATGGCGGATCCAATATGGCGGACTTTTTTTTAATTGCTTATATTTGTTTGAAACTTACCACTTGGGAGTTTTCGAGGTCGCTGATTACGAATCTGAGGTCAGATTTCCAAAATTCAAAATGGCAATATTCAAAAATTAATTACTCGAAAATAAAAAAAAAACGATTTTCTGGAAATTAAGTATTTCGTCAGAAAAAATCTCAGCTTTCTTTTAAAAATAAAAAAACCTAACGCGCCTCTGACGGAACCTCTTAGGTGGTGTGGAAGACCGTGAATAGATAATCAAATATAGTGTTCTAAATATACTACCTCAAAAACCCCAAAGTTATCAGTTTCGAACTAATCCAATTAAGTTTTCAAAACAGCATCCGCCATATTGGATCCGCCATTTTGAATTTTGGAAATCTGACCTCAGATTCGGAATCAGCGACCCCAACAACCCCCAAGGGGTAAGTTTCGAGCAAATATAAGCAATTAAAAAAAAGTCCGCCATATTGGATCCGCCATTTTGAATTTTTGAAATCTGACCTCAGATTCGGAATCAGCGACCCCAAAAACCCCCAAGGGGTAAGTTTGGAGCAAATATAAGCAATTAAAAAAAAGTCCGCCATATTGGATCCGCCATTTTGAATTTTGGAAATCTGACCTCAGATTCGGAATCAGCGACCACAAAAACCCCCAAGGGGTAAGTTTGGAGCAAATATAAGCAATTAAAAAAAAAGTCCGCCATATTGGATCCGCCATTTTGAATTTTGGAAATCTGACCTCAGATTCGGAATCAGCGACCCCAAAAACCCCCAAGGGGTAAGTTTCATCAAAATCCATCCACTGGTTTCTTGGGGGGCACGAAAGGGTTAAAAGATTTGGAATACTCAAGTGCAACAACTTACACTAATCTTGTGCATTACAAATAATTTAAACTAAAATCAGTACTTTTCAGGACTATTATTTTGCATAATTCCAAAATCTTCAATTTAAACTTCAATCAGTCCTTTTAGGAAATACCAGTTTGCATAATTCTAAATCAGTGGTCAGATACTTCCCCTAGAATAGAGTTTTAATCAATTTCAAGCGTTTTTTAAATTTTTATCCGCCATTTTGGAATTTATTTTATGTTTGCTTATTTATTAAAAATAACTTTAAATTCGTAATCAGCGGCTAGGAAAACTCCCTAGAATAGAGTTTCAATTAATTTCGAGCCTTTTTAAAAAAATTTGTCCGCCATTTTGGATCCACCATTTTAAAATTTAGTTTATTTTTGCTTATTTATTAAAAATAACTTTAAATTCATAATAAGGGACCCAAAAAATCCTTGAGAAATAAGTTTTTAGCCATTTTGATCGATTTTTAAAATTTTGACCGCCATTTTGAATTCGCCATTTTGAATTTTGGAAAACTAACATCATATTTGCATTCAGCGACCCCAAAAAGTGTTGTATGAGGTGTTTTAGATTGAATTGAATTCTTTCAGATGTTTAATTCACGAATTTATTTTAAAATTTTTGAACTTACTGCCATTTATCACGGTGTTTGTATACGGAAAAAAAGTTTGCCTGATATGTCGCTAAAAACAAACAACTCAGATCTCTTCATAATGATTCCAGGTGCTTGAAAATCACTCTCCAAAAATCTGAACTGATCCTTTTTTTAAGATATTATAAAAATAAGATTTTTTATTAATTAATTGAAAAATCATCATATAATTCAATAAGTATATCATTTATTAGGAATGATTTTTGTTTATGAAAAAGCTTTATTCTTTTTTGCATTAGAAAATATAATAATAGACACATTAATAATACAATAATATATATTGAAAATCAGAAATAAGAATAATTTCAATCTAATATGTTAAACATTATAAAATAGAAAGAAATACTATATGACTTGTTAACAGAAAAAAAATATAAGTCTCATTGGATTAACAGAAATCAGCACTACTAATAACTGCACTTTAAATATGAAGAGATGAGAACTCAACTGTTGCTTCTTTCAGTCTTTGTGGATAAGAAGGGTCATTAATAAGATTGATTTTTCGCCTTTCCCAAAATTTCAGGAACTCTCTATGTGACGATTCTCCGGCTTGCTCAGACCATAAGCCTAAACTTTGGGTATTTGTATTTAATAGATCTAGACATTGTGTCAAGTGTTGCAGTAGAACGTGCATTTTCAGGGTTTCAGTTGTATTTGTGCTTAACAGTGCGCTGTGCAATTCTTTAATCAACTTTTCTATATCTGCAATCGGAACAAGTCTGTTGATCGAAAAACATGAATTAACAATTTTGTCCATTATTTTAAATGCAGTGACATAGGGTGTGACGGCAAATGGACCGACATCTTTGTAAATCGCACGATCAAAAAGTTTGTCAGCTTCTCTCAATAATTTTCTACAGGCATTGCCTTCAAATACCTCTCCATGATAATTCTTTGAAACTAACTTTAGTTTCAAAGGCCACAAAAGAGCTTTCTCTCGACCGACAAGGTGCACTAGACCATCCCAAAATAAATGGTTTACAAACCCTTGTAATACATGAAGTTCCGGAATTATACATTTATCAAGAATCAACAAATCATTATTTTCTTTGAAAAGTGGCTCATTTATAGTGCTGTGGCAGTTCTTAGCTAACTTTTTATTTTTCTTAAAAGAAATAAACTTGTCATAATCGTTTCTCAAATCACCAAATGTTTTAAGAGGTAAAACTTCTAAATCCTCAGACCCATGATTTTCGTTAACAGATTTTCTTAAATCTTGAAGACTAACACAGCAATAAGGACAAGGATACATTGACGTAGCCGTTTGCTGCCCATTAACGATCAATAACAGTTTGAAGTCAGAGACAAATTTAAAAGCAATATTATTAATGTCCACTAAATTGAATAGAATTTTAACATTTTCATATGTTTCTTTGATATCAGGTACTATACACAGCATAATCAGTTTTTTAACACTTGTTTCGGGATGTGATGCTTTCATACTGCTTTTAGAATCGATTCTTCTTTTCTTTTCAGGTACTTCATTTTCCAAATCAGTCTCAGTTGGTGTTATAGGAATTATTGACAAGCAGATTTTAAAAAAACCCTGACCTCCATCAGCCATTACTTTAACGGCATAATCACCAACAAAATCCCGTTTCTCTAACACAGTTTCAAGTAGTTTTTCAGCATTAGCCCAAACGACAGGTCTCATTTCTTTCTTCTTAGAATTCTTGATATCAAATGCTAAAATATCATCATTGTAGATATCTTCTAATAGTTTTGTTTGTCCACTAACGTGCTGTGAATAATGAGCAGGTACAGATTTTCGACCAGCAGAATGTCGAATGAAGGCAGTCAATTTGTTCATATGTCGAATCGAGCATCCAGTGTTTGTATGGTAGTTATCTAAATCTTTTGATGAAAATGTGGCTGCAGTTTTTTTTTCTTTAAGAAATACTCGCTTTCTACGTCCTTCAGTATTCAGCGTAATACTATAATCTGTGCTATTACTTTTAGCTTTTTCATTAACAATTTTCGATGCAATATATTCTTGTTGCTTATTTGGCAATTCTTCTACAAGTTTGGCAACATTTTTTCTAGCTACATAATCACGTTTACTACAAGCATGTTTTTTGCCTTTGTGAATTTCAGTTTTACATATTTTACAAATGATCATTGTATTTGATTGAATAGATGTATTTACTTTAGGGAGTGAAGTTATTTTTGAATTTTGCGAGCCATACAATCCATTTGAAGCTGTTATTTTAGTAGTACTTACGTCATTTTTTACTCCACTTCGGTTACACGGATGTCCTTTCGATTTGCCAGTCAAGCATATGTAACAATTACAAATTAAACATCCATTCGTTGATGCACTATTAATCCTCGTAATTTTAGGTAACAATATGTTTTCATAGTTAGGCATCGTTGGTAATGGTCTCTTATAATAATCATTCTCATGTTGACATAATACTACACGACATGTGGCACATATACTCAAAGGAAACCGTTCATCTTCCAAGTTATAGTTTTTCTTGATATGCTTTTCAATCAATTTTTGATGAGTTTCTGTTAATCGAAAATTACTGTAACTTTTCTGTCCAAGAACAATTTTTTTTCCACATGGTCCACAAACTTTTACCCTATTCTCTTGATGAGTACTTGCACAACTAGGATGTGTAGACATTATATAGAAATACTTTTCAAACAGTTAACGAAATTTAAATCAGCATTGATTTTTTTACACAAACAAACACAGACACTGATTTAGAAGGGAAAATTCTATAACTGCCTGACTCGAAAAGTTTTTGGAAACTGATCGCAGCTCGGAATATTCAGATAACAAAAAATATACTGACATATGTATGTAAACACGTCCCAATTTTGTTTTAATAGAGTGCGGACTTCACGCATGAAAACATGGACAACGATCAAAATATTGTCTCGAAAACGTCCATTAATTGGGATCGATTATATTAACTTTATGAACGTTTATACCAAAAGCGACGTAAATTGAACTTTTTAAATCTTTAATAATTTAAAACTTAATGTGGAATATCTATGAGTATGTAATATATATATATATAATACATATAATATATATCTTTAATAACAATTATTACGCCAGGGATTATTTAATACTTTTTTAAAATTTTAAAAATTTTTATGGATATCGTAAAAAAAGGATCAGTTCAGATTTTGGGAGAGTGATTTTCAAGCATCTGGAGTCATTATGAAGAGATCTGAGTTGTTTGTTTTTAGCGACATATCAGGCAAACTTTTTTTCAGTATACAAACACCGTGTTATGCACCATATTGGAGTCGCAATTAAAAATTTTGAAAAATGCCACTCGGCATTCGAAAGTATAAAAATTTACGAATTTTTTAAGCCCTAGAACATTGAAAGCCGTCAAAACCATTTTTGGGCAGAAGCCTGTCCTTGTTGACATGGAACGTCCCATATATATATAAATATATATGGGTATATATATATATATATATATATATATATATATATATATATATATATATATCTATATATATATAAAAGGCATTCTTTCTCAACTTTACTACCATGCTGCCCATTTTCAGTTTGAACGAAAATCATTGAACTACCATTTAAAATTTGCAGAAAAATGTCAGCTTTCGAATGGCGAGTGGCAAAATTATCCACTTTAAAATGTCCACTCTGTATCTGTCAAAAACGGAAAAAAGTAAAGAAAATAATGTTTTATTTATCGATAATATTTGTTAAATTGGCCATATTTTATTGTTATTATCACTATAGAGTCCCCATTTTAAGTGAACATTGTCACATGAGGGTAAATTTAATTTTAGGTTATAATATGACCGGCAAAAGTGACTTAAATTAATCAATTACGATGTGCTTTTGCCTGCAGCATTTTTTCAACAACGAATAAATTTTCAAGTGTTTCTGGTCTAATCCATAACGTATATAACCTCATATGCTCAAAATTTTAAATGGCGGATGCAATATGGAGGACGTACATTATAAAAATGATGGTATTCGCTTGAATTTTGTTACTCGGGCGTTTTTGAGGTCGCTAATTACGATCCTGGAGTTTGTTTTCCAAAATTCAATATGGCGGATCCAATATGGCAGACATGAATTTTAAAATTTAATTTAAATTAGTTTAAACTTGTTGCTCGGAGGTTTATGACGTTGCTGATTACGAATTGTAACTTAATTTTAAAAATTTCAAATTAGCGGGCATAAATTTTTAAAAATGATTTGATTTGCTTGAAACTTAATTTACGGGGGCTTTGGAAGTGGCTGATTACAAATCTGGTGTTATTTTTCGAAATTAAAAAGAGTTAATACAATACGACTGATATTTTTCATTAATCATCAGATTTACCTAAAAACTCTGATTTCGACAAGTTCATGAAACTTTTTTCTAAATTGGAGCTCGAACTTTAATTTAATCTGGGATTTCACTAACTACTTTTTCAAATCCTTATATGAAAGTATTGAAGAAGTACTGGCTGTCGAAAACCTTTTAATGACCAATTCTTTATCGACTGGTATGAAGCAGTGACTTCTCAGTACATCAGGAACTGGCGGAGCTGAAGCAAATCTTGCATTTAAAGATTTCTTAGTTTTTTTTGTTCTTTGTCATCATAAGACAGTATACGAATACTTTGAGAATTTTTTTGCGCCCAGTAAAGAAGTTTTTCAAACGAAAGAATGGCGTTATTTGGTTTGCACAGAAGACTAGCTCGTGCAGCCTCTCTTTTGAATACTGCACCAACTCCATCTGAAGCACCTTTCCCATGTGCCGTTGCATGACAGTGCCATTCTGAAGCAACTCCAAAATCTTTATCGTGATGCATAAGATTTACCATTTGGTACTTATTTTTAAAATGCTGTTTTGCTCTGTCGCTAAAATAAGTTACTTTTTTCAGCCCAGGAATGATCTTTTTTAATTCAGGAATTAGTTTCTTTTGTACAATATATACAGCTGCTGTGTCATGAAGTGTACTGTCCGACAAAAAAATAAAACTTTTGTGCTTGATTTCTGACCCTTGTTTATAGTAACACACGACTGGAAAAACGGTAACTTGAGCATTATTAAAATGAAACCCTTGCGAAGCATCTTGCGCAACATATTTGTAATTCTCTGAAAAATCTAATATATCAAGAACTTCACCATGTTTCAAATTTTCTTTTTTCTCTTGATAGAATTGAGACTGCTCTTTTGCGATGAAAGAATGAGGCTTAAGTTTTATTAATTTTTCACAAAGTTCATCAACAAATTCTGACGATGGAAGAATTTAAGTCTGAAGAGTTGATCTATCTGTGGTTGTCCACACACTGAACTTCACATTGTAGATACTATTCTCCTCCAATAGTTCTTTGAGATAATTTTGTAATTTATAAATGTCAGGGCATTTATTACATTCATTTTGAGATAACAATTTACATAAGGATTTTCACATAAAATATGACTTAGACAATCTTTATAATCATCCAAAATTATGTCGGAATCTTTAGAAAGAGTTTTTAATTTTATTCTACTATTTTCTTCACTTTCATAAAAATCTTTAATCCGTTTATTTGTTTCTTCCGGCAATGGTTTACCAACCTTAGCAACTGTTTCTCCTAAAACTCCTTTTGAATCCCTTAATTTTCTAGCTTTCTTTGCAAAATATCTTGAACAGTTAAATTCTCTAGTAACTTGTCTTATCGTCCATGTACTTGGTGCTACAGTCAAAATCGTCAATCTCAAAGGATCATTGATGTCGAGACTAGAAAATTTGTTTTTCAATTCAGTCAACGTGTCTTCTAACTCGATCTCTCTTTGTGATCTTACATTTTCACGAGGTTCTGAAGTAGATAATGAGGATCTATCGGAAGACGTTGAAATATTCCGTTCAATATTATCCAAACTTTCATTTCTACTTGATAAAACATCTGCATTTTCGTGGGTTCGAGGATATTTTATTTTTCTACACGTTTCACAAATTTTAGCAATATCTAGTAGTTCTGAAAATTGTCGCTTCATAGCACTCGAAATACGTCGAAGATCTTTCTCTTTATGGTTATCCATATTGTAGGGATTAAAGCACGGATCACCGTGTACGCTGGACATATTCAAAACAATATTCCAGAATAAAAGAATAAACAAGTTTACAAAATATTGCAATGCTCTGCTTATTTTTATGCAATCGATGTAAAACTACTGCTTATAAAAAACAATCCTGTGACGACAACGTTTAGGAAAAATTCGGAAAAGAACTCTCAATGTATGGCAAATTAAACAGGAATTATTATTCCTATTTATTTATCACGGAATGACAAAATTCTTATGTGCAAGAACAGATGTTTTGTGTCAAACTTTTCGTGTTACTATAATAAGTGAAAATCTATCTCCATGACTACGAATCTATAACAACTTTTCTTGTTATTAAAATAAATGATTATCTATCTCTGTGACAACGATAGGCATTTAATATGATAACAAGAAAAGTTGTTATAGCGTCGTTGTCATAGAGATAGATATTCATGAATTTTAAAACAAGAAAAGCTTCATACAGAACAAAATATGACCAGAGTACACGGTGATCGATATTGCGATGCCTACAATGTGGATAACCACGAAAGGTTATACAAAGTTACATCTTTGTAGTAATTGGAGAGCTATTAAGTGAACATCCCCAAAAAGTGAAAGACATGTTGGAGAAAATGGTTGAATCATCCCGATTGTAAAGACGTGCTTTTGGTAAAAAGTGATAATAATAAAGATTAAATTCAAAAAACTCAGAAAACTAACACCAGATTTGTAGTCAACCATTTACAAAAACCTGTAAATTAAGTTTAAACTAATTTAAATTAAATTTTAAAATTCATGTCTGCCATATTGGATCCGCCATATTGAATTTTGGAAAACAAACTCCAGGATCGTAATTAGCGACCTCAAAAACGCCCGAGTAACAAAATTCAAGCGAATACTATTATTTTTATAATGTACGTCCTCCATATTGCATCCGCCATTAAAAATTTTGAGCATATGAGGTTATATACGTTATGGATTAGACCAGAAACACTTGAAAATTTATTCGTTGTTGAAAAAATGCTGCAGGGAAAAGCACATCGTAATTGGTTAATTTATGTCACTTTTGCCGGTCATATTATAACCTAAAATTTAATTTTCCCTCATGTGACAATGTTCACGTAAAATGGGGACTCTATAGTGATAATAACAATAAAATATGGCCAATGTAACAAATATTATCGATAAATAAAACATTATTTTTTTTGCTTTTTTCCGTTTTTGACAGATACAGAGTGGACATTTTAAAAGTGGATAATTTTGTCACTCGCCATTCGAAAGCTGACATTTTTCTGCAAATTTTAAGTGGTAGTTCAATGGTTTTCGTTTAAACTGAAAATGGGCAGCATGGTGGTAAAGTTGAGAAAGAATGCCCCATATATATATTTTTTTATTTATATATGAGTGGATAGGAAGAAGAACTCGCCGAGACACTCCGCTGCACTCTGTACTGTCAGTGAAGAGTTCCAAAAGCCAATAAAATTAAAGTTTGAAATTTTAAAATTGAAAAAGTGGTACATTATATAAAATAAAGAGGCGCATCTTTTTTTTCTTTCAAATTTTTTTATAGGACAATTAGCTTAAGTAATAAGTGCAAAAAACTAAAAATAATATATTAAGCAACAAGAGCATAAAGACAGCCATTTCTTTACGGTGATTTTTTGTGACACGAGTGGAGGTCGAGGGCGCCCCGAGACCGTAACGCTTGTGTGACGTCAGCGGGCGGTAAAGTATTTTTTCTAACACACGCACCGAAAGTACATCATTTCCTACCTGTCAGGGAGAAAAAAAATTGATCTTTTCCTCCCACTGACGTCATTAGCAGGGAGGAAAAGTAACTTACCTTCTCGGTAATGTTATTATTAGGTGCGATGTATAAATCAAAGTATGACCATTAATGAATCAGTTGCGTGAGTTACGTAACTTAAACGACTGGCGTAACTTACGTATCTGATATTAGTTATGTAACTTACGTATGTGATGTTAGTAACGTAACTTACGTATGTGATGTTAGTTAAGTTACTTACGTAACTTACTTTTTGTTTACATTCGACAGTTACGTAATTTACGTAACCTACGCAAGTTACATAAATTACGTCAGTTGCATAATTTACGTAACCAACTTTTTTATTTACATTCAATAGTTACATAACATACGTAACTAACTTATTTATTTGTATTCAACCGTGGCGTAAATTTATTTAATGTTTTATTAAATATTTGTACTTTCGGTATACGTGTGTTAGAAAAAATAGTATGTGCAACTCGGAAGGAAAAATGATTTCCAACTCGTGTGTTTGCAGTTCTCGACTTCGCTCGCAAGCACTCTCTGCGCCTCGAACTGCAAACTTCACACTCGTGAAAATTACCCATTTTTCTCCCTAGATGCACAATATACTATTCCGCCCGCTCTGAAAGTATTTTACGCCCGCATGTTAATTCTTTGTTTTTTTCTGTAGATAAATTAATAAAAATAAGGCTTATTGCTCAAATTAGAAAATAATATAACCAGGGACCGTCTTCAAAGTTTAGTTTCGTTTCAGTATCTGAGTCGACACGAAACTAAATTAACAAAGTGAATTTAGTTTCGAGTCGACACAAAACTAAACTAACTAAATTATCACGTCCTTGCACTCTTTCAGGAGACTTGTCATCCTGACATTTAGACAGCCTGCACTAGGTAAATCACTAGGTGTCACTAAGTGTATCATTATAGACTTCAAAGAGTCAACATTTATATAGAGTTTAATTTTTAACTAAAATGAGCGATTAATCGTGCGTGCCCTCAATGCCATAATTTCCCTGCAGTTTGGACAAAAAATAAATGTTCGCATTATGGGCGCAAAGGTGATTACGACTCCGGCGAGATTTCATGATCTAGGGGACACTTTCGCTCCCTCGGCTTCGCTTCCAGCGCAAAATTGTATCCCCCGGGTCCCTTTATCTTGCCATCGTCGCAATCACCTATTTTGCGCCCTTGATACGAAAATAACTATTTCATTCGATTTTAAAACATAAATCATCGTAGTTAAGACAAATATTGATAAAATTAATCGGTATTTAATATACAAACTCGTTAGGGTCTATAGAAGACGACAACATATCAAAAACTTGAAAATTAATAATTGTTTAATGATATTTAATTTTTTTTTTATTTTTTATTTATTGGTTTATACACCTGTCTTCAGCCTTACATACTTGGCTATACAAGTGTTTCTTACAATTTCTTGCTTTACAAATTTCCTTACATACAATTCTTAATACTAGGTTTGCGCCTACAGAACGTCTTTCGAAATTTAGGAGTACTCGCATTAGCCTGGACTACCCGTCTAATGGGTTTTCTCGCCAGAGGAGAGGGAAACTGTAGAAAACCTTCTCCTGAGTACAACCGGTTTATCGACAGTCGAGTTCTAATGGTGTGTACCGGACAATAATCGACAGTGCACATCATTATACCTCGACGTCAAACCTCCCGCTCAGATTATCTCACATGCCGGAAAAATCCAAGCCAAATGGGCGCGAACCAAGTACCCTTGGTCCTAGAACGTCCGCCAAGCGAGGCATCTTATCCGACCGAGCTAATCTGTCGGTTAATGATATTTAATTGTTTTTAATGATCTACCAGAAATCACATTTTTTCACCTTCGCCGACAAAAAGTCAGTGGGGAAGTTTCGAATTAAATGAACTTCTAGTGAGACATTTGTTCTTCAATGTATAAAGATGTTTTCTGGAAAATTTCAAATAGATTTATTGAAAAGTTTAGAAAATATCAAAGTTTAAATAAATTGCGCGTGGCGCGCTAGTAAGTCGTTGTGTATAAAGAATAATATTCTGTAGGGGAGACCGGTGTAAACTCGCTCACTTTTTTTAGAACGATAAAAACCTAGAAAATTATTCTCTAAATCCAAGTTAATTCATATAATTTGAAAGCTTATGATTTCTATTAACAGAACAAAAGAATTTTTGATTTATCTTTCTTTTTTTTACTTAGGGAAATTTTTTAATACATATAGGGGAGGGTAGGCTACATTGAACCGGGTATTTTCTAAAGTCCAAGAAGTAATTAAATTTTCCAAATTTTGATCAGGTTTTTGTATCAACATTAAGCTGAAGTACTCCTTTAGTTAATATACACGTTACAAACACAAATTATTATGATTAAATAATTAAATTTAATTTTTTTCTAACAAGTTACACTTTTCTTATTTTGAAGAATCTGTGTCTACATTGAACCACCTTTAATAAAACACTACAATTTACTTCAAAAATAATATTTCCACTTACACATTGTAAAAAATATTATTTTTCACTCAAAAAAATAGAAAATTGTTGTTAAAGAGTTATTATTTGTTAATATAGGAGATTAATATATTTTGATGTCAGGTTAGGTAGGTAAAGTGACAGTTTGAGTTTATCTCGTTCACAATTGTGATGAAAGCATGTCTTCTAGTATTTTTCTTACTAATTAGTAGAGCAGACAACTTTACCACTCTTAAAATTAAAAATTCTTCGCTTTTTCGGGTGGTTCAATGATGCCGCACTCACTGCATTCACATGACATTCACAACAAAAAATGTTTATAATAAATTTATGTAAGGCTTAAAATTCTTTATCACATCGGAATATTGAAGTTGACACCCTAAGCGACATAAATCACAAGTTTACTAATTTTTAAAACTTCCTATTTCAATAAAAAAAATTCATTATATTTCCACAAAATTTTTTGTTTTGTACGTGAAAAACAGTTTTTTTCGTTTTTCTTTGTAAATAATAAACCTACGTGCTCGAAATTTTTGGACGTAGTCGCTTTCGGTAATACTAATTTATATATTAAATAAGAAAAAATTCCACTCAGTCATTGCTCAGAAAATTAAAGTGGTTCACTGTTGACGCTGGTTCAATGTAGCCTACTCTCCCCTATACTAAATTTCAAAATTACAATTTTCCAGAGTAAATCCGCTCACCCCTCGGGGTAAACCCGATCACTTGATTTTTTAAAGAATTTAAGGTAATCCCGACAGTTTTATTTTGTATATATTAAATTTCTCCTTATTTCCGACTTCAGTATGATTAATTAATGATAAGTTATGAGTTCTATAAACAATAAATATTGGTTTATTAAATAATAAGTATAGGTTTCATGAATTGCAACTGTGAATTTAAATAATATTTTATTAAGAAAAAATTAAAATGTAGATACAATTTTGGAGTAACAAGTTATAGAAATTAAAAATTTAAAAATAAACAATGATAAAACGTTAATTGAACGAAGACGACAAACTAGATTTATGTCTTTTTTTAGCCGAAGAAGACAGCGACAAATTTTGATTATTTGTTTGCGTTGTTTGTTACAACCGTTACAACCTAATAATCACTAATAATGACTGATATAGACATGATTCCGCTCAGTATTGCCAACAAATATTGATAGTTCAGCGCCATCCATTGACAAATAATCGTCACAAATCGTGAAATGCAGGGCATTCAAAATGTTAAATATTCAACTAATTACCTAATAATTCAATAACATTGATAGGAAATGAATATTATTTCTCTTTTAATAAATATTTTTAATATTCAAAATTTTAAGATCGCCAAAAAAACGCAAATACCTGATTCGGCTTTCTACACAAATTTAATAAGTGAGCGGCTTTACCCCAACTTCATGTGAGCGACTTTTCCCCGAATGTATTTCTCAAATTTCAGAATAAATTTAAATACATTTTTTTGAAATCAAACAAAACTACACATATATTTCGAAAATGGACATCCAATAGCATAAAAAAAAATTTGTCAAATAAATTAAGTCTAAGAAATAATAATCGAAAAACTTAAAAATCAGAAGATCATTTTTCTTTTTTTTGCTCTTCTAAAAAAAATTGACCGCCTGAGATTCTATGACGAATTCATTAAACTAAACGAAACTTCTTTAACATTAGTTGTATGTTAAGTACTATTCACAGTACAAATATTTCCATCTTAAGTTGAGTTTATAGCGTCAAATCGCTAGTGAGCGGGGTTACCCTGTGCGCGGGTTTACCCCAGTCTCCCCTATATGAATGATCTGCTTCTTATCACATTTATTTACTGACGCAAATTTGAATTTATTTATTTACTGACGCAAATAAATTGTTTTCTATTATATTAAACGTTTATAATAATAAATACTAAAATTATTTTAACATTTTTTAAATAAAATATGTAATATTCGAACCTTATATTAAATTATTAATATAAGGTTATTATTTTAATAACATATTTAATAAAGTACTAGATGTACATTAATTTTGTCCATATTAATATTATAGATATTTGAAAATTTTATGCATAAAAATATTTTTAAATAATAAATTAATAAGAAACATATTTATTCATATAGGGGTAAGAATTTCTCAAACGGATCACTTAAAAAAAATTTTTTGTTAATGTTATTAACAATTTAGTTTTTTTGTTGTCTTAAGTAAAAAAATTTTTTTTCGGGATCCAGTTGACCAATTTTAAAATACCAAAATGGGTTTTCTTCGTCATGAAACCAAGTATTTAAAAATAATTTTTATTTTAAAAAAAATGTATTTTCAATAGTTTTTTATATAATTTGTTTATAAAATGTTAATAACAAATTAAGTTCTGCGCCTCCTAGAGAAAAAAGAAAAATTGTTTTCTATTGCCAACATTCCCCTGAATAATAAACCGTTTCGAAAAAAATGTACGTCAATTACAAAAAATTTATTAAATAATAACTGTGGCGGAGCAAAGCGATTTATGGCTCGCAAGCATGGCTTCCATTGACGCTGTGTTCACTGGCGCTGCGCTACAAGTTTGTATAAATTCCAACAGTCTCAATTTTTAAGAAAAGAGTAATACAGTTTGAATTGTTAGTATATTTATATAACATTTTGGTTAAAATGTAATAATGTTACAATATAATTCTACAATGTAATAAAATAACAATATTTACAATATAATTATATTAGGTGATTCTATTCTGAAAGTGCCACATTTAAAATTTAATTTTTTAACTTATTTTTATTTAATTATAGGGTTTCTATATTAAACTTATATTATTTTATACTCAAGAGGAAAAATTCAAATTGCGCAAAATTAATTGTTGAAAATATTAAAGTTTTTCTTCATTAAAGAAGATTGACTTTGTTGCTTCAATTTGTTAGTTTTATTTATTTCCTGAGTTTTTTTTATTAAATTTAGACACTAATATAATTTACATAATTCATAATAAAATTACACTGTTAAAAAAATTATATAAAAACTATTAAAAATTCATTTTTAAAACCAAAAAAATTTTTTTTAAATACTTTTTATTTTAACGAAGACAAACCCTTTTTGTTATTTTTAAATTTAGTAAAATAATATATACTAACACACATCAAATAAATAATAAAAGAAAACAAAAAATAAATAAGAACAATACACAACAGATAATAAATAAAGTAAATTAAATAAAATTTAATTTGAGACTGACTATGAATGAAGGCAAAATTTAAACGTTTTTCTTTCTTATTATTAAAATCACTCCGACGTTAAAGACTTACTATGTAAATTTTTTTTTATATTGAAACTACATAAAACTAAATTCCCAAGTAGCACGTAACATTACTGGAATGTTGCAGCAATGTTACATGTAATATTAGTAACATTGCAGTAACATTCCAGTAATATTAAAATGTCCGCCCAAGGCAATATTACATGTAATATTCCAGCAATATTACATGTAATGTTACTGCAATGTTGCATTAATGTTACAAATAAATTTTATAAAATTAATATTATAAGGAATTTTACAATCTTTCTTTGTAACATTTATGCAATATTGCAGTAACATTACTGTAACATTACCATGTAATGTTGCTGGAATATTACATGTAATATTGCCTTGGGTCGGACATTTTAATATTATTGGAATGTTACTGCAATGTTACACTACAATATTACTAACATTACATGTAACATTGCTGCAACATTCCAGTAATGTTACGTGCTACTTGGGTTGTTAATAACATTAACAAAAAAAATTTTTTTCTAAAAATTACAGGGTTTTTATCTGTTGTGTATTATTTTTATTTATTTTTTGTTTTCTTTTATTATTTATTTTATGTGTGTTATTTTTTATTATTTAAGGTAAATGCGTCAGTGCTCGTCAGTGCTTTAGTCGTCGGCAGGTTGTCACAACTTAACCAAAAAATAAGACGCACAGTCATTTTATGCATGAATAAACAATATTTCTGATAAGTTTCAATATCGCGACATCGGATAACAACAATTGTTTTGACTTATTATTTCATTTTAATTGAAAATTGAAATTATTTTCGTGAAAGGTACGCGAACGCGACATAATGCAGCAAAAACCTTAAGTTTGAGGTTAAGAAACGACGAAAAACTAAAAACATTGCCTTTGACAACTTTTTGCGTTTCGAAAGGTAAATTTGTGTTTATTGTATTTATTATTATTCTTAGTATTATTTAATTATTTGTTTAACTATTTTTATTTTTACAATTTTATATAAAATAGTAATGACGGTGACTAAAGCAAAATTTGCAGCTTGCTTTTAAAATCGGCACGACTGACGGACACTAAAAATAAACAGGGGCCAATTTAATTGCATATACTAATAACATAACGTTAATAAGACTTGTTTTCTTGGCAATATTAAATTCTTTATATATTAATGGTCGTAAATTTTAGTATTCGTCAGGCAAAATCTCATTGATAAATAAAAATAAACTATATTTACATTTGCTGCCGATAACTAAAGCAATTGAATAAAAAGACTAATGTTTTAGTGTTCGGCAGATAAAAACTGTTTGACAAAACAGCATTATAATGTAACTGACGGTAACTAAGGCACAGAAGTGACGATCACTGAACCAACCAATCAGAGCGCACTGGCGGTAACTAACGCAAACAGCTGCCGATTACTGACACAGTCAGTTTTCGTACCTGCCGATTACTAACGCATTTGCATATTTTCGACTTTAAATGCAAATAAATATTACATAGTATTTGATTTCATAAAAAGTAATGTTAATTACTCTTCCTTATAATCCTCTTTAATCAATAAAATTTGTTTCATTTTGAAAAAATGTTTTTGAAACTGCTAATTAGTCATTTTAAAATTGAAAAATTCCTTAAGCTGCAGAGCACTAACGCATTTACTTTAACTAAATTTAAAAATAACAAAAAGGGTTTTCTTCGTTAAAATAATAAGTATTAAAAAAAAATTTTAGATTTAAAAATGAATTTTTAATAGTTTTTATATAATTTTTTTAACAGT
Organism: Leptopilina drosophilae; assembly: GCA_032873175.1. Lineage (NCBI taxonomy): Eukaryota > Metazoa > Arthropoda > Insecta > Hymenoptera > Figitidae > Leptopilina > Leptopilina drosophilae. The sequence goes on along the minus strand of CM065480.1, from coordinate 15,587,989 downwards.
GTAATTTTATTATGAATTATGTGAATTGACGTACATTTGAAATTTGACGTACATTTTTTTTCGAAACGGTTTATTATTCAGGGGAATGTTGGCAATAGAAAACAATTTTTCTTTTTTCTCTAGGAGGCGCAGAACTTAATTTGTTATTAACATTTTATAAACAAATTATATAAAAAATTATTGAAAATAAATTTTTTTTTAAATAAAAATTATTTTTAAATACTTGGTTTCATGACGAAGAAAGCCCATTTTGGTATTTTAAAATCGGTCAACTGGATCCCGAGAAAAATATTTTTTTATTTAAGACAACAAAAAAACTAAATTGTTGATAAAATTAACCAAAAATTTTTTTTTGTTCTAAAATTTTCAGGGTCTTTCTTTTACTCTACAAGGAGTAAAAAAAATTATTTTAGATGAAAAACAAAATTATTTTTTAAAGTGATCCGTTTGAGAAATTCTGACCCATAGATAATACCATTAATTTTTTTTTCGATGTATTTAGTAAAAATTTGTTAATTTAAACATTAAATCAATTTTATTTTATCAATATAAATAAATTGTAAACAATTTATTTGCGTCAGTAAATAAATGTATGTGTAAAAATTTTGAAAAGCAGATCATTCATATACAGAATATTATTCTTTATACACAACGACTTGCTAGCGCGCCACGCGCAATTTGTTTAAACTTCGATATTTTCTAAACTTTTCAATAAATCAATTTGAAATTTTCCAGAAAACATCTTTATACATTGAAGAACAAATGTCTCACTAGAAGTTCTTTTAATTCGAAACTTCCACACTGACTTTTTGTCGGCGAAGGTGAGAAAATGTGATTTCTGGTAGATCATTAATAACAATTAAATATCATTAAGCAATTATTAATTTTCAAATTTTTGATATGTTATCGTCTTCTATAGACCCTAACGAGTTTGTATATTAAATACCGATTAATTTTATCAATATTTGTCTTAACTACGATGATTTATGTTTTAAAATCGAATGAAATAGTTATTTTCGTATCAAGGGCGCAAAAAAGCCGAGGGAGCGAAATTGTCCCCGAGGTCCCGAAATCTCGCCTGAGTCTTAATCACCTTTGCGCCCATAATGTCATATAAAATTAAAAATTGTCATATAAAAAAATTACAAATAAAAAAAGATGCGCTTCTTTATTTTCTATAATGTACCACTTTTTGAAATTCAAAATTTCAAACTTTAATTTCATAGGAATTTGTAACTCTTGACTGACAATACAGCGTGAAGCTGTATTGCCCTCAAGATTGACCTAAATTTTGAGGGTAGCGGAAATTGTCAAATTTTGATGTCTAGGTCAAAAATGCCCTCAAAATTGACCTAAATTTTAAGGGTAGCGGGAATTGTTGGTCAAATTTTGACGTTTAGGTCAAAACTGCCCTTTAAATTGACCTAAATTTTGAGGGTAGCGGGAATTGTTTGTCAAATTTTGACGTTTATGTCAAAATTGCCCTTAAAATGGACCTAAATTTTAAGCCTCAATTCGATTTTTAAAAATTTTGGATTTACGAGGTTTAAAATTTTTTTTTTAAATTTTGTATATGGTATATCTCTAAGGAAAATGAATGAAAATTAATAAAATATTCAGGAAATGCTTATTGTTTACAGACAACCCGTGTGGAAATTGAATCTGGGCGCTAGCCATGCTATGTCCGGGGAGCCCAACTACAAGCTAGCCCCTGACCAGGAACCTATCTTTGTCAGGGCTAACTCGGGCTATTTCCACACGGGAATTTAAGAAAATATTTAAAAAAAACTTTTTTATCAAATTATTTTAAAAATAATTTTCAAATAAACAATTTTTTAAAAAGTGACATTTTTATTTTTTTTAATAATAATGATTCGATTATTATTATTCGATGATTATTTCACAAATATTTAAAAAAAACGATGGGGGTCTGAAACTTTAGTAGATATTGAATTTTTTGTTCTTGCGCGCAACCGTAAAAAGCTCATTTTCCGGCTATACTCTACATACAAACTAACGTTCAAAGTCACCTCTAAGTCGTAAATTTTAACCGAATTCGATTTTTCTTTTTGGAGAATAGAATGTCAGGCCATAAACTCGTTAAAATACTTGCAATTTTTAAACTTATATTTGTTTAAACAAATTATTGTTATTATTGTTAATTCCTAACTGTTTACATATTTTACCTAGAGAGGTGTATCTTTTTTAATTTTGCAATTTACTGGACCTAACATAAATAAGGATGCAAATCTAAAACATAACTATTATTGTTTATGCAAGATTTAAACAAATTATTATTGTTAATTACTAACTATTTACAGAATAGTATACTTAAAAGGTGCAGTTTTTTCTAATCATGCAAATTTACCAAACTTTTTTTATATACCGATTTACAATTACAATAAAATTATAATTTAAAAAAGAAGAATAATAATGTAGGATTTTAGATAGTGACAACACAAATACTTTGAAATATACGAATTTAATATTTATTTATTTATTGGTTTATACACCTGTCTTCAGCCTTACATACTTGGCTAAACAAGTGTTTTCTTACAGTTTCATGTTTTCACAAATTTTTCTTATATACACAATTCTTAATACTAAGTTTGCGCCTACAGAACGTCTTTCCAAAATTGGGAGTACTCGCATTAGCCTGGACTACCCGTCTAATGGGTTTTCTCGCCAGAGGAGAGGGAAACTGTAAAAAACCTTCTCCTGAGTACAACCGGTTTATCGACAGTCGAGTTCTAATGGCGTGTACCAGACAATAATCGACAGTGCACATCATTATACCTCGACGTCAAACCTTCCGCTCAGATTATCACACATGCCGGAAAAATCCAAGCCAAATGGGCGCGAACCAAGTACCCTTGGTCCTAGAACGTCCGCCAAGCGAGGCATCTTATCCGACCGAGCTAATCTGTCGGTAAAATCGAAAAATTCAAGTTCTACATTTGTAAAGTTCGGGGCAAGTACGGGAAAGTACAAAAAAGTATAAGAGATTAAAAATAGTGTATTGTGCACCTAGGGAGGAAAATAGTGATTTTCCCCGAGGGTGAAGTCAAGAAATGCAAACACACGAGGCGAAAATCATTTTGTGCAACACCTGCTGGAAAAGAGATACTTTTCTTTAACATAAATGCAGCACAAAGTGGTCAATTTTTGCACACTTTTATGTAAACAGTATAATATACATTATAATCAACATAAAACTATTCCGCCAATTTTCAAATATTTCAATACGAATTACGAGATGATTATTTTCTACAACTCGGCCATCCTACACTGTCATACGCCACGAATGACTAATTTTTCGAAACCGACGGTTTCATGTATTCTGCGCAAGTGCTTATGTTCATAGGGCCTTTACTATTGCCAACGCGTTTTACATAATAAGTGTTATTGAATTTCGCTTTGGTGATTTTGTAAGGACCTAAGTATTTAAGTTTCAACTTGCTACCCGGAATCATTTGGGTGCATTTAATGGCTACGAGGTCTCTTTTTGCGTATGTCGATGGTTCTTTTCTGCGTAAAATGTAGAATTTCCTATTCTCTTGCTGAACTTTTAAAATTTGTGATTTAGCTTGTTGTCGAAGATCGTTCCTTGACTCGTCAAGTTGATTTTTCCACTCTAACTCTAGAATTTTGCTAATTCTAAATCATCTGTTCGTCGCATTTCCACTCCAGTAAGTAAGCGGAAAGGAGTCATTCCAATACTCCGTTGAAACGTCGAATTCAAGGTCTGTTGAAGTTAACGTGATTTTGAAAAAGCATCAACCACGACCAGTATATGCTTATACTGTTTACTAGTAGACTCGAGATGTCCAAGGTGGTGAATGTGATAGGTCAGTTTTATCGCTGTTATTCAAGTAACTCTCTTTACTCCCTCCATTTCGATTAATGACCAAACAGCTTACACAATTTCCTATAAATTTCGATACCTTATCTGATAGTAAGGAGATGAAATAATTTCTACAAATAATTTATTCCGTACGTTTGGCAGCAAAATGGCCACGCTGATGTGCTGCAAGGATTATTTTTTCTTCCATACAAGCAGGAATCACCAGTAAATCATCTCCATTTTCGAACTTATGAAGTAAACCATTTCGCATCACGTAGTCATCATTCAGTCCATCATCAAGGGAGTCGACGATTTTTTTAACTTTCGGATCATTCTGCTGTGCTTCTTCAAGTCGTGCGGTTATATCGTCGATTTCGATAGTAAAAACAGGGTAGCGACTTAAAGCGTCCACATGCCGCATTCTCTCGCCAGATCTGTGTTCTATGGTGCAAGAATATTCCTCAATAAGCTGCCTTCATACCCAATTTTTTGGTGAAATTTCCTTTTTGTCCATTGTCTGCTTAAAGGCTGCACAATCTGTCACCACTTTGAAGTCAATGCCAAGCAGATAGACTCTGAATTTCTGTAAAGCACGAACAATTGCTAAGGCTTCCAACGTATAACTAGTCATTTTCTGTTCTGCGGGTGTCGTCTTATGGCTTAAGTAATGTGTTGGGTGAAACTTGTCGTCATCGGGTGAACGTTGTAACAAAATTGCCGCGGTTCCGTCTTTACACGCGTCAGTGTGTAATTCGGTTTCGTGTTCTCTATCAAAAAATTTCAATACAGGTTTTTCCGTGATTATCTTTTTTAAATTTGTAAAGGCTTTCTGCTCTAAAGGACCAAATTGAAATTTCTTGTCTTTTTTATCAAATCGCTTAATGGTTTCGCTATTAAAGAGTACTTATTTATAAATTTTCGGAAATATCCCGTGAGGCCAATGAAACTTTATACATCTTTAACTGATTTCGGCTTCGGAAAGTTGGTCACGGACAATATTTTTCCAGGCGAAGAATAAATTTTTCCGTCTTTGATGACCTGTCCTAAGTACTCGATTCTCTTTTTTAAAAGGTGACATTTCTTTTTGTTAATCTCGAGTCAACAGTCGCTTGCTACTATTAAAACAGTTTTCAAATTTTCTATCGGTTTTTGCCAATATAATTATATCATCAAAGTATACACATGCGATTCTTTTATTTATTAGAGGCCTAAAAATACAGTTGATGAAGCGCTGGAAAAATGCTGGTGATACGCAAAGGCCAAAGGGAGCCTTTAAGAAAGCGTATGTTACAAACGAAGTATACTTCTGACTTTCCTCGCTAACGCTTACATGAAAAAAAACCGTTTTTTAAATCCAAGGCACTAAATATTTTCGAATCTTTTAAGGCATCAATTAAATCTTCTATTAACGGAATAGGATATTTTTCTTTTATAATAACTTTATTAATTCGTCGGTAATCGACACAAACTCGATACTTTTCTTTTTAGTTAGTTTTAGTTAGTCTTTCTTTTTAGTTAGTATTATAGGGCTTGCGTAGCCACAATTAATCGCTTTGATAATTTTAGCCTTTTCCCACACTTCAACTTGAACCTCTACTACGTCACGCTCAACACTAGGTAATCGTCTTGGACTAGAATAAATCGACTTGTCGTCATATAAATTTATAGTTAATAAAATTTCGATAGTCTTAGTTTTATTCGGTTTATAACTTATTAAAAGAATTTCCGCTTGTTTATAAATAGAATCATCATCGAGAGGACCAACGTCGATTTCAATTTTTTCTGTTTGTCATATTTCGAAAAAATAAATTTTGTTCACATTTTATAATTTTAACGCCATTTTTGTCAACTCGAACTTCTGCTAACGGCAATATATTACATCCAATAATACATTTCGTAAGCATAGAATCTACTGACTATACATTAAAATTCAGATTATATGCTTCATTATCGATAAAAATCTCTGCTTGAAAACATCCCTTAATCTCTATTTTGCCGCCGCAGAAACCTACTGCTTTAAATTTCGTGTCTCTTAAATTAGTTAATTTAAATTTTTCGAAAACGTCTTCGCGTATTAAGCTTAAAGCACTGCCGGTTTCAACGAGAGCTTTCAGGGTTTCATCTTCTACGACTACTTCTTTATAACACGAATTTTCTTTTTCAGAATAAACAAAATCTATCCCGTTTTCCTTATTCGATGGACAAGATGTTTTTGCACCCTTGCAATTTGACGCTATATGCCCGAACTGATTGCATTTAAAACATTTAGTACCCTTCTCTCGACTTTCACACTCTCTAGAAATATGACCCACATCATATAAAATAGCTTTATTATTGGGATCATCTCCCAATCCTTCGATTACATGTTCAATTAGAGCCTCGCACTCTAATTTACCTCGTGAAGCTAATTCGAGCATAACCAAAAAATATTCTTGAACTGATTCGAAATCTTTAATTTTTCTTTTAGCAAGCATAGAGTGTAATTTAGTGCTAGATAATTTTGTCGAGAATTCTTTTAGTAAAGCCGCCTTTAACTTTTTCTATGTGACCAATCCTGATTCTCCCTGAATAAAAAGTTTCGCTAACCTCTTAATTAACCTTTTGGCAAAAACAACTTTTTGTCCCTCAAATTCACGAATCAAATCTTCGACGTCTTTAAACCTCAGGGAAAAATTGACAAACTGCGCTCTTCGAGTATTACTTACAGGAGGCGTTCTTTGTGTTCCCGTATTATTTACGCCTGTTTCCTGATCTACTTCATTTTCAGAACTTTGATCCCCTTCGTCTGCTTCGTAATTATTACCGTGTCCGGTATTTTGGTCATTTATAAATATAAAAATGAACTATTTTTTGTAAATTAAATGAAAATTACAATTGTTTAATAAATTGAAATGCCAACATAATAATATATCACTTCAAACGAAAATTGGTTCACAAACATTAATAAAAAAAACTAAAAACTATCACCGTATGTTTTTTTTAAGTTTTTACTAATTTTTTGTTAAATAAATGTTTATTTCTTATTATAAACATATGATATATTTTTTTGTATTTCAGTCTGTTACAAAAACAGAAATTTATTTTTTTGTAATTAAGTATCTAAGTTAGTGTGGGTAAAAACATTTGGTTTTACAAAGTTCATAAGGGGCCGTGTACAAATTACGTAAGGGCCACAGGGGGAAGAGGTTTATAAAAACAAAACTTTACGGATTCTTACGTGGGGGAGGGTAGAGGTTAAGACTGTCTTACGTAAGGATACTTATTTAAAATAATTTTTGAAATTTGCGGTTAATTCTGTCGGTAAAATTGTTACGATAGCACTGAACTCTATGTGTAACGGATCGAGTTAATATTGCTATTAGATGGCGACGGGACAACAGCTGACAATTATTATTCTGCTAGTATATTCCTGTTGTTATGCACTATACACATTTATGCAGTAAAAGTTTTGACAATGTTTCAAAAAGTAATTGTTCTAAAATTTAAGGTTATGTTAATAAGTAATAATACAATAATAAATAATATAATGATCTAATTTTTATAATTTGAATTAAAATTTTTTAATTAAATAGGTGCGACCAGATCAGTTAACAGTACTGCGATAAGTTACGAAGTAAACGAATTAAATTAATGCATCGATTAGCAATTGACTGGCACTTCAAGCACTGTCAATGAACCTGAAGCTAGTACTTCAGCTACTTTAGAATCTGAAAATATTTTAAAAAGAAAATATAATACTCCTGCACAAGACAATCAATTAAACACAATTCAAGCTCTGGAAAGTAAGTTGAGCAGTGAAACATTGGGTAGAGACTCAGGTTTAATAACTAAAAATAGTAACACAATTATAAAGAAGACAAAGTTGGATATTATAAAAGCAAAACAAAATTTGAAAACAAAGTAATTAAATACAGAACATCAAAAAATCATCGAGAAAAGATAAAGTCCAAATTAAAGAAAATTCGTGAAAATCCAGATAAAATTTAAAGTGGCTTCATGACACCAAATGCAGGAAGACCTAGATTAGAAATCGAACAGCCAGAATTAATAAACACGATTGTTTTATTAGCCATGTTTGGTAGTGCAGTCCATGATTGAAGAAGAACAGAAGAAATTAGAATTTGTAGGACACTTAATGAATAATTACTCAGCCACACAAAAAAAGTACCCGAGCCGTAGTGATGCACATCAAGACAATATTATCTTGAACTCGCTTCAAATTGCTTGACGTAACAAGAATCTTGTATACCCAAGATTCTTGTACATTCAATTGTTTAAATATAGAAAAATTTTGGTATTTCTTGATCGGATTTGTGAGTTAAAATATATAAGAAATTGAATACAAATTAAAGTTGTAAAACTCCTTGAATTACAGAAAATGGGTTCTATTAACAGAGGAAACTCATATAAAATAGAACAGAAAATAATAATTAATATATATTAATAGAAAATGGAAAATATGATAATTTTACCAATTTTATTATCATATAGCACTGACTGCAGTTTAAAACGAAGAAAAAAATGGTTGTTGAATTAGTTTATTATATTGCACTTTAAGTAGTTGCGGACTATTTAAAAAAAACCTTATAAAAAAGTACAATTCATTATTGACAATTGTTTGAAAATATTCTTCGAATTGGAATTTTAATTTTGAAGTTGAGTTGTACGTATGAAAGGTAAGTTTGGCATCTGTCAGAGTTTAATTTAAGAAATGAAGAAAATTTGTTCAAAATGGGCTTATTTACTTGTTTAAATAACAAGATAAAATAACAAAACAATAAATGTTAAATTTAAATTAAATAAAATTGATTTTAAAACTAATCTCAGAAAGGATAAGAATCACAATAATTTAATTACATTTTTCTATAAAATTTGTAAATATTAAATTTATTACTACTTAATATTAAGTGCATTAAATATAGTTTTGTATAATGTACTGACTTTTATTTTATAATAGAGGTGTGAAAAATTCTACCTGTAATATTCAGTCTTTTAGGATTTTCCATGATTTGAATAACTTATATCTCATCAGATGCAAAACGAAAAAATCTAATTTCAGTCTTAATATTAAAGTTCGACATTCTTTAAAATGTCGTCAAATTTTTGCAATGGAGAACGTGCTGTTTTTTATTTTATCCTGGTTTAAAAAATTTGCTTTCAAAAATACATTTCTTGGTTAAAATGCAAGTGTACTAAGACTTTACTTGCAATTCAACCAACAAATGTATTTTGGCAGCAGATTTTTTAAACCAGAATAAAACTAAAAAACAGCTCGTTTTTCAAAGCAAAAATTTAATTGGATAGAAAACTGATAAAAAAGTAATTAAAATGACCGAAAATTAAAAAAGACTCAATATTAAAGGGAAAATTTTCCACATATTTTTACATTAGAAAATTAAAAAGTCAGCGCACAAAATTAAAGTGCATTGAAAGTAGCCAATATTAAGAAGTAATAAATTTCAAAATAATCACAAACTTTTTTAAAAAATAATTAAAAAGTGATGGTTTTTGACATTCCATAGTTAAGTTTTAATGCCAATTACTATCCAGTATTTTGGGTATGTTTACATAATAATCTATATAAACTTTTAACAAATTAAAATGAAACTATTATTATTATGTAATACATTATTTCCGTCATTTTTTATTCATCTTCACAGTTGTCAAATTAACCTTTTCAAAAAATTTTACCCAAACACGGGAAGTTTGTTAAAAACAATACAAGATCAAGATTTGAATTAAAAGTCAAGATAAATTGAGCCGCCGGATCGTAGAAGGGCACGTAAATTTTTCTCAGCCGAAATCGAAGTCCCCTGGACATCTAAAATTCGACTTCCGAATTTAAATATTTCATGTACATATCCTTAGAGGAAATTTCATTGCGCATCTTTTTTTCTCATGAAATTTTTTTGTATCTATTACCGTTTTCGAAATATAAGGGAAAATCTGTTTTTTTAAAAAACAAAATTTTAATTGTTTTTTTCACTTCAACTCGCGATTACTCAGTCAATTCTAAGAATTTCTTAATCAAACAAAAAAGAAAATACGCGTTATTTTATCCTACGAGTGACTAAAAAAGAAAAATGATGTTTTAATTATAAATAAAAAAGTTATTAATTTTTTATTGAGATATTGCAAAATTCGTAAACTGAAATTTTCACTAAGCGGGGAAGTTGAGCAAATTTTGAGCATCAAAAAACTTCCAGCGAGAAAGTTGTTCATTTAGGTCTAAACAAGTTTTTCCCGAAAGTTACAGTTCAATTAAACAATTAGTTAACAAATGGCGAATGTTAAAAGTCGTTGGCGGCTGAACGCCCAACGCGCGTATCTCACCTAATAATAAGATGGAGAGTTTTATTGTGTGTATACATAATACGGGTGAGAAACGCGCGCTGGGCGTTCAGCCGCCAACGACTTTTAACATTCGCCATTTGTTAACTAATTGTTTAATTGAACTGTAACTTTCGGGAAAAACTTGTTTAGACCTAAATGAACAACTTTCTCGCTGGAAGTTTTTTGATGCTCAAAATTTGCTCAACTTCCCCGCTTAGTGAAAATTTCAGTTTACGAATTTTGCAATATCTCAATAAAAAATTAATAACTTTTTTATTTATAATTAAAACATCATTTTTCTTTTTTAGTCACTCGTAGGATAAAATAACGCGTATTTTCTTTTTTGTTTCATTAAGAAATTCTTAGAATTGACTGAGTAATCGCGAGTTGAAGTGAAAAAAACAATTAAAATTTTGTTTTTTAAAAAAACAGTTTTTCCCTTATATTTCGAAAACGGTAATAGATACAAAAAAATTTCATATGAAAAAAAGATGCGCAATGAAATTTCCTATAAGGATATGTACATGAAATATTTAAATTCGGAAGTCGAATTGTGGATGTCCAGGGGACTTCGATTTCGGCCGAGAAAAATTTACGTGCCCTTCTACGATCCGGCGGCTCAATTATTGTGCTTGACGTTTTCTCGCTTGATCTCGCTTAAATGCATCTCTACCGGACCGGGAAATGAGACGTTAATTTCTTGATGTATTTTGATGCGCTAAACACGAATCTCAAGTCCGTTTTGCTCCATCACATCAGGATTTTGACATAACCTCAAAAAACATTACTGATTTTAAGTGACAGGGCAAATTTTTTTAAATAATAACAGATTTGCTTGAATCTTGTTACTCGGAGGTTTTTGGGGTCACTGATTACGAATTTAACGTCAGATTTATAAAATTCTATATAGCGGATAAATTTTTAAAAAATTGTTCGATTTTTACGAAAATTGTCATCTAGGAGTTTTTGGAGTCGCTGATTACGAATTTAACGTCAGATTTATAAAATTCTAAATGGCGGATCCAATATAAAACTTTAACTATTTTTTAAAAATTCGTAAGCCATATTGCATCCGTTATTTTGAATTTAAATAATCTGACGATAAATTTGTAATCAACGACTCTAAAAACCCCTAAATACCAAATATCGTAAAAATCTAATTACTTTTTAAAAATTTGTTAACCATATTGGATCCGCCATATTGAATATTATAAATCTGACGTTAAATTCGTAATCAGCGGACCCAAAAACCACCGAGTAACAAGATTCCAGCAAATCTGTCATTATTTAAAAAAATCCACTGTCACTTAAAATCAACTATGTTTTTTGAGGTGATATCAAATTCTGACGTTATGGAGCAAAACAGACTTCAGAAACGTGTTCAGCGCATCAAAATACATCAAGAAATAATTTTACCAACAGCGGATTCTTGCTATTCAAATGGTAATCTTGAAAACAATGAAAAATAATAATAACTAAAAGTTGATAATGTGTTTCAATCAATAAAAAATGTTAATTAATTTAATAATATTAACGACCCAACGTTGGAACGTGATTAAGTAATAAAGAAATAATTGTTTATTATTTTTAAGTAATATAACAATGGAAAAGATTTTTATGGATATCTTTCGATATAATTAAATACCTAATACTTACTTGCATTCAACAACTTTCTAAAAGTAATTCCAAATAATCGATTTAGAGAAAAATTTTAATTAAAAATACTGGCGAATAATTGAATTTCGTAATTTAAAGATTTTTATAATCAATAAGTTGAAAAACTTCTGAACAATTCAAAGCTCCAAAAATTTTTAATTAAAATATTTTTCAAATTAATTTGATTTCAAACAATAGAATTGATTAACAAATGATGGAAAAATTTAAATTTAATTTTAAATTGTATTTTAAGTATAAACTTTCTAATAGTTCTTTAAATTAATTAAATTTCAAAGAAACTAATAATAAAAATTAGGATAAATAATACAGAGAATTTGAGTTAATAATTTTAAAATGTTATTGAATATAAGAGTTAAGTAGAACTTTTAGAAACATTTAATAGCTAAAAGTTTTTAAATTAAACTATTTGAAAATTTTTATTTTGAATATTTTTAATTAAAAATTAAAACAAATTAATTGCTTGTAAATTTTTATATCACATAGTTTTAAAACTATTTACTTATTACTAAATGTTTAGAATTATTTGAATTTATAGGTAAAATATATTTAATAGAACAATTTACGAATAATCAGTATTTCGTAAAATTAAGTTGAAAAGAGTTGAATGTTTTACGTACTTTGAGTGAAATTTTGTTTTCTTTGAATACTTAAATTAAAGTAGAAGTTAAATAAATTGTATTTAAGTATTTATTTTAGAAAGTAATTTAATTTTTGAATATTTTTAGTAAAAGATGTGAAATTAAATCAATTTTTAAAGAATTCTTGAAAAACGAGGTTTATAAAAATTATTGTGTATAATTAAATAGTTTTAGTAACATAAGTGAGATTAATTGAATTTGATAACAATTCTTGAAAACCGAAATTAAAAAAATTTAGAACAATTGAATTTTTGAAAGTGTAAAAAACGTTAACTTTCGTCAAATTTTAATAAAATAAGATTTATATATTCGATAATTTTGTATAAGTTTTTGTGACAATTCTAAATAAAATCAACGAATTTTTCAAAATTTTGGTACTTTTAATTGAATAAAACGAAATTGTATGTTAAACCTGATTAAAAACAATTTTTTGGGGTTGTACATATTTATATTTCAATCTTTGAAGTTTATTTATTAAAAAACATCAGTTAAATTAAAAATGTATTAAATATTATTTAATAACTTGTTACTTCAATATTTATTTTCAACTAAAAGTCAAATTTTAATATTACTTTTAAAATTAAATTCTTATTTGTTAATAATGTTTATCAATAATTTTTTGCATTTAAATGGAATAAATGATATATATTTTCAAAATTACCATTTGAATAAAAAGAATCCGCTGTTGGTAAAGAAGAGAGCGCTACTGCACTGCGGGAACTATATACCGATTATGCGCCGCATTGAAAAAAGCCTATGCCGCATTGGACTCATATTTAACAGTTAATCTTACCTTATTTTCTTTAAACTTCATTTTCACACTCACTATTGGTATTTTTTCATTTCTTTAATTCAAATTTTGATCCACTGAAACTAATTATTTACTCCTGTCACGTATTTTCTTTTTTTAAAGCTTCAAACTTGCACCGCATTGGGACTTCTTGATTTCCGCATTCACCACGACACCCAATGGGCTATTTCGCAAACACCGTATTGCCAGGTTGGCACTCGCAATGCTGAATCCCGTGCCTCCCAATACTATTTTTTTACTCTTTCTATTTGAAAGACAGCCGCAAATAAACAGTCTCTTCTTTTGATGAATCTCGAGTACAGAATTAAATTACCTGATCACGATAGGGATGTTGGTGAGCGACACAAGTTGATTCCGTCAGTTTACGCAGGCATGATAATAAAAGATATGGGTCATGGGTCTCCTAAATCTGTAACTGATTCAGGCCCTACTTACGTCGCCATTCGTAGTGGTAAACACTCATCCTTGACTGCATCTACACTGCCGTATTTTCGAGAAACACAGTAACTGCAGATTGAAAGAATTCAAGAAAAACGCGAAAAACTGTTTGGATCTTTATTGCCCCTTCCCGCATAGCCTAATTGAAATTATAAGACGCCGTTTTTTACTTTTGATTCCTATTAATGTCCTCTTTTGATTGATGTAAAAATTTTTTTATTTGATTAAACAATGAATAAATTATTAAAAATGTAATTGTTGGTATGCTGAATTGAGTCTCGTAGCGCAGAAAATTTTGGTAACTGGCAGTTACTTGGTCTTTCGTGCGACGAGCGCTCGAATAAGACCCTTCGTCGCGCAAAAAACTTAGGTAACTGCAAGAGAATATAATGGACAGTTTTAAAAAAAGTTTGTTAAATATAATAATTTTACGATTAATAAATAAAAAAATAATATAATATTATTTATTATAATATATAACATCTTATTTATTATAATATACAATGTTGATAATAAAATTATAAAACCAAATCAAGAAATTCAGAAACTTAATCCAGAATTAAGATATCCTTTCTGTTTTGAAATAAAATGTTTTTTCATTGTCAATATTAAACGTAAAAAACTTGGGTAAATATTATTAACATTCCTGATTGTTTATTAAATCTACTGTACAGTTGTTTACACTTAAATTTTTCCAAAAAATGACGAGTTTTAGGTATAAACTATCTCTTAAAAACATTTAATTCATTATTTTTTATTTATTAAATTCATTTTATGTTTGCGTGCGGTACACTTATTCCTGTGTAGATGTCACCGCCTTCAACCATGATAAAGTATATCACTATTTTTTGACAATTTTTTTAAGTTAACTATTAACTAATAATAAAAGAACTATTAATTATTGTCTTTTAAATTAAAATGAATTGTTTTTATTTGCTTTCAATAATTTTAAATTAATAAATTAAAATAAATGTAATTAAAAATTATATAATTAGGGGACAGTCATTACGGTCGGACCACTTCGGGTTTCTTATTTGTAACAAACTGGTGCCATTTACCATTGCATCTAAATACTTGTTCGTGATGATAGAAAACTTTTCACGTCATTTTCATTTAGTTCCATTGAAGTACGCAAGCAGTACAAACGTAAAACTTAAATGTGTGGTGAATTTTTAAAGCAAAACTTTTACTTAGTGTCGAGAAAGATTATTTAAACAAAATGGAAGATGTAAACAATAAAGTAAGATGATGAAATTTATTCATTAGAGAGTGCTTTAATACTTTAGTATGTTATTTAGTTTTTATATCGTGCGTTTATATCTGTGTGCTAAAAAAATAAAAACGACGCGAAACTTACAGTCAGGTCACTTTATATCGTGCAGGTTGGGACACATAATTTTACACTTATGGTGCGTTTTGACATTGGAAATTCATTTGTTTAAGGTAGAGATGTGTGAAGAACGTCATTTTACAGTGAAAAAAATATATTCATGTTCGTAAAACGTTCGTAAAACATTTTAAAAAGTCTCATTTCACATCTCCTTCGGTAACGTATTGTAAATATTTAGTAAATTAATCTTAAAGCTTTTTTAGTACACTAAGAAAGCTTTAAGATTAATTTTTATATGAATTTTATATTTCCTTTTTCCATTTTCAAGTGTATTTCAGCATTCTTCTGTAATTTACGGGCCATTTTTAGAAATATTCCTTTATATAACATTGATTTCACAGGCCTGCAAATTTTAGCTTAATTCTGTTACAAAAAAAGTGGAAATAAATTCTTATAGCTTTTTTGACCTAGAATATGAATACGACTTCCAAAATAGCCCATCACGTCAGGATTTATTCTAATACTGCCTTAAATGTCCAAAAATAGCTATTTTTGGTCATTTTGCGGAATTTTTTTCGTTAGCAAAAAAATTCTTTTTTTCAATTTCCAAAATTGCATCATGTAATACTATGGCTTAGCTTTAAACCCCATTTTTTAAAATGTCTTTAGAAATTTTTTTTAAAAAGTTATGTAGATTTGAAAATCTTTTTTTATTTAGGCCATTATTTATTTTTTTTTTTTAATTTTTGTCCATTTAAAGCAGTATTACAAGAAATTCTGACGTGATGGGCTATATTGGAGGTCGGATTCGTATTCTACCTCAAAAAAGCCATAAGAATCACTTTCCACTTTTTCTGTAACAGAACTAAGCTAAAATTTGTAGGCCTGTGTTTTCTACAGGGGCCCGACCGTAAAGACCTGGCCCTACCATAACGACATTTTTCTTTTTATGTTTATAACTTTTCCAATTTTTGTCCAGACATTTTCTGATGCACAGAAGAATCATTCCACTTGAAAAGATCTTTCCAACCATATGTCAGAAAACGTAAAATTCGGCCTAGAACGGAAGTTATGGGCACATGTCAAAAAGAGACCCGACCGTAGTGACCCTCCCCTAAGTTTTAAAATTAATAATGGAAAATTATTAATTATATAGGTATTGCAACTTTTACAAGCTCTATATAAAATTCTGCAGTTACTTGGTGTTTGAAATCACGACTCTCAAAATACGTCACAACACCAAAATATGGCACTAAGTATCTGGAAGTTAACCTAGTTTCTCGAATTAAGACTTGACATTCTTTGCAGTTACCGGTAAAATAACATAATTATTAAAAATAATGTATTAATTAATATAATAATTTTAAAAAATGATTTGCATAAACAGGTGTATCTTTTTTCTACGATTCCAACGATATAAAAAACTCATTTTTCGATTTTTTGCAGTTACTGTGTTTTTCCTAAAGGTGGATTCCACGTCAGTTCAACACACTTATTTTCATGACTCAGGTAAAAAAATAAATTTTTTCTAAACTTTTCTAAAATGTTACTATTATTAGTAGAAGTGTAAATATAATTTTTTTAATTAATAAAATATTTTTTGAGTTATGGAGTTTCAAAATTTGGATTTTTTTGAAAATATCTTTTTTTGGATTTAATATATTGATAAGTAAAATTAATCAAATTGAAAGTATGAATAGTGATTTTTAAAGGGGTTTTCACTGGCTAAAAGCTGGTGATGAGAAAAAAGTTGTTTTCTGTCAATTTAACCTTGAAATTCAAGGTCAAATTCTTAATTTCAATATACAGTAGAACCCGGTTAATACGATCACGTTTAATACGATTTCCCGCTTAAGACGCTCATTTATGGTGGTCCCTGCAATTAAAGACATACATTTTATATCTCACCTAATACGTTTTCCAGCATAAGACGCATTCTTAGTATGGTCCCTACAGAATCGTATTAACAAAGTTCTACTGTATCTCAAAATCGGTGTTTCTTATTTTTTCTTATTTTTTTTTATAGAAAAAAGGACACCAGCTTCTAGCCCGTGAAAACCCCTTTAAAAATCACTATTCATACTTTCAATTTGATTAATTTTGCTTATCAATATATTAAATCAAAAAAAAGATATTTAAAAAAATCCAAATTTTGAAACTCCATAAGTCAAAAAATATTTTATCAATTAAAAAAAACTTAATATTTAAACTTCCACTGATAATAGTAACATTTTAGCAATGGTTAGAGAAAATTCATTTTTTCACCTGAGCAGTTAATGAATTTTGCCCATATGTTCGTAATTTGTGGTTACGTTTTATTTTTTTACTTCGAATCCCTTTGAGATCCCAAGCTAAAACTTACAGGACATGTAAAGCACATTTGCCCTAACATTTAGTAAAATTTTGAAAAAAATCAAAGACGATGTTTTTTCAAAAACAGATTTTTAAATTTGCAAAAAAAAATTTTTTTTGAATTTTTCTTTTTTATATTAATTGTATCTTAAAATATACATAAAACCAAAGAAATCCTTTTATTACAATCCAAAATCGGTCAATAAGTACCAAAGTTATAGCACTTTACAAAAAGACGAAAATTTTGAAAATGCTATATTTTTGGTAATTTTCATAACTTTGAAAAAATATTTAGTGGAGTTGTTTATCAACTATAAAGGTAATAAATTTACAAAAGTACAGCCAAATCCCAACAAGTCATTAAAATAAGTGTGTTGAACTCATGTGGAATCCACCAAAACACTGCAGTGTTATAGTCTATTATATAAGCGATTCCATGTCAAGTGATCAAGGTAGACAACAATCTTTCTCCAATCGTAGCAAAACTTGGGGCTTTTGTAATACTAATAAATAGAAATTTTTCGTAAAAATATTTTTTTTACCTAGTATAATATTTTCTGAGAGGAGCGGGTTAAATTTTTGGGGTTTTCAGTACATTGCTTACTTCCATAATTTTTTACTCTAATACAATTAAAAATAAATATTTGGCAAAGTACATTGGGAATAGGTTTTTTCATACTCCTTGGATTAGAAATAAGCATTTTGAAAAGAAAAACTTTGCCCTAAACAAATCAAAATTAAACTTTAATTTTTGGGGGGGAAAAATACGATTTTTTATACACTCAGAAAAAAGGCTATTGAATCTATAGCACGCATTTTCATATACGTTCAAAAGCAAATGTCATTAACTTGATGCAATATATAGTTAATTTTATAGCATCGCTATTGAATATTAGAGATGTCATTTTTTATTTAAAAGCAGTGCTATGAAAAAGACTACATATTACATCAAGTTAGTGAAATCTACTTTAAAACGTATGTGAATATGCGTGCTATAGATTCAATAGCATTTTTTTCAGTGTATATTGTGATGAGGCAAAATAGGGAGGCCATCACATTGAGTACTTCTACTGTCCAACGTCGGACGCCCAGTAGAATTTTTTTCGAATTCCCAGAAATAGACCCTCGGTTTTCTCGCGAGCGACTTATCCCATGCGCCTTATATAAACTCACCGGTGAGCAAACAAGGCAGCAGAACAGCATCAACTCTCCAACCGTTCGGAATGAAACAGTCAGAGAGATCAGTCAAGCAGCACCGAAGTGACTCAGCCCCAGTATCCAGTGACAACCAGGTACGTGAGGCACTTTCTCTGAGACCGTCACCTCGGCGTCGGGGAATGTGTAGCTGGAGCTCTCCATCCACTCTTCCAAACTTACCTGGTTCCTTCTTTCTCTCTCATCTCAGTGCACGCTGTAATATCTTCTGAGAAAGCTTCCTTAAAATTCCACGATGAACGCCACCTCGGCTATCAGTCCCTAAATTAAGACGCGAACACGACTCCTCTAATCGCGAGTGTCGTAAACTTACCGACGGTGCACGTTGTCTTAGCTGCCATCGAGACGCGAGTGACTCTCGTATGAACAGGAGACGAGGAAAGAAGAACCCTATTTACCTGAAAGAAAAGAGAAATTAGTTTTATTTCATCATTAAAAAACCATAATTTAGTTCTATTGATTTTGTCAAACTTACTTACCCGAGAACAGGAGACGAGGGAAGAAGAACACTAATTACCTGAAAGAAAAGAGAAATTGGTTTTATTTTATCATTAAAAAACCGTAATTTAGTTCTATTGATTTTGTCAAACTTACTTACCCGAGAACAGGAGACGAGGGAAGAAGAACCCTACTTACCTGAAAGAAAAGCGAAAAAAGAGAAGAAGAATTGAATTGATCTCACTATAAAAATTAGATTTTAGTTTTACTTAATTACCAAAGACTTAAAAAACGAATGTATTACTAATTAGAATTTATTTTTACTTACCGGCGATTTAAGAAACAGACGTCATATTTTGTAAGTGTAATTTTAATTTCGATTCACTTAAAGATACCACACGACTGTATTCTCGACGAGGGACACATTAAATGTTAGTGTCTCGTGTCTTTCCCTTAATTAAAGAAAACGAGAGTAGAAGAGAGCGAAACATTACATTGGCGCCCAATGTGGGGCACGAAGAAAAAAAATTACCCGCAGAAGAGGAAGACCCGGTAGGAATCATAATGTCTCTCGTGGATCCACAAGCCCTGGAACAGTAGCCTTACTGCACAGTAGCGCACCGCCTCAACAGGATCAGGACTAAACCTTGCCCCACCTTGCTGTTAGTAGGGGAGCAATTTCAAAAACCACACGCGATCAAAATCGTAGAAGTTTTCGAGATGAGCTCATGGAAAATCAGGAAAACGTCCCTTCAAAATCTCCTGGAGCCTCGCGAGCTCAATCAACACCCATTCCAAGGGTAATGGAGGCAGATAGGGAAAAATCTACGGAGGAATTGCTCGCAGAATTTTCTATGCTGCGTGATGAGTGTGAAAGCATGCGAGAAGAATTCAGCACTCTTCACGCAGGAGTATCAAGACTAGGACGAAAGGTGGATGCTGTTCAGGAAAATTTGTATGACTCCGAAATAAGATTGAAATTCGAGATTACTGATCAAATCAAAAGTTATCGAGATCTCAATGAATTAAGACATAAAGAAATGGAAGATAGATGGAGCCTAGCTGTGGATAATATCACGGATAGAAGTTCCAGAACGGTATCATTGTGCAAACAAATCGCAGAAAGAAATAGCCAAGAGGTGCGACATCTCAACTCCAGGCAGCGCGAATTGGAGAACCAGATGGCCAATTTTAGACCCTTTGAGGGGGAGAATCACCCTCAACCTCAGAGAAATAATTCCATGCCCATGAGCCCCAAAATTCCTTGCTTCCAGAAAAACTATTCCGCCATGAAATTCATATCCGAATTGAGAAATTTCTGGGCAGCTATAAGCCCAAGCCCTGAAGAACCCCATATATATTGGGAAGTTGTTTAAAAGGATGCCCTTAGGACTGGTGGGATTTGGTAAAGGAGGACAACGAGACCCTAGAATCCTTTTGCAACAAATTTAAAAGGAGGTTTTGGAACGAGAACACTCAACACGAAGTAAAGCGCAAACTAGAGTTCAGGCACTTCTCTGGTTCCGGAGAAAGATCCATAATCAATTACGCACTAAAATCATTTCGAGATGCGAGGAGCCTTATGCCTCCTCTCAGCGATTCTGAAATACATCCGGAAGCTATCCCGACATTTTAATGAAGAGATCCGAACGGCCATTTTGTGTAGGCAACTCGAGACTCTCCAAGGGCTTTTGGAGTTGTTAGAGAGATTTGACACCAGTGGGCCAATTAATACAAAAAGAAACGAAGCTCCCGATCAGAAACTTGACAATTGGCGTACTCGCCCGGGAAAACGCGAGATAGAAAAGCAATCTGGGCAACGTAGAGAGGACAATTGGAGGGACAGGGACAAAGGCCAAACAACTCAACCCGGGAGCGTAAGAATGATTTCCACGGTCGAAGATAAAGGGGAAGATAAAGAAGAAGAAACCAGCTCGCCTGCGATCAATTTGGAATCGGAAAACTAAGGGGGCCCGCGTCATCATTTACTGTTGGCGAAATGATGAACGCGGGGAGGATGAGTGCATCCTTAATAGTTAGCATAAATTCGTTTCAGTGGAGAGAGGAACTACTGAATGAAGAACCTCACTCTGAGATCATCATCAACAGGTGCCCTGCCGTTCAAGCTTACATAAACGGCGCTAATACTTGCGCTTTAATCGACAGTGGGAGTGCGGTTTCCTGTATCTCAGAGGGATTCTACCAGAGCAATTATGAGTAATTTAAAGACAGCCCCTCACTCCCCATAACTGGAATGTCAGTTGTCGGTGCCACAGGAGAAAGGCCAGTTAAGCTAAAAAACCAAGTTTTTGTTCGAATACGAATTCAGGATTTGGAAACATGCTGTATATTTGGAGTTGACCTATTGAGGTCTCTAAAAGGAAGTCTGAATTTGGGGAACGAAACCTTAACCTTAACATTAGAGGATAGAACTTACCTTATTCATACCCTAGACGAAAACGATGCAAATAATACTTATTCAGTATCCGCAAGTCTATCAGTGGAGTCATCGGATGATCTAACTGAAGATGAATTGGAGAGAAGCTTTGAGTCAAATGATGCAATCAGTCCTCGGAGTTCGCTAAAATACAAGGAGCTGACATAGAGATATCGACAGGTCTTAAGTAAAAAAAACCAGGCAGGATGCCGTGTCATACGAACCATCTGAAAATAAAAAATTGCTTAGAGATCCGTTCAAAAACCTACCCAACGCCCATCCACCGAGAAAAGGAGATTGATGATGAGATGGAGAGGATAATCCATTAAGAGGTAATCAAACGAGGAAAAGCCTCCACAATTAATCCACTGGTGGTTACACTGAAGAAGAGTGGAAAGATGAGGCTGTGTCTGGATGCCAAGAATTTGAACCATGTCCTTGAAGATGATCACGATGGAGTAGAATCAATGGACGTTCTATTCTAAATGTGTTTAGAAAAAGAATTTTCACCCGATTAGATCTAAATATGAGCTTCTAGCAGGTTCTTTTGGAAGAAGAATCTCAGAGGCACACCGGATTCTTGTACAAAGGAAAAACATACATACATTTGGTGACACCTTTCGGTTTGAAGAAAAGTACCGCCACCTTGATTCAATCCCTGGAGAAGGTCCTAAGAGGACTAGAATTCTGCATCATTCCTTACGTAGATGATTTACTCATCGTGTCCGAAAATGAAGACGAACATCTGGAACACCTCGAATTGGTTCTCAAAAGATTACTGGAAAACAACGTTACTCTAAACCTGGGAAAATGCGAGGTCGAACAAAGAAGAGTGAACTTTCTGGGACATGTTCTGTCAGCTCAGAGTACTGAGCCGGATCCCGAGAAGATTCAAGCGATCCGGGACTATACTAGACCACGAAATAAGAAACAATTACAGGGTTTCTTAGGGATGGTTAACTTTTGTTCAAAGTTCCCTGATAAATTTGTCCTCGAAATGGTTCCTATTCTTGAACTATTGAAAAAGGTAGAAAATGGTGCTGGAAGGACAGACAAGAGAGGTCTTTTAACCGAGTCAAGGATCTGTTTGGCTCGTGGGTCCAGCTCCACTTTCCAAATCCTGAAAAAGAGTTCTACCTCCAGACCGATACGAGTGATTTCGCCTTGGGGGTTGTGATATACCAAAAGAATGATGAACAGACCCCAGATATCATCACGTGCGCCAGCCGGACCTTGAAGAGCCCCGAAATACTGTCCCTGGTCTGGATCCGTCAGAAGTTTCGAAACGTTCTCGCGGGAGGTACCATCATCCACCGAACTGATCACATGGCGTTGACCTTCCTGAGAAAATGTAGGTTATTGAATAGCAGGTTGATAAGATGGGTGCTGTCCATTCAGGATTTCAATGTTAAATCAGAATATTGCAAAGAGAAGGAAAACGTCGTGGCCGATGCTCTGAGCCGGTATGTCGTTGAGGATCGACCGGAGGAATTGGCAGATAGAAAGAAACTGGTCCTTTTCCCACTGATGCGCCACGCATCCCGAAGTCTGATCAGTAAACTTCAGAACTTGCCCCTCGAACAGAGAAATGATCCCTCAATAAATGCTATAATATTGGACGCAAACCGCTCGGGAAGATACATCATGGCAGAAGATACTCTTTATCGTAGATGTGGGAAGAAGTGGAAAACAGTACTACCAGAGACATTACTTAATCATTTGACACAGGAGATCCAATATGTACTTGCGATATTGGATGGATTCTCCAAATTCGTGAAGCTATATGGAATCAGAAAACAGATCACGATCGCATGCATCAACAAGCTGTTCAAGGAATTCATACCTACCTATGGGAAACCCGAAAAAATAATCACCGACCACGGCACTCAATTCACCATCAAGACTTGGAAGGAAAAATTGAAGCAGGAAGGAATTCAACACGTTTTGGTATCAATCCGGCACCCACAATCAAACATGATTGAAAGGATAAATCGAGAAATATCGAAATTCCTCAGAATCTTGATAAACCGCTCATGCCACAGCGGATGGTATTCTTATCTAACAACCGTCGAAACCATCATAAACGAAAGTCATCATGAAACAACCGGACTAACTCCTGTAAAAGTGATGACCAAGAAAGAGCCATCTCGATTCTGGAAGAAGTTTGTGCTGAAAACGGAGAAAGGTCCTCTAGACCATACTTACGAATATAATAAGTTTTTAAAACTTAAACTTAAACTTCCAAATAGTTGTAAGAAAAAGCTACTCAACATTCTAAATTTACATTGTTTTTCCAGATCAACCAAGATGTCGTGGCCAACCATCTCCAAAGAACAGGGTACACAAACCATGGCGCGCCATTTCCGAGGTCGATCAGATGTGGAGATCCATGCGTACCTACCTCGACCAAACTTCGCCAGATACCACGCACCAAATGATCGCGTGATCATTGGAACACCACAAGCCATCACCAAGAAACGGAAACACGTGAGGAAAAAGAACCTCTTTGTCCATCTTGCAGAAGCAAGACCCGTCCCTTTAAATATCGTCCCGACCACCGAGGAGAAGGGAACGGATCCTATGGATCCTCGTGGATTTAAGGAAGACGTTGATTTGTACCTCAAAAAACGGCGAATAACACAGAGTTCAAGGAAAAGAACGTCTAAACCTACTATCCAGGAGTCAGGCAAATTGAAGATCCGCGCAATGATGCCTTCCAACCTGCACGCAATGCTAAAAAGAAAGGACTCCATAAAGTAAAAATGGAGGGAATTGTTCAGCGACGACTCCGAACCGGAGGCTTTGGAGCTGACTATCAATCCAATTGAAAAAATGAGTATAGAGAGCGGAGAACTCAACAATAATGATATTGCAACTTTTAATAGGAACCAAGTCGAAAAAGGGGGCGATGTGATGAGGCAAAATAGGGAGGCCATCACATTGAGTACTTCTACTGTCCAACGTCGGACGCCCAGTAGTTAGTACAGAGAAATAGACTCTCGGTTCTCTCGCGAGCGACTTAACCCATGCGCCTTATATAAACTCACCGGCGAGTGAACAAGGCAGCAGAACAACATCAACTCTCCAACCGTTCGGAATGAAACAGTCAGAGAGATCAGCCAAGCAGCACCAAAGTGACTCAGCCCCAGTGTCCAGTGACAACCACTTTCTCTGAGACCGTCATCTCGGCGTTGGGGAAGGTGTAGCTGGAGCTCTCCATCCACTCTTCCACACTTACTTGGTTCTTTCTCTCTCTCTCTCTTATCCCAGTGCACGCTGTAATGGCTGCTGAGAAAGCTTTCCTAAAATTCCACGATGAACGCCACATCGGCTGTCAGTTCCTAAATTAAGACGCAAACACGACCCCCTAACCGCGAGTGACTTTACCGACAGTACGCGCGCTACCGGCTGCTAGTGAATCGTAAGTGTCGAAAACTTACCGACAGTGCACGCTGCCTTAGCTGCCATCGAGACGCGAGTGACTCCCGTGTAAACTTACCCACAGTGCACGCTGCGCTAGCTGCCGTTGACACGCGGATACCCCCATGATAAACTTACCTGCAGAACAGGAGACGAGGAAAGAAGGACCCTATTTACCTGAAAGAAAATAGAAATTAGTTTTATTTCATCATTAAAAAACCATAATTTAGTTCTATTGATTTTGTCAAACTTACTTATCCGAGAACAGGAGACGAGAAAAGAAGAACCCTATTTACCTAAAAGAAAAGCGAAATTAGTTTTATTTCATTATTAAAAACCATAGTTTAGTTTTATCTTTTTAAACTCACTTACCTCAGGATAGAAAAACAAGGGGGAAAGAATTCCAATTAACTAAAAGAGAAGAAGAATTGAATTGATCTCACTATAAAAAATTAGATTTTAGTTTTACTTAATTACCAAAGACTTAAAAAACGAATGTATTACTAGTTAGAATTTATTTTTACTTACCGGCGATTTAAGAAACAGACGTCATATTTTGTAAGTGTAATTTTAATTTCGATTCACTTAAAGATACCACACCACTGTATTCTCGACGAGGGACACATTAAATGTTAACCGTTTACAAATAATTTAGCCGTCTTAGAAAGGGTGAAGTGGGTCTAAAAATCATCTTGTATCATCAAAACTAACCACACCGCTCAGAATCTCGATTATCACGCTCAAGCTTTGTGAACCATCATCGAAACGAAGTATTTAATAAAATAATTAAATTCTCTTGAAATTAACGGCGTAATTTTACTTACCATCCTCGTGTCTTTCCCTTAATTAAAGAAAAGGAGAGTAGAAGATAACGAAACATTACAATATATGTCCTTTTAATAGAAACCCTTAGCTTTAATTTAAAAAATGGTATCTTTCCCTATCAAAATGAAAATTTATTTTGAATTTTGATTTTTTTGGGTCAAAACTTTTTTATTTCAAAATACTTATTTCCATTTGAATGAGCATGAAATAAAGCTTTCCAAAATGTACTTTGTCATATTTTTATCTTTAATTGCTTAATAGTAAAAATTTATTAAAATAAACATTTACCGTTTAGCTAAACGCCCAGGCCGTTAGCTAACCGGCGCCCAATAGACAAATCAACATAATAATTGTTCATATTCTTCTATTTGCCTGAATGAATCCGTCAGTCAGCAAACTGACTAGGCAGTTAGCTAACCGCCTAAGACGTTTCAGACCTATAGACGAAATACAAACTCACGAAATATTATTAAAAAATAAAATGATTTAATTAATATGTAATTTATTAAATTAATAAATTTAATGTAATGAATTAAGGACTATTAAATTATTAGAGTAATAAATTTATTTATTTAAGTTCATGAAAAAATAAATTAGGTTTTAACAAATGTTATTTCATTTTATACATTTAATTTTTACATAGTTTATTTATTTAGGCAAGGCAGACTTTGATGACATCGAGAATTATAATTTAGACTGGATTTAAAGCAAATGCATTTTTTTGTACTCGTTATCAAATCTAATATTCGAATTAGACAATTGATTAAAGTAAACAATATCAACGCACAGACAGAGAGAATAAATAGTTTTGGAGAGAGAAAAAAAATAACATAAAATAAAAGACTGAAAATCAAAATTTTCGTGAGTTAACAATATACAATATAATTGTTCTATTCCAATGAACAAAATTAAAATTAAATATAAAGGAAATAATTTACAATATTAATTAATTAATTAAATTTATCAATCTAATAATTTAATATTCATTATTTCATTAAATTAAATTTATTAATTTAATAAATTAAATATTAATTAAATTATTTTATTTTTTAATAATATTTCGTGAGTTTGTATTTCGTCTATTGGCCTAAAACGTCTTAGGCGGTTAGCTAACTGCCTAGTCAGTTTGCTAACTGACGGATTCATTCAGGCCAATAGAAGAATATGAGCAATTATTTTGTTCATTTGTCTATTGGGCGCCGGTTAGCTAACCGCCTAGGCGTTTAGCTAAACGGTTGATTCTTCTATTCGGCTACGACATATATGTCAGAGCCATATATTCTGACTCGGTCGAGGATACCGTAACCGTATTCTGCTTCTTTGACTGCCATTAAGTGGTTCCGCCAAGCTAGGTAAACGTAAAACCGGTGTATGAGCGGCCATAATTTATGCTTCTTCCTTTGCGGCTTCTATCAGAGCCATATATTCTGACTCGGTCGATGATACCGCAACCGTATTCTGCTTCTTTGACTCCCATAAAGTGGTTCCGACAAGCTAAGTAAATGTGAAACCGGTGTATGAGCGGCAATCATTTATGCTTCCTCCCCAGTCAGCGTCTATAAAGCCAGTCAGATGGTCATTTGTCGATCTAAAGACGATTCCTGGTCGTTGTCGATTATGTGTTTCAATTTTTATCTCCATCGTGTTTTTTACTTTTACAACTTTGCTAGTGTCAAATTTGTCTAACCATATCAAACGGAACTTTGGATAAAAAGCTGCAGCCAATCGACACACTTCATCTTCCATGAACTGTCTAAGCCTTTTGTTAAGACCGTCTTCAAGTGCAGTAACTAATGCGTTGCAATAAATAAGTCATTTGGTTTTCAATTCTTTTAATTTTAAGAGAGTAGTAGAAATTGTTGGCATAAAGTTTCCAAAATATGCTAAATTTTCCCCTTGAATGACGTCTAATGCTTTCGCAACATATGACATGACCTAAAATAAATTACAAAAATAAAGATTAATTTTTATTTCGACAATAAAAATATACAATTATCAATCTATCATTATGAACTCTGTTAATAACCTGAGTATACTCTTTCATGAAATTTATATCTTGATCATTGAAAGTTAAGACGTTCTGTTGAGTCATAATCCTATGAAAATATCCAAATTTTCAGAATTCATTAAATCCAAAGACTCTGATACTGGAAGATGCTCTAAATCCTGCTCATGTTCGTCTAATGTTTCAGTTTCAATATTATGAGATTCACATTTATCATCGTTATCGATCGACTGATAATTATCCTCAATTTGTGGTCCAAAATGGTCAAAAATTTCTAACATTATCAGTAGTAGTTCTAAAACAAAAAGTATTTCAATTATAGTATAAAATTTAAACACTTAAAATTCAAAACAAAATTTCTAACATTATCAGTAGTAGTTCTAATACAAAAAGTATTTCAATTATAGTATAAAATTTAAACACTTAAAATTTCTACATTAAATAAATTCATAAGATTTAGCTTACCTCGTTACTTTTCTTTCTATGTGAAAGTCGTAGTGAATGTTAACAATTGCTTGTGCAATAACATCATACGTTTGACGACCTTTCAGTCTTACGCAGGCAAGGACTGCTTTCTTTCTTTCCCTAGTTGAAGGATGAAGCCAATGCACAGTCATTCCTAATTGCTGCTGTAGTGTCTGCAAACGGAACTAAATCGAGAACTCTGAAGAGAGAAAATTATAAACAGTATAAAATGTCCTACTTGGGATTTTGCAAATAATAATAATTAAATAATAAATTGCAAATAATTTGTGTTAAAATGCACACAAAACATTTTGTGTATAGTTTTACCATTTAATAATAAAAATATATTTTTCATATCAGTTTCTTTTCTAGTTTTCTTTCATATTAAAAAGATAAATTTCAGTTATTATAAAATATTTAAGGTTATGTTATGATGTAGTTAGTCAAGAAACAAACTGTATTTTGTAAAATAAACAATTTTTTTCATATATGCAGAAATTTATAAATTAAAAAAACGTTTAAAATTTACTTACTTTATCAAGTACTGCTTTAAATCAAAATATAAGCTTGAAATTCGTCTGCCAAGTGTTCTCCTTGAAATAGAGTCTTTATTGGGATTCAGAGTTTTTACTAGTTTTTCAAATGATGTTGACTCTACAACCTAAACTGGTAACATGTTTTCGACGACGAATTCCACAATTCTTTGATCAACAATATTTTGCGATACATTTTTGCCACTTGTCACAATTTGAAAAGCTTGATTAATGCTTTGCTGACAATGTTTCTTAGAAGGGGGAGATAGTACAGAACCAGCCGAAGTTGAACCATTATTATCAGTTAAAGATTCCACAGAACTTCTGATACTGATAATTTTTTTAATTTTTCCACGAGAAGTACCCTTCCTGATTTTTTCCTTAAAAGTATCGAATTGAGATGAGTGAGACCTTTTAATATGTTGTTTGAGATTATTGAAGCTTGAAGTATGCGCTTTTATGTTTACAATTTTAGGCAAACATAATTTGCAATTAAAAATTATTTGATCTCCATTCAAGGAAGTAAATGAGAAAAAATCGTTCAAATGGGGCCATGGATTCATAAATTCTTTTTCCTGAGAATCTTTATAATTATTGTTATTATCACTGAGACTGCCACTAGATTCATCTCTTTCAATTGAGCTGCCGGATCAAAGAAGGGCACATAAACTCGCCGCGCTGAAAAACGTTGGCCCCTGCGGCCACTTGAATTTCAACTTTTGATTTAAAATGTTTATTATACATATCCTTATAGAAAATTTGATTGCGCATCTTTTTTTCTTATAAAATTTTTTTCTATTTATTACCGTTTTCGAAATAATAAAGAAAAACTATTTTTTTCAAAAACATAATGATAAAAGAAGAAGAAAACTGTTTTAATTAAAAACAAAATTGTTATTAATTTTATTCTAAACAATTGCAAAAACCGTGCAGTGCAATTTTCACGAGCTTCGTTTAAGGGGCGAATTTTAAGCAACAACAAACTTCCAGTGAGAAAGTTTCTGGAAAGTTACATTACAATTGAACAATTAGCAACAAATTGGTGAATGTTTAAAGTTGACGCGCGTTTGTTGTTTTGAGCTCGACTGAACATGTCACGGTGTTTCAAAATGAAAAAAGAACAAATTTAGTTTACTGTGAAATTATATTTATTAATAAAATAATAACAATAGTCATTCACATATGACAAAATTTGTTTCACTTCTGAGGAAAATATGTATCTTTATTAACGAAAAATATAAAAGAATACGAAAGATCAGCACGTGGAAGGTTTGTTTTGATGTACTTAACCTCTAAGACAAAACTACTATATATTAAAATATTTTTGTGTTTTAATTTCACTTATAGTAACAATTTGTATCTTTGTAACACTTTATAAATATACATTTACAAAAAATTAATTATTACTATAGAATTAATTTCTAATTTAAAAGAAAAACTTGAAAATTTCAAGTGAAATATAAGCGAAAAAACGGGAAAAGACCGTGACACATTGTGTCGAGCATATAACAACAAACGCGCGTCAAAGGTTCAGCCAGACGCGCAAATTTAAACATTCACCAATTTGTTGCTAATTGTTCAATTGTAATATAACTTTCCAGAAAACTTCTTTGAACTATAATAAACAACTTTCTCACTAATAGTTTTTTGTTGCTTAAAATTCGCCCGTTAAACGAAGCTCGTGAAAATTGCACTTCACGGATTTTGCAATTGTTTAGAAATTAGTTAAAGCATTAAATATATTTTGGTTGTGAGTGACGTATCGTTTATGTTCTTTTATTCTAGTTTTAAGATGTCTTAGGGTTTCTCCGATACCTATAACAACTATTCCAATTTTTACATTGAATTTTTTATACACATCCAACCTTCTGAAATTGCTCTGTTGAGTCTTTAAAATTTGGAAAAATACAATTTTTTAAATTATTAGAGATAGTAAAAACTAAATTTAAATTATGTTGTTTAAAAATATTTAAGAGATTTCAAAAGGTTGGATGTATATATAAAATTCAATGAAAAATTGTAATAGTTGGGTAAGAATTCTCGAAGAAGCCCCCAATTTTTCATTGGATCGATGGATTCTTTTCATTCTTATATTTTTCTATAGAATATGATGGTATTATAAATATTTATAAATAAAATAAATATTTATCAAAGTTATTCTAGCCCAAGTAGAAATGTAATACTGGCATTGTACTGACCCAGTACTGACTGGCAGTATAGCAGTACTGACTCCAGTACTAAATCAGTACTGGGAAATCCCTGGCTGGTAACGCTGTCCAGTACTGATTTTTTACCAGCAGTCAGTACTAAGTCAGTATAAAAATATCACTGGCAGAACACCGCCTAATTACTGATTCGCAGCTAAAATTTAACAAATTTGGAAAATGCTGTAATGCGTTCTCTAAAAGAAAATTTACCTTTAGAAGCTTATATTAATTTGTTATTTGATTATTAAAGAAGAGGGAGTAATTTATTGAGTACTAATAATTATTATTAATATTTCTGTAGTAAATAAACTTTTATGAGTATCAACAAAAATGTAAATAATTATAAAAATTCCTTTTATTGAAATAAGTTTTTAAAAAAAATTTTCTTATTTTTTTCATTAATTTAGACAATCTTATTTATTTAAATTAATTACGAACTAAGACGGAAAAATATCGCACGCACGGGGTATCGAACCCTAGACCTCGAGGACGCAAGTCGAATACACTAACCACACAGCCACGCAAGCTTGAAAGTATGTTTTTTTAAACTTCCTTTTGAATTATACGAAGGATATATACAGTGCTATAATAATGAATTCACTGTATAATATATTTATTTAATGAAAAATTATTATAAATATATGTTTTATATATTTATATATATTTTAACAAGACATTATTTATTTAATAATAATAGAAAATTGTATATATTTTTACATTTAAAAAAAAGGTTTGAATTTATTATTAATAACACATAATAGTAAAAATAATTAATAAATATTAATTTATTATTATTATGATATACCTATTAATTAATAATTAATAATATGTTAATTATTATTAACATAATAATAATAATAACTATTATTATTATTATTATTATTATTATTATTATTATTATTATTATTATTATTATTATTATTATTATTATTATTATTATTATTATTATTATTATTATTATTATTATTATTATTATTATTATTATTATTATTATTATTATTATTATTATTATTATTATATTGTTATTGTTATTGTTGATGAATAATGTTTTTAAAAATCTTGGAAAATATTTTAATAGTTAATAAATCAAACACTGTTGTTATTAATAGTGGCCGGTTTAATGCCATTATAACAAAGTTTGTTTGTTTTTTATAACTCCTTCGCAGTACTGATTTGGTGTTATGCCAGTTTTCTGCCAATACTGATTTTAACACTTTTTTAACTCCGACATATTACTGATTCGGTTTTGGAGTCAGTATACTCCCAGTACTGATCGGGTTCCGAAAGTCAGTACCGACGGTCAGTACTGAGTCAGTACCATTCTGGTGTTTAACTCCGTCATAACTCCGGACATTTCTACTTGGGAGGTCAAAGTTTTTTGTAGCGTTTTAGTAAATAGTTAATTACTCACGATCGGATGAACCGATTGTAATAAAAATTGGTGGAAAGTCTACCTGAGAAATTGTACTTTCGATAAACGTTCAAAAATTTAATTAAAAAATATAATTTGTTTAAATAAATTAACTTTTTAATTTTTTAGGTTAAAAAAATAAGTTCTCCATCTTTTTTGAATTTTTTTTTTAATAACCAAGTAGATAATACTTTTAAGACTTTATTTGAACAATTAAGAAGTAGGATTTTCAATAACCTAATGAACTATAATATTTTTTGTTACAAAAAGTTTTTGAAAGGAAAAGAACTTTATTACAAAACAAATGAATTCGTGTCTATTTCATGTTTTACGTATATATGTATGATTGATAATCTGCAATTTTTTTGTTAAAGTTGTTGAGTTTAATTAATTATTATTTCTCGAAAACGATTTTAATTAAAAAGTGCAAACATGTCTAAAGTCAATGTTTGCTGTAATCCACAAAAGAAAAAAAATGTTAAAGTTTATAAAAATGTATTTAAAGAATAAAATAAAATTATGCTACAAATAATAACAAATTTTAATTAATTAGTTAATAATAATAATTTATTATTGTATTTTTATGATATACCTATTAATTAATAATTGATAATAAATTAATTAAATATTTGATGTTATTGTTAGTGAATAATGTTTTTAAAAATTTTGAAAATTTATGCAAGCTGACAGTGAAAAATTATTTAATTTTTCACGAACCATCGATACGAGTTTTTCTAAGTATCTGAATTCAAAAGATTTTTTGAAATTTATGCAAAAAAGCGGCTTCACTCTACACAAAGAAAGTTATTATATTAGTTATTATATAAGAAGTATTAAACTTTAATAAAAATTATACTATATTTAGTAAAGTTATATCAAATATCGAAAATTTTTAACAAATTTTATTATAACTTTACTAAATTTTATATAGGTACGTTTTGTTAAAGTTTCACAGTAAAAAGAAAGTCTTATTTTAAAGCAGTAAAGCAACTTTAAATTAAGATACAACATTTTTGTATCCTTTAACATTATAGCAGACAGTGCTGAATTTAAGACCGATCTTAAATTAAGTTTTTCTGTGTTAGTTTTGTTGATAGCAATATTTTCCTTTGTCGCATTTTGTCCTACACTTGTAAAATACTTTTATAAAATTTAATAATAACATCTTTCCGTGTAGTGAAAATAAACACGAGTTTATAGTGAAAGAACAGTTATGTTAAATTTTTGTAACAGTGTTCTAGAACACTGTAGGAACAATGTTACTTCAAAATTTAATAACTAATTTAAAACAAATGTTACATGTCTGTTATAGAACAGATACAGAACAACTGTTCCAGAACAAATTTAGAACAAAGCTCTAGAACTGTTCTATAATAAAATTGTAACACTTATTCTAGAACACTGTTCTTTTTTTGGTCTAGAACAGTTATAGTACGTGCACACTGGGGCGATACCGATACTTAAAATTATAATATTTAACGAGACCGAGACAATACTACATAAAATCTCGTCTCGTCTCGTGGGCAGCACTAGTGGAAAGTCTACCTGAGAAATTGTACTTTCGATAAACGTTCAAAAATTTAATTAAAAAATATAATTTGTTTAAATAAATTATTTTTTTAATTTTTTAGGTTAAAAAAATAAGTTCTCCATCTTTTTTGAAATTTTTTTTTCAATATCCAAGTAGATAATATTTTTAACATTTTATTTGAACAATAAAAAAGTGGGATTCTCAATAACCTAATGAAATATAATATTTTTTTTACAAACATTTTTTGAAGGGAAAAGAGATTTATTACAAAATAAGTGAATTGTGATTGTTATATTTGATAATGGAAAATCAAGAAAAAACAAGAGGGAGAAAACAGAAAAGGAGCGAAGAGACATGGGAAAGAAATGTTCAAAAAGCTAAGAAAAATAAGGTAAAAATGTAAAAAATAATATTAAAAAAAATTGAAATTTGTATACTAATTTAAATTAAAAAATTAGTTATTTCAAATAATATGTTTGATTCAAAATCCAATGTTAATAAAATTTTCCAGAAACTTCTTTACTTATTAATGAACAACTTTCTCACTGGAAGTTTGTCAGGTCTTAAAATTTTTCAGATAAACGAAGCGCTTGAATGTGTAAAACTATATTTTTTACATTGTTTTGAAAAAAAATTATTATTTTTTGTTTTAAAAAAATGTTTTTTTCTATGCTTTAGTTTTTGAACATTCTGGGGTTAAATTTCGTTTTTGTTTTATCAAAAAATAATAAAAATTAACCAAAATATCACGAGTTGAAGTTAAAAAACATTAAAATTCTACGATTTTTAAAAATGCAGTTTTTTTCATTAACTTTAAAAGTAAAAAAGATAGAAAAATGTTTATAGAAGAAAAAAGATGTAGAATGTTATTCTCTACAAGAAACAATGATTAAAATTGCAATTTGAAAAACTTTTAAAAATCGATCTACTGGACAATAGTTATTTGTCAGAATCCACGCGTACACCCTTATAGCATTCAGCCCCTCAATTTAATTACTTCTTTTAAAACGTAATTTAAAAAGTATAGTAACATAGATTTCTTCTTTACCATTTATATCTGGACCCTACTATATAACCCAACATCTCTGTCAAGACTCTCTTATCATAGAAGCACATGTTTTAAAAAAAATGTGCTTCTACAAAATCTTTAAAATTAATTAATAAAAAAATAATATTATGAAAATAATACTTTTATGAAATAAACATGTTTTTATTTTTCTACAGGGTAAGAAACCTTTTTTTACTTTCTTTTTCACAAATTAAAATATAACCTTAAAATACATACAATTTAAATTTTAAAATAATTTTATAATTTTTATGTCAGATCATTTGATAACACAGGCCGACAAAATTTTGTCGAATCTCAGAACCAAAAACCGGATAATACTTTTTCGAAGGTTTTTGACATGCTGAATCCGAATCTGACCTCAGAATTGCCCCACCACGTCAGGTTTTTGAGGTATTCTAACCTAAAAGTGCCAAAAACAGGTTTTTTGGGCATTTTTGAAGTCTTGTACAATCAAGAGAAATTTTTTTTTTAAAGTTATTTACGGCATCTAAAAGTACTATTCTTCCCCTTTAAAAGGCCTTTTGAAATTTGAAAAAATATCTTTATTTCTCATTAAGATATCGTCATTTGAATTTTTTCAATGTGGTCAGTAAACAAATATTGACCAATTTACCACATTCAAAAAATTCAAATGACGATATCTTAGTGAGAAATAAAGATTTTTTCAAATTTCAAAAGGCCTTTTAAAGGGGAAGAATAGTACTTTTAGATACCGTAAATAACTTTAGGAAAAAAAATTTTCTCTTGATTGTACAAGACTTCAAAAATGCCCAAAAAACCTGTTTTTGGCACTTTTAGGTTAGAATACCTCAAAAACCTGACGTGGTGGGGCAATTCTGAGGTCAGATTTGGATTCAGCACGTCAAAAACCTTCGAAAAAGTATTATCCGGTTCTTGGTTCTGAGATTCGCGAAAATTTTGTCGGCCTGTGTAATTTAATCCTTTTTGATATCTTTTATGTATCGTTATGACTTTGGATTATGTATTTGTAAAATTTTTATCCCCTGATGAGGAACCATATATTGCTCGAAACTAGTTGGGATTAAAATAATAAATATCATCTGAATAAACCGTAAAATAGGCCTTTTTCTTTATCTTACAAATGAAAAATATTTTTGCTTGTAAGAGTGAGTATAAAAAGCGAGTTTCTGCAATTAAAACTTAAAAATATAACAAAAGTGAAAAAATTTTTATTTCTATACATAAAAAGGAACAATTTATGTTCTTAAAATTTTTTTCCTATAGTAATAATTTTTGAGTTATTAACAATTGAAAACAAGTTGTAAATCCAGATGTTCATTACATGAACATTTTGCTTCCTCTATACGATCAGCAAAAAAATTTGCTTCCTCGTGGAGGAAGCACTAACTTATTGTCACGTATTGACATATTTTCCATGTTGTTGTCTTCAAATCTAATTAAAAATTAATTTTAAAAATTTGTTATATTTATTATAATTATAATTAAGTATATTAAGTATATTTAATTTTTAAGTAATTTCTAATACGATCTAATATTTATAAAATCAAAAAAATATTTATAAAATTTGTTTTAATCCTAAATGAACAAAATAAAATTTTTAATAAAAAAATGAATTTTTCATCTTTAATTGTAATTCATTATACAATTTTCAATAGAATATATATTTTACATACATCAATCAATTCGTCTTGATGCAAGGAATAAGATTTTAGATTTATTTTTCAATAAATAATAACATTTTATTGTACAGCAACATGATTCTTAAGAAAAAATGAATTTTTATTAAAAATGCAAATTTTGTGTCTGTAATTGGTTTTAATTTTATAAATTTAAATACAATATATACTTTATATATACCAATCGATCCGTCTTGATGCAAAGAATAAAATTTTAGAAATAAGTGAGTAAGATTTTCTTATACAGCAACATAATTTTGCGGAAAGAACTCATTTTTTGAGAAAATTGCGAATTTTTCAGCTTTAATTGTGATTAACTCTATAAATTCTCATAAAATTTATTCTTTTTATATACCAATCGATTCGTCTTGATGCAAAGAATAAGATTTTATTATATATTAACTTCAATAACCAACTTAAAAAAAAATTTTTGAAAAAAAATTTTTTTTAGAAAAAAGTCAAAAAAAAATTTTTTTCTGAGAATTTTTTAAAGTCTATCAATCCAGTTCGAGATATTTTTATGATAAATATACCTGGTAAATTTTAGCCAAATTCGTTAAAACCTCTTCGAGTTATCGTGTTCACAAAAATCGGGATCCACACACACACACACACATACATACATCCGGACAATTGTTCAGGGTCTTATATAACATAGTCCCATATAGAAGAAAATTTGTTAAAAGGATTTTTAAAAATTTTGTAAATTAAACGACTACAAAGCTTCCTCACGAGGAAGCAAAATGGCTAATTTATAAACAAAAGATCACATTTTCTTAATTTTTTTAATAAACGCAAAATATAAAAAGAGCTATATATTTTTTAAGATTAAATATGTATTATATTGTTCTTTTTTTAATTAATAATGCATTTTAAATAAATATTACAACAAAAAATTCCGTTAAATAATTGCATATTTGTCCTTTCGTTTACGTGTGTTAGAAAAATAGTATGTGCACCACGGAAGTGGGCGTTGGACACAGTACTTTGTGCAACACCTGTTTACCGAAAAAGTAATTTTTATACTTTTCCAATCAATAAATATAGTTTTATGTTGATTATAATGTATATTATACTGTTTACATAAAAGTGTGCAGAAATTGACCACTTTGTGCTGCATTTATGTTAAAGAAAAGTATCTCTTTTCCAGCAGGTGTTGCACAAAATGATTTTCGCCTCGTGTGTTTGCATTTCTTGACTTCACCCTCGGGGAAAATCACTATTTTCCTCCCTAGGTGCACAATACACTATTTTTAATCTCTTATACTTTTTTGTACTTTCCCGTACTTGCCCCGAACTTTACAAATGTAGAACTTGAATTTTTCGATTTTACCGACAGATTAGCTCGGTCGGATAAATGCCTCGCTTGGCGGACGTTCTAGGACCAATGGTACTTGGTTCGCGCCCATTTGGCTTGGATTTTTCCGGCATGTGAGATAATCTGAGCGGGAGGTTTGACGTCGAGGTATAATGATATGCACTGTCGATTATTGTCCGGTACACACCATTAGAACTCGACTGTCGATAAACCGGTTGTACTCAGGAGAAGGTTTTCTACAGTTTCCCTCTCCTCTGGCGAGAAAACCCATTAGACGGGTAGTCCAGACTAATGCGAGTACTCCTAATTTCGAAAAGACGTTCTGTAGGCGCAAACTTAGTATTAGGAATTGTATATAAGAAAATTTGTAAAAGCAAGAAATTGTAAGAAAAACTTGTATAGCCAAGTATGTAAGGCTGAAAACAGGTGTATAAACTGTACTGTAATTTTCCTATAATATTCTGTTCTTTGATGAACTTTGATTGATTTTACGGAAACTTTCATTTATACGCGGCCTGCATCTCGGAAATTTGATCTAGAAAGTTTAAATAGTTTTGTATAATGATCTGTTAATGAACTGTATAACATTTTTTATAACTGGCAAGGGTTACAGAAGAAGGAAGGCATATGTTTTTTTTTTCTTTGTTGAATTGTAAATTGTAGTAATTAATAGTTTTATTAAATTTCGTAGGTGCCGGGAAGATGGGGTAGGGGCGAGTGGGGCAAGACGGGGTTCACAAATTAAGCAAAAGAAAAGAGAAATAGGAAAAGTTAAGAAAACTACCTAAAACAAGACTGAATAAAATAAAAGTGACCAAAAAGAAGAAAGCTTGTAAGTTTAAATCATGAACTAGCGATGGTAAAGTGGAAAATACACCTTGTCGTTATTGTAATGGTTATTACTTAGACTCAAATAAAGGCTGGGCTGATTGTTTTGTCTGCAGCCAATGGGTTCACTGCAACAGACACTGTTGTCGATGAAAAAGATGAAGATGCAACCTTTACTTGTTAAATTTGTAGACAGAAATAGGTTGCTTTCTTGAGTACTCCATCTTACCCCGTAGGGTATCCCATCTTATTCGCCGGTGGGGCAAGATGGGGAGATTTGCAAATTTTTGCATATTAATTTTATGCTTTTTTAATAAACATATGGCCTTTGTACACATTTATTACAAAAAACTGATTCCCAAAGATGATAATTCAAAATAATTATAAAGAATATATTCTATAAGTTTCTTTTTTGCCCTTTAAATCTTAGTACCCCGTCTTGCCCCACTCTCCTCTATAAATTGCTAATACCGGATTAACTTAAATAATTCGCAATTTTTATTCTTCACGTTGAAACTAAATTAATTCTTTTA
The DNA here is from genome assembly GCA_032873175.1 of Leptopilina drosophilae. Lineage (NCBI taxonomy): Eukaryota > Metazoa > Arthropoda > Insecta > Hymenoptera > Figitidae > Leptopilina > Leptopilina drosophilae. The sequence goes on along the minus strand of CM065480.1, from coordinate 15,548,673 downwards.
AATTAATCTTAAAGGTCAACTTATAAATAGTGCGATATTAATAAATGTAGAGTATATCTTATTTTCTTCAAATAAAAATGAAATCAATTAAATCAAGTATATATAAATAATCTGTACATATATAGAAAGTATTTCAATATTTTGAGAAACTTTAATCTATCCGAGACTAATCTTGATCGGAAATTTAATTACAAAATTCTAATTAGAATTTGATTCGATTCTCTATAACGATGATCTTTACACGTGAGAGGCTTTAATCGAAATTTCCTTAGAAAGAAGGTCATGTCCGACTTTATGAGAGAAAGAGAGAAAGAAAGAGAGAAATACCTTTTTAGCAGATCGAACAATATTAACACGTGCCTCTAGTCGACTGAAATTTTAAATGGAAAATACATGTAATTTTTCGTGAAAATCACAAAAAGTTTTTTTAGCTTATACAAATTTATTTACAATTCTCTAACTTTGGGTTCGTTTAGTACATGATAAGAGGTAAAACTTCCAATTTTTCCAAATTTTTTTGAAAGTATTTGCTTCATTTACAAGCTTGATGAATATGACGCTATCACACTAAACTTGACTATATATTAACCCTTAGATGCATACGTTTATTCATTCATTAAAAATTTGACGAAACTCGGTACTAAGGGGATTTCGGGACGCTGATTACGAATCTGAGGTCATTTTTAAAAAATTCAAAATGACGGATCCAACATGGCGGGCATCGAAAATAAAAAGCCGTTCAATTGGATTGAAACTTGGTACTCGGGGGATTCTGAGGTCGCTGATTACGAATCCGAGGTTAATTTTAAAAAATTCAAAATGGCGGATCCAATATGGCGGATGTAAAAAAAGTCGTTTAATTGAACTGAAACTCGGTACTCTTGGAGTCGCTGATTACAAATGACTGAATCCATTTCAAATCAGGCAGGTCGACTAACTTCAAGTTATAGATTTAGCCAGTTCCGGGTAACGCTAAGAACGAGTAACAATATCAGCGATATTGGTTCCAACATTTCGAAATTTTTAAAAATGCGCTGGTTTAAAATTATTCGGAATCAGCGACCTCAGAAACCCCCGAGTACCGAGTTTCAATCCAATTGAACGACTTTTATTTTTTATGTCCGCCATATTGGATCTGCCATTTTGAATTTTTTTTTAAATGACCTCAGATTCGTAATCAGCGTCCCGAAACCCCCTTAGTACCGAGTTTCGTCAAATGTTTAATGAATGAATAAATGTATGCATCTAGGGGTTAATATATAGTCCTGTTTAGTGTGATAACGTCATACTCATCAAGCTGGTAAATGGAACAAATACTTTCCAAAAAATTTGGAAAAATTGAAAGTTTTACTTCTTATTAGGTACTAAAAGAACCCAAAGTTAGAGAATTGTAAATAAATTTGTATAAGCTAGAAAAAACTTTTTGTGATTTTCACGAAAAAATAAAAGGAATTTTCCATTTAAAATTTCAGTCGACTAGAGGCACGTGTTAATATTGTTCGATGTGCTTCAAACTTTTAGGAAAATTTTTTTTTATACCTTGATTAATTTTTTGGGGTGAGACCGAAGATAATGAGCTCATCGTAAAGCTGATTAAATTCCGCATCCAACGACTATAAATACATCTATTTTTATAAATATTGTTAAGTAAATAAATAATTCAAAATTTATTTATTTATTTTATGAAATAATTACAATATTTTCTTATTTTTTGCTTTAAAATTAAGCTCAATACGTGTATATTCAATACCGGTTTAGGAAAAAATGCCACTTGATTGGTTTTCAAATAATTAATTAATTAATTAATTAATTAATTAATTAATAGTAGTAAGAAATTACTAAAAAATTAAATATTTTTCAAGAAAATAAACTTTTCTTAATTACGAGCTTATCATCGCAAAGCTTGCCAAATTCCGCATCCAACAAGCATAAACTCAACTGGTTTTTATAAATAATTATTAAGTAAATAAATAATTAATTATTTATTTATTAATTATTTGAAAAAGGACATTTTTTATTCTTCTGTAAAAAAGGCGTAATATATTAACATTCAATACCTGATTAGAAAACATTAACATATTCTTTTGATTTCGTATTATTTATTAATCAATTAATGAAAATTATTCAAAAAATTGATATTTTTCAAAAAAATAAACTTTACTTAATTTTAGGCTTTCCAATGTAAAGCTTAACAACTGCTCTCTGCATTTTACAATGTTGAGACTGTCATTCTAATAATTAATAATAAAAAAAATCAATTATTTATTTAGTTAATAATTATCTATAATAAACAGTTGAAAAGGAAGAAAAATATGAAATTTTTTAAAGAAATTAATAAATAAATTTTTAATTATTTATTTATTTAACAATTATTTATAAAAATATATGTATTTATACTCGTTGGATGCGGAATTTAATCAGCTTTACGAATCAGCTTTCTCATAATTGAGAAAAGTTTATTTGCTTGAAAAATTTTTTTATTTTTTAGTAATTTTTCACTGATTTTTATTAATTAATTAATTAATAATTCAAAAACAAAAAACGGCATTTTTTACTAATAGGATATGAAAAGTACACATATTAAGCTTTTTTTAATGAAAAAAAGGAGAAAAAAATATTCTTAATTTTGATAAAAGTAACTTAAATTGTTAATTTAAAAATTTTTTGCGCTATTCGAAAGAGAAGGAAAAAACCTTTCAAAAACGTATAGGGCAAAATTTTCTACACTCTACACTGAGAAAATTTTAGGGGCAATGCTGCTCCGGTAGGTGTCACTGCTGCGTTAAATCAAGAGCTGGAGCGCAACTTTACCTACGATTCGCAGCCGCCCGGAAAAAAAGTAAGAATCTGTTCTCATGGACTTTACTCCGTGCTCATGGAATTTGAATCTTACCTTTCAAAAGTCAGAATCAGCCCCGTGAGGAGTAGATGTTGCCTTCTGCGGAGCGGCTACGAATCGTGGACAGAGAGCGCCAGCGACTCTCATGAATTTCCGCAGCGTCCCCAAAATTTTCTCAGTGTACTGTATTTTAACTACATTAGCTAAAAAATCTACTGTTCACACGTTACCAAAAACTTTAGCCCCCTCCCTTCTCTACAATTTTTAATAAAATATTTTAATATTTTGTGGGTAAAGTACTCTCCCACAGTACTAAAGTTTGTGCAAAAATCAACCCGATTTGAAGAATTTCGATTTTAAGTTAGGACAATTGAGAAATTTTGCCCCATATATATATACTTCGCGCGCAAACCCCCTAACTATTCCTTATATTTATTTTTATTTTCAAATCATGTTCTTTTAATATAAATTCATAGAAATAAGTTAGAGTAAATTTTATCAGGCGATATTAAAAGAAAGCACTTAAAAAGAATTTTACTTTACGGACATGATTATGATCTTATGGTAAACCATTATAGATGCTTCTTTATATCTAAAGGTAAAAATATTGGTTAAATTTGGCATGTATTTTGTAGAATCATCAAAGGCATAATTAAGTCCCTTTTTACTTGCAGCTTTAACAATAAATCAAATCTGATTTAAACTTTGACATAAATTAAGGGCCATTATTTGGTCGTTTAGGACATGTAGGTAAAAGAAGAATGTAAAAGTACATGTAGATGTAAATTTTGAGGGTAGCGGAAATTGTTTGACAATTTTTGACATTTAGGTCAAAACTACTCTCAAAATTGACCTAAATTTTTATGTTGGAAGATATTATTTGACAATTTTTGACATTTAGGTCAAAACTGCCCTCAAAATTGACCTAAATTTTTAGGGTAACGGGAATTGTTTGACAATTTTTGACATTTAGGTCAAAGTTGCCCTCAAAATTGACCTAAATTTTGAGGGTAACGGAAATTGTTTATCAAATTTTGACGTCTAGGTCAATACTGCCCTCAAAATTGACCTAAATTTTGAGGGGAGAAACTGCAGGTCAACTCTTGACCTGTTTGGTCAGAAAATCTTGTAACAGCGACGGCGATATCTTTTTATATTATAGAAAGATATATAGTTTTTCTTCTCAAAAAGTATTCTTTTTGTTATTTTCTTTTTCTTCTTACGTACAGTCGCTCATCACTTTTCTACGAGAACCCTTGGGAATTCTTGCCTATCTCGTTCATCCCTTGATTGTCTGATTTTGATTTTTTTGGGTCAACAAATTTTTTTTTCAAAATGCTTATATTTCTAATCGAAAGAACATGATAAAATCTTTCAAAAAGTACTTTGTCTTTGTATGTTTAATTGTTTAAGAGTAAAAAATTATTAAAATAAACATTACACCGTAAGACCCCTTGATCACTTGACGTGGAATCGCGCATACATGTATGAAAGTTCACGTACTTGTGTAAATTGATGAGTGAAAAGAGTTGTAATACTTTTAAAGAGGTTAAAAAGTATAAATGATGAGGAAAAAAATTGTTTCGAGAAACAAGTGCCACCGAGCACTTCAATTTTCCCATGTAAAATGCATAAGAAAAATTTCAATTTACGAAAAATCAAAATCATTCGCGAGGGTTTCCTAAAATTTAACTTTAAACTACTAAGACTTATGGAGGCCTCTCCGCCAAGTTATTTGATCTATACAAATTTGAAATTTGACCATTTAATTCAAATATAAATTTTTTACGATTTTTTATTACAACTTGTGTATATACAATCAAAGTATTCTGAACTATTTTATAATTAAAGGACAATTATTTAAATAATTTAAATTTGTTAAAACAAATAAAATTTCCAAAACTATTTTTAATAACTTTGTGCAACATTTTTTAATATTTATAAACGTTTTTTGTCGTATCTTGTGTTAACTTAGAACTCTTCATTCATAAATAAAACAGTTTAATAATTATTTTTCAAATGCAAAAAAAGTAAGTGGGTCAGGCTTAGCCAAACGGATCGGATAAATTAAAAAATTTTTTTTCAATAAAATATCTTTTATTTTCATCTTTATGTGATAAAAATATTGTCATAAAAAATTTAAAGCAAAAAAAAATTTTTTGTTACAGTTATTAACAATTGAAGTTTTTAACAATATTAAATGAAATTATTTTTTTCTTGAGTTCTTTTTAACCGATTTTAAAAACCAAATAGGCGTTTTTTTCGTCCTGAAGCGTAGAATTTAAAAATATATTTTGTTAAAAAAAATTTTTTTTATTGTTTTTTAAATTATTTATTTATAATATTATAATAAAAAACAGTCTTCTTCACGCTATACTCAAAATTAAAAAATACTATTTTATTCTGCTTACATTTTTGAGTAAGAAACAATTGAGAAAAAAATGGCCCGCTACTAGAAATAATAATATTAAATTATTTTTGTCGCCATGTAAGCCGTTTTGATGGTGTTTGCCGCATAAACAAATCATCGAAACGCAGATAAATATTAGAAAAAACAAAAGAACTTAAAATTTAAACTTGATGTATAACGCGAAAACAGCGCAGCGGGAACTAAATTTAAGGAAACTTGACATTCATATTATTTGGATTTATGTCACCGTCTGTTTTTTGGAATCACATGCATTGAATCAGACGTGAGTCTAGAATACCTGGAATAATCAAATTCAGGGGTGTTGAATATAGGTCTGCTAATGTTATTGTAAACTCATTTGCAGAGTTTTTTGATAGTGTATATAACAAGAATAATTGTGTATTGAATATTCCTTCTAATTATAATCAACCCCAGTTTCTTGGAGATAGTTTAAAAATTTATGAAATAGATGTAAAGAGGGCTATTGCAAACTTATCGTCTAAAAAGAAAACTTCTGGTCATGATCTCATTCCCGCATTTGCAATAGTAAAACTCTTTAAAGTCCTAATTAAACCTCTCAAACTTACATTTAATAAATCTTCATCATCTGGTTTGTTCCCTGGTGTTTGGAAGAGAACAAGAATTTGTCCTGTTTTCAAGTAGGGAGATAGATCTGAAGTGACAAATTACCGACTCATTTCAATTATAAATAATTTATCTAAGATCTTTGAAATGTGCATTTATGAGATTATATTTAGCAAGTTGTGGAGTAGAACAGATCTTAGTAAAGCATTTGATACAGTTGATCATCGGTTGATGATAGGTAAACTTCTTACTCTTGGATTGCCGGATAAATTAATACATGTAATTTAATCTTATTTATCTAATCGACCTAATTATATTCAATACAATGGATTTGAAAGCAAACCTTTTTTCCCTTCATCAAGTGTTCCTCAGAGATCTAATCTTAAATCATTGCTTTTCACTATCTATATGAACGACCTAACTCTGTAATTTGTTATCACCTACTTTATGCAGATGATGTAAAACTTTATCTTCAAATTACTAATGCTAATTTGTATGAAGTACTTCAAGATAATTTAAATAATTTTAATCATTGATGTAAAAATAATAAATTAAATTTAAATATTGATAAATGTAAAGCAATGACATTTGTGAAGAGGAAAACTATGATCTCTTATCAGTATTGTATTGAGGGAAACTAATTTCTACTTACATAAATTCTTTTGAATTAAATTTTACGATATTTGAATATTTCGAACATTTTTTAATTAAATAACAAATTCAAAAATTGAATTAACATTTTATTTCACCTAAAGTCGTTGCGGCCTACTTTTAGAAAAATCTCGTAATTTGTACAAATAATGATTAATGTCTATAGAATTCACTTTCGATAATTATGTTCAAAATTTTTTTTAATTAAAGTTGTAATTTTAATTTTTAAATTAAGTTGCACAGAAAAAAGGTTAGTTTGATAGCTACGAAAATTTAATAAAAAAGCATTTGTGTCACGCTCCGAAGAATGGTACCAAAAAGCAAAAAATTTGAGGTTATGTTTTCAATTTTTTAGGTGAAAATACAGAAAGAAAATCAGTTATTAGTTAAAAATTATTCATCTTTAATTTTTCATTATATTCAAAATATTCAATAAAAATTGGTTTCAAATTTAAAAAAATGAGAATAAACTTTTAATCAAGAGAAAAAGAACACGACCCAATTATTTTGCTTCTTAGGTACCTTTCTTCGGAGCGCGTCACATTTAAATAATCTAGATAAAATAAATTTCTTGATTGATATTTGTTAAAAATGTGTTAATTTACTTGTATAAGTAGATTTTTACGTAAACATACCCAAAATAATAAATAAAAATTAATTTTAAATCTTACCTATGAAATGTCGACAGTAACCATATTTCAATTAATATCTTCTAAGATGTTTATAAATATTAAATATGTATTACTGATTAATAATTAGCACATTCCATATACTTTCACATTTTGTTCTGATTTTTTCGTTTTATATTATAGAAATGTAAAAAAATTTACCTTTAATATTGAGTGCGTTGTTAAACTACTGGCATTTTAACAAAAAATTTGTATTCTTAAACACATTTTTTAAATATGAATACAATTAAAAGTAGCTCGTTCTTCATCGCCAAAATTTGATAGAATGGCGCAATAATAATAATAATCGGTCTTGCGATTGGCAGGGTGCTACGATGCCAGTCGGGTGGAACAAAAAGTGGAAAAAATAAAAATTCTAAATTTGTATTTTAAAATATGCTACCTTGTAGAAAATAGAAAGGCGCATCTTTTTTTCCTTTGAGTTTTTTGGTAGGACTATAACTAAAGTTAAGCTAACATCCGGCCGAGCGCAAGACTAAAATGTCTGTTTGGTGTCAAGTTTGCAGAGCAAATTTGCAAAAAATTCGCATGGCAAGGTAAATGTTAAATGCATGCGCAGTAGATTTCCATCATATCTAGAACTGAGAACTACGTTTATGTCACCTTCTCCATAAGGGACGGCAACGTTTTTTAAAATACACACATTTTGAAAACAAAAAGGTTTTTTTTTAATTTTTAGGTTTTTTAAAAGTTTGCTGCAAATTTTCCTCAAGTCTTCTACAAAATTATCTGCAATTTTGACACGCAAGTTTTCTGCAAATTTGTTCTACAAACTTGCCTCCAAACGGACATTTTGGTATTTATTATTATTAATTTATTAATTATTATTATTTATTTATTATTATTTATTTCATTTTTTTATTTATTTTGCCTCAAGTGTGCTCTCAATTTGCCAGGTAAGTTTTCAAATTTGGCTTTGATGACTTGCTGTAAATTTGAAGAAAATTATTGTGTTATGTGGGTAAACAAAATTGGGCTCATCATTTCCCCCTGAAAGACTCCTCTTGTCACTCTGGTGGCTTTTGAAATATCATTTACAGCCTTGATTGCAACAGTAGCCTTATCGTAAAGACTTTTTAAGATTTCAATAATTCTACTCTCAGTACCGAGTTTATGAAGTTTTTGCCGAAGTAACCTATGAGGGACAAAAGAAAAAGCGCTACGGATATCTACCAAAAGCACAAACAATTTACCTTTGTTCGAATTTAGACGAATCTGGATAATTGAATTAAGGGAAAATATATGATCCGCGCAGCTTCGGTTTCTCCTAAAACCTGCCTGGTGTTCTGATAACAGATTGTTGGTTTCAACCCACTAATTTTGTGTTAAAATCTGCTTAAAAACTTTAGTAATGGTTTTCACTAAAGCGATAGAACGATAACTAGAAGGATTTTTAACATTTCCCTTTCTTAAAAGTATAGTAGCCCAAGTATCTCGAAGTTTCCCTGAGTCCCAAATTCTATTAGGGTAGAAGTACCGTTTGAGACCATTGTACCGGTTGTGGCTTTTTTTTATAAAGTTTCCATTTAATTATTTACTATAATTAATATTTCTTATTATAATCATATAGTACTATTAAATTTTAAGTATTTTCTTAAGTAAAATAAATAAATTATAATATAAATAATTACAATAATTATTAACTAGTGGCCAAAAGTGGTGTTAAAGTGGCCAAAACTGGTGCTTCTACCCTATATAAAAGAGTTAAACAATCTAGACCATTATTAAGAAGATTTTTGAGAAACTCGAAAGTGACGTTATCAGAGCCGGGGGCCTTATTATCTTTACATTTTATAAGGCTCAATTTAACCTTATCTCTAGTTATACGTGCGTCTAAAAAAGGGTTAACGATCTTATTCCCAAGGATTTGAGCACAGGTAAGGATTTATTTATTATTTATTTTTATTTATTTATTTATTCCCAGATATTGGAACAAAAACCGAGTTAAAATAATCATGCCAGGTTTTTAAATTTATTATGTTAATATTAGAAAAACGCCATCTAAATGAATTTATAACTTTCAAAAACGAAGTTGAATAATTTTCCTTTTTCCTTAACAGTAAATTTTTATATTCTTTTTTTCTCATTATAATAAATTACAGAATTCGTATCATTAAGGGGAGATTCCACAGAAATTAAGGTTTTTTTAAAAAATTTTTTTATAGGTAGTAAAATAAATATTTCTTTGTTAAACTTTTTTTACAATAAAATACTTGTGTTACAGTAATAAAAACCATTTTTTATTTATTTATTTTTTTAATGGAGTCTTAGAAAATGGCTGCCGAAAGTGGTCCCCTCTAAAAGTTGTTTACATTTTTTCTCGGCGACAATTAATCTAAACTAAAAAAGTCAAAAATTTTCTTAATCTATACCATTATGGCTATCGTGTAAACTAGAACAAAAAAAATTTATTGAAAAATAACCAAATGGCAGACTTTTTAATTTTTCGGCCATAATTTTGCAACTTAAATTGTTAATAACTTTTATAAATATTAATGGATCTGAAATATCCTAGTTTACACGAAAACTACACATTCAAGGAGCATGCTGTCCAAATTGCAAGTTATTTCGTAGAAAATTGTAAAAATGAGAGTGTAAACAAGTTGAAAATGTGTAGTTTCGAGAAAAACGCGTTTAAAGTTTGAAGGACCAAAAATACAAAAATTTAACTTAAAGTTATATACATAACATTTGATACGTGACAGTAGACATTTCTTATTACTTAAGAACTACTCTTTCAAGCGGTGCGAAAAGAAAAAATGTAAATTTAAAAATAAACAAATTGCAGTTAGGTAATTAATGAAAAAACATGAATTTTCGAGGTGGAAAGGTGATGTTATTCCTACTCTCCTGCTAGCGAGTCTATTCTTATCGCTTCAGACTATTTTTCTCGTATTTTTAGATAATCATACTAACCAAAAATTAAAAAAAATAATTTTGGTATTCAAAAAAAAAAATCAGTGGAATCTCCCCTTAAATCCACCTGATTAATAAGTTTTTAAAGACTCCTTCAACAAATTCTTGAGATTAACACATTATCTATAATACCATATTTTTGATGTTCCACATTTATTATGCACAGTTTTAGTCATTCCTATACTTTTAGCATTTTGTACAATTTTCCCTATCAGATCATTTTCCATTTCATCAACTGTGACATTATTATTACTATTTAAATTACATGCTTATATAATAGAAATATATTCTTTTTTTATTTGGAATCCATTTTAAACCTGGAGTTAAACCTGGCAGATTTATCCAAAACAATAATTCATTTCCCCCTCTGTCACTTTTCAAGTCTAAACTACACCTCTCTTAAAAAATATACCAGTTATTTAAAATTATCTCATTGGACAGTTGATTTTCGAATTTGGCTTTGATAACTTGCAGCATATTTGCAGAAAATTATTGTGCTATTTGGGAAGTCGGAAAATCTCGAAGATATCCGATCAATTTGAAAACTTAATGCAGACAAGACTAGAAGTCTACCACTCGCTCTTCTTTTTGTTGTTGTCCTCGTCGCCTTGCTGTAGATAATATCACAATCATGGAAATGGCTTGAAATGAAAAGTAATGTATCATACGTAGCCGAAGTTTGAGTGACACACACTATATCATTATTGTTAACTTCTGGAAGCACATCAACAATATTCTTCAAGCCACTTTCGTTCCAGAATATAATCTTTGGCTAAGTTATGGCTAGTTATGGTTTCCCATCAATTTTTTCTCTTTATTTGAGTTAATTTTGACAAATTGATTAAGTGTTCCATTGTTGACAACAGATTTTGAGATTTTTATTCCTTTTCCTGCGACATTTTTAGAGCCGTGTGGTTGACCATTTTTCCTGCCGCCTGTGATTATGACTAAATCTGTAGAATCCTCCGTCTCTTTGTCTGAAGGCTCGTTATCAAAAAGATTAGCTTCACGCTGGAAAACATGAAAATACTTTAGAATCATATCTAGGTCGTATGTTTTATCGTCCATGATAATATGCTGTCCTTTGATCTGCAGATTTTTCTCTGGTCCTCAAAAAGAAGTTTACAATCAGATAGTAGGCTGTATAAGGAAAAAAAATTACAAGCAAGACATTTTTTAATTATTCATTCGAGTTTTACCAGTCAAATTTCAAATATGCATAACTTCTTTAAATTTAGCTTCTTTGAAAAATAAAAAATTACGTATCTCTTTATTTTTCATGTACTATAACATATGTTAGCGACAGCTAAATCTATAACTTGAAGTTAGTCCTGCCTGACTTGAAATGGATTCAGTTTATAGTTTTGTATAAAAATAAAAGATCAGAATATAAGAATCTTGTCGATAAATCCTGAATTCTGAAGTGTGATCTTAGTATATTATATTCATGACTATAATAATCGTGATTTACATTTGCTTTATAGACTAAAAAACGAAAGAATTGACAATGTTGTAATTAATTATGGTTATAAAAATTTTAAGAAAGTGATTACTGAACATTTTTTAAGGTTTAACAAGAGTCTGTTAGATAAAGACCATTGATTTACTTTATCAATGTCTTTTTGAAAGTTCTCGGCATCAGCAATGGAAGTGATAACTTTATATAATTTCATATCATCCACAAATAAAAGAAATAAAGAATGTTTAAATAAAGATGAGACATCATTTATAAATAAAAGTGATCAGAGGTTCGAACCCTGAGGTACTCCCGATGTAGCATAAAATATATTTGAATAGTTGTGACTAACACGAACTGTGAGCGTCCTGTTTGATAGATAGCATTCTACCCATAAAAGAAAATTTTCAGAAAGCCCAAAGTCTCGCAGCTTTGCCACCAAAATATTGTGATTTACCTTGACAAAGCCTTCTGAAATCTCTGTATACCGCGTCAACCTGGAGGCCTCGCTCAAGATTGTTAAGTATAAAATTAGAAAATATACATAAGTTGGTTTCCACAGATCTGACTCTAACGAAGCCGTGCTGTTCGCCTATAATAAAATTAGACAATTGAAAATAAATTACATCAAGTACTAAACTCTCAAATACTTTCGAGATTGCACTAAGTATAGTAATCGGTCTGTAATTTTTTATTTGGACTTTAGATCCATCCTTATAGATAGGAATAACAATTCCTTTTTTCCACTCAGAAAGAAAAGTGCATGTAGACAAAGACATATTAAATACAATAAACAAAGGTGCCAAAAGAGGCAAACGGAAAGAGTTTAGAAAAAGTGGTATATCTATATATATTATAAAAAGATATCGCCGCCGCCGCTGTTTCAAGATTCTGTAAGGGCGCCCTATCCCAAAGAGGCCGTCAAAACTTATGTAAAAATTGACCTATTTTTGACCTATAGGTCAAAAAGAGGATAAATGACGGCCTCACATTACGATAAAATCTATGTCAAAATTGACCTATTTTTTGACCTATAGGTCAAAAGGAGGATAAATGACGGCCTAACATTACGTTAAAATCTATGTCAAATTTGACCTATTTTTTGACCTATAGGTCAAAAGGAGGATAAATGACGGCCTAACATTACGTTAAAATCTATGTCAAAATTGACCTATTTTTTGAACTATAGGTCAAAAGAAGGATAAATGACGGCCTCACATTACGTTAAAATCGATGTCAAAATTGACCTATTTTTTGACCTATAGGTTTAAAAGAAAATAAATAAAGGCCTCACATTACGTCAAAAACCTATTTCTAATTTGATCAATTTTTTGACAAATAGGTCAAAAAGAGGACAAATAACGGCCTCACATTACCTCAAAACTTATGTCAAAATTGACCTATTTTTTGACCTATTGGTTTAAAAAGAGGATAATATATATTTTTTATTTATTGGTTTATACACCTGTCTTCAGCCTTACATACTTGGCTATACAAGTGTTTCTTACAATTCCATGCTTTTACAAATTTTCTTACATACAATTCCTAATACTAAGTTTGCGCCTACAGAACGTCTTTTCGAAATTAGGACTACTCGCATTAGCCTGGACTACCCGTCTAATGGGTTTTCTCGCCAGAGGAGAGGGAAACTGTAGAAAACCTTCTCCTGAGTACAACTGGTTTATCGACAGTCGAGTTCTAATGGTGTGTACCGGACAATAATCGACAGTGCACATCATTATACCTCGACGTCAAACCTCCCGCTCAGATGTCAAAATTGACCTATTTTTTGACCTATGTCAAAAAGAGGATAAATAACAAATAAAAATGCATGTTTAATTTTACCAATTTTTTTGAGCTACGGGTTTTAAAAGGGGCCTTAATGTGGGCCTTTACATTACGTTAAAATTTAATATGTGTTTTACCAACAGGTCAGCGCTTGCCCCCTCAAATAGAAGTGCGAAATAGGACGTCAAAGCCTATCCAAAAGAAATTTTTTTTACTTGCAGGCTGGTATGTTATTTTAAAATTGATGACAAAGATTGAAAATTTGAGAATGGCTAATATCATAAGATCGCATTTTACAATCTTTATATTATGCATAAATAGAAGTAAATATAAAACCTGGGGGTTGGCGCGCGAAGCGCGCAGGGGGCGGAGCCCCCCTAGTATATATATATATATATATATATGTATATATATATACTATACTATACTATACTATACTATACTATACTATACTATACTATACTATACTATACTATACCTGGTTCTTCTAAAATACATAACATTAAATAATATTATTGTTGGACGAGGGTTAGTTTTGGTTTCGATGCCTTCCAGTAATAATACTGAATAATAATAATAATAATAATGGTGTCTACTCAGCGATCATGGTCCGAAGTTTACTTCTGGTCCATGGGAGAGATACACCGACCTTCGAGCAATGCTATAACGTTTATGTAACTAACGGAGGCGGTTCAGGGCCCATCCTGGCCAGATGGTAGTGCCCTTTCAAGGACCGATTGTCCCTCGATACGGGACAAACACCCAGTATGAGCGATTGTAAAAACAAGGAAGAGTACCTGCGGAGTAATGCTTCGGCTGAATCTCTCACTGGTTCCGATTATCAAGCGCTTTCGAGCGTGAGGATGATGGCCAGTGGCCCAAGGATGCAGGAGGGCAACAACGCGTTGGCAGTTCCACAGATCATCGTGGAGAAGGTGGAGAGACGAGAGAGTATGAGCAGTGTGACAAGTCAGGCTAGCTGCATTTCTGTCTTCAGTAATGCTTTAGCGATTGACATTGCTAGCTGCAACAAGGACCGAGATGAATGCATAAAGCTGCGGGAAGAAGAGGCGGCATGCATTCTAGCAATAGAAGAAGAGGTCAGTAAGATGATAAAGTCCTGCGAAGTCCAAAGAAATGTCAATATGACAATCAAGGATGTACTTAAAAGTATAACATCGCTCATTCAGCAGACCAAGATGAAGCTCGCAGCGGCTTCAAAAAAGGACGAGATTTTCTACCAGGGTCAGAAGAAGCTAGACAAGATCGCAGAGTAAGAAGAGATCGTTGTAACGCAATCGTGTTGAGAGACGTAGTCTTAGATGCTCAGAAGCGGAAGAGAAGTGATCCTGAGCCTGCGAAGGATCCAAAAAGGAAAAAGGAGGAGAGACTTAAAAAGACTGGAAGTAAGGGGATCAAAACAGTTCCGAAGCCAGATCAGGTCAAGAAGGGAAGAGACACAGTGATCGTTAAAGTGGCTGAAGGGAAAATTTACGCCGAAGTACTGGCTAAAGTTCGAAAAGAGGCTGACCTGGAGGCCAGTCAGACAAGGGTTGTGGGAGCTTTACTCACTAAAAAGGGAGACCTTATCATTAAGATTGGTGGGTCTTCAAACAAGAAGTTGTTCACCGAAGAGGTGACTAAGGTTATCGGTGATCTGGGAAAAGTGCACGTGGCGGACAGGCAGACTGTGCTGGAAATCCGCGACGTGGACACCCTCACCATACAGCAGGATGTCAAGAAGGCCCTAGACAAAGTATCTACGGTACCAGCAGGAAGCAGGAAGGTGACAGTCCTCGGGCCAAATAAACGAGGTATGAAACTCGCTGTCGTAGTCACCACCCAGGAAGACGCTACCAGATTGGAGAAGATAGGGCACATCAAAATCGGTTTTGTGTCCTGCAGAATCAGTAAGAGAGTTATGGTCACAAGGTGTCACAAGTGCCTTGACTATGGCCATAAAGGCAGAAACTGACAAGCAGTAGATGGGTCGGATGCATGCTTCAAGTGCGGAGAAGCTGGCCACAAGGCCAGATCTGCCCTAGAGGAAGCCAAGAAGACTTTGTCAAGGACAAACAGAAAATAAGGCCAGAACAAGAGCGGCACGGAAGAGTCGCGTATGCGACTAAGTGGGACCATTCATCTACGAAGTCTGAAGCTACTAGGTAGTTCCGTAGGTGAATAATAGGTCTAATATAAATGGGTTTTTAACATGGTATGGTCAATGTAAGTCATGATGTCTAAACAGAAGGTAATCGGCAGAGTCCTGTATGTTTCAATTTGTAACAAATTGTTTCTCTATAAAGATTTTACTGTTTTCATAACCTTTCCAATTGGATTTATTCGGTTGTAAAGTTTATGTTAACTACCCTGTAGAAAGCTAAAAAATAACAATAATAATAATACTGAATAATAATAATAATAATAATAATAATAATAATAATATTAAGAAGCCAATATCGAAGACCTAGAAGCGAGCCTCACAGAATCCAGACTGGATGTCATCATCACTGGCGATTTTAACGCAAAGTCGCCAGAGTGGGGTGAGACGAGACTCGACAAGAGAGGAATTCGTATTGGAGAAATGATCTCCAGAAACGACTTATTGGCTGTAAACCGAGGCAATACATGGACTTTAAGACGAGGTGCGATAGGCTCAATTATAGATTTAACGATCGCATCGTCTAAACTATTTAGCCGCATAAGCGACTAGCGGGTCTCTGAAGAATATACCGCAAGTGACCACCAGTACATTGAGTTCTCAGTCTCGATGGGAGACACACGAGGAGGAAAAAGACAGGATGTTCCTAGTCGCAAATCCTCCTCGTGGAATATAAAGAGACTCGACAAGGAAAAGTTCGGCCGGTCCCTAAGAGAAGCCCTTTTAATTGAGGACTTAGGCTGGGTGAAGAGGCCGAGCAGTCTGGATGGGGAGGTTCGAGCGGTGAGGAACATGATAGTCACCGCTTGCAATGCGTCTATGCCACGCAAAGGCGCCATCCCTGTAAGAAAATCCTTGCACTGGTGGTCAGAGGAGCTAGCCTCCTTGAGAAAGGAATGTCTCAAAGCAAGAAGGACATATACCCGATCTAAGGGAGATCCCTCGCTGAAAGAAGCTTTCAAGGAGGCGAAAAAGAACCTCAAGAAAGACCCATGGGGTCTGGCTTTTAAAATCGTTACTAAGAAATTAGGGACAAGGCAAAAGACCCCCGGCCTGGACAATCCCGATTGGGTCAGAAGGTTAATAAAAGCTTTATTCCCTCCTTCAGAACCATGGGTTAGGAAGGATTGGAGTGCCTGTGAAGTCGGTGAGGATGAACTCTTCACTCTTACAGATTTACGAAATGCAGGTAAAAGATTGAAAACTGTCAAGGCGCCTGGAATCGATGGGATAAGTAACGAGATCCTAAAACTGGTAATCGAAACTTCACCCCAGATTCTGCTTCGATGCTTCAATCTTTGCCTTGAGAGAGGAGAGTTCTTCCGCGACTGGAAGCGACAGTGGTTAGTCCTCCTAAGGAAAGGTGAAAAACCTCTAGATAAAGTCTCGTCGTACAGGCCCATATGCCTGCTGGATACGATGGGTAAACTTCTAGAGGATATGGTTCTGCAGAGAATGCAAAGCCAGTTGACCGGAGAGAATCGTCTATCCGATAACCAATTTGGTTTCCGTAAAGGCAAATCTACAGTTGATGCCATCCAGGCAGTAGTAGACATAGCCAAAGCAGGAAAAAACAAATTGGGACCAGATAAAAAAAAGAGCTTCTGCGCGTTGGTAGCAATTGACATACGCAACGCGTTCAATTCCGCAAGATGGAAAGATCTCATCGAGTCGATGAAAACGAAGAACATGCCGCCCTACTTGTTGCGGATAATGGATAATTATCTTAGCGACAGGTGGGTTATATATGAAGGAGACACCTGCACTCTCAAGGAAGAGATGCAGCGTGGGGCTCCTCAAGGCTCGAGGGTGGGTCCATTTATATGGAATGTATCATACGATGATTTTCTGCGAATGGGTCTGCCCGAAGGTGCGGTGATCATCGGCTTTGCGGACGACGCGTTGTTCGTGTGCACTGCCGAAAGTGAGGAAGCTCTTGGGACATTGGTGAACGAATGTCTGAGGCTAGCAAAAGACTGGCTGGATACCAGAGGTCTTGAAATGGCCCTGGAAAAGACCGAAGCACTGCTGGTCACAGACAGACGTTGTTAAGAGCTCCCACGAATCGGGATAGACAGATTCGAGGTCAAGTGGAGTAAGCAAATTGAATATCTTGGTGTGGAGTTGGATGGAAGGTTAAATTTCCACCACCACATGGCTACAGCGTCAAATAAGGCGATCGAGTGTGCGTCAAATCTCTCACGGCTAATGCCAAACGTAGGCGGACCCGTGAAGAAAAACGAAGACTGGTGGCGAGTGTCGCTCATGCTAAAATGCTTTATGCAGCACCAGCGTGGGCCCCATCTCTGAGAAGTAAAAGATGTCAAACCATCTGTGATAAGATACTGTCTGCGCAGAGATCGATAACTACGCGTATCATCTCTGCATATAAGACGGTATCTACGAGTGCTGTGCAGGTCCTTGCAAGTGTCCCGCCAGCAAATCTTTTGGCGAGGGAAAGAGAAGAAATGTTTCTCTTTTCTAAAGAAAGAAGTTCCCTGGATGAGGAAATAAGACCAAGCAAGGGCCTGATACGCAAAGAAGCGAGGTACAGGCTCATAGAAAGATGGCAAGAGGTCGATGGACCTATCGCCTTATCCCGGCACTCGCCACCTGGATAAATAGGAAACACGGTCAGGTTTCCTATTATTTGACACAGGCGCTCACGGGTCACGGGTGTTTTAATTCGTACCTGTGTCGCTTTAAATTACGCGAGAATGAGGTGTGTGCGTACTGCCAGTTCGCTGTGGACAACACAGAGCACACCCTCTTTTCATGCAAAAAATGGGACCTGGAGAGGCGGGTCATGTTCGAAAGTGTAAACAGTCAAGTTACACCGGAGAACATGGTATCGCTGATGACCCAGTCAGAGGAGAATTGTCGGCAAGTCAAGAACTTCATAATCTCGGTTATGTCAAGGAAGGATCTCAACGGCCGCCAAAAAGCGTAATTTAAACAGCTTTTAATTTGTTTGTTCGTTTTTTTGTATTAATTTATTTTGTGATTTATATTTGTCTTTATACGCATTTATTTTAATTCGTGCTTTATGTGTCCTTATACAATTTTAACTTATTCTGTGATTTACTTGTCCATATACAGCTTTTACCTTTTTGACTTTATACATCTGTTTATTTTACATGTTTTTTGTTTTACACCTGTTGAATATTTTACCTCTTGGCATATTTTACTCTTTTTAACATTTGCTTTTATTATTGTTGTGCTGTTGATTCCGCTTGTATATTATAATAGTTTGGAATTTTAACTATTGACGCAGGAGAACCGCAGGTAAAGAACAAAGTCGCAGCAGCGACAGAGTTGGAGCGCCACCCTCGAAGGCTAAAGTCTTACGACAGATCCGAGGGAGGGTAAAGTGCTCCAAAAGAAGGGTTACGGGTTTTAGTGGGTCGGGCTGGCAGTAGGTTGCCAGTATTCTAAATTTACTATATTATTTATTTTTTCTTTATTTTGATTTGTTATTATACCAACCCCACATAACCTTAGAGTGCGGAATCCAAGGTATCTGTAGGCAGATTTCCCAAATTTCCTAAGCACAAAAAAAAATAAATAATAATAATAATGCTGACGCTCTGCTTACGGCCGGTAAGGTCACGATAGGTTGGATTAACTGCAGGATCCGCAGCAGGGTGGAAGTGGACAGATGTCACAAATGCCTCAGTTATGGGCATATTGCAAGGGTCTGCAAAGGACCCGATAGGAGCAAAGCTTGCTGGAAGTGTGGCTCCCTAGACCACTCCCACAAGAACTGTGCAGGGGAATCCCATTGCACAACTTGTGAGGACAAGGGGATAAAGGAGACAAATCACCCTCCAGAAAGCGGGCCCTGCCCCATCTATAGAGAGGAACTGAAGAAACTGAAGCAGAAGAGGTAAGATTCCTTCAGGTCAACCTCAAAAAGGGTAGTGTTGCCCAAAATCTCGTGATGCAGACTGCCAGAGACGGTTCATTCCAGGGTACAGACAAGGGGTTTGTTTGGGTGGAGATGGCGGGTATTCGCATATACAGCTGTTACTTCTCGCCCAACGACCCACTTGGAAAATTCGACAACGAGATTCGCTCTCTTGAAGAAAGCCTGAGAACTTTCGACGGGGATGTCCTCATTGCGGAAGATTTCAATAGTAAGTCACCAGAATGGGGGGAGACTCGTCAGGACAGGAGAGGAATCTTGGTTTCCGATATGCTATCGACGAATGGACTGGTGGTGTTAAACCGGGGCCACGAGTTCACTTTTAGGAGGAGAGAATCAGGATCTATCCTTGATATAACAATCGCATCTCCCCGCCTAGCCCGCAAAATAAGGGAATGAAGGGTACTGGACGAGGAAACATTGAGTGACCACCAGTACATAGAGTTTTTAGTCTCAGAGGAAGAACTTCGAGGACGTACCGCACCTAAAAATGGTAGCACCTCTTGGAACCTCAGGAGAATAAACAGGGAGAAGCTGGCGGAATCCCTAGAAGAGTCGCGACTTATTCGCAAATCAAACTGGGTGAGGAAACCAGCTTCTTTAAAGGGTATAGGCTACAGAGAGGACAGAAGCTTTGCTTGTCACAAGTAAAAGTTCCTTTGAGGTCCCGAAGATTCGGATGGGCTGAGTCCCTAAAGAACCGCGGCATCTCTGACGAGCTACTCTCCGCTCAGGGTGGTTGTGCGCGGAGAGTGGTTTCAGCCTACAGAACAGTTTCAACGAGCGCTGCTCTAGTTCTTACGAGTCTCCCGCCAGTGGACTTACTGGCGAGGGAAAGACAGGAAGTCTTTCAGCGTAACAAAGATCTGGTTACCTCGCAGGAGCAGAGTAGAAATCTCGCCAAAGCGGCTATCCGCAAAGAGGCGAGATGTAGACTCCTTGAACAATGGCAAGAGAGATGGGATGGGGATCTTAAAGGAAGGTGGACACACCGCCTGATCCCCAACCTCGCCACCTGGCTAGGAAGAAAGCACGGTGAAGTTGGCTACTACCTGACCCAAGTGTTGTCAGGTCACGGATGTTTCCGACAGTACCTTCATAGGTTCAAGATTAAGAGAGAAGCAAAATGCGCCTACTGTAACGCTGCGGTAGATGACGCGGAGCATACTCTCTTTCATTGCGGGCACTGGAGCCATGATAGAATGGCCATGTTTACGGCAGTTGGCTTTGAAATCAACGTCGACAACATGGTGTCTACCATGGTTCAGAACGTGGACTCGTGGAGGCATATTGAATCCTTTATTATTAAAGTAATGAAGGAAAAAGATAGAGACGGAAGACGACGTTGACCGGAGGAATCTAGTGCTCGGCTGTGTGTGGGCGTGGGGGGAGGAAATTATTTATTTTTCCTCCCACCCACGCTCCCACATAGTTTGAGCGGATTAATGACAAGTTAAGGAGCAGGGTAAGGGGACCCCACTTGCGAAGTTCAAGGCCTGACGGTAGTTCCGCAGGTGGATCAAGTGTCCCAAATAAAACGGGAGTGGTTTTTAGTGGGTCGACCAGAACAAGAGCAGTCATCCCCACATAACCTGGAATTCATTACTCAGGTATCTGAATTCGCAGATTTTCCACTTCCGACTACAAAAAAAATAAAAATAATAATAATAATAATATTAATCACTTAATACAAGTCTGACGTCACATTTTGATTGCCGTTTGAAAATTCAAAATGTCGGAACCAAAATAGTGGACAATTTTTAAAACACTTTGAAATTGCTCAAAAATTATTACTCAGGGGTTTTCAGGGTCGCTGATTACGAAGATGACATCAGATTTCAAAAATTCAAAATGGTGGATCCAATATGGCGGGCGCTTTTTCGAAAAATTCATCAGATTTGCTTGAAACTTATGGCTCAAGGGTTCTCTGGGTCGCTGATTACGAATAGGACATCAGATTTTGAAAATTATCCTAGCAGTGTGCCTTAATTGATATTCACTTTATTGATTTTTT
Organism: Leptopilina drosophilae; assembly: GCA_032873175.1. NCBI lineage: Eukaryota > Metazoa > Arthropoda > Insecta > Hymenoptera > Figitidae > Leptopilina > Leptopilina drosophilae. The sequence goes on along the minus strand of CM065480.1, from coordinate 15,527,239 downwards.
TCAGATTTTTCACATCAGTTTACTACTAATTGTACTATGCGATAGTTTTTTGTTCTTGCCCTGTCAAAAAATTATTTTTGCAATTAGCGATAGTGTTTTTTAATTGTCTTATTCTTTTAAAGTGCATTGCTTGATTCTCTAGATAGTATTTTTTTTGTTCAACCTTTATCACAGCAACATACTACTAATTGTTATAGGAAATAGTGTTCTTGTAGAATTTATTTATAATAAAAATATCTCGAACTGGATTGATAGACTTTAAAAAATTCTCAGAAAAATTTTTTTTTACTTTTTTCTAAAAAAAAATTTTTTCAAAAATTTTTTTTTAAGTTGGTTATTGAAGTTAATATATAATAAAATCTTATTCTTTGCATCAAGACCAATCGATTGGTATATAAAAAGAATAAATTCTATGAGAATTTATAGAGTTAATCACAATTAAAGCTGAAAAATTCGCATTTTTCTCAAAAAATGAGTTCCTTCCGCAAAATTATGTTGCTGTATAAGAAAATCTTACTCACTTATTTCTAAAATTTTATTCTTTATATCAAGACGGATCGATTGGTATATATAAAGTATATATTGTATTTAAATTTATAAAATTAAAACCAATTACAGACACGAAATTTGCATTTTTAATAAAAATTCATTTTTTCTTAAGAATCATGTTGCTGTACAATAAAATGTTATTATTTATTAAAAAATAAATCTAAAATCTTATTCCTTGCATCAAGACGAATCGATTGATGTATGTAAAATATATATTCTATTCAAAATTATAGAATTAATTACAATTAAAGATGAAAAATTCATGTTTTTATTAAACATTTTATTTTGTTCATTTAGGATTAAAACAAATTTTATAAATATTTTTTTGATTTTATAAATATTAGATCGTATCGTATTTTTTGTTAGTGCTTCCTTCACGAGGAAGCAAATTTTTTTGCTGATCGTATAGAGGAAGCAAAATGTTCATGTAATGAACATCTGAATTTACAACTTGTTTTGTTTTGTTTCAACCACAATAAAGTTTTTATATGCAAAATTGTTTTCTTGTCGGTTTTTTTAATGTAGTGTTTATTATTCTTCTAGTATTAATCAGTCTTTTAGTTTTTTTATAAGATTTGTTATTATTTAGGTCTCAGATTTAAATAAATGTATAATGTCGTCAACAAATTCTACTCTCTCAAATCATCGCATAGATCGGTGCGCAAATCCATTTCAAATTGATGGGCACAGAGGAAAAGATTTAATATGTATGTCGAAGATTATGATTGAAAAATTTGGCAGTGAGTACGTGAATTTAAAAATTTGTAAGCAATGTCGTACCTTATTTTATGAAAATAATAAGTCTTTTTCCTGAAAATAGCACAAGCGCTGTAGATTTACACAATTTTGAAGAAGATTATGCAGAAGTAGATCTTGAAATAGATTCTCCGCCAAAAAAAGAATTCACTTGTCTAGGGAACAGGAATTAGAAGTACTATTAAATGGACTAAAGGAAAAGTTTACAAGTTTACCAACTAATGATCCACTTTGTGTCAGTATTTTCACCATTAGTCCTGAATGTTGGCCTCTTCGTAAAGTAGCAGAAGAATTTTGAACATCCATTAGAATGGCTAAAAAGGCAAGAGATTTGAAGAAAACAGAAGGTGTATTAACAGTGCCAATTCTGAAAGTAGGAAAGAAGTTACCTACTGCTATGGTTAATAAGGTCATACAATTTTATGAGATTGATGTGTATAGTAGAGTTATGCCAAATAAAAAATATAGGTCACTGTTAAAGTAAATGGGGAAAAACGAAAAGTTCAGAAACGTTTATTGCTGGGTAATGTAAATATTTACATGAAGAATTCAAAAAACTTAATCCGGAATGTCCAATCAGTTTAAGTAAGTCTGCAGAATTAAGGCCAAAATGTTGCGTTCTAGCGGGAGCCAAACGGACCCATAGTGTATGCGTTTGCACTATTCATGACAACGCCATGATGGATGCTTCCAATCTGAAAAGGATGATGGAGGGGTCACAAAATCCGATTCGAAATTACAAGGATTGCATTAAGTTTGTGATTTGTGAAAATCCGCGTCCTTATCGACTTATCTCACTGCCATTTTTGAGCAAAAATGCGTTGAGGAAATAATTTATAGTACGTGGCAAACAACTGATCGTTGCACTTTGAAGAAAGAGTTTCTTGGGGTTGAAGACTTTGTTGTCCAATTATGTGATCAGTTGAAAAAATTAACACCTCATCATTTTATAGCAAAAAACCAAGCCGAGTATTTATCGCACCTAAAAAATAATTTGAAAGAAAACAAAGTTTTAGTACAGATGGATTTTTCAGAAAATTACGCTTATGTGGCACAGGACGCCACACAAGCCTGTCACTATAATAACAGCCAGTGTACTGTACATCCAGAAATTTTTTATTATAAATCTGGAATGGAGGTATTGCATTGTAGTTTAATTGCATTGTCCGAAAGCACAACACATGATTCTGCTGCCGTTCATATTTTGCAAGAATTTTTAATACCTGAAATTAAGAAAGTAGTTCGTCAAGTAGAGAAGAGTACTTATGTTACAGACGGTGCTAAGCAGCATTACAAAAACCGATTTCAAATGTGCAACCTTGTCTACCACGAGGCAGATTTTAACGTAAAAGCTGAGTGGCACATGCATGGTAAAGAAACTTTCGATGGAATAGGTTCAACTTTTAAGCGAGAAGCTACACGCGGAATTTTAAAGGCTAAGCCAACATAAGCAATTTTGACATCGCAAGCGCTTTTTTAATGGGCTGTAGAAAAGATTGAGAACATAATAATTGTTTATTAGAATTCAGCGAGACATAAAACAGCGCAGATACACTAAGCAAACTGGTTTTCCAATGCTACTTCAGTTCAAAGTATCCAAAATGCGCACGGATTCATAATTGAACCTGAAAAGACGCTCAAAGCATTACTATACTCAAGCGCCACAACTCCTTTGAGCATTACGCACTACTTAAAAATGCTTGATCGAAAGGACATAAGGGATATTTCTACAAGTATCAACCCCCCCCACACACGGAATCTATCAATCGCGAAAGAATTATAACAATCAGCCCTTTTAAGGCTACCAAAAATATATTCCTTTTTATATAGAACTAGAACAAAATATTTAATCGAGAAAGCAGCATTTTATAGATCGATATATCGATTATAAATTTCTTCAAAGGCTAAAAAGTACATTTTATCCCAAAACAACTGGCTCTTGAAAGAGTTACTATATATAATTATATTTAATAATATATTATATTATATTTATAATATATTATATTTTTTTATGTTATATTTTTTTGTTTTCTTCAAAATTGTATACTCTTTAATTCATCTATAGGTCATTTTAGGTGTATATGTACTGGGAGAGAGTAAAATTCAAAAAACTTCATTTTCACCCGTTTTTTACTGTTTATAAATAATTTTTCTGATTTAAAGTTACTTACAAATACTCAGTACTTAGGACCCATTTTTTGATATCATTTTTAATGACTCAAGTAGATGTGGAGATTATTTGCACTCATTTTAGGAAAAATAAGTTGATTAACCTCTTTCAAAAATATTAAAAATAATTTTTTTTTAAAAACGGCCCAACCGCTTTTTTCATTTTATGCTTAAAATCATCAGGGGGCATCCCAGAAACAAAACCAAGAAAAAACCGATCTGGGCAAGAACTGCTGGGTTAAAGTTAATTAAGACCCGCCGTGGCATTGGAAGTATCACAAGTGATCTCCCTTTGAATGTCATTGCCACATACACGACAAACTTTATCACAGTCAGGAACTGTTAGGTTAGAATGTTCGTTTAACTCAAAAATATGCTAATTTATAAATCTCAGGGAGAAAAAAGAATTGTTTACTTGTTCAAAAGAGATATTCACAAGAAATATATATAGTAAACCACAATCAAAGGCACTCGTAAAACATATATATATATATATATATATATTAGCGGTATTTTTACCGTTCTCATACTAGGGGGGCTTTGCCCCCCTGCGCGCATCGCGCGCCAACCCCCTAACTGTTGAAAATAAAAATTAAAATAACTACAAGAAATAGTTAGGGGGTTGGCCTGCGAAGCGCGCGGGGGGCAAAGCCCCCCTAGTTTTAATTTTTATTTTCAAATTATATTCTCATAACCCATTTAGTCCCAAATGTCTGTTTTTTTAAGTACAAGTTCGAACTTCCCGTTCTACGAGTTCCGGTTTTAAAAAAAATCGGGACAAAGGTTTTCTTATGGATTTGAGTGTCCTCTTTCAGAATCTGGAAAAAAAATTTCAATTTCGACTTAATGATAAAAAGTTATAATTGTTTGAACAAAAAAAAACCCGTTTTTTAGTGTTTTTTCTTCTTTAAATGCAGATTATTTAATTGAAATCGGCTTGGGAAAAATCTGGAACATCAAAATATCGCGTCAAAAATGTTAAGACTATCAAATAGACATACTGCCAAAAACAATTTTCTACAAATTTCAAAATGGCGCCTCAATAATTGCCGCTAAAATATGCAAATTTAGAAAAATAATTTTAAAAAATTTTAAACTCTACATTTTTTTACTTTTATGCTTCATTTAAATAAAATAATGCTACTTCAATAAAAAATATTGTTATTTGATGTTATTTAACAATATTATAAACAATTATTATAAACAATTTGAAAACTATGAGCCAAAGTGGATGTAAAAGATTTATTTTCATCAATTCTCTTTTTTGGGGAAGGTAAAAATGGATATTGAAAGTAAACAATTTATTTCAAAATTATTTTTCAATGTTTAAGAATGTTATAAACAATTTTTATAAACAATTTTGCAAAAAATACAATAGAATGGTAGAAATTTAATTTTTTTAATTTTATTATGCTCTCTGGTTATCAAAATGTTGCATAAGGGTTAAATTTTCATTTAACATTATTTAGCAATATTTAAAAATGTTATAAACAATTTTTATAAACAATTTTGCAAAAAATACAATAGAATGGTAGAAATTTAATTTTTTTTTATTTTATTATGCTCTCTGGTTATCAAAATGTTGCATAAGGGTTAAATTTTCATTTAACATTATTTAGCAATATTTAAAAATGTTATAAACAATTTTTATAAACAATTTTCATAGAAAAAGAAGTTTAGAGTGAAAAGAAATATTTTTTTTCACTATTTACTTGGTTTGTCATTAGAATAGATATTTAAAAGACAAATCTTTGTCTGTAATTATTTTCTTTTGTCATTAAAAGTGAAAACTAAAGTATCTATTGTTTTTAAAAAATTTGTAAACAATGTATAAAAATGTTGTAAACAATTCTTATAAACAATTTGCTAGATATGAAGTACCATCATGGAAAAAGACATTTTTTTATTATATAATACCTTCTTGTAATCAAATTCTTTGTTATAGATATATTCTTTCATTTAACATTATTCAGCAATATTTAACAATGTTATAAACAATTTTTATAAACAATTGTCATAGAAAAATCAGTTTAGGGTGGAAAAAAAATTTTGATTTTCTTTATTTGTTTGTTTGTCATTAGAATAGATATTTAAGAGACAAATCTTTGTCTGTAATTATTTAAAAAATTTTTACAATGTTATAAACAATTTTTATAAAAATAGATGTTCAGAGAAGAAACAAATTTTTTCTTTATTACTAACTTATTCTAACATGAAAATGAAAACTGATGATTCAACCGTTTATCCAAAATTTATAAACAAAAAATATATTATATTATAATATATCATATATTATATATATTATATATATTATATATTATATATATTATATATTATATTATAATATAATATATTATATTATATTATTGTTATATCTATAACAAAGAATTTGATTACAAGAAGTTATTATATAATAAAAAAATGCTTTTTTTTCCATGATGGTACTTCATATTTAGCAAATTGTTTATAAAAATTGTTTACAACATTTTTATATATTGTTTACAAATTTTTTATAAACAATAAATACTTTAGATTCCACTTTTAATGACAAAAGAAAGTTAGTAGTGAAGAAAAGAATATTTTGTCCACTCTGAACATCTTTTTTTTGAAATTGTTTATAAAAATTCTTTATAACATTGTAAAAAAATCTTAAATAATTACAGACAAAGATTTGTCTTTTAAATATCTATTCTAAGGACAAACCAAGTAAATAGTGAAAAAAAATATTTCTTTTCACTCTAAAATTCTTTTTCTATGAAAATTGTTTATAAAAATTGTTTATAACATTTTTAAATATTGCTAAATAATGTTAAATGAAAGTTTAACCCTTATGCAACATTTTAATAACCAGAGAGCATAATAAAATTAAAAAAATTAAATTTCTACCATTCTATTGTATTTTAAGCAAAATTGTTTATAAAAATTGTTTATAACATTCTTAAACATTGCAAAATAATTTTGAAATAAATTGTTTACTTTCAATATCCATTTTTACCTTCCCCAAAAAAGAGAATTGATGAAAATAAATCTTTTACATCCACTTTGGCTCATAGTTTTCAAATTGTTTATAATAATTGTTTATAATATTGTTAAATAACATCAAATAACAATATTTTTTATTGAAGTAGCATTATTTTATTTAAATGAAGCATAAAAGTAAAAAAATGTAGAGTTTAAAATTTTTTTTCCAGATTCTGAAAGAGGACACTCAAATCCATAAGAAAACCCTTTTCCCGATTTTTTTTTAAAACCGGAGCTCGTAGAACGGGAAGTTCCAACTTGTACTTAAAAAATGGACATTTGGGACTAAATGGGTTAATATGAATGCATAGTAATAAGTTAGAGTAAGTTATAGTAAATTAACCCGTAGGTCAAAACTGCCCTTAAAATTGACTTACATTTTGAGAGTAGCATAAAATGTTTGTCAACTTTAGACGTTTAGGTCAATACTGCCCTCAAAATTGACATAAATTTTGACAGTAGCAGAAATTGTTTGTCAATTTTTTATGTTTAGGCCAGAACTGCCCTCAAAATTGTCCTAAATTTTTAGGGCACCGGAAATTGTTTGTCAAATTTTAACGCTTAGTTCAAAACTGCCTTCAAAATTGACTTCAATTTTGAGGGTACTTAAATTTTGTAGTACCATAACTATTTGAGGGGCAAGCTCTGACCTGTAGGTGAAACATAAATCAAATTTTGACGTAATGTGATGACCCACATTAAGGCCCCTTTAAAAACCCGTAGCTCAAAAAAATAGGTAAAATTAAACATGTATTTTGACCAGGGACTTACACGAACACGAAAAAACACGAAAATTCGTGTCGTGCCCGTGTCGTGCCTTGACACGACACAAAGTTCGCTTGGTAATTCGTGCCGTGCCTTGGCACGACACAAAGTTTGCTTGGTAATTCGTGCCGTGCCAAGGCACGACACAAATGCAAATTTGTAATTCGTGTCGTGTCAAGGCACGTTTTAAAGACACGCATGAAATACTGTGTAGAATCTTGCAAGCGTTATTTGTGTTTTTTTAGGCACGACACGAATTACGAAACGAACTTTGTATCGTGCCTTGGCACGGCACGAATTACCAAGCGAACTTTGTGTCGTGCCTGGGCACGGCACGAATTACCAAGCGAACTCTGTGTCGTGCCTAGGCACGGCACGGGCACGACACATATTTTTCGTGAAGGTCCCTGATTTTGACATAATGTAAGGACCTACACGGGGACCACTTTTTGACATATTGGTCAAAAATAGGTCAAATTAAACATGGATTTTGATGTAATGTTATTTATTCTCTTTTTGACCTATATGTAAAAAAATAGGTTTATTACATAACTTTGACTTATGTTTTTGACCTATAGGTCAAAAAGTAGGTCTAATTAGACATAGATTTTGACGTTATGTGAGGCCTCTTTTGGACCTACAGGTCCAAAAATAGGTCAATTTTGACATAACTTTTGACTTATGTTTCTGACCTATAGGTCAAAAATAGGTCAATTTGACATAGACTTTATTTATCCTCTTTTTGACCTATAGATTCTATAGATTACTCAAAAGTTCTTGAGGTAACTAATTACACAGGCCTACAAAATTTTGGATTTGGTCAGACCCAGAAACCGGAATAGTCATTTCCGACGTAATTTGTCACGTTGAATCCAAAAATGCTAGCAAAATTGCTCTATCACGTCAGCATTTTGAGATATTCTAACCTAAAGACGTGAAAGATGCCGTTTTTGGTCATATTTGACACTCTATAAAATCAAAAAAAATTTTTTTAATCATTAGTTCAAATTTTAAAAGAAAGTACTATTATTCCTCTTTCGAAATTTTCTTGGCCCGTTCCGATTCGATTTTTTTTCACTGATATACAGCTGAGATACAGATTTGAATTTTATATTACACGGCCTAAAAACGCTGAAAAAAGGTAAAATAAAATTGCAAAGTACTAAATGTACTGAAACTCGTTATTTAGGGATTTTCGAGACCACTGATTACGAATCCGATGTCAGATTTTTGAAATTCAAAATGGCGGTTCCAATATGGCGGACAATTGTTATAAATTTTCAACGGATTCGCCTAAAAATTGTTACTTAGGGGTTTTTGAGGTCACTGATTACGAATCCGATGTTATTTTTTCAAAACTCAAAATGGCGGATCCAATATGGCGGACACTTTTTTAAAATTTCACAGGATTTGCTTGAAATTTGTTACTTGGAGGTTTTTGGGGTCGCTGATTACGGATTCGATGTTATTTTTTAAAAATTCAAAAGGCGGATCCAATATGGCGGACATTTTCTTTTAAATTTTACCGGATTTGCTTGAAATTCGTTTCTGTGGAGTTTTTGAGGTCGCCGATTACGAATCCGATGTTATTTTTTCAAAATTCAAAATGGCGGATCCAATATGTCGGAAATTTTTTCTTAATTTCACCGGATTCGCTTGAAAATCATTACTCGGGGTTTTTTGGCATTGCTGTTTACGAATCCGATGCCAGATTTTCGAAATAAATATTGACCGATCCAAGGTGGCCCAAAAAATTTTTAAAAAGTTGTAGTATAAGCTTATGAAAATGACTACTCCAGGGTTTTTAGGATTGTTGATTTCAGCCCAACGCAGAAGCTATTCTAAAAATGAATTACGCTATTGACAGCAATTAATTTTGTCGCTATTACAGATGAAATCGAAACAGTGAAATACCTATTGAAAAATTGCGTTCAGTAACGGATGACTTAGTATTATTGTTGGTAAAAAAAGAATATTAATATGAATTTGAAACGAATCCGGTGAAGTTAAAAAAAATTGTCCGCCATATTGGATCCGGAATTTTAAATTTGGAAAAAATAACATCGGATTCGTAATCATCGACCTCAAAAACCCCCAAATAACGAATTTCAAGCGAATCTAGTGAAATTTTAAAAAAGTGTCCGCCATATTGGATCCGGAATTTTGAATTTGGAAAAAATAACATCGGATTCGTAATCAGCGACACCAAAAACCCCCGAGTAACGAATTTCAAACGAATCCGGTGAAGTTAAAAAAAATTGTCCGCCACATTGGATCCGGAATTTTGAATTTGGAAAAAATAACATCGGATTCGTAATCAGCGACCTCAAAAACCCCCGAGTAACGAATTTCAAGCGAATCCAGTGAAATTTTAAAAAATTGTCCGCCATATTGGATCCGACATTTTGAATTTTGAAAAAATAACATCGGATACGTAATCAGTGACCTCAAAAACTTCTGAGTAAAGAGTATTAGTTCAAGTACATTGCAATTTTTTGTTTTTTTAGGGTTTTCGTCAAATATTGCCAAAAACGGCATTTTTCACGCCTTTAGGTTAGAATATCTCAAAATGCTGACGTGATAGAGCAATTTCGCTGGCATTTTTGGATTCAGCGTGACAAATTACGTCAGAAATGACTATTCCGGTTTCTGGGTCTGAAATTTGTAGGCCTGTGTTATGAATTTGACAAAATGAAATAAAATTTGGATAAAAAATTGTTATTTGAGGGTTTTTGAAGTCACTGATGATAAATCTGAAGTCAATTTCCAAAAATTTTCAATATTAGTATGAATATGGTGGACTATTTGAAAAAATTTGAATTATTAAAAAAAAGGTCTTTGTTTCACAAGGTTGACACTGTCATCTTATACAAAATGATGCTATTCCTTAAATTTCTCGCGTTGTTTTTTTTTTCTGATAACACTTCCGTTTTTAATTGTAATCTTCAATTTCCTACAAATTTTCGAACCCACCGTAACAGTATAGGAAATCCCAGTTTTAATTTTTTTCTCAATAAACGTAACCCATTACCTTTGTGTCCATGTTGTGTTCAGGGGTTACAATATCGATCAAAATATGTATTTTTAGTGAATTTTGATATTTTCATTACAAAACTACACTGCACTATAAACAACGATCATTCAATTTCTTGAATAATTTCACTGTTGAGTGAAATTTTGTATATGATGACAGTGTCAACCCTGTGAAACACAGAGACCTTTTTTTTAATAATTCAAATTTTTTCAAATAGTCCACCATATTCATACCAATATTGAAAATTTTTGGAAATTGACTTCAGATCCATCATCAGTGACTTCAAAAACCCTCAAATAACAAATTTTCATCCGAATTTTATTCCATTTTGTCAAATTCATAATTAGTGACCTCAAAAACTTTTAAGTAAGAAGTTTCAGTCAAATTAGATCGACTTTTGAGAAATTAACCCCCAATTTAAAATTTTAAAAAGTGCCACTCGGCATTTGAAAGTACACTCTATAAGCTAACTTTTAAGCCTATGACCAGCAATTTACATGCAAACCATTTTTGAAGAGTAGGGGGGTAACGCTGACGAAGAATGCCTCATATATATATATATATATATATATATATATATATATATATATAATATATATATATATATATATATATATATATATATATATATATATATATATATATATATATATATATATATATATATCAGAGCGGTAAAAATACCATGCTTTCACGACCTGAGCATGCGCAAGATATCAGGATATTTAAATGATAAATGTTCGAATTTTTCAAATATCGTAAATTTTAATTTAAAAGAATTTATCTTTAGTTTGTACAAATTATGAGATTTTTCTAAAAGAAGGTCGCAACGACTTTGAGTGAAATAAAATATTAATTCAATTTTTAAATTTGTTATTTAATTGATAAATGTTCGAATTATTCAAATATCGTAAAATTTAATTCAAAAGAATTTATCTTAAGTAGAAATTATTTTCTTCAAGATATAATGAAATATATAATAATATATAAATTAAGCTTGTAATGTTAAGTGTCGATTTGGTTGAGCGCATAAAGCGCTATGCCAGCAGCACAATTTGAGGCCTATGTGACTTGTGGTTTGAGTTTGCCTTACCCTCATGTGTCCTGTAGTTGTAAAGATCATTTTTTTTAATTAAACACCTTTTTTAACCTTTTCAAATAATAATTTTACTAAAAAAATTTTTAATGATTTTTGGTAACTTCCTAGTAATTTTCAGGAAGTTTCTAGGAGAAGCTTCCAGGAAGTTTCCATGCGAAACCACGTTTAAATTTCTACACTACTATAAAGGCCATAGAAATCTAGATTCCGAGATAATTGCAATTTTTTAATTTTGAAATTAACAATAAAATCCTTTCTGTCCTTTTTTTCTTAATTTACATGGCCTCACACGTCAAATAATGCATTTTTAATTAATTTATTGATACTTAAAAGATTTTATTTCGTTGTTATACAAGATAATGAAAAGGAACCACTTTGACAATATTTTGCAAAAGTTGTGTCTGTTTCAAAATGAAGGGGGCAGAAAAATTCAAAACTTTTTACTCTTTTATCTTAAGGATGTACTAGACTTAAAACAAGTCTCATCTGAATAACTTTTCAGAGGAACGACAGAAATTCACATTACAATTCTTAATTTCGTTTTTTTAAATTAAAAGTTCGATATTTCCCAAGATTATTCATACTTCCCACACAGCATATGATGTTTCGTAAATATTTCCTGGTTATTTCACTGAAAAATTGAAATACTTCAGTGCATGTTCCTTGAAATATTTCTGCAAACAGGAAAATATCCGCCTGTGTGGAAATATTGATGCGAAAGTTTAAAAAATACTCCATTGAGATATTCCTGCAATATTACACAAGACGATTTTTCAATATTGTGAATATATTTCACAAAATTAAAAAATTTGTAAAACACATGAAACCAATAGGAATTTTATGAAATATTAAAAAACCCATAGGATTCTAGAAAGCCAAAAACTACTTCGTAGTTCTACAGGCAATAGGCAATAGACATTTTCCTGTTTGCAGAAATATTTCAAGGATCTTGCACTCAATCCGTCGCATAGTGAGAAGTTTCCTCACCCAGTTTCTTTTTTTTATGTATAACTTTTAAAATACAAAAAATTATAATTTCATATTCTCAGTACCTTTCACAAAACTCTTCTTATTTATTTTATAACAATTTTTGTGTTTTTGTTTATTTTAATTTTTTGTAATTGAATTTAAAGCAGCAAATGTCAAAAATTTTTTACGCAAAGTGAGGAAACATCTCACCGTGCGACTGATCGCTTATATTTGATTTTATTTGTCATTAATTTTTTATTTAAATAATTAATAAATTATAACACTGTTTGACAAAAATGAATTTTTGTCTGCCCCTTTAATAATTATGGTCACTTTCGATAGATTTTTTCACGCTGATTAAGAATCTGACAAGAAAAATGCTCCAGCACGTCGAGTTTTTGAGAAAATTAGTGTTAAAAAGTGAAAAAGCATGTTTTTGGCTATATTTGATTATGATTAACAGAAAAATAGGAGGTGCTAGAATTTTGTTTCTGGTATCAAATGAAAGCTTGAATCACAACCAACAATTTCTTTAACCCTTTGCCGTTCTTGTGTTACGAAATGTCGTTTAGAGTCTTTTCTGGGGGAACAACCAATGAGAAAAGGCGGTATGCTTGTGTTGATAAATTAGTTTTGTGTGAGAATGTAAGTGATCTGAATTTGCAGGAACGTACCTAATTAAAAAATGAATCCAATTTATATTTTAAAATAAATTATATTTAAAAATAATATTTAATACCTAAAAATCTGTTTTTTTGTATAAAGTGGAAGTGTATTTGCAGTTTATTACTTTTTAAACATAGCTATATTTGATTATTAAAGACTTTTATCAAATCTACATAACCAATGTAAACATAACCTCAAAATCAAACTAATTCCGGCCCTGATATTATCCACGTGATTCCACTGTCAAACTGATTTTTTCTGAGGTGGGGAAAGCTTATGTACGGCAAAGGGTTAAGGAAGAATTCGAAGGCATTTCCGATAAGGCAATTAAAAATGATATTTTCTGTTGCATTAAATTTTGTCATTAATAAAATTTTAATAGCACCATGTATAACCTCGGCATTGTGAAACAAGTGATAAACAAATGAATTCTTTAGCATTTAAATTCATAACATTTTATATTATTTTCAGGTTTCTTATGTTTAATTCCAAAAAAATGTTTAGCAATCTTGACGCATATACTCAGCAAAATAAATAAATAAGTTTAACATATAATTGGTGTCTTTGAAATATAGTGTTCCTATGAATTTAACGTTTTGTTTTCCCAAAATAAAACATTGTTTTCAGTAATTATTTTTATCCATTAGAATAAAAGCAGACAATATTAAAAATTATAATTAATTTCAACATCTAGCAATGAGAAAATAATATTTGTAATGAAACATTAAATTATAATTATTTTTATGAATAAATTATGTATTTAAATATAACAAAAAATTTAATTTGTATGATCACTGAATATATAATTAATATACTTTTTTCTTCTACTAGTTAGGCATTTAATTTCTATAAAAGAATTAATTAATTTAATTTATTAAAAATTAAGATATAAAAACTGTAAAATACAATGAAAGCTTAAATAAAATTTTAATTAAAAACTTTTGTAGGATTTCTAAAAATTAGATTGATAAACATGTTTTTTTGGAATAAAATATAAGTAACCTGAAAATAATATAAAATGTTATAAATTTAAATGCTAAAGAATTCATTTGTTTATCATTTGTTTCACAATGCCGAGGTTATACATGGTGCTAATGAAATTTGATTAATAACAAAATTTAATGTAAAAGAAACAATCATTTTTAATTGCCTTATCGGAAATGCCATCGGTTTTGCAAAAACCAAAAAAGTCAGAATTTTTTGCTCTTACCCCCAAGGATTGAAGTTTATAGAAAAAAATACCCCTGTTTTTTTCGTAATAAAATAATATTAACTCGCTCCTCAAAGTTCCTCAAATTTCTTATATATTTTAAATGAGAAAAAAACAATTTTTCGTAAATTTAAAATAAAATCTAGAGAAATTTTTTTTACACGGTTAAGGATGTTTCTCTTTTAGAGTGTTTAAGGAATAAAATCCTTTTACATATTTTAACAAATTTTTTTATTGTTTATATTTTCTTTGATTTTTGAAAAATCTTTAAAAAGCAAAAAACGGTAATTTATTATATTTTATTAGTTATTATCATTTTTTTCATCTATTGTAATACAATTTGCTTTAAAAATATATCCATAAATAATTAATAATTTTTATTTGTTTATAGTTTAATAAACAAATTATTTTAAATAATTATCTAACTTCTTCAGATGATTTTAGAAAACCCGCCAAAATTTAGTTTTACTGAATACATAGTGAATAATTGTGTAAAAAAATACACTTTTTATAAAACCTTTACTTACAATAATAAATCTAGTTACTTTACTTTATATTGTAATACTTACTATTTCGATAGATTCTTAAAGCAAATTGTATTACAATATATGTGAAAAAAGTGATAATAACTAATAAAAAATAATAAATTACCGTTTTTTGCTTGTTTGAGAATTTTTCAAAAATAAAAAAATATAAAAAGTAAAAAGTGTGTTAAATATGTAAAACGATTTTATTCCCTAATTTCTCTAGAAGAAAAACATCCTTAACCGAGTAAAGAAAAAAATTTTTCTAAATTTTATATTAAATTTACGAATAATGGTTTTTTTCTCATTTAAAATACATAATAAACTTTAGGGCCTTTGAGGCGCAGGTTAATATTATTTTCTTAGGAAAAAATAGGGGTATTTTTTTCTACAAACTTTAATTCCGGGGGGTGAGACCAAAAAAATTCTGACTTTTTTTCTCAATGTATTTTTGGACCACCATATTATTCATACACGATGGGTATAAATGATACTTGATTAAGTAATAAATAAATAATTATTTATTATTTTTAAGTAATATAAGAATTTGAAGACAAACAAAATACATCATTTAAATTTTTTATGGAAATTTTGGGCCAAACGTATAAATATTTTTCCAAACAGTAAGGGTTTAAATAGGAACCTAGACTGTCATTTGAGAAAATTTCCATATGGAATATTAATTTAGTATGAACATAACTATAACTCAAGTATTATTTTTTACATTTTTTCTTAAAATTTTTATTGATTTATAACAGAAAATATAATTAAATTTTGGTTGGGAGTACTTTGGAAAATCCCAGTTAGAGTTAAGATGGGTTAACCCAAACATTGTCCAAGTATACTGAAGAAAAAAATTTTTTTGATGCTTTTTACAGTTGCGCTGTTTTATTTACTTGTCCAGCATACCATTCAAATAGTAATTTAATTAATATTATCACACAATGCAAGGTAATCACGGGTCGGAGTCAAATCCAATATGGTACAATACGACGCAGTCCGAATTATGCCATATTGAGGATTTGAGCGGCGAAATAAAAAAAATTTCTGGAACGAAAACTATGAGTTGCCCCATCTTGGGTCTTTTTGGAATATTATCTGTATATTGTCATGTATAAATAAGTATAAAAATATTATTTTTCACGCCCAAATTTAAAAAAATTAATTTGTTTATAAATTTTTTTTTAAATTCTTGAAAGTTGAAGAAAAAAAGAAACTTTCTTTGTTTGACAACTTTTATCTGAACTCAATACTTTAACCCTTTTAAACACGAATTTTTAGAGTAGATGAATTTAATTTACAACAGCTGTTATAAGGGTTTTCGGGGTCGCTAATTACGAATCTAATGTTATTTTTTGAAATTCAAAATGGCGGATCCAATATGGCGTCTGTCAAATTAAACAATGGATCGGATCCACTTGAAACTTGTTACTCAGGGGATTTCGGGATCGCTGTTTACGAATCTTATGTTAGTTTTTAAAAATTCAAAATGGCGGATCCAATATGGCGGCTCTCAAAATAAAAAATTGATCGGATTCGCTTGAAACTTGTTACTCTGGGGTTTTCGGGGTCGCTGATTACGAATATGATGTCAGATTTACAAAATGAAAATGGTGAATTCAATATGGCGAATAATTTCAAGATTCATGCAATTTGATCGAAATTTAGGTCCGCCATTTTAGATTTCAAAATTTGACATCGGATTCGTAATCAGCGACCTCGAAAACCCCCGAGTAACAAGTGTTAAATAAATCCGTTAGATTTTTTATTTTCTTGACCGTCATATTGGATCCGCCATTTTGAATTTTGAAAATCTGACATTAGATTCGTAATCAGAGACCCCGAAAACCTCCGAGTAACAAGTTTCAAGCAAATCTGATAAAATTTAAAATTTTCGAATTCGCCATTTTGGGACCACCACGTGGATCCGCCATTTTACATTTTAAAAAACTGACGTCAAATTTGAATTTTGCGACTCCAAAAACCTTAATTACAATGAAATCCCATTTTTTAGAAACTTTTTTTTCTTGGACTGTTTTTGGACCACAAGCGATTTTTAGCTGGACTGCAAAGGGGTTAATCACTGCTAAAATCTTTTTCTAAATCGGTGTCTAATGTATTATATTGTACCACTTTGAATTTTTAAAAACTAACATCAGGTTCGTAATCAGCGACCCCAAAAACACCCGAGTAAGCATATTTAAGCAAATCCGATCAATTTTTTATTTTGACAGCCGCCATATTGGATCCGCTATTTTAAATTTTAAAAAACTAAAAGAAGATTCGCAATCAGCTACCCCGAAAACCCCAGAGTAACAAGTTTCAAGCGGATCCGATCTATTTTTTATTTTGAGAGCCGCCATATTGGATACGTCATTTTGAATTTTTAAAAACTAATAGCGGATTCGTAATCAGCGACCCCGAAAATCCCAAAGTAACAAGTTTCAAGCGAATCCGATCCATTTTTTATTTTGAAAGCCGCCATATTGGATCCGCCATTTTGAATTTTTAAAAACTAACATCAGGTTCGTAATCAGCGACCCCAAAAACACCCGAGTAAGCATATTTAAGCAAATCCAATCAATTTTTTATTTTGACAGCCTCCATATTGGATCCGCCATTTTAAATTTTTAAAAACTAACAGCGGATTCGTAATCAGCTACCCCAAAAACCCCCGAGTAACCATCTTTTATTCTCCTCTTTATGTGACAAAAATAATGTCATAAAAAATTTAAAACAAAAAAAAATTTCTTGTTATAGTTATTAACAATAACAGTTTTTAACAATATTAAATGAAAATATTTTTTTCTTTAGTTCTTTTTAACCGATTTTAAAAACCAAATAGGCGTTTTTTTCGTCTTAAAGCGTAGAATTAAAAAATATATTTTGTTAAAAAAAATTTTTTTTAAATGTTTTTTAAATTATTTATTTATAATATTATAATAAAAAACAGTCTTCTTCACGCTATACTCAAAATTAAAAAATACTATTGTATTCTATATACATTTTTGAGTAAGAAACAATTGAGAAAAAAATGGCCCGCTACTAGAAATAATAATATTAAATTATTTTTGTCGCCGTTTTGATGGTGTTTGCTCCCGCTGCGCTGTTTTCGCGTTATACATCAAGTTTAAGTTTGAGGTTCTTTTGTTTTTTTCTAATATTTATCTGCGTTTCGATGATTTGTTTATGCAGCGAACACCATCAAAACGGCTTACACGGCGACAAAAATAATTTAATATTATTATTTCTAGTAGCGGGCCATTTTTTTCTTAATTGTTTCTTACTCAAAAATGTATGCAGAATACAATAGTATTTTTTAATTTTGAGTATAGCGTGAAGAAGACTGTTTTTTATTATAATATTATAAATAAATAATTTATAAAACAATACAAAATAAAAAATTTTTAAACAAAATATATTTTTTAATTCTACGCTTCAAGACGAAAAAACGCCTATTTGGTTTTTAAAATCGGTTAAAAAGAACTAAAGAAAAAAATATTTTCATTTAATATTGTTAAAAACTGTTATTGTTAATAACTATAACAAGAAATTTTTTTTTGTTTTAAATTTTTTATGACATTATTTTTGTCACATACCCCACCCTGAGGCGAGGTGGGGAATCAGGCGATGAGTCCATCTGCCTTTTAATTCCCCATCCCATCTCTCCTGCCAACGCAGAACGAGTCTTTTTCTTGACTCGATGCGGATTAAAGCTTTGAGTCTTTCTCTACGCTCCGGGTTGTCCACCAGATTTTTGGAGAGCTGGAAATTTTCCTGCCTTTCCATTGTCAACAAGTCCATTGGCGGTAAACTAGCAAGCACCCGAAGAGCGCAGTCAGACACTGTTCTGAAGGCTGACGTTATTCTCCTTGCTGGCTCTCTCTGTGCCGAGAGGAGTCTGTCAGAGATGCTGTGGATCTTAAGGGCTGAGGCCCATACAGGGCCAGCATATAGCTGCTTTGATTGAACCACAGTCGCCACCAGTCTTCGTTTATTTTCCTTGGGGCCACCGCTATTGGGCAACATCCTCGAAAGGTTTCCCATGCATTCAGTGGCTTTGAGCGTTGAGATGTTAATATGTTGGCTAAAACTTAAATGTTTGTCCAACCACCTTAACGTCCTTGCCACCTTTTTAAGTTCTTCGAGAGTGAAGAGTTCATTACTATTTACTACACTAGAGGTATAGTCCTCTCTGGGGCCAGATTCCACATGGGGAAACAGCGACTTTATGATCTTTCGGACCCAGATCGGATTTTCAAGACCAGGGATTTTTTGCCTCGTGACTAATTTCTTAGCGACAACTTTGTAGGCCAAACCCCAAGGGTCATTTTTTGCTTTTCTGATCAGGTCCTTCCAACAGGATTTCTTACTACTCTTAATAGCCCGCTTAAAAGTTTGCCTGTCTTTATGCCACTCTTCTTGCACACTGAGGTCTCTCTTAGAATGGGTATATTTCCTCCTTGCTGCATGACAATCCTTTCTCAAGCGGGCTAGTTCGTCGTTCTACCAGTACAAAGCTACCTTCCTGGTTTTTCTTTGTTGCCTGCGAGGCATTGAGTTGTTGCACGCTGCAATAATGACTCGCCTCGCCTCACGCACCTTATCGCCTACAGAAGTTGGCCTCGTCGTCCACCCGAGCTCGTGAATAGCCCGAGCATCGATTAGAGACTCCACCAACTTCTCCCTATTTAGCCGTCTAAGATTCTAAGAGGGATTCTTATGGCCAAAATTCATCTTGTTGTTCCCTCTCGGATTTTTCTCGACGACTATGAACTCAATGTACTGGTGGTCGCTCATGGTTGTTTCATCAAGCACTCTCCACTCGCGTAATCTGCGGGCCACGCAGGGCGACGCAATTGTTAAATCGATGATGGATCCCGTTACCCCGCGTCTGTACGTGAACTCTCGACCCCGGTTCATCACCAATAAGTTATTTGCGGCGACCATATCCGATACCAGGATTCCCCTCTTGTCTAAGCGAGTCTTCCCCTATTCCGGTGACTTACTATTAAAGTCTCCCGCAATGAGGACATCCTTGCCGAAAGCTTTGATGCTCTCCTCAAGAGCCTGAATCTCGGCATCGAACTTTTTTATAGGATTGTTTGGAAAGAAGTAGCAGCTGTAAAAACGTACTTCCGCCACAATTGACCCACCCGATCCTCACTCGCCCGGCCTACGAGGTCCTACTATTTCTATCGACTTCGTCGAAACCACAGTTCTTGCTTCCGCCTTACCTTGAAGCGCGGTGGTCAGGGCCCGAGAGACCCTGTCCCGTCTTAAGAACCAGAAGAAGATCATTCCTCCTGGTTCTCCGAAAGAACAGTATCTCCGTATCTGTCTCCTCAGGTCTGACCGCCGCCTTCATTGCCACCATGATATCCTTATCATCTGTGGATATCACGATGGCATCTGTCTTCCTTTTTTTCCTTTTCCGAGGGAGTTGACTAGGTTCATTATTCGACTCCTCAGTTTTTTCTCCTTTTTCTTTTTCGTTTTTTTCTTCTTTTTGACCTCTTTCCAGGTTTCATTTTCCTGGAGAGAGTTCAATTTTTTTTTTCTTCGGCAGCAGACTTACTTTCCCTGGGGCTAGCTCGTCTGTTTTGCTTTTCTTTTTTTTCATTTTTTTCTGGTGGTGTCCCAGAGACATCTCTTTTCTTTCCGAGTTCGGAGTCGTCAAGGATATTACCTCCTGGCGACTTCGAAATCTCTTTTGATAGAGGGACTCCGCCACCTCTAAATTATGAGAGAAGCAGGATCTCTCCTCTTTTATGTCTTTTATGATGCCTCTGGCACTGATTTTAACTTCCCTGGAGTTGTTTTTGAGCATCCCTTCTTTCACTATTTCTAGTGATTTGAAGAGTTGATCAATCAACGCAGACTGCTTGTCGACAAGTCCAAGAATGGATTTCCATTCTTCGACGATCGGTGAAGTAGTACGCAACTCCATGGTCTCCTTTTTATTTTTACTAATGGGGAAAGAGAGGGTTAATTCCTCTGTCTTCATTATCTCCTCCTTGGAGATGGCACTTGTAGCCAATATTGATTTACCGGCCAAGCGAGCCACCGGTTAATCATTGCAGTCGCGGGATCTTGACCCCTTAGAGCCTGCTTGCGCACTCTGAACCGCCGCCACTGGGGCTTTCGAATTCCCCTGCTGTTTGTCCGCACAGACAGCAGGTTTATCCTCATCGGTACTAAGACTTGCAGGAGCAAGGAAGAGCCAAACATCAGAAGCACAGATCGGCTGCAGAAAGGAGTGACCCCTAAACAGACCGCTTATTTTTCCCTTGTTTTTTTTCTTTTTTCAGTTCTCCATGTCAGTAGTTGATCGTAGATAGAGGAAAACCGGTAAAGCTTCGCTGCCCCAAAAAGGGGAAGATAAAGTCATTCAGTTTGCCCTAAAGCCCACCCACCACGACCCTAGTAGAAAAATTTAATGGAAATCTAGATACATGCTAGCGCCACCAGTGGAATTTGCATGGCAGTCTATCGCGCTGACGTCTTCTAGCGCCTTGCATGGCGCGAGCACTTCCTGCTAGAATGCGACATAACCTAAAATTTCTGTTGCATAAAGTAAATAAATAAATATAATAAAATAATAATAAAATAATAATAATAATAAATTTAAAATTCCGTCTGTAAAATTAATACTTTTAAGGTGTCAATTTTACAATTTTCTGTAAATTTACTGCTCTGAAAGTAGGTAATATTTTTGTCTTTTTATTACCTACTTTCAAAGTAGTAAATTTACAGAAAATTGTAAAGTTGACACCTTAAAAGTATTAATTTTACAGACGGAATTTTAAATTCACTACTTTTAAAGACGTTATTTTATAAGTTTCTATAAAATTCTATATAAAACTATAAATGTACAGAAAATTTTTTTCTACAGTGTGTGCTTTATACTGATGTGGTCCTTGAAAACAATAATAGTAAGAAATTATAAGTATTTATATATTTGTAATTTTTATTGAATTTAAATGTAAATTAATAGTGTATTATAAATTTATATCTTGATCATTCGTTAATTTATGTACTTATTTATAAAAGAATTCTTAATATGTGAATGTCTTTTTTAACTTCTAAGCAAATTTTTAAATATATTTAAGTTATGAATCTGACGATTTATTACCAAGAATAACAATAAATACTTTTCATGAATCAAACATACTATTAATTTCTATACATTCAAAATATAAAACATAAGCCCAAACAGGATTATTAGTTTCTTTATTTTTAATTAACCTGACAGAAGAGTTTTATTAATTTTAAATAGGAACTTAACTTTTGCAATTAAATTATTAGTAATTTTTACTCATAATTTAGATTTAGAGAGATAATTTTTATAAACTAATAATATGTATAAATATAATTCCACAAATTTAACAAGTATGTTGTAAAAATTAAATTAGAGTTTGGGTTAACCATTTTTTCACTTAAATATATTTTATATTTAAGTGAGAATTAACGTTTTTTAATTACTTATATTTTCATCTGTTGAGTAAACATTAATTTATTGTTTTGACATAACCTAAAATGGTCAACTTTTACTTATTTTAAAAGCGACAAAGCAAAATTATACATCGTTTTTTTTAGATTTTTTCTTAATGCCTAGGAAAGTTTTTAAATGTATTATTCCTGTATCCTGTAAAATCATGAAATTGTGACTTAAGTCATTTCGTCTTTCCACCCTTCATATAAGAATAACTTTTTGATTCATAAGATAAACTTTTGGCAGGTGAGGTTATGTCCATTCTAACGTGCGAGCAGAATGCGAGGAAGGCGCTAGAGTACAAAAGTGTTTCAAATGCTCTTAGCACCACTCTTGCAAAATGGAACGCGAGAGTGGCACCATGCTGGCGCCACCAAATTTTTCTACTAGGGGACAAGGTGTCAATCATCGGGAGGATTATTATTATAAATATTAATAATAATAACACAGGCACGCAAAAAAAGTCTTGACCCAAAAGACACAACCCCCTACCCCTATCTTTTTGAAGTCACTGAAACCGAATATGACCATGAAAAAATTTTGTGCTTGTCCATTTTCCCACTACCATCCCCTCCCACCCAGTCACGGGGGTTGCAATTTCAGATACAAGGAAACGTCGAGTGAGTGTCTATTCCTATGCTTTTTGGGTCGCTGAATCCGAAAAAGTCATCTAAAAAAATACTTCCCTCCCTTAACCACCTACAACCCCCTTAATACTCCCTGGGAAGGAGTTGGAATTTTAATTTTTACGAAAACTCGAGTATTGTGTCTAATCCTGTTTTTTGGGGTGATCAAACCGAAAAACATCACCAAAAATACTCCACCCCGAAAGGAACGAAATACTACCACGTCCATGCCGTTGTTCCTGGGTTACGCTAAGTCAGGCCTGCACACGGGAGCAGCTCGGGAGCACGAGGCGAGGAGGCCCGTCCCCCACCATGCGGGCTCTCCTCCTTTCTCTTTACCTCTCTACCCGCTAATACGTCTATCGCCTATGGTGCTTTTCCGCCTTATACGTCTCAAATTTTCAGCAACGTTTTTTCATATTTCTGATTATTAACTAACATTAAATATATAGGAGTTTCTGGATTAATATTTTTATTCTTTTTTAATAAAATAAAAGTCCTGAAAAGGACTTATTGAATATTATCTTTATTCTTTTTTAATTAAATAACATTTTCTGAAAAAGACTACTTAAACATTATTTCAATTATTTTCGAATAAAATAAAAGTCCTGAAAATGACTGATTAAATATTATTTTTATTCTTTTTTTAATAAAATAACATTTCCTGACAAAGACTAACTGAATTTTATTTCCATTATTTTCTAATAAAATAAAAGTCCTAAAAAGGACTGATTGAACATTATTTTAATTCTTTTTTAATAAAATAACATTTTCCGAAAAAGACTGTTTAAATGTTATTTCCATTATTTTCTAATCAAATAAAAGTCCTGAAAAGGACTGATTGAATATTATTTATATTCTTTTTTTAATAAAGTAACATTTTCTGACAAAGACTAACTGAATTTTATTTCCATTATTTTCTAATAATTGAATATTATTTTAATTCTTTTTTAACAAAATAACATTTTCCGAAAAGACTATTTAAATGTTATTTCCATTATTTTCTAATCTAATAAAAGTCCTGAAAAGGACTGATTGAATATTTTTTTTATTCTTTTTTTAATAAAGTAACATTTTCTGACAAAGACTAACTGAATTTTATTTCCATTATTTTCTAATAATTGAATATTATTTTAATTCTTTTTTAACAAAATAACATTTTCCGAAAAGACTATTTAAATGTTATTTCCATTATTTTCTAATCTAATAAAAGTCCTGAAAGGACTGATTGAATATTTTTTTTATTCTTTTTTTAATAAAGTATCATTTTCTGACAAAGACTAACTGAATTTTATTTCCATTATTTTCTAATAAAATAAAAGTCCTAAAAAGGACTGATTTGATATTATTTTTATTCTTTTTTAATAAAATAACATTTTCCGAAAAAGACTAGTTAAATGTTATTTCCATTATTTTCTAATCAAATAAAAGTCCTGAAAAGGACTGATTGAATATTATTTTTATTCTTTTTTTAATAAAGGAACATTTTCTGACAATGACTAACTGAATTTTATTTCCATTATTTTCTAATAATTGAATATTATTTTAATTCTTTTTTAACAAAATAACATTTTCCGAAAAAGACTAGTTAAATGTTATTTCCATTATTTTCTTATCTAATAAAAGTCCTGAAAAAGACTGATTGAATATTATTTTTATTCTTTTTTAATAATCAGTCTCGTAAGATGAAATGTCTTTTTCCTTTTCTTGAGACATTTTTGAATAAAATTTTTTTTAAATAGGACGAAACAATACTGACACTAATTAAAACACACAATATAATCAAAAAAAGAAATAAACTGCCGAAATTTTCTAAATCCTTTCTGTGAAACGCGAAAAAACATACGAGGTACAGGTGAAGTGAAAAGAAAATGCGTCCGCATTTTGTTATTTTATTAAAAAAGAATAAAAATAATATCCAATCAGTCCTTTTTAGGACTTTTATTTTATTAGAAAATAATGGAAATAAAATTCAGTTAGTCTTTGTCAGGAAATGTTATTTTATTAAAAAAAGAATAAAAATAATATTTAATCAGTCATTTTCAGGACTTTTATTTTATTCGAAAATAATTGAAATAATGTTTAAGTAGTCTTTTTCAGAAAATGTTATTTAATTAAAAAAGAATAAAGATAATATTCAATCAGTCCTTTTCAGGACTTTTATTTTATTAAAAAAGAATAAAAATATTAATCCAGAAACTCCTATATATTTAATGTTAGTTAATAATAAGAAATATGAAAAAACGTTGCTGAAAATTTGAGACGTATAAGGCGGAAAAGCACCATAGGCGATAGACGTATTAGCGGGTAGAGAGGTAAAGAGAAAGGAGGAGAGCCCGCATGGTGGGGGACGGGCCTCCTCGCCTCGTGCTTCCGAGCTGCTCCCGTGTGCAGGCCTGCGCTAAGTGTAGTAAAGTAAAGATCTTTTCGATTTTATAGGTGCGTATTTGTGTAATCATATGTCGACTTTGCATAAAAATTAATATTCCAACCCTCTCCTAGGAGGTATTAAGGGGATTTTAAGAGGTTAAGTGAGGGAAGTATTTGTTTTAGAAGACTTTTTCGGATTCAGCGACCCAAAAAACATAGGAATAGATACCCTACTCAACTTTTCGTCGAAATTAAAATTCCAACCCCCTCCTAGGAGGTATTAAGGGGGTTTTAAGAGGTTAAGTGAGGGAAGTATTTGTTTCTAGATGACTTTTTCGGATTTAGCGACCCAAAAAGCATAGGAATTGACACTCACTAGACATTTTCTTGTATCTGAAATTGCAACCCTCGTGACTGGGTGGGAGGGGGTGGTAGCGGAAAAATGGACAAGCACAAACGTTTTTCATGGTCATATTCAGTTTCAGCGATCCCAAAAACATAGCGGTAGGGGGTTGTGTTCTTTGGGTCACGACTTTTTTTTGTGTGCCTGTGTAATTTATTATTATGTATATATTAATCTCCGTATTCTTTCATTCATTCTGTCCGCAAGAATTCCGTCCGCCCTCCTGCTGTGCTTTTGATGACAGAGAAGAGTTGGAGAGAGAAGTTTGTCAGAGTATATAAGAGAGAAAACATGATACAGGGAAGGAGTGGGAAGTATCGTCTTTTCATTTAGTTTAGAGTAGAAGCGAGAGAGAGACGAACAGTTAAGAAAGTAACGCCTACTTTTTTTGGTTTGAGCATCATGGTTTTCTGTATTCTCAGTGACAGATATTAGAATAAATAAATGAAATGAATTCAATATAATTTTTTTTAATTGAGATATGAAATATTATCAATCTATCCAAGTCAGGTTCGAATAAAAAACAATCTGTTTACGTTTCAACGACACAGTCGTCTTCTTCAGAAACGAAAAAAATGTCACAAAATTTGTTCAATCAAATGAACGTGTACATTGCTGGACGAAGACAAGATTGATAATATTTCATCTCTCAATTGAACAATTTTAACCAAGTGATAAATTCAACATCATTATAAATTTTTTTTATTTCATAACCATATTTTTAAAGGAATATAATTTGATAATAACTGCAAAAATAGTAAATTATATATTTCTTGATTACAATTTTAAACAAGTTTTTTTAAATGTAAAAATATGTGTGCAAATTTCGAATATTCTATATTTCAATGAGAATTAATATGAAGGAATGATTTGATTCCAATTTCGAGTTTACGCAAAATTGAAGTATCTGCAAAACTCTAATTTATACATTTTTTTCCTTTTTCTTACCTTATTTTTGATAAATAATTTACATTTTATTCCCAAAAAAGTGCATTTTTGAGTTTCATTTCCAAATTTAAAAATATATAATTTCCAATATTTTTTATTTATTTATTTGATATTTTAAGTCGAGTGTATTTTTTATTTATTTTTTAAAATTACTATATTTTAAAATTACATTTTAAACTTTAACATAAATTGATTCCATGTAACTTCATTGTGTATAGATTTTTAGGTCTTAAAACAATAAACAATATTATTATATTTTCATGCTTATTTACTTATAATTGATTTTTATTTCTCGTGAAAAAGCTATGTAGTCCTTTAAATAATAATATTTTCTAAAATGTATTAAACAATTTGTGTATCTGTTTATAGATCTTGCTTTTGTGTGAACATGATACCTTCCATAGATTTTCTTGAATTCGGATGAAATTTTGAGGGCTTATTTATCACATTAATCTTTCAAAATGGACAAAAGGAATATAGAATATATCCCACACAAAAAATTTTACAGTTGTTTTTTTCAAAAACTTGTTCAAGTAAAAAAAAATTTTTTTCAAAATCTAAATTCATATATAATAAAATTGAAATTTTTATGTCAAGACGAATCGATAAGTATATACAAAGTATAAATATTTAAATATTTTTAAATAAGCTTAGGACCATTAAAAAGCGTTTATTTGTTAACCCTCACGGGCTCGAGCCGGGTCCCTCGAACCCGGAGAAAAGCTTTTTTTTCTACTTCCGGTTAAGAAAATATTATTAGAAAATCAACTTCACATTAGACTTAAGGGCGTAAAAACACCATTTTTCACTTTTGTGTAGAATTTTTAATTTATAAAATACTCTGGAAAATTCCCTTTTAAGTCGAACTTACGTAAAGACTCAAGCCGGGTCCGAGGGACCCGGGTTATAATTGCGTATAAAAAGTTAGTAATTTTTCTGCAATATTGCATTATTTTGTAATGTTTCAACATCACCTACTGTAATAAGTGTAAACATATCCCAAATAATTCCGGAAGTGACGTGGTGCGAAAAATATAGTGCGTGTTGTACGTTTTTTGGAAAATTCCATTCCTAAAAGTTAAAGAACAGAAAATCGATCAGATTTTCTTTAAAATCGGTACTCGGGGGTTTTTAGGGTCGCTGATTACAAATTTGATGTCTGAAAATATTTTTTTGTTCTTTATATTTTTTATTTTTTTTTTATAATAAATAATGTTGTTTTTAAAACTATTTTTTAAAATAATTTCTCTAAAATGATACAATTATATGTTAGATAAAAAATATTAACAATTTTGCTATCAAATTTTTTATTTCTATCGATTTTAAATACCGGGTCCCTGGGGCCCGGCTTGTGCGCGCAGGCGGAAAAACGAACTCGAGCCCGTTAGGGTTAATAATTTATTCAAATTTTTGTTAAACGTTAGAAATGAGGTTTCTATCAAAATATCTGAATAAAATTTTAGCCAAATCACTTCTATAAGAACTTATTTTTTCCACAATTTTTTAATTTTTTAATAATTATATAAAAAAAATTCAGTTTTTATTAATTTTTTTTTGTTTTCCATTCACCAAAAAATTGATAGTTTCTCACTTCTGACGGTGTTAAGTATATGGTTTATCCAAAATTATTAGAACTTTTCTTAAGGAAAAATCAAACAGACAGTCGGAACCAAATTTAGTCCGATTACGTATTATTGTAGGGGAGACCTTGGATAAACCGGACAAGTCAAATATTTCCGAAACCGTAAAGAATTTCAAACCGTGTAAATAACCTATGTACGCACAATTTCTTGATGCAAATGCTGCATGAGGTTTTAGGGACGTATCATTTTTCTTGTAGTAATAGTTGCCGTTAATATGTGAAAATGTCATTTTTTTGGGTAAAAGTAAAAAAAAATTTTCTCATTTTTTAGGGTTTTTATCGTTAAAATTAAAGTCCAAATATCACACAGCAATTTTTCTTTTAGCTCATGGTGTACTGAGTTTAGTAGAAAAAGAGTTTAATGAAAAACGTTAAGAAGAAAAAAATATATTGCAGTTTAATTATTAGATGACGGTGTGGGGCTGAATCGGACATCGTGATAAAAAACAACCAAATCTTTGAATACTTTAATTTATTTTATATTAATTAACTATTTTATATTATATTCTTTGCATAGAACCACTTTAAAACTAAATAAATAAAGAATTTATTTTAAAACTCGACTTTGCAAGCGAGTTGCTGCAAATAGACAAGTCTGAAAACTGTAATTCATTTTATATTATATTAATTACCGATTTTACATTTTATATTATATTCTTTGTATAGAACTACCTACATTTAAATAAGAGAAGAATTGATTTGACTTTTCTACAAAAAAACGAAAATTTGTGTCTTATTCTTTAATTAATTAGCCGTGTCTGATTTATCCCCATGGGGTGTCCGGTTTAGCCCCACCAATTTTCGGATTTTTGTTTTTGAGGTAGTCATCTTCGAAGCAACATATCTCCAAAGCTACTGTAGTTTTTCTACATCGAACAAGTGCGATTTGTAGGTGAAGGTACAAGCTTCAAAACGGTATATTACTTTTTAGCAAAAAAAAAATTTTTTGTATGAGTTTTTTGGCCGAAGAACAAATCCGTCCAGTTTAGCCCCGGTCTCCCCTATTTTTAAAGAAAAAGCCCAATGAACACGTTCTATAATTATTCTATAACAAGAAAAGAATATAGGTCTTGAAAATTTGTACCAATAAATAATACACAATCTTATTTTAACAATTATTATAAAGCATATTTTGTTATCAATATAAATAATATTTTATGCGAAAAGTAAATTTATATTTATTTAATTATTCTTTAAATAATTTTATGTGGTTTGGTAAAGTAATAATTAGTTGTAACTGTTTTTATGCAACAACAAAAATCTCTATTCTAGATCTGTGTTTCGAGACGCCTAATAGATCTTTCATTTCTGATTGGATTTAGAAGCAAGAGATTTTTACTTGTCCAAATGTAAAGAAACTTCACGCGCGCCAAGGCGCGCGTAGACAGCTAGTTGTTATTACTATCAGTACTATTATTATAATAAACTATAATATAATAATAATTATTATTATTATAAACGTTTAAATAATTTATAGATAATTATATGAATAATCATATTGTAAGTATTATATAATTTTTATAAAAAAAATTTTTAATGACTTAATTTATTAATTAATAAAGAATACTAGGTACCGTTTCAAAAGAAAGAATTAGTTATTGAAGATTTTATTAATTGTGCAATAAATTAAGCTAATCCCGTTAATGATGAAATTGTTATAAATTATTTAAATATAAATACATTATATGAAGGTAATTTGTAGATAGGACTTTTATGAAGAAATTCAAGTGAAACTGAGTTAAAATTAGTTCGAAGATAGTCACTATTCACATAGGACTTTCTGTTTTCGACCTTTTCATGCCGATTTACTGATAGAACTATGTACATAGGCCCAATGATCAGTTTTTCTATGTCGTGAGAGACCAAATTTACCGACATTTCTGTAGATAGTGACTTTCTTCGTCAGTACGGCAGAAATACAGCACACATAAGGATAACACGGACTCGAAATCCGAGTCTCATAGGATAGCCCTCGAAGTGAGCTGCTAGGATAGCGCTTTATGCGCTCAACCAAATCGTTACTTGACTTTACAGGGTTTATTTTTATATATCATATATATTAACTCAAAGATAATATGAAATATATAATATGATATATAAACTACTAACCCTTTATAGTCAAGTAGCGATTTGGTTGCGCATAAAGCGCTATCCCAGCGGCTCACTTCAAAGGCTATCCTATGAGATTTAGGGTTCGAGTCCACCTTACCTTCATGTGTACTGTGTCCTAAAACGGAAAAAGATACGTAAGCGACAAATAGGTCGAACAGAGATATTTGAGGAAAACCGTTTGTATCAAAAGCTTCATTTAGAGCTTATTTTTCATAAATAAAAATATCCTTACTAGGGTAAATAACATGTGCTTTTCTAATTTTACAATAAAAAAATTTATTATTTATACAATCTCTTTAAAAAAATGCACTTGTGATTTTTTTTATTACAAATCCAAGGTAAAAAGAACACAAAGTCGTTTGCGGAGATTTTTGTTGTAAAGTCATCGAGCGCAGCAAAGACTTTCAGCAATGAAACATACGCAAACAGTCCCAAGTTTAACCGATGTCCCTTGCATATAGTCTCCGCTGGACATCTTTGATTTTATCACTAAGTTTTTAACCAAAAAATATACATAAGCGGCCTTGCAAATGCGGTTTCGCAAATGACGCCGAGCTCGGCCGCATTTACCACGACAAAAGAACGGAAACGACTTCATGTATATTCTTCCATTGGATTTTGTGACGTTTTTCATGCCTTTTGCAATTTCTGGGCTACGCAAAGTATTTCATGTATCTTTTTCAGTTGCATTTCCTCATTTTTCGCAAATTGCAATATTTTCATTGTTAATTTTTTATTATAAATAATTAAAGTTTCTTATTTTCATTACGATAGTTAGATGTAGGTTTTAATTACGAATGTATTGGTACCAAAAACTCAATTTTCACCAAAATGCCCCTTATGTGTCTTTTTCCGTTGTAGGGCAGTAGTTGTGAAGATAATTTTTTTAAATTAAACCCACTTTTTATTTTAAAACAATACAAGTTTTGAATAATTTAAGTTCTTTTACATCTTTTTAAATAATAATTTCTCTAAAAAAAATTTTTTAATAATTTTTGGACATTATTGTATTTTCTGGAAATTTACAGGAAGTTACCAAGGGTAACTTCGGAAAGTTGCCACGGGAAAATTCCTGGAAGTTTCCAGGAAGTTTTTGTGCTATGTAGAAAATAATGCTGTAATGAGATCCTAATGTAAAAGTGTAAGGATGTTGACAATTTTTTCGGTGTAGTCTTGATGAGCCATGTTTTATGGCGAAAATGCATTTGAGAGTGGGTTATTCAATTATATTTAATTTTTATTTGCATATGATTTAAAAAAAAAAATTTAACTCACTAAACACATTAGGCCCATTCCGGATATGTGGTCGAAACAAAACTAAAACTTTCATTCTTTGACAACTTTTTCCTACTAAACTCAATATTTTCTGACTTATAAGCTACTGCATATAGGTCTACAATTGTCCAAAATTTTTTAAATTTATAATTCAAAAATTTTGTTAAAAAAATTCGTATCTGTTTTTTTTTTAATACAGAATAGAAAAAAAATTTTCGATGATTTCAAGAGGTAGACTGAAGTCACTTGTGGAATTGCCTATATATAAATTATGGGGAGTTTAAATCGATTATTATATGCACTCACACGGGAAAAAATTTTGTCTATTACCTGCCCACTAGTGGTTACGTAATGCTGTCTATGCTTTGTGTGTAGCTGGTATCCAACTTCGGGACATGAGATACCCACTATAAAAACGCCGCTGCACAGTAAAAAACAGCACTTACCCAAAATTTTTCCCTTGCAGAGAAAAAGTTTATTTCACTTAACCAAACTGTTTAATAAACCTATTTTATTTGTTACCATAAAACAATTTCGTTTATTTAAATAAAAATTTGATTCATTTCAATAAATACATAAAATTTGTTTGGTTATCCGAAAAAAATTTTTTATTTGAAAGTGTTTGTTTCATTTTAAAAAATTAGTGTTTTGAGTAGAGAATATTGTTAAGTTAAATACAATTTGTTTGACACAATACACAAATTTGTTTGATACAACCAAATCATTTTATTTAAGAGAAACAAAAACATTTGCTTGCGTTTCAAAAAGTACATGTGTGAAAAATGGCGGTCTCACTTGTCTACAGTCCGCGTTCGCGTCAAATTCATTAGTTAAATCGGTAAATCGAAGAAAAAAAATTATAAGTGTCGGTTAAATAATTGCAATGTGTTCATTGAAAGGCTTATGGTATTTTTAATTTGTACCAGTGACACGAAGTAGTATAAGGAGACATATCACCTATGGGCGTCTTCAACTCAATGTAAACTTCTTGGCAAGCTTCAGAGCCACCTGCACTGAGCAAGTTGAATTAAAATGCTCTGCACATATAACAGTTTCCGTATATGTATACCAATGATTTAAATCGGTTGCTTTAATGAAATGAAAAAATTTCTCATTTCATACCAATTATAACCTTTAGAAATCAAAAGTTGACATTTACACGAGTGTAAAAATGTGCGTCTAGCAGTTCTGGGGTGGGACAAAGTGCGTCTGGCAAAGCGGTAAACACGTAAAAAAATCGAAAAATTTTTCTCATTTCATACCGATTAAAACCTTTAGAAATCAAAAGTCTACATTCAAACAAGTCTAAAAATGTGCGTCTGGCAGTTCTGGAGTCGGACAAAGTACGTCTGGCAGCCTTTCAAAAATGCTGCAAATGGGTCAATGGGTGAAAAATAATGTAAAAATTTCTCAATTCATACCCATTAAAACCTTTAGAAATCGACAGTTGACATTTTTTATACACATAGTTTTCTTTCGTATAGAATTAAAATACTAATAGACTAAAAAGAAAGTTCTGAAATAATTACATAAATTCACAGAAACGATTTTTAATAATGTTCAAAATTAATTAAAATAACTTTTTTTTATTGTCTTTCTGAGAGAGCATTTTCGAAGGGCTGCCAGACGTACTTTGCCCCAGCCCAGAACTGCCAGACGCACATTTTTACACTCGCGTAGATGTCATCTGTCGATTTCCAAAGGTTTTAATCGGTATGAAATGAGAAATTTTTACAGTATTTTTCACCCATTGACCCATTTGCCGCATCTTCGAAGGGCTGCGAGACGTACTTTGTCCCACTTCAGAACTGCCAGACGCGCATTTTTAGACTTGTTTAAATGTAAACTTTCGATTCCTAAAGGTTTTAATCGGTATGAAATGAGAAAAATTTTTCGATTTTTGTTACGTGTTTACCGCTTTGCCAGACGTACTTTGTCCCACCCCAGAACTGCCAGACGCACATTTTTACAATCGTGTCGATGTCAACTTTTGATTTCTAAAGGTTTTAATCGGTATGAAATGTTTTCATTTCATACCGATTAAAACCTTTAGAAATTTTTCACCTTTTCGCCCCCCTATCACCGCCCCCTGTCCCAGCACCGGCCTGCCAGACGTGGGTTTCTCTTATTTACATGTCTTCAGTAATCTATACTCAAATTTTCAGCCTGTATGAAATGAGATAGTTGTTTTGGTCGCTAGTTCCCGGACTATAATTGATTATTGTTAATATTGGTCCAATATTTGTTGTCAATGAACAACCAAGGCTTGGAAATTTAGGCATTTGCCTCGAATGTACATAAATTGTTCTAAATCCACAATATGGTTTTAATACAGATTCACAGAATTGTTCTGATATAGTAAAATTATCTAGAAACTTGATAATCATAGTGTTACCTTTCTAGACAGTTTCTATAACATGTCACAATATCGGAACTATATAGTAAATAGTAAAACTATACCGTTACTTTGCAGATACGTGACAAATTTCAACACGGTTTTGCAACGAAATTATATTTAACTAAATTGCCATTTTTACGAATAGATAGATAGATAGCCACTTTTTTTAAATGTCACTTATCAGAATTGTCGCATTATTGACGCATTGATGCTTATACAAATGTCACTTATGTGAAAAAAAACTGTAGTAAACTTTTTTGCAAGTATAAATTTACTGTAATAGTTTTCGAAAAAATGATAATTCATAAAAATGTCGTTCGGACAAATGACAGTTCACCAATTCGTGCGTAAATGATTTTTTATTATATAAACTGTTCTGTTAATTGACATTTCGTTAAAATGACAGTTCGACTAAAATGCAAATATTATGAAGAATATTAATGCGTCCTAAAATTGAGGTTTTATATAATTAAAAAAATTAAATAAATTTAAGGTAGAAAATAACATGGGAAAGCAAAAAATATTAAAATAAATAATGTGTTAAGTTTGGAATAAACATTTAATTAAATAAATATAAAGTTAAAATTATATTATTCTATTATATAAAATTCAAACAGTTAAATTAATTCATAAAATTTAAAAAAGAAATGAAATTTTTTATATGAGCAGTACTTTTATTATATTGTAATTAAAAAATTGAGTCAAAATAATGAAGGAGAAACCAAATTTAATGAACAAAATGGATGAAGAACAAAAGCAACGGAGACGGCTGAAGGCCGTCGGAGGCGCTAGTTCTTATAAAAAACACATATTCTGATCAAATCTTATTTATAGAAGACAAATCCATGTGCTAAAAATAGAAGTACCTATTTTTCTTTTTACTTTTTAATATTTTTTCCCACAGTAGACATAAGAGATATTTCCAAAATACCGTAGACCATTTTTCTAACACTACACGGAGAGAGATTCTGTATTAATATTTGTTAAAATTGGTAATAGAATTTAATATATTCTTTTTCATTTTAGGGAAATCGTGTTTTATATTAAAAATTAATATTGTGTATATTAGTAGTCAGCCCTTATATATTTTAAAAAAATTAGTAAAAGAATTATAATCTTTAAAACTGACTATATTAAAATTATAGTCCGGGAAAGTATCGAAAAAATACCTTTAATATAGCTAATACTAAAAATTATGAGTGAATCGAAAAGGATAGAAAATAAAAAGACGTAAGAAGGAGAAAGATAAAATTAGCGTTTCGAGAGTATTTCACACAGATGAGTTAACGCAAGCACTATACTATACATATAAACACAAACTATATACAATTTCGGAGATATATGTTAAAACCTAAAAACGCATACATATAACCTTAACCGATAAAAATAAACGCAATGCCGCACACACGCTGTACATTGGGAGATACACTTCTCAACTTCCTTATTTACTAAACTCGAGAAATTTTCTGAACTTGCGAGAAAGTAATATTTTCTCAATATTTTGTTTAACAAAGTTCTTAATTTATTTTAAGTTATAAATAAATCATTTTGAATGCTGGGTCAAAATTTTATTGAGAAATGTTTCTCATAATACTGTTTTTAAAATTGTTTGTTTCTGGAAACTGATTTCTATTAAAGTTATATCCAATTTTTCATTATTTAAAAAAACTCATCAATTAACTTATTAGCATAAGAACTTTTATGCATTTTATATATAATGCAGCATTTCTTAAATCATTTTTTAATATCTTCCAATGAACTAGTTTAGTTAAAAACTCTAAAAGAAATTGAATTTTGAAGAAGTTACAAATGATTGCAAAAATTAAATTATTTTCAAAGTAGTAAAACCATTTTTATAAATAATAAAACTCATCACAGAATTTCAATTATTTTTAATACAATTTTAATGAAATTCTTCGTAAAAATTTAATTAATTTCAATAATTAATCAAAATTCAATTATTGTCAATATTTACTATTTCAATAAAATTTCACAAAAAAATCCAATTATTTAAAAAGAAATATATTATTAAAATTCGTCTAAAGGATTTAATATTATTTTTCAAAGCAAT
Source organism: Leptopilina drosophilae (assembly GCA_032873175.1). NCBI lineage: Eukaryota > Metazoa > Arthropoda > Insecta > Hymenoptera > Figitidae > Leptopilina > Leptopilina drosophilae. Next base: position 15,491,137 of record CM065480.1, on the reverse strand, counting down.
TAATAAATTCCTTCGCAGAAATTCAACTACAGTTAAAGAATTAAAAAACTTCTTATCAAAATTTCATTTATTTTGCTTTCTCGTGAGGAAGCTTTGTAGTCGTTTAATTTACAAAATTTTTAAAAATACTTTTGACAAATTTTCTTCTATATGGGACTATGTTATATAAGACCCTGAAAAATTTCCGGATGTATGTGTGTGTGTGTGAATCCCGATTTTTGTGAACACGATAACTCCAAGAAGTTTTAACGAATTTGGCTAAAATTTACCAGGTATATTTATCATAAAAATATCTCGAACTGGATTGATAGACTTTAAAAAATTCTCAGAAAAAAATTTTTTTTTGACTTTTTTCTAAAAAAAATTTTTTCCACAAATTTTTTTTTAAGTTGGTTATTGAAGTTAATATATAATAAAATCTTATTCTTTGCATCAAGACGCATCGATTGGTATATAAAAAGAATAAATTGTATGAGAATTTATAGAGTTAATCCCAATTAAAGCTGAAAAATTCGCATTTTTCTCAAAAAATGAGTTCTTTCGCAAAATTATGTTGCTGTATAAGAAAATCTTACTCATTTATTTCTAAAATTTTATTCTTTGCATCAAGACGGATCGATTGGTATATATTTAAAGTATATATTGTATTAAAATTTATAAAATTAAAACCAATTACAGAAACAAAATATGCATTTTTAATAAAAATTCATTTTTTCTTAAGAATCATGTTGCTGTACAATAAAATGTTATTATTTATTGAAAAATAAATCTAAAATCTTATTCCTTGCATCAAGACGAATCGATTGATGTATGTAAAATATATATTCTATTGAAAATTATAGAATTAATTACAATTAAAGATGAAAAATTCATTTTTTTATTAAAAATTTTATTTTGTTCATTTAGGATTAAAACAAATTTTATAAATTTTTTTTTGATTTTATAAATATTAGATCGTATTAGAAATTACTTAAAAATTAAATATACTTAATATACTTAATTATAATTATAATAAATATTACAAAGTTTTAAAAGTAATTTTTAATTAGATTTGAAGACAACAACATGGAAAATATGTCAATACGTGACAATAAGTTAGTGCTTCCTCCACGAGGAAGCAAAATGTTCATGTAATGAACATCTGGATTTACAACTTGTTTTATATAATTTTCATCAAAATTTCTCTAAAAATAAAATTATTCTTAAAAAATTTATTAAAATTCGTCAAAATAATTCTTTGAGAGTTCAACAACTTTAAGAAACATTCAATTATTCAATAAATAATTTATTTTTGTATTTAAATAATTGAATTTTCGTAGAATTTTTCTAATAAAAATTAAATTAAATATGAATATTTTAGTTAAAATTTTAAATAATAATTGAAAACTCTCTAAATTAATTAGTAAAAATATTTACTAATTTGAATTGGAAACTAACTTTTTGCTTTTGAATTAGCAGATTTTACTAATTAAAAGACGTTTCCACTAATCTAATCGTAAAATTTTACTTATTTATATTTAAAGAGAAATTAAACTTAAATGTCTGAAATGCCATGAAGTTTGGCTCGGATAATTTCGGAACTGCTCGATTAAAATGTTCAGCTAATCTCGAACAGTTTCGTAACCGCTCTTCGACAGCCGACAGCCAGCTACTAGGCTGGTCATAATTTTTAATATAGTCGATAACACTATTCGTTACTAAATTTACAATTTGTGCAATACTTCGATAGTATTTAGTATAATTCTCTAGTAATACTTTTTACTATTGTAGACTTTCTTACTTATAATATTAAAATTTCTTACTGACTATTCTAATTTCTGTTACTTCAGAATAATACAAAGTAATAATTTGATTATATACTGTCTTAAAAATGGTAATATTAATTCATAAAAGTGCACGATTTCCCCAAATTGCAATCGGTTTTACTAAATACTGATATAATACTACGAAATATTAAAACAGAATTTCTCTCCGTGTAATTAGATCGCATAAAATACATTATTTAATAAATTGTTAAATTTATGAATTAACTTTTATACTAAATTATTAATAATTATATAGATGTTAGGTAAATAATAATCTTTAATGTCTAAAATCCTTTATGAATTAAGGCATATAAAACAAAACTTTCAGACAATGAATATAATATTTATTTAGTCTCACGTTTTAAAAACTAACGATTTCCTCTTCAGAGAGTGAAAAATTAATAATTAAAATAGACAAAGACTTACTTTTTAATTTTATGCCCTGACGATGGAGTAGAATCATAAATAAATAAATATTCGGTTTTAGTGACCTTAAAAACGTAAGGAAATAAGGGACCGTCCTCTGGGTCACGAAATTGTTTTTTGTGTGCTAGTGTAATTTGTCAAATTAGGTAAAAACGTATTGTAAACTGCAATACAATTATTTTAATTATTTTATATTGTGAATTATTGTATTGTGAACCCGTGTGGAAATGTGAGGTGGGCCCACGGTGGGTCCCTGGTGGGCTTCCCAAGTTCTAGGTGGGCCCCAGAAGGGATGGCCCAGGTGGGCGCTACCTGAGCTGGTAACGGTTAATCCAGCCACAGCTCAGGTAGGGAAATTACCCTGGTAATGACCATAGATTTTGTTTTCATTTAAATTAATGAACAAATTATTTATTAATAACAAATAAGTCAAATTAAAAATAAATAGCTTTATTATTGAATGATTTATACTTTTTTTTAATTAAATTGGGACCAAAAGCAAATTTATAAATAATGTTAGCATATATATAAAGGAATTAATATACATAATTTTATTTATAAATTGGAAATTTATTGTTGAAACAAATAATTGTTATTGTTTATTAACTTTTGATACAGACAACCTAGAAACTTGCAGTTTTTTTTCTAATTTTACAATTACTACAACTACTCTGATTAGCTAATTGCAAAATAAGAAAAAACTGCATCTTTCTAAATCATGCTATCTGTCAAAGAGTTAGTAAATATCAACAATTATTTGTTTAAACATTCGATGAATTGTTGAAATCATAAAAGATCTGAATGATTTACTACTTAGATTAGTTAATTGCAAAATTAGAAAAAAAACTGCAAGTTTCTATGTAGTTTGTGTAAAAAGTTATTAATTAACAACAATTATTTGCTTAAATAATTATCAAAATATATTAAAAACCGTTGTACCTTTATTATTTATTATAATAATTATATTTAATTTTAAGACTTTTTTAATTACAATATTAATATTTTTAAAAAAATGGCAAACCCATGTGGGGCCCAGCTGGTCCACACTGTTTAACTGGTCTAACTTAGGCAGATTTCCACACGGGATATTACTTCGTGGTAGTAAGGAACAGACTAGATTTCCAGCCAATATAGCAGACGATAATTTTTAATACCAAAATTTCCCGCGATTGGCAAAAGTATACTTACCTAGCGGGCACGCTTCTCTTTTTGATAACTTTAAGTTATCGTTTTGAATAGATGTTAACATTTTGATGTCTTTCAGTTATCGTGTGCCCCCTGGGTAGGTTAGTTAAAACTTGAGACCCGTGAATGCCGAAAACAGGACCAACTTTTATATACAGCAATATGTCTCCTTATACTACTTCGTGACCAGTGAGAAGAAAATTTCCAATAAGTTTTTGTAAAGTTTTCGGTTGGTAGTTTCGAATAAACTTTTTCCAGAGTGCATATATAAAAATCATATATAATTTGTTTAATGTAATATTTTAAATGTTTTTTATTATTAAGTAATTTTGTTTGTATGAAGAAATAATTATATAATATTCATATTTTTTACATATTATTCGGTAATTTATAATTTATTATATAATTATTGATATTTTAAAATTATATATATATATATATATATATACAATAAATCATAAATTAACCAATAATATATATGCTGGAAAATATTAAATTAGAAAATTCAAACATTATTAGAGGAAAATATATAACAAAATTAAGTAAACAAAAATATTTATTTAACCCCTTCAATGTGTAACTAAAATATAAAAAAATGTTCCCAAAATGTGTAAAATCTTCATGTGAATAAATTTTCATGACACTTTGTACTAAGGGGTTTTTAAGGTCGCCGATTACGAATCCGGTGTTAGTTTTAAAAAATTCAAAATAGTGGATCCAATATGGTGGACACGTTTTTTAAAAATTTATTGGATTCGTTTAAAACTCGTTACTTAAAGGTTTTCATGGTTGCTGATTAAGAATCAAATATTTGTTTTTAAAATTTTAAAAGGGAGGATCCAATATGGCAGAGGATTATTAAAAAAATATTTAAATAATTACCTATTAAATTTTAAGAAAAACTTTTGGCGACCATGTTGGTTCAAAAATTAAGTATTTTGAAAATCTGACTTCAGAATCATGATCAGCGACCCCCAAAAACTCCCGAGTAAGAAGTTTTAGAAAAAAAGATCCACTTTTAAAATTTTTTTAAATGTTGGCGGCCATGTTGGATTTAAAATAAATTATTTAGAAAATCTGACTTCATAATCGTGATCAGCGACCCCAAAAACCCACGAGTAAAAATTTTTGCGAATATATATTAAGGTGTTTCTTTGTTTTGGCCATGACGTGTATACACGTCATCCATAGTTTGGGCCAGTTTTTTTCATGACGTGTATATGTCGTAGCCATTTAGACGAATCCAACATTAAGCTAACTGTCCATACAGTTAGCTAACTGCAGACAGTTAGACGAATACACGTCGATATCGTCTATCTGGCTAAGCAGTAAGCTAAATGTCCGACAGTTAGCTTATATTATCGAAAAGTTAAACGTGATTGTAAGCAGTCATTTAATTCAAACAATGGGTGTATTGTTTTTGTTTTCGTCAATTACTTATAGTATAAGACTCTATACATATTTCGTAAACTGTAATTAATGAGAAATTAATAATTTTAATTCGCAATCGCTAGACAGTAGTCGCAGAAAAATCATTCTAAGATACGTTGATTTTTGAATACTAATTCATAGAGATGTGCAAAAAGCTCGATTGAGTATTTCAAGCGTTTCGTTTTTCTAGCAGAGATGTGCGAAATCAATCCGAACTTGAACCAAATTCCATCCGACACGTGCAGTATCAAACCTAAAATAATTTTGAGTACTTGAATTTTTCGAGCACTGAAATATTTTTGAGTAACTAAAACTCGAGCCGGGCTCGAGTATCGAGTCCGGCTCGAGCTCGACCGTGCTATTCGAGCTTTTTGCACGCCTCTACTAATTCAAATCAATTTTAAATTTTTATAATGGAAAGCCCTTCAAAGAATTCTATTCAGTTCGACAGATTAATGGAAGAAAAAAGATTATCGGAAAAAGGAAATAGAACAATGTGGGATAGAAAACAAATTGAAAAAGTTATATCAATTTTGAGTAACGAAAGTAAAAAAATGCTGCTTTTTATCATTTTTCGAAAACTTATGAAATCCTTCGAATTGGTGCGAAATGCAATATTATTTTAAAACATAATAGTGCAAGTGACGATTTAATTTACATGATCCCGTATGAAGACTATTATTCAAAACTCATGGAAGCACACAAGCAAACTGGTCATGGTGGTCGACAGAGAATGGTTGAGTACATAAAAAAGTGTCGTATCCCTAGAAGTGCTTGTATAATTTTTATTAATTTATGTGAAACATGTAATTTAAAAAAATCAGTTCCAAAAAAAGGAGTGGTTGTGAAACCAATTATTTCGAACGGTTTCAATGCACGCGGTCAAATCGATTTGATCGACTTTCAGTCTTCTCCTGATGGAGAGTATAAGTGGCTCCTCAATTACCAGGATCATGCTACAAAGTTTCTTCACCTAAGACCCCTCAAATCGAAACATGCCTGTAATGTAGCAGAGGAGCTGTCTAAAATTTTTTACACTTTTGGAGCCCCAGCCATTTTGCACAGCGATAATGGGAAAGAATTTGTACGTTATGAGGGAACTTATTTCTATTTTGCCGCAAAGCAAAATGGTGCACGGACGACCCCGCCATCCACAATCCCAAGGAAGTATTGAACGTGCTAATGGTGACGTGAAGAACATGTTGCGAGCATGGATGACCGATAATAAATCGACTGAATGGGCACGAGGCTGTTACGAGGTTCAGGTAACATTGCAGATTTGTTATTTATAATTACATATTATATCAAGACATCGCATCATCAACAGAGCACCGTACGAAGCTGTCCTTGGAGCAATACACAATGGATTAGCAAGGTTTAATCTACCTTTGAACGTGACAGTTCACTTAAGTACTAAAGATGAATTGGAAATTGCTCTTTCATCTTTGGAAAAAGTTGTTGATGATCTTAAAGGACCAAACTTCTCCAAGTGCTCAAAATCAGGACGACATTGAAAATCAGGATGAAGTAACTGCAATTCAAGAGCAAAGATTTTGCTGTATTTGCTAATCATCGATAGACTTAAGGAACACAGTTACTTGATCAAAATGTCTTTCTGAATTGCATTTTCATTGTGGAGATAAAGTAGATGTAGATTCTTTCCTTTGCGCATTATGTGCAAGAGGAAAACATTTACTTGATGTCCAAGATTATTGCAATAAGAGGCAAAAGGTAGCTGCTGAGAAAATGGTCACATTTTCACAAGAAATGTTTCCCCTATTGTCTATTGGTGATTGCGTAACTCTTGCTTTTCCAACTGTAGACAGAGGGCCTTTAGATTTCAGTCATATTTTTGGGGTTGTCACTGATTTTAAGAATGAGGTTTATCAAATAGGCACTAAAGATGGTATAAATTATGGCTGGTTTTCTAGAACAGATCTCCAAAAATCGGGTGCAAGTGCAATACATATTGACGACGTTCTAAAGGATAAATATTTTTCTCTTCGAGAAGCCGCAGCAGCTCAGTCTAGATCAGGGGGACAAGGTTACAAAAAAAGTAACTGCAAAGAAACAAAGGACCAGTGCTGTACTAAGCGCTGTTCCTGCTTTAAAGCAAATATTGTATGTGGCTCTCGATGCCACCATGCCAATCCGTGCAATAATAAATAATTAATTTGCAATTAAATATATAATGAATGTAAAAATTTTATTTTTTTGTTATCGGACACAATAAATAAGTTACTTTTTTATTAATTAATATATTTTGTTATTGGCCGCATTAAATAAATTTTTTTGTATAGATGACGTGAATCCATTCATTGAATTATTTTGCTCTAACTGTCCAAATGTCGGTGGACAGTAAGCTAACTGTCGGACATTTAGCTTACTGATTAGCCAGATTGACGATATCGACGTGCATTCGTCTAACCGTCTGCAGTTAGCTAACTGTCTGGACAGTTAGCTTAATGTCGGATTCGTCTAAGTGGCTACGACATATATACGTCATCCACAGTCAAAGGGTTAAATGAACCAAATACGTTAACTAAGTTTATTTATTTAAATTAAACAAATCTTTTCTCTTAAAATAAACAAATTTTTTAGTTATATAAAATAACAATTTTTGGTTAAGTGTATATATATATATATATACATCTTATCACGACAGTTTATCTATCACTTGTACTTACCTGTTGTCTGGTACTGTTATTCCTTGTTGATTTCTGTTTTTCAAAAAATCATAAAATAAACACCCACAACAAAAACGTGTGGATAACTTCTGTATATAAACCGTAGTCACATAAAAACATTTTTACAAGTTTCTTCATTTTTCCGTTTATAGTTATAATTGTCATTTTATTTATGTCATTTAAATTCTGAATTTTGTTATAACTTTTAAACGTAACGCGCACAATGTTTTAGGTTTATCTTCGTGAGTTAATGTCTTCTGACGCATTTTAGGAACGATATACGTTTCATTGTAATTTCATTTAAACTTATCAGAATTTAATGTGCTATTGTGGTAGTCAAACATTGACGAATAATTCTCTCTGGTTTCAAATATAGATCAATTTTAAGGGCAATTTTGACTTAAAAAAGTGATAAACAATTTACTCTGCCCTGATAATTAAGGTCAATTTTAAATGCAGTTTTGACCTATACGTAAAAAATTACTGTTTGTATTTTTAAAATGAGGTTATTTTCGATTATCTTCAAAGTCGTTAATGTATTATTGTTTTAAAGAGAATTTTTTATATAATGCGGTATATAATATAACTCACACAGCACAAAAACTTCCAGGAAATTTCTCGTGGCAATCTTCGGAAGTTACCCTTGGTAACTTCCTGGACATTTCCAGGAAGTTCAATAATGTCCGCAGGTTAGAAGCTTCCCATGGAAACTTTGTGGTAACTTCCTGGAAGCTTCCCATAGAAAAGGTTTAAAAAATTTTAATTATTAAAATTTTGCATTGTTTTAAAATAAAAAAGTGGGTTTAATTAATGTAGATAGAATGAAATATATGATATATAAACTGACCCTGTAAAGTCAAGAAGCGAATTTAGTTAAGCGCATAAAGCGCTTTCCCAGCAGCTCACTTCGAGGGCTATCCTATGAGACTTGGGGTTCGAGCCCACCTTACCCTCATGTGTGCTGTAGTTGTGAAGATCATTTTTTATAATTAAACCCACTTTTTTATTTTAAAACAATGCAAAATTTTAATAATTTAATTTTTTTAAACCTTTTTAAATAATAATGTCACTAAAAAAAGTTTTCACTAAAAAAACTTCCTCGTAATTTCTAGGAAGTTTCTATGGGAAGCTTCCAGGAAGTTACCAGGATGTTTCTATGGAAAGCTTCTAACCTGCGGACATTATTGTATTTTCTGGAAATTTGCACGAAGTTACCAGGGTTAACTTCTGTAGGTTTTGAAATAATTACCACTTATTGAACTAAAGGCCTCAAAAGATTTCAGTTATTATTTATCTAATTAAAATCTTTTAAATAAATGAAAATTTAGTTAAAGATATAAATGTTTTAATACTAAGTTAATTAGTATGGTGGTCAGCACACAGACAAGTGGATTTATGTATAAAATTTGGCCAAGAAAGTAGCTCCAATTTGAGATAGTGGCCGCGGCTGAGAAGACCAAGAAGGACGCTGGTCGCAAAGCGTTTCTTTAAATTTTCCAAAAAATCCCGGCTCAAAATATTCTTTTCAAATGAGACGTCGATTATGAAACCATTTTTACTCCCACCTACCCACCCGTCTAACTTACAAATTAAGACTTATAAAATCGTAATTTTTTATGTTTCAGGTGAGTGTTCTTCTTTTCTTTTCCATAATCTACTTCGAAAGCAGGTATAGAAAATTATCACTATGTTTAAGTATAAAATGATGCAAAAAATATTTTAAATAAAAGAATTATATCGTTTTGTTTATACATCAAAATTCGTTTAATTAATTTTAATCCGTGCCTGTAGATGGTTAATGTTCAAATAGGGTTTAACATTAGGTATAGTGCATTTCTTCAGACTATATAATCTAATTTTTGATTTTATTGACTTTCTGGTTAAAAACTCTGTATACTTACAGTTTATACTTATGAGATCAAAACGAATAACGAGAAGTCGGTTTGACAGATGACAGCTGTCAAAATTTAAAAAACGAGATTTTTAAAAGACCTTTCAGGTCAAATGACCAGGACTTACATTTTGCTGTTATATATATATATATATATATATATAACTAATGCTTTATTAATTATTTATTGTCAGTATATTCCAGAGTAAAGAAACAGCAAAATGTAAGTCATGGTCATTTAACCTGATAAGTCTTTTAAAAATCTCGTTTTCTAAATTTGTAAAAATTTGTCACGTATCTGCAGTGTAACGATATAGTTTTGCTATTTACTGCATAGTTACGGTATTGTGAAATGTTATAGAAACTATCTAGAAATCTAACTATCTGCAATCATCAAGTTTCTAGATAATAATTTTACTATATCAGAACAATCCTGTGAATCTGTACTAAAACTATATTGTGGATCTAGAATAATTTATGTACATTCGAGGCAAATGCCGGAATTTCCCAGCCTTGGTTGTTCACTGACAACAAATATTGGAACAATATTAATAACCAATTATTTTCTAGCGCTTTAAATTTAAATTATAAAATGGTTATTTCTTTGTTACTAATATTGAACCAACGTTTGAAATTAATATTTTATTAATACAACACATGGCAAAAATTGTTTAAATAATTAATGTAAAAATAAATGAAAAAATAAAGTACAAGTCTAAAGAAGGAAAAGGAATTAATTTAATTGGAACACTCTATTAAAAACAGAGTGTGATAAAAATCAGACAACAATAATAATTGTCTTTCAGTTTAAAAATGAAATCGTCTCTTCTTATATAGAAGTGGAAAAGCTATTTTTTAACGAGAAAAGAAACTTGCGCGCCCTGGTGACAACTTATTCTAAGTAATTTTAAACATAAGCAGCGCAGCACTGCTTTCAAAGGCGAAAAATTTTTCATTGGGTAGAAATACTCAACGAAATGTGTATATGCAAAGCTAATTAATGATTTTGATTATTTAAATTTTTTATACATAGATGATTTTTTTCTTCCGTTGTTGAAATTTTGTACGAGTGACGAAACAAGACTAAAATATGAAGATTTGCACGTCATATAAACAGCACGTGTGGAGTCAATGAACTCAAATCAAAAGAATCTAGATAAGTTCACTCTTTCATTTTTCTCAATAGAGGAAAATAAATATTGCTTAGAAATAGTATATCTTCTTTCTCATTGATTGTATTATCGTTAAACTTAATATATAACGTTTCAGAAATTAATCGTTTTTTATAATTTGATTTCAAATCTACAATTTTTACTTCACCAAAATTAAAGGAATGATTGAGTGTAGTTCGATGCTCATTAACTTCAGATTCAATTTTTTTGTTCTTTTGTTCTTTGATGCTTTTTTCCAAACTACGTTTTGATTCGGATCACCCTTTCGATACAAAATTTGTGGAAAGATTCATATGAGAATAAGATAGATCTATCCAACAACTTATAAACAATATTCTTTTTCTGTTTGATTCGATGGCCTGAAAAGTTATTAATGTCTCTGTTAGAAGATGATGGTTTTCGGAACCAATTTGTAATGAGTTTTTTACTGTCTTTAATCAATGTCATACCGAGAAAACTAATTTGATTTTGAATTTTTAATTCACAAGTAAATTTTAGATTTTTGTTATAAGAGTTGAAAACATAATCCACATATCTAAAATAGAAAACAGAAATTCAGTTAAATTTATTTTTTAATATTTTTAAACAATCACTTTCAAGGTCATCCATGACAACATCTGCAAATAATGGTAATATCGGAGAACATATAGGGGTTCCGTAAATTTTTTAGTAAATCTTTTCATTAAAAAGAAAGATAGTATTATCGAAAAGAAGCTTATCACAATTAGTTAACATATTGTTTCATTTCTCACTCTTCCGATAATCGAATTAAAAAAGGATTAACAAATTTAAATTTGTTATTTTATATAATAAATAAGTTTTTCATATTATTTATTATCAAATTTTGCTAAACAGAATTTATATATATATATATATATATATATATATATATATATATATATATATATATATATATATATATATTACTGACAAAGAATGAAAGGCAGTATAAAAAAGCGCAGTGGGCCGGGACTTGTGCAGTATTCGCTTATGACGGCGCAAGTTTTATTTCAAATGAGAATTGGACCCTTTAATATTGTTTCTCTGATAATGACAAACATTTTTACTTTTTTATTAAAAAAGATATTTATTTTATTAAAATTAAATTCCGAATTATTATTTTCATTACTACAACCATTGTTTACATGATTCTTTATGTTTTTTATTATTTTAGATTATGTAAATACAATATTATAAATAAAAAACCAAACGGTCCGGTTAGCCCCATGAGGGGGTCAGGTTTACCCCAGAGGGTGGGCAAACCGGACAGTTTCCAAAATTTTTTAAAGTTAATACAGCAACTAAACAATAAAAGATTAATTTTACAGAAAGTGAATTTATCATTTGGTTTAAAAATATTAAATGAGAAGAAGCTATCAATTTTCCGAATCAAATAATTAAGTCTTAAATAAATCTCTATAAGCTCATGGGCTTCATATGTATCGACAGCACAGCTGCCCTAATACAGAAACCTGCTTAATCAGAAAAATATTTTCGAAATTAATTAATAATTTCAAAATTATCAAAGAACTTAGAAAAAGCGGTAGCATGGTGGGATACGAGCCCACGACCTTTCTATTGCTTATAGAGATTTATTTAAGACTTAATTATTTGATTCGGAAAATTGATAGCTTCTTCTCATTTAATAAAAGATTAAGTTTTTGTCTCTGAGAAAAATTTGCGCAATTAAATGATCTTTCAATCAAGCCCTCGAAAACTGAAATGGGTTGATTCTTTTAGTCACAAGCGTCAAAAACCGTTAGGGGCTCCGGTTTGACCCACTCACCCCTAACAATAATTAATTGTTTAAACAGTGTTAAATTGATTATTTCTAATTTTTTAACCGGTTTTATGATTAATTTTAAAAATTAATAAATATGACAAAAATATGTTTTACGATTTTTTTAAAACTTATTGTTATTTAAAAAATGTTTAATAACAAAAATTAATAAATAGGGCTCGAAATATCGACAGAGAATTTAATAACTTAGATTTCACAAAAAGAAAAAGCGTTTTGGTAAAGAATTGTAACCTGTAGAGTAATTTGAATCAAAACTTGTGCCGTCATAAGCGAAAACTGCACAAGTCCCTGCACGCCGCGCTAGACATTTTATTTTTTTTCTCGTAAAGTTACTGCTGTCCCATAATTAAATTTACAAGAAGTACTCCCTACATTACACTGGTCGACAAAAAGTTACTTTTTCTCTGATTCAAAGATCGATCATCAATCCTATGATCATTAATCCTATGAAAATATCATTGTCTGATCTTTAAATTATTTTCCGTGTAGACCAGTGTTATTGACAATATCTACAAAAAAAATTTTGTAATCGAAGATATATTTTTTTCAAAATTTGAATTCAAACAATTTTTTGAATTTTTTTCCTTTTATTTTTTTCATAGAAGTACTTTTTACTATGAATATTTTGCAAAAAATATCATCTTAATCGGTCAATAAGAAAAAAGTAGGAGGTAACTCAAAAAATTTTGAAAGTTTTGAATAAACTTTTATACATTTTTATTCCATGCATATGAAGGAATAAATTCAGAAAGTATTTTTATTATTAAATAAGAAAGAAGCTATTAATTTTTAATATTTTTAATATTGCTAAAATCATCCAAAATTCTTATGATCACTTGGCGTGAAATTGCACTATACATATTTGAACGGTTTTTATAAGATTCTAAAATTATGCTCATTATAGCATCAAAACACTGCATTGCAACAATTTTGTTATTTTATTTTAAGCTTACGATTAAAATTTTAAGGCTTATCAACTCCAGAAGAAAAATTAATTGAATTAACAACAATATTGAAGAAGTTTCAATAAATTTAACTTGTTATACAATACCTATATTTTTTTAATCAAAGGAAAATGTTTATGTACAGAGGAAAATTGATTAATGTGAAATCTCTTAATTGTGAAAAGAACACTGTTTCTACAATTTGCTTTGGAGAAGCTTTTCTTCTCATGATGGTGCTATCAGGAATTTCATTTATAAAATTCCATATCGTTCACTTCCGTATGGTTTTTATTTACGGATAATTATATGAGCGAATGAGAAGAAGAACTCGACGAGACGCTCCGCTGCACGATAGTATTGTCAGTCAAGAGTTCCAAATGCCAATAAAATTAAAGTTTAAAATTTAAAATTTTTAAAAGTGCTACATTATAGAAAATAAAGAGGCGCATCTTTTTTCCTTTGAATTTTTTTATAGGACAATTAGTTTAAATAGTAAGTGCAAAAAACTAAAAAAAATTAATTTTCATTTTTTATTTAATTTTAAAACATAAATCATCGTAGTTAAGATAAATATTTGTAAAATTAATCGATATTTAATATATAAACTCGTTAGGGTCTATAGAAGACGTTAACATATAAAAATAATATTTCATTGTTATTAATGATCTACCAGCAATCACATTTTCCTACCTTCGCCGACAAAAAGTCAGTGGGGAAGTTTCAAATTAAAAGAACTTCCAGTGAGACATTTGTTCTTCAATGTATAAAGATGTTTTCTAGAAAATTTCATATTGATTTATTGAAAAGTTTAGAAAATATCGAAGTTTAAAAAAATTGCGCGTGGCGCGCTAGCGAGTCGCTGTGTATAGAAAATAATATTCTGTATATGAATGATCTGCTTCTCATAACTTTTACATATACATTTATATAATGACGCAAATAAATCTAGTACTTTATTAAATACAGTGGAACCTCGATTATCCGAACCTCTGTTATCCGAACCGAAAATCATTTTATCCGAATTACTATTATCCGAACTTTTTTTTGGCTATCCGAATTTTTAAATTTATTTTCTCTTTTTATTTTATTATTTATGTTTATGCCAAAAAGTCTTTAAAAAATCATATATTCTGTGTTTTCTTAATATATTATCATAAATTAATATATATTTACATGTATATACTTATATATCTTTAAAAAATTTATTAAATTAAATACATATAGTTCAACTGTCCAATTTTTTTACTTTAATTATAAAAAACATTAAAACCTCTATTATCCGAATTTTCGATTATCCGAATTAGGCCTTGCCTAGGTTAGTTCGGATGGTCGAGGTTCCACTGCATGTTATTAAAATGCCTTAACATTAGTTTAAGTTATTTATTAACATTTACTAGTATTTAAAAAATATTTAATTCATTTTTATTTTCACTTATTAAAGGGCTTACGGGGTTAAGTCTGCAAAAACTACCACCGCATCTATTTTTCTCAAATTTGGCCCATATATTACTATCCATATGATTATAACTTTCTGCAATTTTGAACTCATAATTCGCTTTTTTGGGGGAGTTATGGAAGGGGAAAGGAAAATCAAAAACTTGATTTTCTCGTAAACTACTGAACCGATTTTAATGAAATTTTAAGAGGTTGTAAATATAGATAAGACGATTTTACAAAAAAATCAAAATTTTTTGTCAAAAAATTTTTCTGAAATTTTCAAAATTTTTTAGGGTTATTTTTTTAAGTGACTACTTTCTTTTTAGTTGTAAAAAGTACCTTATAATGTCCCCTTTAACATTTTTTCAATTTTTTTAAAAATATAGTTTTTGAGTAAAATGTCAAAAACCATGGTCATGCTATTTGTCACGTACGGTAATGCTCATATATACTATAACCTTTATTTTATTTTTTTATTTAATCTCCTTACTATTTTTGAGGTTATTAGAATTTATTTTCCAACCCAAAAATCATTAATTTAAATTTTAGCTAAGATTATGATTATTTTCGGAGTTGACAATAGGTTAGGAATTTCTAAAGGTTATCTACACTTTGAATTTAAAGAATTTTAATTTTTATCATTTAAGCGCCATGATATTTATTCCAAAAATATCAAAAAGATTTTATTCAATGATTTTACTATTGTAGAAATTTTTAACCTAGCTTGCTCAGAAATTGCGAGGAAAAAACTTTCCTCACAAACCACGGAGAGGGGAGGGGTAAGGAGATAACACATTGATCTTCTATTAACACTGAATTTAATTTAAGCAATTAATCAATTTTATTATTCATAACATATCACTGTTGTCTTTTAGTTAATTACATAAGATTGTTTGGCAGAATGCCGAATTGAATGAAGTAAAGGCCGCATGAAAATGCGGTGACAAGCATCACTTTCCGAATTGTAAAATAATTTTAAATTTTTGCCAATCCGGCGAGAAAATGATAGTTCAATTTGATTGGGACTCACCGTCAATTCGACGCCGACCCCGCATAGCTCCTCGTCCAGACATGGCATCGTAAACAAACTTATTTTTAAATAAACTTTAATTTTCAATTTTATTTGGCGTGATGCACCTGATACAACTATCAACACCAGAGCTGCCAGGTACCCTCACCAAACGCAAGTGCGCATGCCTCGCGCTTCTATTTTAATTGGTGGACATTTGTGTTCTTCTTTAAAATGTCTTGTAAACTAAAACTTCCAAAATTTCCACCAATTAAAATTAGAGACACGAGGCATGCGCATTTGCGCTTGGTGAGGGTACCTGGCAGCTCTGATCAACACGAGAATCAAAAATATGGCCGTGTGTCTGGATACGAGAGCGTCGCTACACGCGCGCTTCTTGTTAGTTTTTAGGTGAGTCCCCGACGTACTATTTATAACTTTTTATTTTTCTACTATTATTCGGTCGAGGTAAAATATCCGCTGCCGGTATTGCAGAGCGCCTGCCTTATTGGTCGCTGTCGTTCGAACCGCGTTGGCCTTTAAATCAAGATGGCCGCAGTCAGTGTTTTGACAGGCACAAAACAATTGATCTTCGTCTTCCTGGTGCTCTTGAATATTCGGGAATCACTTCCAAATATATACACCAGGAAGCACTTCCCTTGATGGCTTCGAATGATTGACAATTCCGATGGATATTTTCTTGATAACGAAAAGAATATACGAACAGCAGAGTTTGTTCAAAATAGTTTCATTTTATGATTCTTGATCTGTTGAGCTGGCAGGTTTGAATACTAATGTTTTAATTATTTTACTAATTTAAGTTACAAAATATTTCGTCCAATCATATTTCAAAATACTAATAATAATTTTTATTTATTTTAGAAAAAAAGGATTCTCGTTTGATAATTATTTGATCAAATAATTAATTTTACAACAAAATCAATTAATTTACTCAATATTGTGCGTGGCAAAATGCCGCGTCACAATACATATGGGCCATATTAATGTGGTAGGGTACAGCCAAATAAGTATAGAAAAAGTGACCTGAATATATTTTTCCCATTTAGTCCTACCCACTTAAAAATTATTTTCAAAGAAAAATCCAAAAAAAAACTTTTTTGCATTTAAAATTGTTTTCTTTTTGGATTGTTGAATCGGTACATCACATTTCTTTTATTTAACTTCTTCAACAGTCTTACTTTTAAAAAAAAAAGTCCTAGATGATTTTAGAGTGCGACACGGTAAAAAAACTTCAAATATCCTAAAATTTGATTTTAAAATTGTCGAAATTTTTTTGTTTGTCTATAAATATTTTTTTATATCAACTTCAGATATGTATTTATCAACCTTAATAAGCCACTGGTAATAAGTTGCAAAAATATTTGACAGTTTTTTTTAAATTAACCATTTACACACAACATAAAAATGTTCCGGGTTGGGTTTTTGAGTTATTTACCGTGACACACCCTGAAATCATGTCAGGCAAAATTTTTTTATTAAGTAGATCACATAAGAGAATGAAATGAGGAAATACACAAAAATGTCACTTTAATAGAACTAAAAAATTGTTTTTTGAAAATTTCGGAAAACTTTAATTTTAAAACTTTTTGAAAAAAATTTGAAATTTTTTTTGGAATCTCTTTAATTGTCTTTTCAACATATCCAAAGCTGATTAAAATACATACAGTAGTTTTTGAGGAAAATGCGTTTTTCGATTTTTCCCCTCTATTTTTTTGGATCAAAAATTTTTTTTTCGAAATGCTTATTTCCAATCGAAAGAGCATGAAAAAATCTTTCCAAAATGTACTTTGTCAAATTTGTATATTTAATTGCATAAGAGTAAAAAATTATTAAAATAAGCATGGTACTGAAAAACAAAAATTTAACCCCCTCCCCTTCGGAAAATATTGGACTAGGTAAAAAAATATTTTCACGAAAAGTTACTATCTATTAGTACTACAAAAGTCCTAAGTTTAGGCACGATTGGAGAAAAAAGTGTTTCCACCTTGATCACTTGAGATGGAATCGCTCATATGTGCATTACCGTACGTGACAAATAGCATGACCATGGTTTTGGACATTTTACTCAAAAACTATATTTTTAAAAAATTAAAAAAAATATGTTAAAAGGGACATTATAAGGTACTTTTTACAACAAAAGAGAAAGTAGTCACTTAAAAAATAACCCTAAAAACACTTAACTCCCTAAGCCCTTTGTTTAATTATAATAATTTAATATAATGTTTAAATATTATACATTTCATTAAAAAAACGTTTAAATAATTTTATTATTTATTATTATAAAAGTTTAATATAATTTAAAACAATTTATTTGCGTCATTATATAAATGTATATGTAAAAGTTATGAGAAGCAGATCATTCATATACAGAATATTATTTTCTATACACAGCGACTCGCTAGCGCGCCACGCGCAATTTTTTTAAACTTCGATATTTTCTAAACTTTTCAATAAATCAATATGAAATTTTCTAGAAAACATCTTTATACATTGAAGAACAAATGTCTCACTGGAAGTTCTTTTAATTTGAAACTTCCCCACTGACTTTTTGTCGGCGAAGGTAGGAAAATGTGATTGCTGGTAGATCATTAATAACAATGAAATATTATTTTTATATGTTAACGTCTTCTATAGACCCTAACGAGTTTATATATTAAATATCGATTAATTTTACAAATATTTATCTTAACTACGATGATTTATGTTTTAAAATTAAATAAAAAATGAAAATTAATTTTTTTTAGTTTTTTGCACTTACTATTTAAACTAATTGTCCTATAAAAAAAATTCAAAGGAAAAAAGATGCGCCTCTTTATTTTCTATAATGTAGCACTTTTCAAAATTCAAAATTTCAAACTTTAATTTTATCGGCATTTGGAACTCTTGACTGACAATACTATCGTGCAGCGGAGCGTCTCGTCGAGTTCTTCTTCCCAACCGCTCATATGGATTTTAAAACTACTTAACTTTGTACTTAATTATAAAAATTTAAAATTAATTCTAATTATTTTTTACAATTTTTATGAAAATTTTATTAGTAATTTGAAATTTAAAAAGAAAATTCAAAAGTCAGTATATAATTATATGGTTTCAATGATCATTTTAAATAATTATAATGTTTTAAAGGTCATCCTAAATAATTATATGCTTTTAAAAATAGGTCTAAACAATTCTACAGATTCCATAATAATTTTAAATACCTACTTGAACACTAATTATTTACATTTATAAAAATATAAAAAACCAAAATTTATATTAAAAATTCTGCATTTTAAAGTAATTATAAAGATTCTGAATAAATTGTAAATAAGTTAAAAAACAAATTTTCCTTAATTCATGAATAGCAAAAAAAGTTTAACATAATTTATTAAATAATTTTGAAAATATAGTTTAAAAAACAAATTTAAATTTTGTAGTTGTTAACAAAATTTTTAGTTAATTTTTAAATATATAAAAATAGTTGTTTTTCAAATAGTTTTAAAAATAAATTAAAGCTTTTCGTTATTATTAAAATTTACATAAAAACTATGCTTTAAAATTTGTTTAAATTTACAATCCACATAAATAGTGCAATCAGGTTTGATCATTATCAAAAGCGATTAAAAACTTTTTGATTACATAGTCTGCAAATTCGTTTATTATATTAGCAGGGCTCGAATTAGGTCCGTAAATCCCGTAAAAGTCCGTAACTTTGCTTGAAGTCCGTAAAAGTCTGTTTTTTTTAAAAAAAGGTCCGTAAAGTCCGTAATGCGGTTGAAAAATATCCGTTAAGTACGTAAATTATACGATATAATTTTGATAATTTTAGAGAAGTTACAAATGATTGAAGGAATTCAATTATTTTCAGAAGTAATAAAATTCTTCGCAAAAATTCAATTATGTGCAAAAAATTTTCAAAATTCTCGTCAACATTTCAATTATCTTTAGAAATAATTAAATTCTTCTTCGAAATATCAATTATTTTCAAAAATTTTAATAAAATACTTGAAAAAATTTCAATTATTTTTAAAAATTTTCCTCAATCCAATGATTTTTAATAGGTATCTCTACTATTCTAATAAAATTTTATAAAAGAATTCAATTATTTAAAAAAAATCTACTAAAATTCTACACAAACCGGTAATTATTTTCAAAAAATAATAACTATTTAACAGGAATTTCATTATTTACAATTTTTTTTATAAATTTCATCGAGTTACGGTATAATTTACTAAATAGACACAATTTACTTTTATTCACTTCAGAGTGTAACAATTTATTAATGAAATTAATAATACACTTCAAAGGCAGAAATAAGACTGAGTTGCACATGTTTTGCAGCTCATGTCGAATATGAAGCAATACAGGTGGGGATATATATATTTTTGCTGACTATAACAATCGCAATATTCAATTATTTTCATAAATAATAAAATTTTTACAGGTATTTAATTTTTTTGCAAATATTAAACTTCTTATTAGGAATTCAATTATTTTGATGAATAATAAAGATAATTGCAAAATTTTAATTATTTTTAATACAATTTTAATCGAATTCCTCGAAAAATGTAATTATTCTTAAAAATTTTATTAAAATTTATCAAAGAAATTTAATTATTTTTATAATCTTTGCTACAATTTATTTATTAGAATTTAAATATTATTCTTAAAAAATTTTTGATTAAATTTCTTTAAAGAATAAAATTATTGCATTCAAAATTTTTAATGCAATTCTTTGCGTTAATTATCAATTATCTTTATAAATTATAAAATTCTTCTCTAAAATTGAATTATTTTAAAAAAATTTAATAAATTTCTTGGAAAAATTTCAATTGTTTTCAAAAATTTTCACTAGTTTAATTATTTTTAATATCTATTTTAATAAAATTTTGCAAAAAAATTCAAGTTATTTGAAAATTGATGGATACAATTCTTTAAAAGAATTCAATTTTAAGAAACATATGTAATTATTCAATAAATTGTTTTTTGTATTTAAATAATGAAATCCTCGTAGAATTTTCTCATAAAAATTGATTTAAAAATGGATTACAGTTAAAATTTTAGATTATAATTGAATATTAAAAGTATTAGAGCGTAAAGTTTTAGAAATAATTAAATTTTGAAAAGGTTTCAGTTTCAAATCTTTGAAAATTTGAAATTTTCATATTTTTAACTAAGTAACAATTCTGTGGAATTAATTTTTTTGAGAAATTTTAATTGAGAATTTATTTTTTTATATTATTTGAAGTTTTTATTTTCTAATACATATTTAATTGAAGAATTTACAAATACAGTAGACTCCATTATCCGGACTAATGGATGCAGGCATTTGTCCGGATAATCGAGTAAAGAACGAATTAAACAAATTTTTGATTTATAATTTTATGTATTTATTTGCATATGTATTGAAATGAGACTGAAAGAAACTAAAACTTTTAAAGCCGTCATTAATAAAAATTTAGTTAAAAATATTTCATAATATTTACATAAACATTTTCTTTAAATAATTAAAACACTTTAAAACGCAAGGTTTCGTGTAAAAATTCACGTTTTTGAATTTAAAATAGAAGTTAACGGCTTGAGACCTTATAAACTTTATATTAAAAAAAAATTTAATTTTAAATTTGTCCGGATAATCGAATATCCGGGTAATAGGGTCCGGATAATGGAGTCTCTACTGTAATTAAAAAATCGAATATTGTAAAGAAATGGATTTGAAAAATGTCAAAGAACTTTTTCGAAAATTATTAAAAATAATCGATTTTAAGAAGAATTTTAGTTAAAAATTCTTGAAAATAATAATTGATGTGATAATGATTTTATCACTCTATCTTTAATTATTATAAAACATGAAGTAATCGATCGCTCCGAATCGAAGACTCTGAGTTATCGATATCTTCATTTTTTTTTAGTTATGAAAAAATCTAATTTATAGTTTTAAGTAAAATGTTCTTTTATATATTTTTGTCAGTAATTGGTCCGTGAATGGTCCCTAATTTTTCATTTTTGGTCCGTAAAGTCCGTATTTTTAAATACTTTCACTGGTTCGAGCCCTGTATTAGCAAAAAAAATTGAACTATTGGAAAATTGAAATTACAGAAGTAAAATAAAAACTTTTTGACAATCTCTATTTTAATAGAGTGAAAAATATGAAATGTTTAAAATTGAAAAATGGTTTATTACTGAAATTCAAACAGTAATTATCCAACTGCGTCGCACGAAATATAAACCTTTAAATTAACGCGTTAAGCCGCTTCAAAAGATGAAAATGGATTTCCTTTGTTCGATTTAATTAAACCAGTCCCGATTTTAATTTAATTTTAAATGAATTTTAAGTGTTGACAAAAGCACTTTTCCAATCAAACTTTGAGCTATTTCTTTTTTTTCTTTAACTGTTAAATTCTAACACTGCATTTTTTTAATAGAAAAACAAATTAGTTTGTAAAATTTAAAAAATGAGTTTATTGATTTACTTTCATTACAGAAAAATGATACTACATGGAAAAAACTGGATATGTAAAAGTACATATTAAAAAAATAAGTCTTACTTGACCTACTGGGTCTAAAAGGCTAATAATAAATAAACCAAACCAACCAAGTTTTAATATCTGGATAGCTGTCCCTATGTTAAAGGAAAAATATGTTAACCTTTAACATTTAGATATTAATGCTGAATAACCATTTTTCTCCGTGTAATTGCAGAAAAGCATTTTTTTATAATTTAAGCAAATCTATCTAAAGCAATAAAAAAATCCTTTTCTTCCTGTAAAAGCAATAAAATATCTCATGAAAGTCAATATCGAACGTTAGAATCCTAGTAAAAAGTGTTGGTATTCGCGACTAATTCCAGGAAATATTTTCTTATTTTATTAAAACCTCTCAGGGAATTCATTATCAACTGAAAATCAACTGTATTAGTTGGATTTTATCGTTAAGAGAGTCGTTTGGAATACTCTTATATGCTTAGAATGTCAAACAGGGAAGTTTGTGGTAGAGCCGCAAAATGTAGAATTCCTCGTCTATTATTTTCCAAGAAAAGCATTTACACTTGAACACTCATAAATTATACCAAATGAAGCTTATCTTTTAAAATTTCTAACTAAAGATTCCTCATACGTATCTCTATCATTTTTATTAAATTTATTAGGTTAATAAATTTATAATTATTAAATTAATAAAATTTGTGAAAAAATTTATAAAAAATTTTATGCTACAATATTGTTAACCTATAAGTTTAAAACTAAACTGTTAGTTTATTTTCTGTTTGTGATTTACAACTTTTGTTAAAAATTGTTAAGTTATGTCTGCCATTTGACTAGTGACTAAACTTCTTATTAGCTGCAATGAATAATGTAAATTCACTTTCTGAAGTAAAGGAATGTGTCAACAGAGTCACGAAATTAGAAAGATTAATAAATAATAATATATTTAGTCATTTTATTATTATTATTATTATTATTATTATTATTATTATTACTATTATTAATAATACCTACAATTAATTAACTGCATTAGAATTCTACTGGCGAAGTACAGTCTGTCAGTGCTGATAGACAGCGTTAATTAAGAATATTGCAGCAATGAATACCGTTTTTTATTTATAGCTGTAAATTAATATTTGTAAATAGTTTAACAACAAAATAATAAATAATATTAATAAATAGTTCTTATTCATAAAATATTTCTCTTCTTAATGAAATTGAATTAAAAGTGGAAACAAACAATGGATATAGTAAATAATTTTTTTAATTAATTAATTAATTAATTTTTTTATTCCGTGTAGAAAAATTGTTGGGTTTTAGTGTGGTGCCAGAAAAACAGCCTATTCTCTAACGAGGCATTA
The DNA here is from genome assembly GCA_032873175.1 of Leptopilina drosophilae. Classification (NCBI taxonomy): domain Eukaryota; kingdom Metazoa; phylum Arthropoda; class Insecta; order Hymenoptera; family Figitidae; genus Leptopilina; species Leptopilina drosophilae. Next base: position 15,467,506 of record CM065480.1, on the reverse strand, counting down.
AAAAGACTATCTGATCGTGGGCCAGACTGGACGAGCTAAACAGGGTTAATGAGCAGTGCTAATATTTAAAATTTTAGATTCGATTTTAATATTTCAGTTTTATAATCTTAATTTTAATAAAAATAAAAAATATTATCGTTATTTAAATATATGTGTGTATATATTTAATGACAATAGCTTATTATTGTAATAATTATATCATTTTAAAATAAATAATATACTACACTAGCAGTAAATACCATTTAAAATAGAAATATTGAAAAATAATTTTAGTAAAAAACAATTTGCGTTAATTGATACATTTTTTAAATTCATTCTTTAACAGACTTTTAAAATTATTTACAAACATGTTTACAATTTTAATTTATAACACTTATACAGATTAAATATATAGTAATTCTATTATTTTATATAACACTTACAATGAAAAATATCGCATGTGGGATCGAACTTACGTGCCCTCACCCTTGATGACCAGACGCGACGCATTTAAACCGCACAGCCAATGAAGTCTGGGTGAGAACTCTCCTAATGAACTGGGTAGCTCCATGCCTAAAAAATCAAAGTTGTACCCTAGTTCTTCGATTTTGTTGAAACTTTGAAATTTTGAAGTGGAATACATGCCAGTAAAACTCCTCAATTCGATTTTGAAAAATTTTGGATTTACGAGGTTTATAAAATTTTTATTGAAATTTTGAAAATGGTATATCTCTAAAGGAAATGAATAAAATTTAATGAAATTTTCAGGGAATGCTTATTAGAGTGACTGTTATTTTGCAAAAGTTGGAATTTTTTATGTCGCCGGGCAGAATTTGCTTCAGAATGTGAAAAAAATGAGCTATGCACAAGAATCAATTTGTGTTCAATTTAGTAAATCAAACTAAATTTTAATCATATAAAAATATTTTAAGAACAACAAGGTCAAATTAAATAGAAATTTGTAAAATTGACAGTTGACAGCTGTCAATTAAACTGTCAAACTTTTAAAAACGAGAGTTTTTAACAGTTTTTACATTAAATTACTCAGATAAGAGTATATTGTGTGGCAAGGGCGGAAAGTTTCAATTCTTGACCGAGTTCGCAAATTGCCGCACGAGCGAAGCAAGGGCGGCAACGTACGATTGTACGTACCTCGTACGATCGTACGAGGTCAGAATTGACATTTCCCCCCGAGTTGCACACGATATTTTTTGTCCAATTGCGCGATAAACAAGACGCATCCGTAAATTCAAAAATTAATATGCACTTATTATTAAATGTTTATGAATTATTTTTATTAAGCTTAAGACGAATCCGAATATTTTTGATAAATTAAACAATAAAATTTTACTTAAAAACTTTACATCTTCTGAAACACCAATAAAATACTAATTTTGTAGTAAGTTAAATAATATATCAAAATATTAAACATTTTAATTACAAATAATAATAATAATAATATTCTTAATAAAAACACATTACATAGTGACGTGATAAAATAACAACAGAATAAGTAATAGAAATTAATAATATAATAATTAGTAGTATTTATTTAATACTGATAAAGCAGCTATGCATGCACGGAAAGTCGAGTTTATCGCGCATATAGGACAAAAAATATTTCCAGGACAACTGTCGATTAAAATATCAAACCTTTGAAACCCTAGTACAAAAACTAATGTAAATTAACAAATTTATGGAGAAAAGGTACTCACTTATAAATTAAATTTATTTATTGTTAAAAAGTAAAATTCTCTTATTAATATTTTGACAGTTTCTAATTATGAAAAATACATGTCGCTAATATGATTAACCTCAGTGTGCTTAAAAACACTTGTATGCAAGCAATTAAATGTAAAAGTCTCCGTTTCGAAAGTTTGACATCTTAATTGACAGCTATCAACTGTCAAATTTACATAATTCTATTCAAGTATACCTCAATACCTTGAAAATTTTTTTTGTCCTAGCTGCACGGAAAAAATGTCATTTCGGGCACTTAAGGCGAGCGCAAAGTAGCACATTTTGCCCGGGAGTAGGGGAAGCGGGCGGAAAATACTTTACCGCCCGCTTGTGTGACGTCAGCGGGCGGTAAAGTATATTCCGCCAGCTCTGAAAGTATTTTAAGCCCGCATGTTAATTCTTTGTTTTTTTCTGTAGATCAATTAATAAAAATAAAGCTTATTGCTCAAAATAGAAAAAAAATATAACCAGGGACCGTCTCCAAGGTTTAGTTTCGTTTCAGTTTCTGAGTCTACACGAAACTAAATTAACAAAGTGAACTCAGTTTCGAGTCGACACAAAACTAAACTAACTAAATTATCACGTCCTGGCACTAGGTAAATCACTAGGTGTCACTAGGTTTATCATTATAGACTTCAAAGAGTCAACATTTATATTGAGTTTAATTTTTGACTTAAATGAGCGTTTAATCGTGTGTGCCCACAATGCCATACTTTCCATGCAGTTTGACCAAAAAATTATGTTCGCATTATTGGCGCAAAGGTGATGACTTATTCTGTTGATATTTTATCACGTCACTATGTAATGTGTTTTTATTAAGATTATTATTTGTAATTAAAATGTTTAATATTAAGATATATTATTTAACTTATTACAAAATTAGTATTTTATTGGTGTTTCAGAAGATCTAAAGTTTTCAAGTAAAATTTTATTGTTTAATTTATCAAAAATATTCGGATTCATTTTTAAATTTACGGATGCGTATTGTTTATCGCGCAATAGGACAAAAAATATCGTGTGCAACTCGGTCGAAAATGTCAATTCTGACATCGTACGAGGTACGTACAATCGTACGTTGCCGCCCTTGCTTCGCTCGAGCGGCAATTTGCGAACTCGGTCAGGAATTGAAACTTTCGGCCCTTGCCACTTAATATATTCTTATCTGAGTAATTTAATGTAAAAACTGCCAAAAACTCTCGTTTTTAAAAGTTTGACAGTTTAATTGACAGCTGTCAACTGTCAATATTACATGTTTCTATTTAATTTGACCTTATTGTTCTTAATATATTTTTATATGATCAAAATTTAGTTTGATTTACTAAATTGAACACAAATACTGTCGTTTTAAAAAGATTGACAGTTTTTTTGATAACTGGAAGCTGTCAAAACTTATTTTTGATATCGGATTTGTGTTTAACACATCAAAAACCAAAAATATGAATGTTGCCAAGACAAAAGATTAATTAAAAAAAAGTTTTCATACAAACTGTAAAAAAGTGCAATAATCCTATGTTAAATCTCATTTAAACTTTAACCCTTCGGTGGCACGGGTTAATATTAATCGATTGGGCTATTCTTGTGCATAGCTCATTTTTTTCACATTCTGAAGCAAATTCTGCCCAGCGACCTAAGAAATTCTAACTTTTGCAAATGAACGGTCACCCTAATGCTTATTGCTTACAGACAATTTATGAAAATATTTAAAAAAATTTTTTTTTTTAAAGTGCCATTTATATATATTTTTTTAAAAATAATGATTCGATTCCCACTTTTTTCACGGGTATTTTCCAAAAAGAAAATTGATGGAGGGTCTGAAACTTTAGAAGATATTGGATTTTTTGACCTTGCGCGCAACCGTAAAAAAGCGCATTTTCCGGCTATACTCTACATACAAACTAATATTCAGTCACTTATAACCCACGTGAAAAGATTACCAGTAAACTCCACGAAATCTCCGCGGAGTGAATCCGCAAATATTCCGCGGAATTATGATTTTCTTAAATATACTGAAAATCCACAAAACAATTTAAATTATAAGAAAACCTATTTACAAGTATATCATTTATGGTTATCTAGTCAATCCATAAATATTTTTAACCTAAACTGTCAAAAATAAAGAATCAGCATATTTAACATATCCTAACAATATTAAAATAATTTCAAAGTATCCATTTATCCATAACATTAACCACGATTATCCCGGTATGATCCACAATATTTTATCAAAATTTGGTACAATTTTAAAGGTAAGTTTACTTTCAAGATCGATCACCTGGATATTACCCACGGTTATCCAGGTGGCCTGTCACTATTTTAAACATTTTCAGAAGATCCTAAGATAGAGAGATTAAAATTAAAAGTATAATTATAATTTTAAGAACTTTTAAATAAATTATAATTCTTATTTTTGTTTAAAATATAATTTTATATTTAATGTAAAGCTTCATATAAAAAAAGTTTGGTAAATTTGCATGATTAGAAAAAACTGCATCTTTTAAGTATACTATTCTGTAAATAGTTAGTAATTAACAATAATAATTTGTTTAAATCTTGCTTAAACAATAAAAATTATGTTTTAGACATGCATTGGTATTTATGTTAGGTCCGGTAAATTGCAAAATTTGAAAAATTATACCTCTCTAGACACAATATGTAAAAAGTTAGTAATTAACAATAATAATAATTTCTTTAAAAAAATATAAATTTAAAAATTGCACAGTATTCTTACGAACTTAAAGCCTGACATTCTCCAAAAAGAAAAATTGAATTCGGTTAAAATTTACGACTTAAAGGTGACTTTGAACATTAGTTTGAATGTAGAGTATAGCCGGAAAATGCGCTTTTAACGGTTACGTGCAAGGAAAAAAATTCAACAAAAAGTCCAAGATAAAAAGTCCACAGTCAATGAAATTCAAAACAAATTTTTTTTAAATTGTTTATGTTGTATTTTTTAGATTGGATTTTATGTATTGGTCAAAATGTCGAAAATTGAAAAAATTCCAACAAAATAAAAGCAATGTGAAATTGTCAGTTTTATTTATGCGGTTGGCTTTTCTTTAATCTTCTGTCAATTTCTCTTTCTCGTTCACATTTATTCAAAATTTTCAAAATTATAAAGTTCAAAGTGTAGTTTAAAGCACAATGGCTTTACAAGAATTAGAAATTATTGTGAAAGGTCGAAACACCTATGGACATTTTGAAGGTTTCCTTTACGTTGGATCTTATGTTAGAGGTGATATAAAATATAGAAAGTGTAAAAATAATAAAACTTGTGCAGCACGTTTGACTACTATTAGTGGAGAACAAAATGTTATGATCAGAAAAGGTGGTTCAGCTGAGTCTCATACCGGCCATGGACCTAACCCTGAAGAGGTTGAAGCTTTACGTATAATGTCCAGAATAAAGGTAATAAAAATAAAATGTAAATATAAAAAAAAATATTAGAATGTATGGAAAATTTTTTTAATTTGTACAAAAAATTTTACGTGCAGCGAGCAGCACAGACTCATCCTGAACGTCCACTATGTGATAGAAGCCACACAAGCACAGTTGCCCGAGATGCCTAACATACATAAATAAAAACGATTCAACGAGAACGCTTGCGCTTAATGCTTTCTAACCATATAAGTATCGAAGATCTGGAAGATTTGCCTGATATATTTACAAAAAATTTGGTCGGTGAAAATTTTTTAATATACGATTCATACAGCGATCAGGAATACAATTTGAGCTGTGGGAGAATTTTAGTATTTGCAACGCGTGAAAATTTAAAAAACCTTTTTAAATCGGATATATGGTACCTGGATGGTGCGTTTCAAACGGTTCCTTCCATTTTCTTCCAGCTCTTTACAATAATGGGATCTGTTCTGCAAGTTAAAAAGGGCATAGAACGAAAAATTGCTTTTCCTTTTGTTTACTCCCTCCTAGAAAGCAAGAAAGAAGAAACATACGCAAAAGTTTTGGAAGTCGTCTTGTCCTACGCTGAGAGTAGTGGTATTACTGTGAAACATCCTACAACTATTATGACCGATTTTAAACTAGGCATAATAAACGCAATAAAAACTCATTTTAACTCGGAAATTATAAAATTGTGCTTATTTCACCTCAGTCAAAATATTTACCGCAAAATTCAAGCAGAGGATCTTCAGCAACGATATCGTGATGTGAACGATTTGAGCATCAGAGAAGCTGCACAAAGTATGTGCGCATTAGCTTTTGTGCCTCCAGAAAAGGTTGTCAAGATATTCCCGAAGATTTCGCCTCAGTTGCGAATTACTTCGAAGTAAATTACATTCGTGGTATTCGGGCTGTCGGAAGAAGAAAGGCCGTAAAGGTGCGTTATGATCCGCCGGTTTGGAACCACTATCACTCAGTGCTTCAGGGAACTGCTCGTACCAACAATGCCTCGGAAAGGTGGCATAATAGATTTCAAATTTTAGTCGGACGAAGTCATCCAAGCATGTATCACTTTCTCAAAGACTTACAAAAGGAACAAGCCGATGTGCAGTACATGTTAAGAGACCTAAACTAGGAAAAAAGAGTAAAAAATTTGCCTCCTAGAAAGCAAAGACATGTAGACAAACAAATTTTGAATATAGTAAAAACCTACCAAGAGTACTCACAGGAGGAGAAAGAATTGGAATATATCAAATTACTTGGTCACCATATTCACATGTAAATGTGAATATAAACGGAATTTTAAGATTCTTCTCATCCTCAAAATTGCTTTGATTTATTTTTTTATTTCATTTGGATTTTTTTACTTTGGACATTTTCTGTTTGGATTTTTTTTGATGTTTTGGTGTGGATATTTTGGATTGGACTTTTTGACCTATGTTTTGTATCGAACTTAAAAATTCGTTGATTATTGAAAAGAGAAATTTTAATATCGAACTTAGAAATTCGTTAATTATTGAAAAAGAGAAACAAATTGAAATTGTCTCATTCTTTAGTTTTGGTGATGACAAGGTTATTATAATATCTCAAGGATATGTCCATTTTTTAAAACTTTTATTATAATAACGAGAGAATGTTATGCTACAATATTGACGTCTTAATCGTTTGAAAAAAGACAAGTAAGTACTCCTCTACACATAATTGTTTCGGTGGAGGTCTCAAGGGTGAAGGTGGAGCAAAATGCATTTTCCTGGAGAAGGAGAACTCTAGATATCTGATTGGTATGAAATTGAAAAAATCCAAAAAGGCGTGAGTACAAATTCTTGGCCCAAAGTGCCAAAAGACCGAGCGTCGTTGTACTACGTGGACTTAATCTAAACTCGCTGAACATGGAGTCATAAAAGGATTAAGCACTCATCTGCTACGGTGACATAGATTACGGATATTTTTATATTGCCTTATATTGCCAATAAGGCTTAGGACCAAATAACTAGTTTTGCATTACTTTATTTTTATTGCTTGAGAAAACAAGATGAATCTTTAGAATTTTCACCCTTGGACTTTCAGTAAGAATTAAATTTATTACTTCATTGTTCAAAATATAAATGTAAACATTTTTATTTTTAAGAATAAGATAAAACTTGAGACCTTCGTCGAACATGCCGGTCTCCGTTGAACACTAGTGTTCAACCAAAATTATTGTCTCTCCATTTTTTTAAAGGGGGGAATCTACAGGAAGCGGATATAAGCACTTCAATGATCCTTTGAATTTTGTTTAATAATGATAAGGCCTATTCAAATCCTTTGAATGTTTTTCCCGAAATTTGTACTGTGACTGTGCGGACAAGTCCATCCTGTCCAGGATGAAGCTCGGTTATTCTTGCCAATTTCCATGATAAGGGTGGCAGATTGTCTTCCTTCACTACCACTACTGAGCCGATCTTTATGGAATCTGGATCGGATGGCTTGTTCCATTTGCTACGATGTATCATCTCGTTGAGGTATTCGCGGCTCCATCTTTCTCAAAAATGTTGCTTCAAATATTAAGCATGTTCCCAACAGCTCAGATGATTGGTCGGCACATGACGAAGATCTTCCTGTGGAAAAGTTGTCAAGGAACTACCAATGAGGAAATGACCAGGGGTCAAAGGAATGCAATCATTGGGATCGGACGATAGAGTGGAAAGTGGGCGTGAATTAAGGATGGCCTCAATTTCAATAACGTAGGTTTTTTTAATGCTCGTAGGTTAATAATGCATTTGCTGCGATTCGCGTGAAATGTGTTTAAAACGATTTGACAGCAGCTTCCCAGAGGCTGCCTTAATGAGGCGCTCTTGGAGGAATGAAATCCCAATTCACTCCCTTTTTACTAACAAAGGCTTGAGTTTTTTCACTTCTTTCTAGAGAGTTAATTTGTTTTATCAATTCCTTTAGTTCATTTTTTGCGCCCACAAAATTAGTGGCATTATCAGAATGGAGTGAAATCACTTCTCCTCGTCTAGCAAAAAATCTTCTTAAAGCCGATAAAAAGGATTCGGATGACAGATCGCTCGCTAGTTCCAAGTGTACGGCCTTGATAGAAAAGCAAACAAATACAGCAATGTATGTTTTTAACGATGATGTATTTCTAACGCGTTTTTCTTGAATAAAAAAGGGACCGCAGTAATACACACCTGAGTAAGCGAATGGTCGGGATGAAGTAACTCTTTCTTTTGGTAATGCACTCATTAAATAATCTATTTCTCGCGGTTTCGCTCGGAAACATTTGACACATTTTCCAATCACATAACGCGTCATATTTCTGCCATCGATAGGCCAATAGTTTTCCCGCACTCCATATAGAGTCGCGTTTAATCCTGCATGCAATCGTTTAATGTGTTCTTTTTGAATCAGAAGTTTAGTAACTTGATGGCCCTTGGGCAAGACAATGGGATGCTTTTGGGTTTTACTTAAGTCAAAATGATCAAGTCTCCCTCCCACTCTTAACAAACCCTGTTATAAAAAGGGACTCTATTTATTCAAGCTACTTGAAGGTTGAATTTGTTTATTTTGTGACAAATCTTTAATTTCTTTATGAAAGGTTTCTGCTTGAGTTAATTTTAAAATCACTATTAAGGCTGATTTTAACTCAGTGACAGATAAACGACCTGTTATTCTTTTACCTTGAATCTTGTCTGAGCCATGAAAGACCTTCAAACCATGATTTATTTTCTAAAAAAATTTCTGGATTTTGACCCCTAGAAATGAAATCTGCAGGGTTCTCTTGTGTTGGGACATGATGCCATTGTTTTGGCTCTGTAAAGTTTTGTATCTCGGCAACCCGGTTAGCTACAAATGTTTTTAAAATATGTGGTGACGTGTTGTTCCAATTGAGAGTAATTGTCGAATCAGTCCAATACCTAATTTGTTCAAATTGCAAACAAAGAGCCTTTTTTATGACTTCACCCAATTGAGCCAATAAATTTGCCGCGCATAGCTCTAAACGTGGTAAAGTGACGGTTTTAAGAGGTGCGACCCGAGATTTGGCGCAAATTAAAGAGGTACGAAGATCACCGTCTTTGTTCATGCAACGAAGATAAAAACAAGCGCCATATCCCTTTTCACTGGCGTCTGAAAATTCGTGTAATTGGAAATTAACAGTGTTAGGAATAGTGAGGCATCGTGGAATTCTTAATTGATTTATGACTGGTAGTTTCTTTTGAAATTCCAACCATCTGTTTTTTATTTCTGTGGGAACTATTTCGTCCCAACCTAATTGTATTTTCCAGATGTCTTGGATCAATATTTTCGCAACAATAATTATTGGACCTATCAAACCTTGTGGATCGAATAGCTTTGCAGTCTGAGACAAAATGCTTCTTTTTGTGCATTTGTCATTATTTTCTAAATTGGATGTATGAAGAATAGAATCCGTATTAGCGTCCCAACGAAGACCTAATGTTTTAATTGCCTCCGTGAGATCGAAAATCATGTGTGAATCTGAAGAACTTTCGGAAAACTTTTTTAACAATTCTCGAGAGTTTGAACCCCACTTTCTTAAATTGAAACCTCCTCGTTTCAGTGCCGTGATGAGGTCATCGTGAAGATTAAGAGCTTTTTCGACAGTCTCTTCGCCCGTTAAACAATCGTCGACGTAAAAACCATTTTTAATTACCTCAGCCGCGTTGGGGAAATTTTTTGATTCGTCTTCTGCTAACCGTTTAAGCGTACGAGTGGCGAGAAAGGGAGCGCATGCTGTACCAAAGGTGACAGTGTTAAGAGTGTATGTTAAAATTGGTTCATTTCGATTTTTGCGCCAAAGAATTTTCTGAAATTGACGATCTTCTGGTTTCACTTTGACTTGCCGATACATTTGTTCGATATCAGCTGTTAATGCGAATTGGCGGAGTCTGAAACGAGAAACTATTGAGAACAAATCTTGTTGAATTGTTGCGCCAACCATAAGAGCGTCATTGAGCGACAGTCCAGTGGTAGTTTTGGCGGATGCATAAAAAACGACACGAACCTTTGTTGTTAAACTATCTTGTTTAACAACTGCTTGATGAGGAAGATAATAACCAAGATCTCGAGTTGAATTATCTGAGACTAATGTCATGTGCACTAGATCTAAATAATTTTGAATACATGCTACGTATTGCATTTTTAGTTCGGGTTCTCGATCAAATCTACGTTCCATTGCGTACAAGCGTTGGAATGCTGTATTACGCGAATTACCAAGAAGGTGTTTTTTATCATTGAAAAGCAAATTAACTGCATATTTACCTGTATCTTTTCTTATTGTATTTTGAACAAAATGCTCTTCATATTCTTGTTCTTGTTTGGATAGAAATTTTTTTGATGGATTCTCATGACCTAATTCCCATAATAATGGAAAGTGTTTTTGTTCCATAAAATTACAAGAAATTTGTATGGGAAGGTTAGCGATATTTGATTTAGAAATCGCACCCTCTACAATCCAATCCAAATCTGTTTCTCGTAGTGAAATCGATGATCCTTTCAGACGAATCTTTTCTGTCCCTAACATATCGTAAAACATTGCTGCCACTATCAACAAATCAATTTCGGATGGTTTATAAAACTCTGGGTCGGCTAAAACGACTTCATTTGGAATTGAGAACGAACTTCTGTCTAATGGAATTAAGGGTAATCGAGACGTGATTCTTTTGAAAATGAGAAATGTCATTTCGTTTTTAATATCTTTAGTGCGTAAACGAGTGAGTGTTGAAGTGCAATGATTTACGTTGGCTTGCAAATCTTCAACTCCGTGCAATTCAATATTTGCTTCATATTTTTGCAAACCAAATCGCGAGGCACACTTTTCTGAAATAGCATTACACTCTGAATCACCGTCAAAAATTGCTCGACAAGTGTGATATTTGCCTTGATTATCTAAAACGTCAATCAAAGCTGTACCTAAAAGTACTAGCGACGGAGCGTTGACAGAAATTTTATTTGAGTGTACAATTTCAGGCTGTTCATTTGATGACTTGAACTCCTTGTGTTCTTCCGCGTTAGATTGATTTGACTGAGAATTGTTTCCCGATGACTTCTCGAAATGAAGTAAAACGTGATGTTTCTTTTGACATTTGTGACAGGGATTTCTTTTACAATCGATTGTACGATGATTTGAATAAAAACAATTGTGACAAATTGAAGCTTGCTTAACCTTATTATATCTATCATTCTGAGACAGACTTAAAAATTGATCGCATGCTGACAAAGCGTGAGACCCTGAGCACAAAACGCACGGATATTGAGAGGTTTTGGCCTTTTGTGAAGTGACAGTAGTCATGCAAGTTTGTGGTGATCGCGAATTATTTTGAGAATTCCTTTCTTTCTGAGAAGGATTTTTCTTTTGTGAAGGGTGTTCATTTGAATGGTAAGTGGAATCTATAATTGCACGACGTTCTAGAAAATCTGTCATGTTTTTCATGGATGGAACATCTATACTACCCACCGATTCTTCCCATTTCTCAATCGTGTAATTGTTCAACTTTTGTCTGATTATAAAAATAAGCAAAGTGTCCCTATGTTTAACAGGCTGCCCAAGAACCTCAAGTGCTGTGATTATTTTTTGAATGTTGTCTAGTAATAACTGAATGGGAAATTCTTTTGAAATGAGAGGAATGTCAAACAATGCTTTTACATGTGTGTTAATTAAAATTTTTTTATTATTATACCGCTGTTTGAGAAGATTCCACGCGACTGTATAATTTTATGTGGATGTCTCTAGAGAAGCTATTACCTCTGCTGCTTCCTCTTTTAAGCAACCCTTAAGATAATGAAATTTTGAATTGATGGAATAGCTGAATTGTCATGACACATTGATTTTAATGAGTCATAAAAACTCAACCATGTGTCAAATGATCCGCTGAAAGTGGGTGCTTCCAACTTTGGAAGATGGAAAGTGGAATTGTGACGACGACTTTCATCCGTCCCATTGCTCCCTGCACGTGAATTTTCAGTATTTACACTTGCGGAATCTTTTTGTAATTTTTTAAAATGTTTTTTTATTGTACCGCTAATGATATAGAATCGAGTTTCAAAACCAACGCGTTCCGATTCATGCGTCTTTGCATTTTCCGGATTTTTATCTGCTATTGACTCGATTTGATTTTGTATGTCCGAGAATTTTTCCCATAAAGTTAAATGAATTGCTAGTCTACCTTCTAAATCTAATGATTCTATATCTGTCTCTGAATCTATCGACTTTAAGGTATTTTCTGTTCGAGTGAGCTGGCTTTTCAAAGTTGGGCGTTGCGTAACTAACGCTGAGTGTTGTTCTTTGCTTATTTATTATTATTTATTTTTTTTATTATTATTGAGGCCCGAATGAAAGGATAAATGAGAAATTGGTAGTTCACAAGACTTACTTTTATTTCAGCTGCTCCCTTGGCTTCCTCGTTGTTGGAATGGATTGTTTCCGTCACTCGTTCGCTCGAACAGGAACTTGATGATTTCCCCAAATGGATTTTGAAAGGAATCTCTTCTCTTGTTTTTGAGAAATTGGTACTGGTCTACTTCTCACTCCAATGTTTAAGTAATTTCACTTTATAGTTCAAATGGATTTATTTCTTTTGCGTAACGAAATCACAGTTACCGAAATTCAAGACAACGATAAGATGATTAATCACTTGATTACTTTGATTGTAAGCGAATAATCAGTAGTTGCTTTCAAATCACAAAGCGTTAAAAAATTGAAAATGTCATTTTTTGTTTTGAAATCACAAGCGTTGTTTGCCGTTTTGAAATCACGGAAGTATTAGACAGTTCGCTTTTTTGCTTTAAATTGCATGAAGTGTTTTTGCACTTTATCACTTTTTACACTGTAGGATTAAGTTGAGAAGTAGTATTTCGAGAAATGAGCTCCCGGATCAAAAAACTCGATTTGCGTTCGGACAGACAATTTTCACTTCAGTCAAGACTCCATGAAAAAATAAAGAAAAATAAAATGTAACAATTTTCAAAAATATATCCTTGTAGATAATGAAAATGCACAACTCTTTTTTCTTCCAAGTATTTTTTTGAATCTGACTATTTTGGATATTGTAAGCCTTCCAAACGTCAAATCGAGTTTTTTGATCCGGAAGCTCAAATGTTCACTAAACATCCCCGACTCGAAGGACCACCCAAGTAGCACATAACATTACTGGAATGTTGCAGCAATGTTACATGTAATGTTAGTAACATTGCAGTGTAATATTGCAGTAACATTCCAGTAATATTAAAATGTCCGCCCCAAGGCAATATTACATGTAATATTCCAGCAACATTACATGGTAATGTTACTGCAATGTTACAGCAATGTTGCATGAATATTGCATGAATGTTACAAATAAATTTTATAAAATTATTATTATAAGGAATTTTGCGATCTTTCTTTGTAACATTCATGCAACATTGCAGTAACATTACTGTAATGTTGCTGGAATATTACATGTAATGTTGCTGGAATATTACATGTAATATTGCTGGAATATTACATGTAATATTGCCTTGGGGCGGACATTTTAATATTACTGTAATGTTACTGCAATGTTACACTGCAATATTACTAACATTACATGTAACATTGCTGCAACATTCCAGTAATGTTACGTGCTACTTGGGCATGTTTTGTATCGAACTTAAAAATTCGTTGATTATTGAAAAGAGAAATTTTAATATCGAACTTAGAAATTCGTTAATTATCGAAAAAGAGAAACAAATTGAAATTGTCTCATTCTTTAGTTTTGGTAATGACAAGGTTATTATAATAATTCAAGGATATGTCAATTTTTAAAAACTTTTATTATAATAACGAGAGAATGTTATGCTACAATATTGACGTCTTAATCGTTTGAAAAAAGACAAGTAAGTACTCCTCTACACATAATTGTTTCGGTGGAGGTCTCAAGGGTGAAGGTGGAGCAAAATGCATTTTCCTGGAGAAGGAGAACTCTAGATATCTGATTGGTATGAAATTGGAAAAACCCAAAAAGGCGTGAGTACAAATTCTTGGCCCAAAGTGCCCAAAGACCGAGCGTCGTTGTACTACCTGGACTTAATCTAAACTCGCTGAAATTTTTGCACGTTTTCCTTGAGAGTGGGAGGACATGGCTTGGGTAACGAGAGCGTCTTTTTATCCTTAAAACATCAGTTCCTTTTCGGTTTTGTTCCGCGAATTTTTGGTTTTCGTTCCCTTCCTTGTTAAAAATTAACTCTTGAGGTTCAACATTAAGTTTTCGCAGTCTCCGCGACTGAAAACACGAATTCTTTTTACCGTATAATTCCTCAGGTTAATTTTTGGATTTAGAAATTAAAATCAATTTTCCTGGAACACCCGATAAAATAAAATAATTATTACCTTTTTAAAGTTAAATCAACAATTTACATCTTGTGAAATTTTACTATCAAGTTGTGTACGTGTACAAAGTTGGATAACTCTTGGAATAAAGAAATAGTAAGTTTGTGTAATAAACCATAAAATTGTGTCTCTATCTTATTCTTTTTTATTCCTTCCTTTTTCCTTAATAACAATAAGGTGAGTTTTAACTCTTTGGACCGAACAAGATCCCACAAATTTATAATATTTGCCGCTCGAGATTATATATACCTAAAAATTATCGTTTTATTTAAATTCACTTTATTTAACAGGATAAATTCTTTCTTTTGTTTTGTAAACCTTCCTTTTAAGAAATCAGAATCCAATAACTATACTAAAATTTAAAAACATTTTACGACATATTATTTTAATTATAATTTGATCTTTATACGATATCTCATGTCGTAATATAAGATATTTTTGGTGACAAGTTTTTCAAATTTTATCTAATTTCCATGCTGTTTCGTAACTATATTAATGACAGTGTTATTCTATTGCTTATATAAAGACAAAATGAAAACTATGACTAACATTGAAATATGAAGATTTCGACTATATCAGCAGATAGTGACATCTATTAGATGTCATTTGAACTCTTTGGTTTAGAGTTAGGTGTTACAAATGATAATAGCTATCGATATGGTTGTCGATAAGTAATTAATTTTTAAATTAATTTTTGATCTGAAAAAATAAGCTGCGTGAACAAATGCACTGTGCATGTGTGAAGACTCGAACCCCAGTTCATAGCTGCCTGTCGCGGGACCTACGCCTATCAATGAACCTTACCAACACAGCCTAAACGTACACGCTTCTTATATTCTCAGATCAAGCCCATCACTAGTCAAGAGCTATATAGTTAATGTTAGAATTTATTCGCTGATTGAAAATTTAAAATATGAAGATTTCACGCAGCTTATTTTTTCAGATCAAAAATTAATTTAAAAATTAATTACTTATCGACAACCATATCGAAAGTAATTATCATTTGTAACACCTAACTCTAAACCAAAGAGTTCAAATGACATCTAATAGATGTCACTATCTGCTGATATAGTCGAAATCTTCATATTTCAAATTTTCAATCAGCGAATAAATTCTAACATTAACTATATAGCTCTTGACTAGTGATGGGCTTGATCTGAAAATATAAGAAGCGTGTACGTTCAGGCTGTGTTGGCAAGGTGCATTGATAGGCGTAGGTCCCGCGACAGGCAGCTATGAACTGGAGTTCGAGTCCTCACAGATGCACAGTGTATTCGTTCACGCAGCTTATTTTTTCAGATCAAAAATAAATTTAAAAATTAATTACTTATCGACAACCATATCGAAAGTAATTATCATTTGTAACACCTAACTCTAAACCAAAGAGTTCAAATGACATCTAATAGATGTCACTATCTGCTGATATAGTCGAAATCTTCATATTTCAAATTTTCAATCAGCGCATAAATTCTAACATTAACTATGACTAATATTATTATACATAATAATCCTGAATTATTTTGATTATTTGAAATGAATATTTAAGTAAATAATTCATACTACAATAATATTCATTAAACAATTTTTTAAAATATAATATTCTTAAGTATAATTATACACTTTTCAAAGAGTTCGATTAAAATTATATTAAAAATAATGAGAATTTTATTATTTATGAAAATAGTTGATTTATTGAGAAGAAACTTATCAAAAATTTGATTGAAAAACTTAGTTCATTTTTGTGAAAGGTGTTTTATTTATAAAAGTAATTAAATTTTTGCTTACATTTTATCAAAATTTTTGTTTCATAATTGAATTGTTTTAAAAATTTTATTAAAATAGTAGATATTCAAAATCATTGAATTAAAGAACATTTTAGAAAATAAATAGAATTTTGCCAAAAATCTTGTTGAAAGTTTGGAAAATAATTAAATTTCAGAGAACGATTTTATTACTTGAAATTTTGATGAGAATTAAAAAAAAATTTAAACATAATTGAATTTACTTACTTACGTTACTTTTGAAAATAATTAAATTTCTACAATAATCTGTAACTTCTCCAACACTCAATTGTTTAGTGTTTTTAACTAAAATTCTTCTAGAGATAAATTATTTTTAATAATGAATCAAATACAATATGTTAAAAAATTTATCTAATTTCAGGAGAATTTAAATTATTATATTTTTTTCAAAAATCTAAGTTTTTAAAAATTTTTAAATTAAATTAATTAAAAATTCAAACTTTATAAAAAGGATAAACACATTGACTTATGTATGTAGATATTTATTACAGATTTATATTAACTTAGTGGAATTACGTACACTTTTTTAAAATCAATTTTAACCTAATCGCTTCTTTTTTCTCTCTTTAAAGTCTCAAATTCCTGAAATCTGTGCCAATAGGCGTCTACGGCGATCAGCATGCAATTAAAATTACTTCTAATTTTTATTTCCATATAGTTACTTGGAATCATTATTTTCTATTAATTCTAAAAAATATTTAAAATGCAATTTAAACTTTTGACATATAGTTGAAGTATTATTTACAATTGATTAATTGTATGAATATCTTTTATACTGTAAAAAGCTGATTACATCTTATTTCTTCAGTGCCACAGTGGGATTTTTTTACAATTTACTGTTCAAAAATGTCTACAGCTTACAATTTTTAACCGATTTGAGTTTTTTTTAATTAAAGAGATCTAAATTCTTAAGAGATCCCTCGAGGCCGATTTTTAAATTTTCAATTGTTTATAATTATTTATTTTAGTCAAAGTTAACAAATTAACACGATTTAAAAAAAATACGTTTAATTTCGAATTCTGTTACTACAGATGACCAGAATCAATTCAAAGTCATGTAATATGTTCTCTAGACGAAAAATAAAGAATACAAATTTTTTTTCAATTGTTATAAACAATATTAGTTAACAAATTGTTAACTTTGGTTCCTCTCAACAAAAAATTTTTTTTCACATTTATATTTTAATTTAGGCATATTTTAAGAATATATGTCCTTTTTTTAAAAGTAAATTATTTCAATTGATATAAACAATATTAGTTAACAAATTGTTAACTTTGGTTCCTCTCAACCAAAAAAATTTTTTTTCACATTCATATTTATTAATTTAGGCTCATTTTAAGAATATATGTCATTTTTTGATACACAAATTATATAATATAATTTGATTTAAAAAAAAGACACATATTCTTAAAATATGCCTAAATTAAAAAGTAAATATGAAAAAAAATTTTTTTGTTGAGAGGAACCAAAGTTAACAATTTGTTAACTAATATTGTTTATATCAATTGAAATAATTTACTTTTAAAAAAAGGACATATATTCTTAAAATATGCCTAAATTAAAATATAAATGTGAAAAAAAATTTTTTGTTGAGAGGAACCAAAGTTAACAATTTGTTAACTAATATTGTTTATAACAATTGAAAAAAAATTTGTATTCTTTATTTTTCGTCTAGAGAACATATTACATGATTTTGAATTGATTCTGGTCATCTGCAGTAATAGAATTCGAAATTAAACGTTTTTTTTTCAAATCGTGTTAATTTGTTAACTTTGACTAAAATAAATAATTATAAACAATTGAAAATTTAAAAATCGGCCTTGAGGGATCTCTTAAGAATTTAGTTCTCTTTATATAAAAAAAACTCAAATCAGTTAAAAATTGTAAGCTGTAGACATTTTTGAACAGAAAATTGTAAAAAAATCCCACTGTGCGTGCGTAGCTCACGAAAGTTGAACCATATGTTCTTTCCAAAATAACAATTAATTTCAAGTTTTTTAATCATTGAAATTATGTAAAATTTAATTGAAAATAATTTATTTTATTAATTTTTTATTGCAATGTTTTAAAATCAAGATTTTAAGAATGTTAGTTACAAATTTTGAAAATGATTAAATTCTCAAAAATTTGCAAGTGCAAATTTTTAAAATGATTAAATTCTCAAAAATTTGCAAGTGTAAATTTTTAAAATGAAAATTAGCTTCAGAAAAATTATATTAACATTTTTTAATGTAATTGTTGATTTAACAAAATTTTCAATTTTTTTCAAATTATGATTTAAATTCTTGATTTCCTTAAATGCCATAATTTGCGATGCACCTACTCAATCTTTTATCACGGGAAGTAAAGGACATAACACATACTTTGGTTGCCCTCAATGCATTTAAGAAGGTGTTTTCATAAGCATTAGAATGACCTACCCTAAAACTAATTGTCTGCTAAGGACTGAAAAATCGTTTCGTACTCGAAAAAATCCCGAGCATCACAAATGTTATTTATGTTTATAGGAATTTTAGCTGATAAAGAATTTTCTAGTAACAAACAATTGCAAAATCATTTAAAGGAATTGATAGTGACTTTCATTAATCACTACGCCAGTTTGTATTGAATACATTTTATGTCTAACAACAATGTCCACAAGGTTTCACATTTATCAGAATGTGTTGAACAACATGGTTGTTTAGATAGTTTCAGTGCTTTTAAATATGGAAACGAATTACAGAAATTAAAAAAATAAGATTAAAAAAATATCATCAATTGTATTATAAAAATTCTGATGAAAGTTAGATTGATTACGTGCTGTTTTCAGGGTTTCGGCTGTCAAATAAGGGAAATGACAACTGTTGTTTACTACAAGACGGATTAGTTGCTCTTATTTTTAAAATTTACTAACAAAATAATTCTATTTTTTTCGAAGTCAAATGTTATACTAGAAATGAACCATTGTTTACAAAACCTTGTGATTCGCGAAAATTGTTTCAGTGATACATGCCGATAAATTTTCGCCTATTAAAATCATTCATATTAATGCTATAAAAAGAAAATGTTTCAAAATTTAAGAAACAGATAGCTTTACTGTAATTTCACTACTACATGTAAATAATTGATTTTTTGAATGTATGGTGTAAATTTTATATTTTCAAAAATATGTATATTTTGCTATGATGTCAATTTCTAATAAATTTTTTTAATGTATTTTGAAAGTGTTTTTTGAAACCTGAACTTCATATTCCAGAAACTTTCATATATACTCACTTTGAAACAATGTTATGGCACAAACACGGATTTTTGCTCCTTTAATGTAATAGATTTACGTAACAGGTATATAACATTTTTGTATTTCTATAACATATTTTAGTTATGTAATACGTACAGAACATTGTTACTTACCGGTTAAATAAAATTTTTGTAGCTGTTACAACACAGTTCTAGAACTGTTACAAGTATCTTTGTCACCATGTTACAGATCAGTTACTTAACTGTGACATCCCCCTGACTACGGTATTTTGCGTACCCAGTGAGTCCCCTATGAGTCACCAGTTACAGAACATGTTCTTCAATTATTTGTCACAGTGCTGTAACAGATCTGTAACAATGTTTTCTTTGGGTACTTATTTACATAATTTGTTTAGAAAGTTATTTAAAAAAATGCACTTTTCCGAAGGTGCATATTTTATCCCTCGATTAATATATAAGGACGATTTAGCTGTATATACTTCCAACGAATTGTGCAATCTTCCGGTTTCAGTGACGAATCGTCGTGTCTTTGCTTGCGTGTGTGTACGTTATTAATATTGGTTAGGTTGTGTTTCACGTGCGTGATAAATATGTTTACCACAGTTAAACTGGCATTTCACAATGTTCTTAAATTAGGTTAAATTATTTAAATTTTCTTCTAAATTCTTATTCTAATACTAAAATTGACTCAATTTCTCGTAATTTTTTGCCCTAATAACTTTATCTATTATTTTAAATACAAAGATCATAATATTTATTTGAAAGCTTAAAAAATTCCATACAAATTTGTGTTTTAAAAAAATGTGCATCTTTAATTAATGAGAAGATATGTTCGTTAAAGTTTTAGAAAACATTTTAATCCAATAATACAAACTAGAGTTGTAACATACTAAACACGGATGGAACTACTTGCAGATCTGCAGGCGCAAATGTATATCATCTTGTGTTGAACCTTTTTCAAAAAACTATTCTGAATCAAGCATCTATGAGGCGTTATTTCCCAAACGTCCTAGCCCAAATTTGAAAGTCTTGGAAGCGGATTGGTATTTTAAGAAATTGTTTTCCTATATGAATGTAATAAATTTGTAAAATATCTGCTCTTAAAAAAATTATAGAAAGTAATGGGGATTAAACTTTTGACACTTTAATAACACTCTGCCATTTTTAAAACCATATAACTTTTATAAAACATTATCGATTTGAATGTGTCTGTAATGAATTTAAAGCATTCTTCATCTACTTTCTAACAATTTTACAAAAAGATTAAAAAAAAATTAACCCCATTATTTTAAAAAATAAAGTTTATTTTTTAATTTTGACCCTAATGGGTATTTAAAATATTTTTTAAAATTTTTATTGAAAAGCGGACATATTTTTCGAAAAAATCGTATAAGTTTGATAGTGGGATGACCAGAACTTTAGAAGAAAATTGAAAACAAAGTAAACGGTGCGCCCGGATTCTGTACGTTACGTCGGCGCTACGCTGTTGAACGACATAAATATTACTGTTTTATCTTCAATTTTTCTCAATAAAAGAAAGATAGAAGTTTTACAACGAACAATAGTTATTATCGATTAAAATAATTAATTTTGGAAAAAAATATTAACGTTTAATAAGTTCTTATTTAATATTTAAATATTCCTTTGGTTTTAAATATTTTAGCGTTTATTAGTTTCTTGAGCTCTCCCTTGATGTCTGTGGCTTTTTCTGAAACTCGAAAGTGACATACATCTCTGTAGGTACAAGAGACAGATTGTATTCATAATTTTTTTCGCAAAATATATTTTGTGAATGATCTTCTTCAAGGTAAGATAAGCTTTTCGAAAAATAATTGAATAATTTGTTTTTAATTGTAATAATTGAATAATTTTTATTCAGTTTTGCTGTGTACTTTACGTTGTATTTTCAATCGTAATTTGCTTATAAATTATATTTGAGTCATAAATTATTTTTAGAATTAATTATTTTAACTAATAATTATTATTGTTCTTTAAAAAACTTCAATTTTTTCTTTTCAAAATTACTCATTTTAATTTTTAATCATAATTATAACTCTGCCTTAAACAAATGAATTTCCGATGTCAGAACGCACCATAATTAAGTGATTGGATACAACAAACGTACTCTCGGCGAGCCGCTTTAAAGCCAGTCAAAGGGACCAAAAAGTGTAAAAAGTAAAAGTTCAAAAATTTGAATTTTGAAAAATGCTATCTTATAGGAAATAAAAATGCGCATCTTTTTTTCTTTTAAGATTATTTTAAATAATAAATATTTTTAGATAATAATTGCAAAAATGTGATAAATCTTAATTTTCAAATTTCATTTAATTTTAAAACATTAATCGTCGTATCTTCGTCAAAATTAATGAATTCTCTTGATTTTTGGTATACACTGAAAAAAACTAGTAAATTTGACTACTTTTTAACTACTCTGCGTAGTTCAATAGCTCCTCAACTGAATTTGAAAGATTATTTTGACTACCTTAAAAATTGTTAAAACTATTAAGAATTTAATTGCTGGAATATGATTTTGCAATTGATTTAATTTTGTGAAAAAAGGTTAAAATAACTTAAAATAAAGTAGTAGTTTTTACTACTGAAAGTGATGCAATTGGCTTTAAAAACTTTTTTTCAATACATTTAACAAATATTTTGCTATTAAAACTACTACTTTAAGTAGTAGTTTTTACTACTTAAAGTGATTCGATAAAAAAAAAACTTTCAAAACTTTTTTTCAATACATTTAACAAACATTTTGCTATTAAAACTACTACTTTAAGTAGTAGTTTTTACTACTTAAAGTGATTCAATAGGCTTTAAAAACTTTTTTTCAATACATTTAACAAACATTTTGCTATTAAAACTACTATTTTAAGTAGCAGTTTTTACTACTTAAAGTGATTCGATAGGCTTTAAAAACTTTTTTCAATACATTCAACAAATATTTTGCTATTAAAACTACTACTTTAAGTAGTAGTTTTTACTACTTAAAGTGATTCGATAGGCTTTAAAAACTTTTTTTCAATACATTCAACAAATATTTTGCTAGTAAAATTACTATTTTAAGTAGTTGTTTTTACTACTTAAAGTGATTCGATAAGCTTTTAAAACTTTTTCCAATAGATTCAACAAATATTTTGCTAGTAAAATTACTACTTTAAAGTGATTCGATAGACTTTCAAAACTTTTTGCAGTACAATCGACAAATATTTTACAATTAAAATACCTATACTGTAAGTAGATTTAATTGCCAATAATTTATACAAATTTTAGAGCAAATCACTATCAACAAATTTGTATCCTGTAAAAAGACGAATATTTTAAGATTATAGAAATTGAGGATTTCAAAAAGTATATACAATAATTATTACTTAAGAGATATAATTTTATTATTTCTTCATTAAATAACATCATAATGTATTTATTATTAATATCACATAGTTATTATTTGAACAGTCTTAAATCTCTTAAACAAATAATAAAATTGTTCTTATTAATAGTTTTCAAATACATTCTTTGGTCAATGTTTGGAATGTTTACAAAATATTTCGAATTTTAATATATATTAGTAAATAATTATAAATATATGTTTATTAAATGATAACGAACTCGAAAATATTTTGACCGATTAGCGCATTAATGTGCCTATTCAAAACAAGAATTAAATGGGTGCACATTAGTATATTAACTTTTATTACATTAAATTGTAACTTGTACATGTAATTAAAAAATTAAATAGTACAGTTTATTTTAACTTTGATTTATTGTAATATACATAATTTGTATTTATTTGAACTTTTGTGAATTTTTTATTTAATTTTGGTCAACATAGAATCTATCATAAAAAACGTAAGAATGTCCGTCAGGCATAAGAATGAATTTCTATAATTTATAGGAGGCAATGTCTTTGCGATTAAAAGCTTTGCTTTCAACAGCATGGCTAAGCGTAAGAGCTTGAAAATGTTTATTAAAATTACGAATCTGAAATTTACTGACGATAATTGTAAAATGTGAAATATCGGCTTTCATGTCAGGCGAATTTTTAACATACAATTTTTCGATGACTCCAAACGATGGAAACTCTTCATCATTTCCGTGCGACAAGAGGACAATAGCATCTTTAGTATAAACTGTATTGTCAACATTTACGAATTGGACTGATTTATAATTTTGGCCATAGTCTGGTAACAATAACTTTTCTAAATAATTTAGATGTTTTGAAATAATTTTAAATTTTATTTTACTGAACGCGAATGATTTTTGTTGAAGAAAAACATCACAAAGGGTGAGTTGGTGTTTTTTTTTGCTAATGAATGACATAAATCTTTTCTATTTCGAGTAACTTTGCGTAAATTTTCGAAGGTTGATGTTTCGCTTCAAATCTTAAACAAGAAATACCTCGAAGAGGGCCAATTTTTTTTATTATTCTAAAATAATGCACAAGATTGTGATGCTTCGGTTTTAGTTTATGGCCGTAAATCAGCCATACCTAAAAGGTGGTCATGAATGACATCAACTGAAGGATTGTCGTAAGGGTGAAAATCATCTATTTCAATGATCGCACACTCCTCGTAAAAACCTGTTTTTTCTGATCATTTTGCCTTACCCGATGTACATAAGACTGTATTTTTCGCAAAAGTGAAGATTTTTCTTTTACTATTTTTGATGCTTGTTCTTTAGTACTTTTACAAAATCGACAAAAAATAATCGATTTAAAACCGCGAGAAAATCCAAGCATGGTATTAAGAGCTAAGTTATCGTCAAGTACAATGCATATTTTAAGATAAACAGTAAATATTTTACCATTAACGCATATTTCTATCCCGTTTCTACTTAAATCATTTAATTCTAGAATTAACCTTCTGTAGATAATTTCTGGACTAACAGATTTTCCATCCTCCGTGTGATACAATTGTGCCAAAAAATGTTATTTGATCGAGAACGCAAATTCGGAGGCAAGTAAGCTAACATTACGTAAATGGCAGTTATATTGTAGGTTCCTGCGTGTGACCCGAGAGGATTACCCGTTTCATATGCATCTTCATATAATAAAAGTGGAGAGGTGATATTGTTAGGATCAACTTTTGACTTCCAAAAGTCCGTTTGGATAATATTATGAATTCGATCAGATTTTTCTAACTCTGAACAATAATTTTTTATTGTGTCAAACACATTGGGAAGTTCTAAGAAAGATTTGAAAACCGATCCTAAAGGTATAATCTGACCACGCAACTCTTTAAAAGCTATATTACCAGAACCATCATTATTTTCTACACTATCGAAGAAAATAGGTTCTGGTTTTACAAAATACCCACTTTGCTCTAATGCTTTTAGTCTTTTGTATTCAGAATTAAATGGTTTTAAAGCATTTTGAAAGAATTCAAGTTTCGAAACAATCATTTATTTATCATCATTCGAATTACAATTAGAAACCTGTTCCTTGATTGCGTTAAAATAATCAGAATTTAGAAAACCATCAAACAAATATACTACATGATTTACAAATTTGAGTGACACAGTCGGATCAGCATAACAACTTGATATGAGTTCAATAGCTATTCTTTGCAATAACGAATCGTCGGGTATCTGTGGCAACTCTTCAGTACAATTTTTTGCGGTGGATTACAATCATTTTGTTCTTCAGACAATGGAACAGCATTCATTTGAAGATTAAATTAATTTTGTTCTGTGAAAGTGTTGATAGTAATAGACTCTACAAGGTCAGCTGATGACGATTCAGATTGATTTTTATGTGACATCAAATGCTGATTTAATGACTTTAAAGTAGAAAATGTTCTTCTACAAAAAACGACATTTAAAAAAAATAATAAACCAAATTAAAAAGTCAATAATTTGCAATCTAAAAATTTACAGAATTTCTAAGAAATTTCGCAAGTTAGTTTTTATAAGCAGCGTTAATACTTTTCATATACCATTCTAATCATTATCGTCACTTGCACTCTCGTTCTCTGAATCTCCAGAATTTGAAGCGTTGTCTTCATTTTCATCGCTGCTGCTTTGACTGGAGTCATCTGATGAAGCTGTTGAAATTTCTTGGAGCTTTTGCCATAAGATAGTTTCATCTATAAAACTTTTACATTGGGTGCGTTTGTCATCGACGTCAAAAATGAATTTTTGGAGAAATAACCACACCGATTCACAATCTTTTCCATAAGCTGCTTTTAATCCATATATAACTTTAAAGCAACATTCTACTACAGCACAAAGACTACTCATTTCATATTTGCAGCCGTCAATTACAACATAACATTTGAGATCATTTAGTGATCCAACTGCCAAAATAAATGGTTAAAGCATAAGTCCAAAATGATACAATTTCTCTATTCGTTCCGTTAGACGTGCTTCCACTTCATTGAGAACCTGTTAAAGAAAGAAATAATTTTTTAACTAATTTGATTTAATTTAAATTTAATTTTTATTATTACTTTATCATTATCTTTTAAAGAAAAAGCAAAAAAAATTTCAAAGTAAGTGACAAAAATCATTACACGAAACAGTTTAATGTATGAAAATTTTTTAATTTTATTATTTAGTTCTATAAAGTTACGAAATATATTAAAGTAGCAGACACTTAATATGTTTTAAAATAAATTTATGTTTAAGTAAACTTACATTAACGTGAAGAATAAATCCTTCCGCTATTTCAGATTTAGATGGTTTTCAACTCTTTTTCCTATCTTTCTCAGCGATCGCTTTGTTCAAGTTTAGCGCCTTTCTTTTAGACTCATTGACCTTTGGTAGCTTTTTAGATTTTTGTGACTTATTAGATTTGCTCAATTTTTTAGACTTGAATGATTTCTTCGAATTTAGAGATTTTCGACTATGTTTCGTTTTTTTACCGTTGCTTTTACTTCCTTCCTTATCACTGATATTTTCAAGATGTTGATCGTTGTTTTTCGATAGTGTTCTTGCTGTTTTTTCTTTTGATTTTATGGAAACAATTTTCGAGTTGAGCAAGTATGGCAAAATTAATAGCCCTAATACGTCGATGTCAACACCTAACTCTAAAAAAATAAAACTAATATTAATAAAAAGTTTGTCTAAATTCTAAAAAATACAAATTCAATAATTTTTTTTGTGCTCTTGCTTTTGTGCCTTTAACACAGG
This sequence comes from Leptopilina drosophilae, assembly GCA_032873175.1. Taxonomy (NCBI): domain Eukaryota; kingdom Metazoa; phylum Arthropoda; class Insecta; order Hymenoptera; family Figitidae; genus Leptopilina; species Leptopilina drosophilae. The sequence goes on along the minus strand of CM065480.1, from coordinate 15,440,877 downwards.
ATAATTTTTGAAATATTCGGAAATTGACGATCCTCTGTCCCTGGTCAGGTATGTAGCCCGCTATAACTGGTTTAAATTAGTCGTATGAGATGTTGCAATGCATAATTCGTTCGAAGTTTGTTCATCTGATGCAGATATATTTCCATCTGCATTAGATGAAGATTCCGTAGGTTCACCTCTGGTTGTTGCTTTGTGTACTTATAGTACAATTTTCCTGTCGCGTGAGCTTTCTTCTTCTCAAAACATCCTGGACTGTAGTATACTTCAGCTTTTTCATTTTTAAGGACACTACAAATTTCATTGGCCCAAAACTCAAATTTATCACGAGTGATTCTAAAAAAATAATAAAACTTTTGATAATAAAACACTCAGGGTTTTGAATTTGAAATAAAAATTAAGTAGTAAGATAATTCAAAAAATGAAAGTATCTTGCTGCAGTTCATGTAGGTTATGTTCCCTCTCATTGACATCATTATTTTCACCGGGATCTTGATTTTCCATTTTTATAATTACATTAAAATCCAAATCACTCCAATAAAATTCTAGGTTAGTTTAAGGCACATATATATTTCACCTAAAAGTAATAACAAACTCACGAAAACTCCAACTTTTATTACACTGAAAGCACTAATCGTTTTTTAAATTAACAGTTATTTATATTTCGACACAATATATAAAAGATTATCGAGATAAATAACGATTATGCTGAGAATGCGTTACTGCACGTTGTTGCACGCTTCGGTATGGACGCTACTACACCGGACATAGAAGAACGGAAGTTTTAACTGCGCAAGTCAATTAGTCAAAAATTTGCACCTGTATTTGAATTATTGTTTTCAAAAAAATTATTTGTCTTAATCTTTTAATATTATTGACATTTTTCCAAATATTTAAATATTCTTTACATTAATAATGTTAACAATATAATAACAAGAATTAATTAATTATTACAATTATTCTATATAAAAATTAATTAAATTCTAATTCAGAAAACTAGTACTTTCTACTATATAAAGATAGTCAGTTCTACCACTTGTGTGCTATTTCCAAATCAACGAAAAAAATTATTCAAGTTTTGAGAAGAAAATTTCTCTTGCATACTTTTCTTACATTTTATTCTTTAATTAAAAATATTAGTCTTGAAAGAAAACTATTTTCTCTATACTTTTAAGAAAAATTACCCGAAGACCTTGTCAGACAGTTTAAGTAAAATTAACATTGAAGAAAGTAAAAATTAAATACGCTCAATATGTTAATTATACTTTTTTATGTACTAATTACGATTAAAATTCATTTAAAATAATATCTTTATACTGTAAAAATAAATAGAAAGTGTTTATATTTTACTAAAAAAGTGAGTAGAATCTACTACTGTCAATATAGCACTTTTACCTAACCTAACGTGCGACGTCACTCTGTGTATTGCATCATATGGTTGAATTTGTGGACTCGGTTAGTACATTTTGTGACGTTTTTCGAAATACGAATAATGATATAATAAGATCATTAATAATAGTCAGTTAATAGTTTTTACATGGACAACCCGTAGTATAAAATAATAACATGTCAGTCTTGTTAAATTTATACAATTTTACAGGTTAAAAACACTTTTCTTTTTGTCCGTGTACTCTAAAGTTAAGAATAATCCTTTAAAAACAAGAGTACTTTTTTTAACTATATACAAAAGGAAAATAAGGATTGAAATAATATGAAGGGAATCCTCTTAAAACGAGATTTTTTTTTTCAGTATTTAACTATATATGTGACACTCCACGGTGAAAGGGACCTTAGCTGCAATAGACAAATTTTACAGAAAAGGCATTTAAAGTAGAACCACTCTGATTGGTCAAGGCGTTCCAATGAAATTCAACCCCACTACTCATTACACATTGATAGTTGTCCGTGTTACACAAAGTGCACGAATTGTACGTGCATGGCCATTGTAGTAGTATTAGTAAGAAGAGGGGCAGATTTTCTGAATAACCACGTGTAAACATTGAACAAGCTCATTTTTAAACATTAATAACAAAAAAACCTGTAAGTAAAAATTATTTTTAACTTTTGCATATGAAAGAACAACTCAAAAACTATAGAATGACATAAGTAACTCAAAATTAATTTTTTTGCAGCTAAGGTCCCTTTCACCGTGGGGCGTCCTATATGTATATATATTTACTTTGATTTAACTAACAATTATTAACTAGATAAAAAAAATTCAATTTGTTTTTAGTGAATTACGTTATATTAATTCAGAAAAGTAGTCGTTTTTACCGTATTAAGATAGTCAGTTTTACAACTTTTGCGTTGTTTTCTATTTAATTACATATTTATGTTAATTTAACTAATCATTATTAACTAAATAAAAGTAGTAAAAATTACTTTTCATAAGAGTGTTAAAGCAATTACAGAAGATGTTCCTTTTACTACTTTTTATTTGACTGGCCAATGATAGTTTGATTTACTAGTTCTGAAACATTTAATTAACTATTATTTTAGTTCTATTTATTACTTAAATGTGGTGAATTTTACAACTCTTTTGTAGTTGTAATTTTACTACGTGATTTAGTAAAATTGACTACTGTATATTAAACACATAAAAATAGTTAAATTAGCTACACAAATACGATTGGACTAACTAGAAAAGTAGTTATTTTTACTACTTTTCTGTCAACTACCCAACGATAGTTGATTTTTTTGGCTTCATTTTTTTCAGTGTACAAATTCATTTCGACTTATAGAAGACGACAATATCACGAAAATGTTAAAAGCAATTAATTGTTTATTAATTTCTAATTGTTAATACTGACCCAGCGGGCACAAAGACAAAAAACGTTCTTTGAACGTCTGTAGAACGTTTAATGTCTGCCAATTTACGTTCTAAGAATGTCCGAACGTTCCGAAACATTTTTGGAACGTTCGGACGTTCTTAAAACTTAAAACAGCAGACATTAAACGTTCTACAGACGTTCAAATACGTTTTTTGTCTTTGTGCCCGCTGGGTGACCTGTCGAAAATAATTTTTTTATCTTTGGCTGCAAAAAGTATGCAAGGAATTCTAGAATTGAAACAACTACCAGTGAGACATTTGATTATTATGATATAAAGAAGTTTTCTGTAAAATTGCAAAAAGATTACTTTTATATTTACAGAAATACAATAGTTTTAAGAAAATGCTCGTGCCGCCAACGATTGCTACCGTCGAGTCTTTAAAGACAGTTGCTCGGTAAAGTTTTATGTATATGTGAGTATATATGTGTGTAATATTTGCATTACATTATTTCGCTTGCTGGGTGTAAAAACATGATACATCGGATTGGCGTTGAAAAATATGATACCTCGGATTTGACTTAAAAAACATGACTTATCGTCGTTTGAGTTGAAGAACATGACATGTCGAAAAAGAAAATTTTCTTTTCAATTTTCAGTTGATACCACTGACCGCTAATTTTAAAATGTGTCAAATCTTTGAAACTTTTATGAAACAAGTGCTTTCGCTTCATAATATGTCAATTCAAAGAAGAAATAGGTTAAATAATTTTGTGTACAGTTTATCTTGATTTGAGACATTTTAAGATTCGCGGTCAGTGGTACCAACCGAAAATTGAATAAAAAATTTTCGTTTTCGACGTGTCATGTTCTTTAACTCAAACGACGATATGTCATGTTTTTCAAGTCGAATCCAAGGTATCATGTTTTTCAACGCCAATCCGATGTATCATGTTTTTACACCCAGCAAGCGATTTATTAATTATTACATATCATACAATATAAACACTTTTTTAATAACATTATAAAACATTATATGCATTAATATAAATATAAAAAATAATTTTAGAAGTACTTAATTAAAATAAGATTACTTCTATATTTATTTTTGTTAGTATATCGTTTATTTACAACCCAATTTTTAACTACTCTATAATGTATTCAAACTATTATACAATGTGCTCTAACAACATTTAATCTTCAGATTATAACATTTTATTAGTTTCTGGTACGACAGATAATAATTCGCGACCTCAAACACCCTTGAGTAACAATTTTCAAGGGAATCCAAAACAATTTTAATTGTCCATTAAAGCAACCCAAAAAACACATTTTTGGTAACTTCAACCCCATTTTTTGAAAAATTTTAATCTTTTTTGGTTTTACGGATATGGGTCTTGTAGTGGATAATTCAAGCTTCAATTTAAATCTATGTAGAAGATTCTGGCGCGTCAGGTTTAGGATAAAAAAAAATTTTGAAAATCCTCAAAAAAACGTTTTTTGGGGTCTTTACCACACTTTTCTCAAAATCCTGACGTGATAGCCAATTTTGTGACCCGGGATCGTGTTCAGCGTCTTTAATGGACACTATGATATTTCATAAAAAAGCAAGACTTTTTTTGTGGACCTGTGTTATTAATAACTTTAGCTCAAAAGTCTTATTGTTTGCCATATTCTATGGATATAAAAATTAAAAAATTCGAAATAAATAGATCCCATCGTTTGCCCACAATCAGGCAACGCCTAAAAGTTGTTAATTTAGTTCTAGTTTCTTACAACAAATTTTGAAAAAAATCTATCGATACATACATTCTTAAAAATAAATTTTTTTTTAAATTAAAAAATAAATTAAAAATAAGTTTTTTATATTTTTATCAAAAACTACGTGTAAAAACAAAAATTTTCATATATAGAACGTCAAATTTAATCAATTTTTGACCGAGTTATAATCATTTCAAAAAAACATTTTCGTAAAAAACGTGATTTTTCAAAAACCTGTATCTCTTAAACGGCTTGATGAAAAAATTTGAAAAAATCATAGTAGCTTATTTCAATGAGCACTAAAAGAAAAAAAATATTTGAAAAAAATCTGAGATGCAAAAGTCGAATACTGTCCGATTTCGCGTGGAACGCCCCATTTATTGAATCTTTTTAACAATTTACATCAACTGTTTATCGTTAGAAATTCTTTAGTTCAACGCTTTTATAAATTTTTATAGAAACTGGTTACTCGGGGATTTTTGGGGTCGCTGATCATATTTTACCTGTTCTTCAGCCGTCAAAACGTCTCTACTAGTAATGACGTTACCAACTTTCACCGTGTTGAGCTAAACATAGATTTTAGAGTCATATTTTTTTCTCAATACTGTTTTCTACTTTTAAATTTCCATCTGATGATTAAAATAACAATAATAAGTTACTGTTGCTTATTATTGTTATTTCAAAAAAATAGTTATAATTAGTATTGTAATTATTATAAATGTCAATGTTGATGTTATAATACAAACAAATTAGTTAAAAATAAAGAAAGGTTTAAATTTCTGCAATTACAACCTAAATAATTTAATTTTTCCGACATTTAAAATTATTTATAATTACTTAAACGAAAAAAAAGTTTCTTTGCTTTCAACAGCTGCTAGTGTTTCGCCTATGAAAGATGTTCTAAGATAATCGATAGAGAAAAAGGGAGAAGATAATCTGAAATGCTTCAGGCACTGCAGTTGATAAACAAGACAAAAAAAATTATTTTTTATTTTTTAAAAATTATTCAGAAACAAAGGAAATTGGTAATCTCAAAGACCACAAATTTGAAACAATGCAATAAAGAAAATATTGCTCTAATGACAGCTGTGATATTAGAACATTCTTACATTGCAAGATGTGGAAATCATACTTTTGCAAAGAATGTTTTAATTTTAATCATAATAAGTGAATTTAAAAATAGAAAACTATATCGAGAAAAAAAATAAAATAACAAAAAAAAATTTTTTTTAAATAAGACTCTCCAAAATCTACGTTTATTTCAACGCGGTGAGAGTTGGTAACATCATTACTAGTAGAGACGTTTTGACGGCTGAAGAACGTGTAAAACATGATCAGCGACCCCAAAAAAAACCGAGTAACTAGTTTCAAGTGAATCCGATAAAGTTTTAAAATAAACGTTCGCCAAATTGGATCTACCATTTTGAATTTTTTGAAACATTTATCATATTCGTAATCAGCGACCCCAAAAACCCCCGAGTAACCAGTATCAAGTGAATCCGATGAAGTTTTGAAAAAATATGCACTTGTTATATATTATTTATTAAAAAGTCAACTTTGAACGCTAATTTCAATATGTCATTTTGTTTTTTTTTAATTTCTATGTTACTACATTTTAGGTCGGACATTTTTGACGCGATATTTATATACCTTTGAGAAGTATTTCTTTGCCGTAAATTATAAAAAAATTTGATTTCTAAATAAAAATCTTTAAAAATTGTGTTTTTTGTTAATTAATTGTATGTAATTTGTTTATTTATGAATTTACATTATTTTTTATTGCGGCATTCGAAAAAACGATTACCGAGCTTTAAGAAATGTAAATTTAAAAATTTTTATCGCTTCGTTTTCATTCTAAAAAGTTCTGTCAAAGTTCAGGTAAAATTTTTGTACATTTGGTCTTTAAAGAGTTAAGGTACATCTTCATGGAAATAAAATAAGGCCCAAAAAATTGTGATTAGAATAAATTTAAAAATATACATAAAGGTTGAAATTTTTTTTTTGACGTTAAAATTTACAAGGGTTAAAACCCACTTTACATTATGGACATGGCAAAAATAACCAGAATGTCACACAACTAAGGACATTTATTTAGAGTAGTGATGCACTTCGAGCCAGTCTCGTCTCGAAAAACCGAGAATCTCGGGAGAAAAACAATGAAAACAATTGAATGTTATATTTTCATCTCTTTTCTTTTATGAAAGGACAGAGTCTCGTCGTGCATCACTAATTTAGAGTGATATCACCCCTTTTATTATCAAAATTTCAAAGCTCTAACTATTTCCGTTCAAAATATATTGAATTTTAACTGTTTTCACAGTTTAACATTAGCCCCCAGTCTCCACTATTTTATTATCTTTGAACAGCTAATATAAATTTTGCAACTAAGAAAAATTTTCGGTTTCAAACATTTATATATAAAGTAGGATTATTTAATTTTTATGAAAATGAAAATTAAAAAAATAGAAGTATTTTTTACTAAAATTTATTTCACGACTAGAGAATAAGGAAAAGTGTATATTTAAAAATTAAAATTTGCCTCTTTGAGAAAAAAATGCCAATCTCATAGTTTTAAAAAGTGAATAACTAATAAAAAGTTTATAATAAAGCTGAAGAAAAATATGCGCGCATGGGTTTGGAATATAATAGCTAAAAATAGCCTTTCTACACGCGGAGAGTGCCGATAAAAGGGAGAGGAAATATAATCCACGTCATGTCAGGTCAAACGCTGCGAGAATATACTCTGGGGATTTTTCTTTTCATCTTCACTATATATATATATATATATATATAAAGACATAGAAATATATAAAAATAATAAATAAATACTAAATGAATAAAAATTAAACATTTTTTTTATTTTCAACTGAATCTGTTTTACATTAAAAAACAGAAAAAGTGCACATTACGTGAGAAAACATTGTGAAACTGCATTGTACAACGATTTTTATATATCATGGAGAAAAAAATTGTGCTAACCGCCCTTATACTTTTAACATTATATTACTTTCTGCTTTGTATTGTACTATTACATTCTTGTAAAAATGAGAAGTTCTTGGATTTGTTTTTTTCTTTTTGCAAAACACTCTTTTGGTTAGCTCTATCTGCAACAGTAAAAGCTTTTTTATTATCAAAACCACAAAAAATTTGTTGAGTATACTTTCTTTAAGCGTAACGTTTATTTCTTTTCACTCTTTGATCAAATTTGTTTTGGATTTGTTTTCTTTTTGTAAATGCTTTTAATAAAATCTTATTAGGAAAACTCATTAATAAAGAGAAAACAAATAAAGATAAGTATTTGCAATTTTCAAACTTTGAAAGTTTGAAGTTGGCCGAGTTTTTTTTGTGCTTAGGGGAGACTGGGGTAAACCCGCTCACTTTTTTTTAGAACGATAAAAACCTAGAAAATTATTCTCTAAATCCAAGTTAATTCATATAGTTTGAAAGCTTATGATTTCTATTAACAAAATAAAAAAGAATTTTTGATTTATTTTTCATAGTTTTGCTTAGGGAAAATTTTTAATACATATATACCAAATTTCAAAATCACAATTTTCCAGGGTAAATCCGCTCACCCCTCGGGGTAAATCCGGTCACTTGATTTTTTTAAGAATTTAAGGTAATCTTGACAGTTTTATTTTGTATATATTAAATTTTTCCTTATTTCTGTCTTCAGTATGATTTATTAATGATAAATTATAAGTTCTATAAACAATAAATATTTGTTTATTAAATAATAAGTACAGATTTCATGAATTGCAACTGTGAATTTAAATAATATTTTATTAAGAGAAAATTAAGTATAGTTACAATTTTTGATGTAACAAGTTATAGATTTTATTATTGATAAAATATAACAAATGAAATTCAAAATTTTAAAATAAACAATGATAAAACGTGAACTGAACAAAGACAACAAACTTAGATTTATGTCTTTTTTTAGCCGAAAAAGACAGCGACAAATTTTGATTATTTGTTTGTGTTGTTTATTAGAACCGTTATAACCTAATAATCACTAATAATGACTGATATAGACATGATTCCACTCAATGTTGCTAACAAATATTGATAGCTCGGCGCCATCTGTTGAAAAAAATCGCAACAAATCGCGAAATGCGGGACATTCAAAGTGTTAAATATTCTACTAATTACCCAATAATTCAATAATATTGTTAGAAAATGAATATTATTTATCTTTCAATAAATATTTTTAATAATAAAAATTTTAAGATCTCAAAAAAAAGAAACACTGTTAATACTGATTCGGCTTCCTACACAAATTTAATAAGTGCACTGAGAAAAATTGCGTTTAACCGAGTGGTAGAAACAGCTCGGTTAAAAAAAAGTATTTAAAAATAAATAAGATATGGTTAAAAGAAACTAAGTTCTACTGATTATCACAGCCGAGCTGAGACGGTTAAAACACATTTGTTAAAAATAACCCTCCGATGGATTGTCTTAACCAATCTCAAATGGGCATAATTAAAACAAACTTTCGTAGTTGTCGTTACCTATTTGTTTTTTGAATTCAAACTATTACTATATGATTAATATTTACCGAGCTTCATGAAAATAGGTTATATTCCAATATGAGAATAGGCAATTTATAAATATGATGAATTTGACTTATGTGATTTTAACCGAGTGAACACTGAGCAGGCGTGAGGCGTCATATCGTATTCATTTCGCTTTGAAGAGAGCCGTTAAATTCATGTCGTGTGGTTAGGTTTTGTTTTTTCTGATAGTTTTCTCGTTTTCGAACGTTTTCTGTGATGGCTGATGAAGACGCGAAAAACTTGCTGTCACAGTAGAACTTGTCTCAATACATAACAGTATTAGTTGATTACATAGATAGTCATTTTAATTCACAGAAAACCACCTTTGCATTAAAATACAATTTCGTAATCAAATAAATTTATTTTCAATAAAAAAGTATTTTTTATCAAGCAAATATTTTTTTATACTACACTGAGAAAAAAATGCTATTGAATCTATAACACACATATTCACATACGTTCAAAAGCAGATGTGATCAACTTAAGGCGAAATGTAGTTCATTTCATAGCATCGCTATTGAATCAAAGAAGTCATTTTTTGATTTAAAAGCAGTGCTATAAAATAAACTACACGTTACATCAAGTTAATGACATCTGCTTTTGAACGTATGTGAATATGTCTGCTATAGATTCAAAGGCATTTTTTTCTTAGTGTAGAAAATACTTTGCTTTTTTTAACCGAAGACAATTAATACTCACAATTAAGTAAATAGGTTAAAAAGCTTTATTATAATCGAGTTTAGAAGTTAACATTAATTAATTCACTTGTTTTATTGTAACAGAACTAATTGACTGCAGTACCTAAGTTTATACTATTTCTGTAGCCTTTCTAGGTGACTACAGTAACCGAGTTACTTGGTTGACGCTTTTGGGTCATCAATCCTTGACTATTAGTTGCCATAAACGATTTAGTTGTTACCGTAACCGAGTAATCTTAACAAGTTTCAACCGAAACTTATAATCGTATTTGATCGGTTACTGCAAACAATTCACATTGCAAGTGCTATATTAGCAGCATCGCTCGGTTGTTTTTAACTAAAAATTGGTTATATTTAACCTTTTATTTTTCTCAGTGTGAGTGGCTTTACCCCGACTTCATGTGAGCGACTTTACCCCGAATGTATTTCTTAAAATTCAGAATAAATTTAAATAAATCTTTTTGAAATCAAACAAAACTACACATATATTTCGAAAAAGGACATCCAATAGCTTAAAAAAAATTTTGTCGAATAAATTAAGTCTCAAAAATAATAATCGAAAAACTTAAAAATCAGAAGATCATTTTTCTTTTTTTGCACTGCTAAAAACAATTGCCCGCCTGAGATTCCATGACGAATTCATGAAACTAAACGAAAGTTCGTTAACATTAGTTGTATGTTACGTACTATTCACAGTACCAATATCTCCATCTTAAGTTGAGTTTATAGCGTCAAATCGTTAGTGAGCGGGTTTACCTTGTGCGCGGGTTTACCCCAGTCTCCCCTAATCTAAATCCATAATGTATATTAGATTTAATTAAATTTACCACCCTTAAACTGAAATAATCACCCCTTTATGGTGAAAGTTTTTAAAAATGATTTAAAAAATCTTTATTGATTTTTAATTCTACTTGCTTATCAATTATAAATTAATATTTAAAAATTACACAGATATCGATAATAATAATAAACTCATCCCCTACCCTTGATGCCCACCCCTAATTCATAACTTTTATTAGTTTGGAACAATAAAAAAAACGAAAAATTTTTTCCAATACAGGAATTTTCTTAGCAAACCAAAAAGTTTTTATGTTAATTCGTTTTTAAAGAATTGACTTTTACTTTAATTTACATTTATATAATCTTGTGCAGAAATCGCTACTTTTGTTCCCGATTACCGACCTAGCTTCGGACGGGTTTGCTTGATCTGGCCCCGACAAGGGCCAGGCCGGGTTTGACAAAAGATCTACAAACAGCCCACAATGGGATTTTTTTACAATTTACTGTTCAAAACTGTCTACAACCTACAGTTCTTAACCGGTTTGAGTGTTCTTGATTTTAAATTGAAGGCGAATAAATTATGAAGACTTCTCTCAATGCAAATTTTTTAGTTTTTATTTGTTTATAATTATGATTTTTAATCAAAGTTAACAAATTAATACAATTTTAGAAAAAACATTTATTTTCTTTTTCCGTTGCTGCATATATGATATAAATCAGTTCAAATTAATGCAATATGACCACCTCACAATTAATAGAACAGAAAAAAATTATATAAATTGTTATAAACAATATTAATTAACAAATATTTAACTTTGATTTCTCTCCACTAAAAAATGTTTTTTTCACCTTGTCTTTTTAATTTAAAATTATTTAAAGAATATTTGTCCCTTTTAATTAAACAATAACTTATTTAAATTGTTATAAATAATTTTAAATAACAAATAGTTATGTAACTTCTGAACTTAAACACAACTTATTTAAATTGTTACAACAATATTAAATAACAAATAGTTATGTAACTTTTGTACCTGTACACAGAAATTTTTTTTAAGTTTAATTTAAGTTCATTTAAAAAATGTATTCTCTTTGTTTAAGAAATAACTTATTTAAATTGTTACAAATCAAATTAATTAACAAATAGTTAATGTTTGTTCCTTTCCACCAACATTTTTTATTTCACGTTTACTTTTTTATTTAGATAATATTAAAAGTCCACAGAGAAAAGTGAATAATATTTGTGAATATATTTTTCCGTCTTGTTTTTAAGTGTTTCCTGTATAATTTTTAATAGTGTTACCGTATGTAAATACGGTATTTGTTAAAATAATTATTAACAATAATAATAATAATAATTCAATCATTAATTAAAATAAATAAAATTTTCTAAATTAATGAAAGAAAATAAAAAAAATATTTTTTTGAAACTCACTTCAATAAAAGCAATTCTAATAAATATTTACTTTTTTATTAAAACAAAATATTTTTTAACTACAAAAATATTAATAATAACACAGGTTTAGAAATTAAAAACTTTTTTTTGCCAATCGAACAAAACATTTTTTTCTCGAATAGTAGGTGTTTTTTGAGTAAGAAAATCATAGTTTTAATTTTTTTCCTTCGTGCAGTTCTTCTGTAGCTTCAAATTTTGCATTTTCAAGTTGCGACGCCACTTAAACATATCTGTAGAAAAATTTGCTTGTCAAAATGTAATGAATGAAGTATCATTGGAAAGGTAATTAAATTACCTTTCGATCCATAGGTCACAGAATACAATTCAACAAAAATTGAGAGAGTTACAGTCGATTAAAGATGAAATTTCATGACAATTTTGATGATTTTTAGGGTTTCGTGGCCAAGGGCCAAAACCCTTATAGCGAGACTTTGGTATAAGAAGGTCTTAACTCCTAAGTAAAACTTAATGTATTAAGTCTTCAGTCTTATAGTACGACTTCGGTACAAGAAGGTCTTCAGTCTTAAGTCTTACGTCTTAAGTCTTACGTCTTAAGTCTTACGTCTTACGCCTTTGGTATAAGAATGTCTAAAGTATTACGTCTTACGTCTTTAGTATCGGAAGGTCTTAAGTCCTAAGTCATAAGTATTACGTCTTATGTCTTACATCTTAACAACCGTTACTATGTTAATGTTTGCCATGGCAACCGCTGCTATGTTAATGTTTGCCTTAACAACCGTTACTATGGCAATGGTTGTCATAACAATTGTTGTTAAGGTAATGGTTATTGAGTGAAAGTTCAAACTTATAATTTGTGTTATTTATTTTTTTATTCATTTATTATCATTATCATCATTTTTGTCATTTTAGGCCACGAAACCCTATGATGTAGGCGCATTGCGCCTGCTTCTCTGCCTGATTTTTAGATATTTGATTAACTTCTACTATTATTTTCTACATTAAACAGGAAAGAATGTTTAGGTTTTAATTTTTTTATTTGACAGACTATATCATTACTCAAATTTTAAGCCCTTGTGGACCTCGATTGGATTAAAAATGACAATTCTACAATAAATTTAGTAAACGAAACTACATTCTTTATTTTTGATATCCCTTAAAAATTTGCAGCAAAAATTGAAGTAATAAAATTTAGTTAAGCACTAAAGTTACTAAAATCCCTAATCAAGGATTTCTGAAATCGTAGATTTCGAATCCAATGTTAGTTTTTTAAATTTCAAAATGGCGGATCCAATATGGCGGACAATTTTTTCAAATTGATTAAATTCGTTTTAAATTCATTACTCGGGAGTTTTCGGGATCGCTGATTACGAATCCGACGTCAGATTTCAAAAATTAAAAATGGCGGATGCAATAGGTGCGAATTTGATGGATTTTAAAAAACTCGTTCATTATTATAAATCCATCATTTTTAATTTTTAAAATCTGACATCAGATTCGTAATCAGCTATCCTGAAAACCCCCGAGTAACGAATTTAAAATGAATTTAATCGATTAAAAAAAATTTGTCCGCCATATTAGATCCGACATTTTAAAATTTAGAAAACTAACATTGGATTCAAAATCAACGATTTCAGAAATCCTTGATTTGTGATTTTAGTAACTTTAGTGCTTAACTAAATTTTATTACTTCAATTTTTGCTGCAAATGTTTAAGAGATACCAAAAATGAAGAATGTAGTTTCGTTCACTAAATTTATTGTAAAATTGTTATTTTTAATCCAATCGAGGTCCACAAAGGGCTCCAAATTTATGTAATGATATAGTCTGTCAATAAAAAAATTAAAACCCAAACATTCTTTCCTATTTAATGTAGAAAATAATAGTTGAAGGTACTCAAATATCTAAAAATCATCAAAATTGTCATGAAATTTCAACTTTAATCGACTGTAACTCTCTCAATTTTTATTGAATTGTATTCTGTGACCTATGAATCGAAAGGTAATTTAATTACCTTTCCAATGATACTTCATTCATTATATTTTGACAAGCGAATTTTCCTACAGATATGTTTAAGTGGCGTCGCACCTCGAAAATGCAAAATTTGAAGCTACAGAAAAACTGCACGAGGAAAAAAAATGAAAACTATGATTTTCTTACTCAAAAAACACCTACTATTCAAGAAAGAAATGTTTTGTTCAATTGACAATTTCACTGTAAACCAGTGTAATTAACAATATTGAAGAAATTACTCCTCATGCTTTAATAATGAAATAACGACCTGTTATATAATAAATTCAGTCAGTATTAGATTTCTACTGGGATAGCGAAAAGATCAGGGGAAGTTCCATGGCTCCGACCGGTTTTAGTGTTTCAACCAGGCCGGGGGCAGCTCGGGTTACCAGATCGGGGCCCGGTTTCTCCTGATCTGGCCCCAACCTGGTCCCGGTCAAAATTTTGGCACGGGTATATTTATGTAAACAAACCCGAGTCAAAATTTAAGCTTTTCAGCCTCCAAAAACTGGTGGAAATTTAGGAATAATTTTTAATGATTTATAATTAAAATGTTACAAACGCACAAACACGCTACAGCTTAGTGAAAATTCTTACAATTAATATTTTTTACGATTTAATTAATAATTTCGCTCGCACTCCATTCAGATTTAGAGTAAAAATGAATTTAATTATAAAAAGCATTCTTTTCTTAGCTTTTTTCTTTTTTATTTTAAGTTCTGTACATGAATATTTGGATATATAGCTCTGAAAGTAGATTTATTACCAACTTTAAAAGTTTTAATTCTCGCGTGGAAGGAGTTGCGAAAGACCACGTTAATGTAACTTTTAATACTAAAACGTTTCTGAAAGTAAAATATGAAATAGAAGAAAAAAAGATGAATATCAATTTTAGTTGAACAGTTTTTTCAAAATATTTCAATCTTCTTATAATAAAATAATTCTTCTCCTTCTTGTTTTATTTCCACCTTTTTGTGACAATTTTTTAGGAGTATGGAGTATATAATTGAATTTCTCTCTTTTGGGCTTTATTAAACATATATTCAAGTATATAAAAAAATTTATTTTCAAATGTAGATACAAAATGTCGGCTTTTCAGACAATTTTTGGATCCGAAACAAAATCAATAACGGGATCTTAATCTACATAGGATTAGCAACTAAAGTACGTACGATTTTAGCTTTATACCAATTTTTCGCAAAATGGCGGAGTTTTTAAAAAAATGTTTAATTTTTTACCCAAAAATTTAGCATTAAATTGTTTATAAAAAAAGTTGCAATGATAAAAAAATCGTACGTACTTTTCTAGATTAAATTACAGTGAAGCTACAGTTAAAATTTCAGGTCGATATGTGTTATAGTTTTCGAGTACCATGGTCGCCCGATTTGAAAAATGTAGTTTCGAGAAAAAGCCGTTTAAGGTTTTAAGTGTTAAAAGCTAACTGACACATACAGCAGTAATGATGGACAAGCACTTCCTAGCGACCTTTTAAAGAAATACTAGGCTCTAAAACAGCGCGCCCTATTTTCTCTTCCTTTTTTTATGGCAACTTTGTGAAAATGATTAATTTAAAATGTTATATTTATATTTTTAGGATAAGATATAAAAAATTCTACAAAACACAACATACCTATAAGTACAAAACTTTACAGTAAACTGATATATAGACATTTAAAACAACTATTTTTTTCACTGTTGAATTTTTTCACAATTTACTATTCCAAAATGTCCAAATCATACCTGATAATACTTTATTGCTTCTAAATTTTATTTTAAATAAAAGTTAACAATATTAGTTAAGTACTTTTCTATAAAAATGAACGTTTGCATTCTTATTACATTACTACACATATTCTAAATCAGAATAAATTAATTTAACATCACCTCCAAATAAATAATATAATGATAAAATATTTAATCTAAATCTAATTATAAAATTGAAAAAAACATTTAATATAAATATATATTAAATTGTCTATTTATCAACTGAACAAATTATTTCATATTTAATTTTTTAACGTATCTTCTTTTTCATAAACTTTAATTAAAAAGTAACTATAAAAAAAATCTTTTTTTAGCAGAGAAACCAAAAACCATTATTTTTGTAACTGTTATTAGAGTATATAACAATTTAAATTTTGTTTCACTAATCGTAGATATATCCATTAAGTAAAACTAAAGTACAATATAAATAAGAAAGGTCAAAATTTTTTGATGGAGATGAACCAAAGTTAACTATTTCTGAAATAATATCGTTCACAACAGTTTAGATTAATTATTTTATTTATTTCAAGGTCATGTTATATTAATTAAATCTAATTTAGAACATGAGTAGTATAGATCACGAAACCATTTTTTCTTCCACCTATCCTTAATGTACTTTATATTTTCTTTATTAATTAAGCATAATGCATCAAAATTAAAATAAAATAATTTTAATAATAATTAGATTAGAAAAAAATACAGCCTTTTTAGAATAGTGACGCACGGACGCTTTTACGTGGAAAAGCAGAGTATAAGAATTATTTATATTATTTTTTTCTTCAATCCCCTATAACACCAGTGAATTCAGGATATCCCAGGAAATTAAAGTAAAAATGTTAAAATAATAATTTTTAAATGATTAGAATAATATAATACAAATAAACACTTTATAATTCCTAATTTTTAGAGTAAAAAATTTATCTGAAATGAAGAAAATAATTAATTTTTTTATACTGAACATTTACTTTAAATAATAGAAAATTAAAATTATAGACATCCCCTAACTTTTCTCTGACTTTCCTGAGTGTTAGACATGCTATAGTTACAAAATATAAATTCTCTAAGGATAATGACTATATATGAAAACAGAATATTATTAATAGTTTAACACAAATTATTCCAAAATTTCCCGAAAGATATAATTTTTTATATTTTTGTAACTTCTTTGATTTCCGAAATAAACTTTTATTGATGAAAAAGAATGTACTCTAGACAACGCTACATATAATTGTCTATGATTAAAAACATCTTTTCTTAAATCAATAGCAATTTTGTGAAAAGTTTGTCCCTAAAACTTATTTATAGTCATAGCAAATGCTAATTTTATAGAAAATTGCCTTCTTTTAAATGTAAACGAATAAACTTTATCACAATGTAATGTAACACGGTGCAAAAAAACAATATTTCCAGCTTTGTCACTTGTTAATATTTGACATTTAATAACATTCTTTAATAGATCTAAAATTAACAATCTTGAACCATTACATAGTCCTTCATTAACACTCATATTCCTAATTAGCATTACAACTGAATGTATTCGTAAATGTAATTCATTTGGTGGTAAACCAGATGGTGAAAGTGTATTTAATTATTCTGTTAAGATAATTTGAGCCGCCGGATCGTAGAAGGGCACGTAAATTTTTCTCAGCCGAAATCGAAGTCCCCTAGATATCCAAAATTCGACTTCCGAATTTAAATATTTCATGTACATATCCTTATAGGAAATTTCATTGCGCATCTTTTTTTCTTATGAAATTTTTTTGTATCTATTACCGTTTTCGAAATATAAGGGAAAAACTGTTTTTTTAAAAAACAAAATTTTAATTGTTTTTTTCACTTCAACTCGCGATTACTCAGTCAATTCTAAGAATTTCTTAATGAAACAAAAAAGAAAATACGCGTTATTTTATCCTACGAGTGACTAAAAAAGAAAAATGATGTTTTAATTATAAATAAAAAAGTTATTAATTTTTTATTAAGATATTGCAAAATTCGTAAACTGAAATTTTCACTAAGCGGGGAAGTTGAGCAAATTTTGAGCATCAAAAAACTTCCAGCGAGAAAGTTGTTCATTTAGGTCTAAACAAGTTTTTCCCGAAAGTTACAGTTCAATTAAACAATTAGTTAACAAATGGCGAATGTTAAAAGTCGTTAGCGGCTGAACGCCCAACGCGCGTATCTCACCTAATAGTAAGATGGAGAGTTTTATTGTGTGTATACATAATACGGGTGAGAAACGCGCGCTGGGCGTTCAGCCGCCAACGACTTTTAACATTCGCCATTTGTTAACTAATTGTTTAATTGAACTGTAACTTTCGGGAAAAACTTGTTTAGACCTAAATGAACAACTTTCTCGCTGGAAGTTTTTTGATGCTCAAAATTTGCTCAACTTCCCCGCTTAGTGAAAATTTCAGTTTACGAATTTTGCAATATCTCAATAAAAAATTAATAACTTTTTTATTTATAATTAAAACATTATTTTTCTTTTTTAGTCACTCGTAGGATAAAATAACGCGTATTTTCTTTTTTGTTTCATTAAGAAATTCTTAGAGTTGACTGAGTAATCGCGAGTTGAAGTGAAAAAAACAATTAAAATTTTGTTTTTTAAAAAAACAGTTTTTCTCTTATATTTCGAAAACGGTAATAGATACAAAAAAATTTCATAAGAAAAAAAGATGCGCAATGAAATTTCCTATAAGGATATGTACATGAAATATTTAAATTCGGAAGTCGAATTTTGGATGTCCAGGGGGACTTCGATTTCGGCCGAGAAAACTTTACGTGCCCTTCTACGATCCGGCGGCTCATTTCACTGAGATTGCCATTATAACAATTTTCGGTAAAATCGACACTTGTAT
The DNA here is from genome assembly GCA_032873175.1 of Leptopilina drosophilae. Taxonomy (NCBI): domain Eukaryota; kingdom Metazoa; phylum Arthropoda; class Insecta; order Hymenoptera; family Figitidae; genus Leptopilina; species Leptopilina drosophilae. The sequence goes on along the minus strand of CM065480.1, from coordinate 15,422,271 downwards.
ATATTTTTTCTTTATCGTCAATTAATAATGCTACAACTATTTTGTTTATTTCATTCACATCCACATTTCTAGAAACTAAAATTGCATAACTTGATAATTCTTTAAATATAGACTTTTTAATCAAATCATTATATATATCTTGATCAATATCTGTCTGACCTTTCTCAATAATTCATTCTGGTAATTGAATATTGTTATGTAGGTCATTAATTTCACCATTTCCTACTTTTAACAAAAAATTTATAAACTCAAATTCTTCAGGTAATGCTCTCATATTTTGAGATAATGAAAATTTATGAAAACAACTCCATAATAAACTATTTTTTATAGATAAACTAATAATTTCGCTTCTTGTACTTCGCTCTTTTATAGGCAAGACTTGTCTAAAATCTACAACAATCTTGTGTTGAACATTAAATTTTTCATATCTTTTTTTACCCATAACACTTTCTTCTTGACAATTAATAACATGATTCACACGAAATAATTTTTCATTATCTTTTATATCCATTAATCCCTTAAAATCAGTTAACTTGTGTCCATCTTTTGCAAGCAAAAATTATATATTTATATAAGCTTTACGCAAAGCCTCATTTTCTTCACAAGTTCTTTTATAATCTTCAGACATTTGTTGCTTGAATTCATCCTAAATTTGATTAGCGTACACTGGACGACAATTAATTAAAATTCTAACAAATAATTGACGAAGCATCTGTGGCATCATCCAGACAACAGCTTCGCTCAAACAATTTTTCCACTCATTATCATCATCAATAAACCCTAAAGCTAAACAAGCAGATGTGAATGTCATATGTACTGTTCCATCAACAGTTTTCAAAGTGTCAAAAGAAGTTGCCCCATTCCTTGTAAGCAATAACAGTCTGAAATGAAACAATTCAACATCCAAAGGATTAACAGAATAATTTCTTCCCAATACTTTTTCACTACGTTCTCTAACTTTCCAATGTAGAGATTTCTGAACCCATGTGTAGTGTTCTAGTATTGGTGAATAATAATACTGATGTGCATTTCTGTCACGCTTGTTTGACTCAAAGTGATCTATTAACTCTGTTTTCTTATCTAAATCAAAAGAAACAATGTCACTTATTCCTTCACGAAATAATAACATTTTGTTTATTTGGTAAATGTATAGGTAAACGGTTAATACTATGACATTTTTCCCAAAGATTTACTCAATATTCTCCATACTGCTTCAACAGGTCCAACATATCTATTTTCTTCGTAGTGATTTATTTCATCATGATTAATTACAAATTCGCTGTTATTATTAATTATAAGGATCGAAGCAGCATCATGGCCTTTATAAATATATTTGTATAAGTATTTAACAGACTTTATACTGGAAATAACTTTCACATTATTATGACAATTGAATAATTTAGAAAGACTTAGACTATAGGGAACAACATAACGATTATCAACAATGTAGTCATTTAGTTTTTTGTAAGTTTTTCCAGTGAATCTTCTACGATGTTTCACATAACAATTATCTTCAAATATAGTTTATTCTTCAAAAGATCTAGGAAAGAGTTTAGAAGATTTTCCATCAACTAAACACCAGTCGCCACAAGGACCGTGAATATTATGTTGCATTATAATTTTGTGCAACTGATTATCAACATTTTCATGTAGAATCTCGCCTGAAATATAAGGATCAACAGTTTCTGATGTTAATAATTTCGAATTGTCTTTCAATATAACCAGTAAATGAATGTGAGCCAAGCCACGTTTTTAAAATTCAATCACATAAACATATAATTTAACTTCTCCAAATAATTTATCGTTAACAATAGTATTTATAAGGTGTTTAACTTTCAAGTAAAAAACCCTAACTACTAAATCAGGTCGATCAGAAGCCGATTGATGAGGTAATAAATTTTCTACAGTTTTTTCCATTTTGAAATGCACGTCATTGTTATCAATAAATCTGGATTTTTAATCCCTTCATTGTGTAAGTGATCAACTAATCCTTTATACGTTTTACTTCTTAATTTTATTTGATTATTTTGACAAAAAAATAGTCTATCTTTTTCAATTTTAACGTAGTTATCAACAACTCATTGTTGAGACAATCTTCCGCCATGTAAGAATTGATTATACTCATGATCTCTTATTGCCATTTTATATTTTATGAAAGCAGATCTTGATATAGTATGATTTCTAGATCGCTTTTTACTGGCATTACAAATCATATCAATACCGTAACCCTTACTTCCTTGTGGATAAAAGATTGGATAAATCCAAGGTTTAACATTTGGTTCCAAATTACTAACCAATTTTAATTCTTTACTTGATTTGTTATAAATAGTAACATAAGACTGGTAATAAACCTTTTGAATTTGTATTGAAAATTGCGGCTACCTCATTACTTTTTAAAAAATTGTACCTTTCTTTGTCAAATCCTTTCTTTAAAGTAAATAATAATTGTAGTTTCGGAATTTCGGTATTATTTAGTTTTGCTAAAGCAGTCTCTGTCTTAATTACTTCAGACATCATCAACAAAGACTTTGTGAAATTGTTACAATCTCTTATTAATTTTTCAATAATTAACAATAACTCTTCATCTAAATTTCCATGTTTCTTTAATCTGTAACTAACAGCATCTTCTGGATCATAAATGAATAATTGACCAAAAGAAGGATCATCATCTTTTTCAAGATATAAGGCATTATTCATTTGATAATAAATTTGACCATGAATTTTGTAACAAAACGGCCCTCGCCTATTACCTTTAAAATTGACTACATTAGCATTTAATGAAGCAAAAGCAAATTAATTATTATACATTCTAACATTAGCTCTAAAATGATCAGACTTTTTGTGCGATTCATCAAACAAACTTTTTAATTTACAAAAATATTCTACTAAAGGCAATGAAACACCATCATGCCTACAACAATCATTAAAAGTATTCTTGTTGTTAACTTTCTCTTTTGCAAAATGTTTAGCCTGACAAAGTCTGCAATTAACAGACATTTCACTAAGATAGTTTTCTTTTTTATTTAAAGAAATATCAACTGATACTTTTTTTAAATTTAATTCTTTGACGATATGCTTTTTGGTAAGCTGAAAAACTTTTTTTTAATCTCTGGTTCGAAGTGCTATCATTTCTTGCATGCGAATGTGATACTATCGTATCATCATCAGCTGTTTTCACTTCTTTTAAGGATTTTAACTTTATTTCTGTACTTCATTCCCATAATTAATTACCTGTATTATATCACCTGCAACTATTTGAGATATTCTTGAGTTATAATCTAGTTTACTTGAAATATGAATGTCTTTATGTTGCTCATAATTTATTTTTTCTTTTAATTTAAGTCTTTAAGTCTTTGTCGGTATGCTTTTTGATAATCTGAAGAACATTTTTAATTTAACTTTATTTCTGTACTTCATTCCCATAATTAATTACCTGTATTTTATCACCTGCAACTATTTGAGATATTCTTGAGTTATAATCTAGTTTACTTGAAATATGAATGTCTTTTTGTTGCTCATAATTTATTTTTTCTTTTAATTTAAGTCTTTAAGTCTTTGTCGGTATGCTTTTTGATAATCTGAAGAACATTTTTTAATTTTTTCTTTCGAAGACTTAGATTTTTCTTCATTTCTTATTGATGTTTGTAATAATTAAGAATTCAAATGTTTGTAATAATTGACTTTTTTTAAAAGATTTTAACTCAATTTTTTTTGTTTACTCTCATATTGACTTAATTGCATTTCATTACATACAATTTTCTGGGATATTACTGATGTAGAACCAAGTACATGGGAAACAACAATATTTCTTTGCTTCGCAGCAAATATCTTTTGTTCTGGTGTATTGCTTTGATGATATGCTTTTTGATCATTTCCATCACAGTTTACACTATTCGTTACAATTTTTCGAACACAACTATTAAAATATTCTTAAATGTTTAATTCCTTTCGTTTTTATCATATCTTTATTTATATTATTTTGAAAATTTAATATCTTTTTTATGTTCTTACTACCCATCGCATATACACCTTTACTTGTTACTTCCACTTTCTGGACTTTATCAATATTGTTATCATAAATTGGGAAATGTAGCAAATAATCATTTGTAAATATTAAATATTAATGATTTCTCATTACTGCATGGTTATATACATTTTCAGGTTTAATGTTGCAATAAATGGAAGTAGCAAATACAATCGCGGTTACACCGCAATTAACAAAATTAGGCTGTTGTTGAACTACTGGAAAAACTGTAGTAGGTTTAAATGGATAAAATCAATTTAAAAATTGTATTTGATTATTGTTTAAGCATTTTCTGTTAAGACTATCATAAATGTATAATTCATTTCCATTATAATATGTACAAATCCAATGTCCATTTTTGGAAGGGACACTAAACAGAATTTGAATGTGGGACTGATATTTGTTAATTAGTTTTATTTTATTCAACATATATAAATAAGCTGTATTTTGCATCTGCATGGTTCCACCAGATTTGACATTTAATAATTCTTGAAGCTTATACATGTGGCAATCATTTACCTTTTTTCTTCTGTTAGAATAATATTTAAATCATTTTCACTTAAATAAAAGAATCTCCTTTTTGATTTTGGGTTTTCCTTTATATTCAAAAAATTTTTCGACTTCTCTTCTTTTTTATTACCCGCACGTGCATAGTTATTTCCTTCTCTGACACTATCATCCGAAATTTTAGCAGTAATTAACTAAAATAGTCGGAAAATATGATAAACAATTATTTGAAAACAGTGTAAACAAATGACTTCGCAAAGCTGCATGGTTATATACAACATTTTGAGGTTTAATATTACAATAAATTGAAGTAGCAAATTCAATCGCGTATAAACCGCAATCAACAAAATTAGGCTGTTGTTGAACTACTGGAAAAACTGTAGTAGGTTGAAATGGGTATAATCTATTTAAAAATTATATTTGATTTTTGCTTAAGCATTTTCTCTTAAGACTATCATAAATGTATAATTCATTTCCATCATAATATGTACAAATCCAATGTCCATTGTCGAAAGGGCCACTAAACAGAATTTGAATATGGGACTGATTTTTTTATATATAAATATGTTCTGTTTTGCATTTGTAATACACCACCTGATTCAATTTCTAACAATTCTTGAAACTTATACATGTGACTTTTATTTAACATTTCTTCTTCCTTCTGAATTATACTTACATCACTGTCACTTAATTTAAAAAAAACTATGCTTTGAATAACGATTCATTTTTATGAACAATTTTCAAATTTAAATATAAATAAAAAAACTTAAATATTATATTAAAATTGTATCTCTATTTCATTCTCTGTATATGTATCTATATTTATTAATCTTATAATCTCTTTATCTATATTTGTATTTATCTCTTAATCTTTTAATCTATTTATCTTTTTATCTATTTATTTCTTTATCTGTTTTATCTATTTATCTCTTTTATACATTATATTCTCTTAGACTCTTAAACTATTTAACTCTTTATCTATATATGTATTTATCTGTTTTTCTCTTAATCTATTTATCTTTTTATCTATTTATTTCTTTATCTGTTTTACCTATTTATCTCTTTATATATTTACCTCTTAATCTGTTAATGTATTTATCTCTTTCTTTTCTTATTACCCATGTAGAAAGATTCCTAGGAAAGTGCTCCTTGAAATTTCCGATGGAATTCTTATAGGAATTTCCGTCGAAATCTAATAGGAATTCCGATAAAAATTCCGATGGTTGAAAAAAATTTCTTGACTGTAAGTAATCATTCCTGAAAGTTCTTGCTATTAATATAAGTGGATTTCGAAATTAAACTTTTACTTATTTTCATCAAACCATTGAAGTAATTTATGTTTAATTATGACGATAATAATTAATTTGATTAAAATATATTTGAAAAAATAAGCTATACTACACAAGGTTGTTTCAAATTTCTAAATATCACTTTTGCCAATTTCGCCATTTCGGAAATATTGAGGGGGTCCGGTTTGCCCCACTCTCCCCTATATATTGTTTTAATATAAGTAAATTTCATTCAAATGATTAATAATTTTTTCTAAAAATACCATTGCGTTGAAACAAAATTTTGAAATAAATCTAGTATGGGCCAGTCCATACTCCTCCACTGGAAAATTACACTCTCAACTTAAAAATTTTTAGAGGGGACAAAAGTATAAAAATTGAAACACCTTTTGTCAATCTAACTACAACTTTCACTCACATTATATTTTTTTTAAAACATATTTAACGCTACACATTTTTTTCACATTTTTTACAATTCTACACATTTTTCTTTTTACAAATTCAAACTACAATAATTTCCTTTTTTAAACTCAATCACTTTTTAGTTTCTTAATTTTTACAAGTACAACTGATAACTCTCATCACTTTTTAGAATTTTTCTTTTACGAGTACAAGTGATAACTTTTCAAATAATTTGTACTCTCAACTCTCAAAATTTCTAATTTTTGTTAAAAACATTTTTAAATTTAAAGAAGTTTTTTTCTACAAAGTTTCAAAAAGACAAACCAGTTCTTGACAAGTTTTTGCCAAGTTTTTAAAAGTTTAAAGAAGTTCTACGAATGTTAAATAGTCAAATACTTTTTGACAGTCGAACCAGTTTCTGAAGAGACTTCGACTAATTTTCCAATTTACTAAGTTTCGAGGAAAAATTATCAAGGATTTTAACGACGATACGTTCGCTGCCAATTGTATCTGCCAGACCGAAAAATTTTCTGATAAAGTAAATTTAATAAACAAATTTTTACATTGTACTCATTGTTTTCCATTTAATTTCACACACATTCTTTTTATCTTCTTTATAATCTACTTTTTTCGTCAGAAATAGAAACTTGTGAACTCGAGTTTCATGATGACAATTTTTTTTAAATAGGAAAAACGAGCGGTTTTGATATCTGTAATTGTTAACCTTTTTTATAAAGCGCGTAGGTTACACATATCGATTCCCTTTCATTTAGTTTCTTTTTCTTCTTTCTTTTAAATTTCCTTATTTTATTCAACACACAAAAAATTAAAGACAACTTAAATAAATCAAAGTTTGGCTATAAGTTTCCCGAACTATTGGCCTTTGCAGTCCAGGTTCAAATATCAAGTTAATAATTTATTATTAACTATTTTTAAAACTATGTTATATCTTCGGACGTAACAGCGAATTCAATATTGCGGTCAAACATAAAATATAGTTAAAGAAGTTCTTCATTTCGTGACCATTAAGCTTCCTTTATATCCACAAGAATCAGTAACATACACACACTGAAAAAAAATATTCTTTTTTTGAGAGGAAAATTCCTCTTGCAAAAATCCTCTTGAATCTTCATTTTAGGTCAAATTAACATGAAAACCAAATTATGAGTTTTCAGAAGCATATCAATCGAAGCATTCATTCTTCTCAAATAAATTTCTTCTTGATATATCAAGAAATATTCATGAATTAAATATAATTATAGTGCGATTTGCAAATTTTTGACAGACTATGCATAAAAGGGTTCGTCCAGAAGATTTGTTAAAAATAAAATTATATAAATAATGTATAAGTTGTTATATAAATATTCAGTGAAACTTTCATATCCAAACTGCTTCTTTTTTATGATAGAATAATCATTTCAAAATATTAAAATAAATTCTGAAAAAATACAACATTTGAATTTTTTGTGAAAAATAGAAATAGCAATTAATTTAATAAATTTTGATGAAATGCGCAATTTGTATAAATCAATCGATTCGTTTTTTGTCAGGAATGTAATTTTGAGAAGAGTTTATGAAACAATTAAGAAATAAAAAAGTTATTTCAAAAAATACAAAAACTTTTTTTCAAAATTTTGAAAAAATTGTATAAAAAAATGTTGTAGATAAAGAAAATCCTTATGTCAGAATTTAGGTATTAATGACTGCAATAAACCTGCAAAATTTCAGGGCAATCTATTAAAATTTGTTTGAGATAATTTGTACACAATGTTTTGTGACATACACATACACGTACATCTGGACATTTGCTCAGAATTTAATATACATAATATATCCTAGATGAAAATGAGTCCATATAATCATGTTTTGAAAAATTGTAAATCGTCACGAATGCAAAGCTTTCTTATGAGGAAGCAAAATTGATCAAATTTAAAAATTTTTTAAATGTCGGATCCAATATGGCGGTTGAACTTAAACATATTTTTAAAAGTTGATCAAATTTACTTTAATCTGACGTACCTGAGTGTCATTTAACAATCATGAAGAATCGTTTTCCTATATTCTAATCATGTAAATGCACTATGCAATTCTATGCAGGTCTATACCTGCAACTGACTAACAGGAATAAGGTACGAAAGAAGACCTAATTTCCTTTTCCATGAAATTGTACATTGCCAAAGGAATTAAAATTGTGAAATAAAAGCAAATTTATTCAATTATTTTCTCTGAAAATGTAGTTCAAGTTCTGTTTATATTTACCTCTCGGGTTAAATGTAAATACTTAATTATTTATGATCTAAATTGACGAAAATCAAAAATTAAGGTCAATTTTTGTTAAGACATTAATAAGGAAGAATTATGAATTTTAGTTTGACTTTTTAATTTATTTTTATGCAAATGCGAGACAAAATACTGAAACAGAAAAATTTTGATTTTCAGTCTTTTTTGCATTAAAAGATATCTCACACTATGGCATTGCTAATTGTCAAAATAAAATGTTCACTACTCAGAACATCTTGTAGGTGAGCTGAGGTAAAAATATTAACGTCGTACTTATTTTTAAATTTGTAAATTTAGCTGAAACATCTACTGTTTACATTTATCCCTTGTTTACTTTTACCCTAAATGACCCTATACATTAAAAATACAAAATAAATATATTTTAATCAAATTAATTATTATTGTTTTAATTATACATAAATTACTACAATGGTTTAAGGGGGAAAACCACATTAGACTATAAAAAAATCAATTTTTTCTTTTTTGCATAAATTGTTAGTTAAGGTAGGGGAGAGCATGGTAAACCCGACCACCTAACGGTTTTTTGACTCTTGTGACTAAAAGAATCAACCGATTTTATTTTTTGAGGACTTGTTTGAAAGATCATTTAATTGCGCAACTTTTTCCCAGAGACACCTATACTTCATTTTTTATTGTTTAGTTGCTGTGTTAACTTTAAAAAATTTTACAAACGGTTCGGTTTGCCCCACCCCCTGGGGTAAACCGGACGGTTTGGTTTTTTATTTATAATATTGCATGTACATAATCTACAATAATAAAAAACATAAACAATCATGTAAACAGTGGTTGTTGTAATGAAAATAATAATTGGGGATTGAATTTTAATTAAATAAATATTTTTTTAAATAAAAAAATAAAAATGTTTGTCATTATCAGAGAAACAATATTGAAGGGTCCAATTCTCATTGGAAGACAATTATTTTTCATTGTAAGTAAATATTTTAATGAAAGAAACATTTTACACTGAGAAAATTTTGGGGACGCTGCAGGAATTCATGAGAGCCGCTGTCGATCTCTGTCCACGATTCGCAGCCGCTCCGCAAAAGGCAGCTTCTACTCCTCACGGGGCTGATTTTGACTTTTGAAAGATAAGAATCAGTTCCATGAGCACGGAGTAAAGTCTATGAGAACAGATTCTTACTTTTTTCCGGGCGGCTGCAAATCGTAGGTAAAGTTGCGCTCCTGCTCTTGATTTAACGTAGCGGTGACACCTACCGGAGCAGTATTGTCCCCAAAATTTTCTCAGTGTATTTAAAAATAATTTTTATGAAACTTTAATCCAATGGAAATATCCTATGACCGGTTTTCCCCACCGAAAATGGTCCGGTTTGCCCCATAGGCCCATTTTGAGAATAAATGTTTGTCAAAAAGAAACGCTTCGCAAATTCATCAAAGTTTTTGGTGGTAAATATTCCTGAGGTGTGTACCTTCAAAACCCAAGACCTAATATTTGGAAATATTACACGATTTCCTCAGAATTTCCTTAAGAAAAAATTCGTAAAAGTGTAGAAAAAAACTAAAAAAAAACTTTTGCTCCCAGCGTTGCACAAACAAAAGTAAAAAATGTCAAATTGAAAAAATAAGTTATTATACTACACATGTTTATTTCAAATTTCTAAATAGCACTTTTTACAATTTCGCCATTTCGGAAATATTGAGGGGGTCCGGTTTGCCCCACTCTCCCCTATTTAAAAATAGGATAAAAATGTTTTCAGAGCAAAATTCGAAATCCTTGCTGTACTAGTGATGAACGGAGCGCGCTCCAGGTTACCGTAGATTAGTAGAATAAGCGTAGCACTTTTGAGACTAAGGAGAGCAGAAAGTCACGAAAAGAGAAATTATTAGACTTACATGCTACTTATGAAGCATATGAAGGGGGAGACATATATATATATATATATATATATATATATATATATATATATATATATATATATATATATATATATATATATATATATATATATATATATATATATATATATAATATTGCTGGAATAGCTGATTAAAGTGTAATCACTTTAAAAAAATTTTTTGTATAAATATCAATTTTTGATACTTGTTTTCAAATGCTTTTTTCTCGAAACAGGATTTTTGAAATTGCCGTGCAGTGTAGCTCAAAAAGTTATTGACCGATTTTAAGATAAAAAATTGGAAATTGTTTGTTATTAAATTTATTATTAAGTGAACAAAATTTGAAAAGAAAAAATAATTTTTTGTAACATTTTTTATATAAAAAAGTTGGCAAAAAATCGAATTTGTGGGCTCAGGACTGCACGGCAGTATTGAACTCCGGCGGAGAGGCTCTATATACAATAGCTCCTAATTTGAAAGATTTTTTATATAAACGCTTAAAAATATGAGTTAAATATGTGAAAAACATAGTGAAAATATTTTGTTTCATTCAAAAATATTCTTACTTAAGAAAAAATTCACGAAAAGCGGCTAAAAACAGCGTTCTAATGTGGTTTTCCCCCTTAATGAAAATAAGTTAAAGTTTATAGTTCAGTTCAGTTATTATTTTAAGTTTTTTATTTAAATAATTAATCATTTTTAAAAAAATACCATTGTGCTGAAACAGAATTTTGTAAATCTAGTGATTACTAATAATTGTTGGTAATCACTAGATTTACTTCAAATTTCTGTTTCAACACAATAATATTTTTATTTAAAAAATTATTAATCAATTAAATTAAATGCATCTATATTAAAACAGTTTTTTAACATCCGGTTAATAATTTCTACTAATATTAATAGCAAGAACTTTCAGGAATGAATTCTTACATTCAAACAAATTTTTTGAACCATCGGAATTTTAATTGGAATTCTGTCGGAATTCCTACTGGATTCCGACGGAAATTCCTATAAGAATTCCAGCAGAAATTCCATGGAGGACTTTCCTAGGAATCTTTTCACATGGGTGGTTCCATTTTTATTTTTTTGTTATTTTAAAAATTATTTCTATTTTTTTTAATTCAAAATTTTTTTTGAACTTTTTTAAAATTTTTGTTTATATTTTTTAATTATTTTTCAATGACTGCTTTCATCAATCCCACATTGCACAAAAACTTCCAGGAAGTTTCCTGTGACAACCTTCGGAAGTTACCCTTGGTAACTTTCTGGAAATTTCTTGGAAACACAATATTGTCCGTAGGTTAAAAGCTTCCCATGGAAACTTCCCTTGGAAGTTTCCTGGAGATTGACAGTGGAAACTTCTCCGAAGCTGTCAAAGTAAATTTTTCTGGAAGTTACCAGGAAGTTTCCAAAAATAATTAAAAAATTTTTAAAGTGAAATTATTATATAAAAAAGGTTAAAAAATTTAAATGATTCAAATTTGGCATTGTTTTAGAATGAAAAAGTTGGTTTAGTTAAAAAAAATTATCCTCACAACTACAACACACATGAAGGTTGGGCGGCCTCGAAACATCATAGGCCTGAAAAATGTACTGTTAGGATAGCGCTTTATGCGCTCAACCTAATCAGCACTTGACTTTACAGGATTAATTTATATATTATATATTTATTTATGTCTTTAAGAAAACTAATTTCTACTTAAAATAAATTCTTTTGAATACTATTTGGATAATTCTAACATTTTTCAATTAAATAAGAAATTCAAAAAATTATTTTATTTAAATATGAATAAAGCTAAAAGTAGGTCGTTCTTTATCGATTTCTTTTATTTATCAAATAAAATTTAATAGGGTATAAAGGAAGGTCCGACTTTAATATTAAAATCAAAATTGGATTTTTTTTGTTAAGCGACACAGGACATATAAGCAGTGATTGAAATCACGGAAAATCATAAAAACTCAATATTTAAGGAAAATTTTTTTATTTTCCATACTATAAGACAAATAAATGAGCACATAATGTGAAAGTACATTAAATGAATTATTTATTTAATTAAATGATTCTAAGCAATTTGCCTTTGTAACGGTATTAACATCGTTTTCTTCATCTTTTTCAGCGCATTCTTCTTCGACAATCCTTAATTCTTTAAATGTCACGAAGCAATAAGGACTTAGAACAATAAGGATAACTTTGAAATCTGAATCAAACTTGAATTGAATATTATTAATATTCGTTGATGTTGCAGTTTATTCACAATAAGGATAACTTTAAAGTCTAATACAAACTTGTGAAATTTTCACAAGTTTCCATTACATAGCGTACTACACACAACATAATCAATCTATTTACACCAGCCAACTTTCCTTTTTTGACAATTCTTCCACCTTCAGAGTACAGAGTTCTTGTTTATTGGGGGATCGTTATCATTTTCTTGATCCGAAGCAACAACACTACAGTCCAATTGATTTTATTTTTCTCAATATCGAAATCAAATACACCTTTTTTATATACATGTTCTAATTTTCTTTACTTTTCGACAACATGTTTCGTGTTATAAAATGCAGGAACAGACTGTTTACCAGCGTTAGACATCAATAAATATGTCACTTTTTTCATCTGATTCGATGATATACCCATATTGACTTTAAAGTTGTCAAAATTTTCTACTGAAAATACCACATCCTTTTTCTTGTTGAATTTACAACAGTTTTTTGAGATCATTTGGTAAATAATTTTAACTCAATATTATTATGTCCACTATCACTGATATCACTCTGTTCATCTCTTTTACGTTTTACGATGAAAAATATAATTTTTTTCTACTGTTTCTGTGGAGGTTGTTCAACCCTTTTTTTACAATTTCGTAACCTGTATTGCCTTTAGTGTTACAAGCTCTTACCTCTATTAATATCTTGAAAGCAAATTGTGCATGTCTTAATAAATTTTTTGGGCATTTTAACTTTCTGTAGCTGAGTCTTTTCTTTTAATTTGGAAACATCTGAATAAGCATAGAGACCATTCGTTGCAGTGATTACATTACGCCCATCTCGCATGTGATCTTTACCTTTACCAGTCTTTGTATAGCCAAAATACCTTCCTGTTAAGCATATGTAACAATTGCAGAAATCTGCATTGCCTTTTGCTTCTTTTTTTAACAGCAAATTTTTATAATTAGGCATTTGCTGTTAAGGTCTGTTACAGATATTTTTTTCTCGATCGAAGAGAGCAAGACAACACGTATTGCAAATGCTTAGAGGAAACCTTTGTTCTAAAATAGCATAATTGATATTCACAAAAGTTTTCACAAGGATCTGAAGTTTTTCAGTTAAAAGAAATGATTTATTTTTTTCTTTTCCCGAAAACAATTTTTTACCACACGCCAGATAATAAAATTCCTGTATATTGGCTGGCTATGTTGCGGACCGTGTGTCCGATACACACGTGCCGGTAAAATGCGGGATAAAAATGCCGAATATTATTAGAGAGTATTAGAATAACTAGAATTTGAAGTTTATAATAAGTGAAATAAGAAGAATATTATTTACAAAGTATAAAAAGATTACTCATTAGTAATGGTTTCTATATATTACGGAAATAAAATACAAAAGAAGCGAAGCGACATTATAAATGTATAATAATAATTTTCTTAATATTTTGTATTATAAACAAACATTTAAATCACGAATTTGACAACATTAATATTAAATAAGTTGCAATGATTAATCAAAATTCTCGTCTTCTTCATAATCGGATGATGATTTCAGGTTCTAATAAAGGACTTACATCCTCTATTGCTTTTTGTACTTTTCTTTCAAGGTCGTGGTTAGAGTTTTTTTAAATTTGTTACTACACCTTTGTTTTGTACTTTTCAGTACTCCTAACATAGCTTCTTTATATGCTACCTCACTATCCGGTCCAGTAAATAAGGGTCAGTTCACAGCAGCTTCTTTAAAATATTCATTAAACAAAAAAAAATGAGAATTCCAACAAGATAAAAGGAAGCTTAAAAACTTTGCACATCGATGTTTTTTCACTGACATCATAATTGAAACTTTATCCGGAATATTAACAAATCTTGTGTAGTAATACAATATAAAGAACTAAATTCAATAAGAAAAAATTTCAGCCAGATTTAAAGAAAATATTGTGTTGAATAAAAAATATAAAAACTTACAAAAAAAATTAGAAATCCTTGTGTTCCCAAACTTTTCAGTGTTTTTCTGCTTCTATCAAGTGAATTTTAAGACCAATTCATCAGTCACTACTTGCCGTAGTGTACAACTCAAAAATTCTTTAACCTTCTACCACCTAATTGTATTAAATGGTCATGCTAAAAATTAAATAAGACAAATCAACAAATGAAACTTTTAATTTTCAATAAATGGAAGTTTCTGTATATATTGACTTCCCACTTTTTGTCGTTCATGTTTATTTGTTATTTCCTCCAAATTAAAGAACTGCTTTACAGTGCTAAGTTGAAAACCGTCTAAGTGCTGATATAATTTATTGGCTAGCTGTTTAGTACTAAAACGTGACCTCAATAGTTGAAGGATTTCTTTATTTTCATTAAAATTCTCATCGCTCTTTTGACAGATTTCATCTACACTCGCACGGCGGGTCTTAATTAACTTTAACCCAGAAGTTCTTGCCCAGATCGGTTTTTTCTTGGTTTTGTTTCTGGGATGCTCCTTAATGATTTTAAGCATAAAATGAAAAAAATCGGTTGGGTCGTTATTAAAAAAACTGATTTTTAACATTTTTGAAAAAGGTTAATCAACTTATTTTTGCTAAAATGAGTGGAAATAATCGCCACATCTATTTGAGTCATTAAAAATGATATCAGAAAATAGTATTTAGGTACTGAGTATTTTTAAGTAACTATATATCAGAAAAATTAATGAAAAACAGTGAAAACGGGTAAAAAATAGAGTTTTTTAATATTACTCTCTCCTAGTACATAAACACTTAAAATGACCTATAGAAGAATTAAAGAGTATACAATTGTGAAGAAAACAAAAAATAGAGTACTTTATCATTCAATCTTTCCGATTTATGACCTTCTAAAGTCAGATGTTAGCAAAAAATATCGAAAAAAATTTTTTATTTTAGTTTTTGAAAAATAAAAAGTGTTTTGTTTATCTACCGCATATATTACTGAAAATAAATTGAAGTAGACTACATTCTAAGTAAATTCCTCGTTGAACTATCATTCTATCTCTAATAGGATCGGAGTAACGATTTTTTTAAAATGGCCCTTTTTTAAAATTTTTAAAATCATTTTATTAAATTGTTACATTTTGCAAGATGTTAATTGTAAAAATGCTCTTATCAAATGGTTTTATTTTATATTTTAAAGAAATAAAAGCTGAATTAAATATTTAGGAACAAAAACTTTTAATGAACATTAGGAAAGCAATAATAACTTCTTGAAACTCCGCAAACTGTTGCGAAGTTAGATAACAAGATTATTGTTTTTCTACTGTTCATTAAAAGTTTTTTTTCCTAAATATTTAATTCAGCTTTTATTTCTTTAAAATATAAAATAAAACCATTTGATAAGAGCATTTTTACAATTAACATCTTGCAAAATGTAACAATTTAATAAAATGATTTTAAAAATTTTAAAAAAGGGCCATTTTAAAAAAATCGTTACTCCGATCCTATTAGAGATAGAATGATAGTTCAACGAGGAATTTACATAGAATTTAGTCTACTTCAATTTATTTTCTGTAGTATATGCCGTAGATAAACAAAATACTTTCACCTAGGACCTATTTTCTGATATCATTTTTAATGACTCAAGTAGATGTGGCGATTATTTCCACTCATTTTAGGAAAAATAAGTTGATTAACCTCTTTCATAAATATTAAAAATTAGTTTTTTTAAAAATCTTCAAATGTTCTTGGAGGAATGTTTAAAATAGGCAACTTTACGAAAGTTTCAGTTCTATTGCTGGTTTCAGAGAAGTTGGAAGCAAACATTAAGGTTTTCCTCAAATTATTATTAAACGATTCTTCAAGAATTTGTTATTCCATTCAGTGGAAACTGTGGTTTCTTAGAGGAACCAGCTCTAAGGTTTGAATCACAAACTTCAGAATACTTTGCTTGCGACCTTTGTAATATTAAATTTATTGTTAGCCTTAGGAATGAAAGTTCCTAAAACAATTTTATTTGTAGTTAATTTCAAAATTAAATATCAGTTCTTTCGGATTTAAAATAATTTAAAAAGGTTTAAAGATTAACTTATATATAGGAATTATTATTATTATTATTATTATATATATTAATCTCCGTATTCTTTCATTCATTCTGTCCGCAAGAATTCCGTCCGCCCTCCTGCTGTCCTTTTGATGACAGAGAAGAGTTGGAGAGAGAAGTTTGTCAGAGTATATAAGAGAGAAATCATGATACAGAGAAGGAGTGGGAAGTATCGTCTTTTCTTTCAGTTTAGAGTAGAAGCGAGAGAGAGGCGAACAGTTAAGAAAGTAACGCCTACTTTTTTGGTTTAAGCATCATGGTTTTCTGTATTCTCAGTGACAGATATGAGAATAAATAAATGAAATGAATTCAATATAAATTTTTTTTTAATTGAGAGATGAAATATTATCAATCTATCCAAGTCAGGTTCGAATAAAAAACAATCTGTTTACGTTTCAACGACACAGTCGTCCTCTTCAGAAACGAAAAAAATGTCACAAAATGTGTTCAATCAAATGAACGTGTACATTGCTGGACAAAGACAAGATTGATAATATTTCATCTCTCAATTAAACAATTTTAACCAAGTGATAAATTCAACATCATTATAAATTTTTTTTATTTCATAATCATATTTTTAAAAGAATATAATTTGATAATAACTGCAAAAATAGTAAATTATATATTTCTTGATTACAATTTTAAACAAGTTTTTTTTTAATGTAAGAATATGTGTGCAAATTTCGAATATTCTATCCTTTTAATGAGAATTAATATGAAGGAATGATTTGATTCCAATTTCGAGTTTACGCAAAATTGAAGTATCTGCAAAACTCTAATTTATACATTTTTTTCCTTTTTCTTACCTTATTTTTGATAAATAATTTATATTTTATTCCCAAAAAAGTGCATTTTTGAGTTTCATTTCCAAATTAAAAAATATATAATTTCAAATATTTTTTATTGATTAATTTAATATTTTAAGTCGAGTGTATTTTTTATTTATTTTTTAAAATTACTATATTTTGAAATTACATTTTAATCTTAAACATAAATTGATTCCATGTAACTTCATTGTGTATAGATTTTTAGGTCTTATTTTAAAACAATAAACAATATTATTATATTTTCATGCTTATTTACTCATAATTGATTTTTATTTCTCGTGAAAAAGCTATGTAGTCCTTTAAATAATAAAATTTTCTAAAATGTATTAAACAATTTGTGTATCTGTTTATAGATCTTGCTTTCGTGTGAACATGATACCTTCCATAGATTTTCTTGAATTCGGATGAAATTTTGAGGGCTTATTTATCATATTAATCTTTCAAAATGGACAAAAGGAATATAGAATATATCCCACACAAAAAATTTTACAGTTGTTTTTTTCAAAAACTTGTTCAAGTAAAAAAAATTTTTTTAGCAAAATCTAAATTTATATATAATAAAATTGAAATTTTTATGTCAAGACGAATCGATAAGTATATACAAAGTATAAATATTTAAATATTTTTAAATAAGCTTAGGACCATTAAAAAGCGTTAATTTGTTAACCCTCACGGGCTCGAGCCGGGTCCCTCGGACTCGGAGGAAAGTTTTTTTTCTACTTCCGGTTAAGAAAATATTATTTGAAAATAAACTTCACATTAGACTTAAGGGCGTAAAAACACACATTTTTCACTTTTGTAAAGAATTTTTAATTCATTATATACTCTGGAAAATTCCCTTTTTATTCGAACTTACGTAAAGACTCAAGCCGGGTCCGAGGGACCCGGGTTATAATTGCGTATAAAAAGTTAGTAATTTTTCTGCAATACTGCATTATTTTGTAATGTTTCAACATCACCTACTGTAATAAGTGTAAACATATCCCAAATAATTCCGGAAGTGATGTGGTGCGAAAAATATAGTGCGTGTTGTACGTTTTTTGGAAAATTCAATTTCTAAAAGTTAAAGAACAAAAAATCGATCAGATTTTCTTTAAAATCGGTACTCGGGGGTTTTTAGGGTCGCTGATTACAAATTTGATGTATTATTATTGATGCATTTTTTATTATAAATAATGTTGTTTTTAAAACTATTTTTTAAAATAATTTCTCTAAAATGATACAATTATATGTTAGATAAAAAATATTAACAATTTTGCTATCAAATTTTTTATTTCTATTGATTTTAAATACCGAGTGCCTCGGACCCGGCTTGTGCGCGCCAGCGGAAAAACGAACTCGAGCCCGTGAGGGTTAATAATTTATTCAAATTTTTGTTAAACGTTAGAAATGAGGTTTCTATCAAAATATCTGAATAAAATCTTAGCCAAATCACTTCTATAAGAACTTATTCTTTTCACAATTTTATAATTTTTTAATAATTAAATAAAAAAATTCAGCTTTTATTAATTTTTTTTTGTTTTCCATTCACCAAAAAGTGGATAGTTTCTCACTTCTGACCGTGTTAAGTATATGTTTTATCCAAAATTATTAGAACTTTTCTTAAGAAAAAATCAAACAGACTGTCGGAACCAAATTTAGTCCGATTTCGTATTATTGTAGGGGAGACCGGGGATAAACCGGAAAAGTCAAATATTTCCGAAACCGTAAAGAATTTCAAACCGTGTAAATTACCTATGTACGCACAATTTCGTGATGCAAATGCTGCATGAGGTTTTAGGGACGTGTCATTTTTCTTGTAATAATAGTTGCCGTTAATATGTAAAAATGTCATTTTTTGAGGTAAAAGTAAAAAAAAATTTCTCATTTTTTAGGGTTTTTATCGTTAAAATTAAAGTCCAAATATCACACAGCAATTTTTCTTTTAGCTCATGGTGTACTGAGTTTAGTAGAAAAAGAGTTTAATGAAAAACGTTAAGAAGAAAATAGTTATTTTCGTATCAAGGGCGCAAAATAGGTGATTTCGCCAGAGTCGTAATCACCTTTGCGCCCATGATGCTAACATAATTTTTTGTCCAAACTGCAGGGAAAGTATGTCATTGAGGGCACGAACGATTAAACGCTCATATTAGTTAAAAATTAAACTCTATATAAATGTTAACTCTTTGAAGTCTATAATGATACAAGTTTTAATATAGAAATAAGACAACAATGTATTCTGAAAATATAGTAATTGCCAATTTTTTTAACCGAAATGTGAACAAAGCCAAATGTGTTATAATTTTTTTAAAGAAAATCGAAAAAAATTGCACATTTTTCTAGAAAAAATAAAACAAGTTGAAAATGTTTGCATTTTTATAGTCAACATAAAAAAACTCGAAAATATCACATTTTAATGAAGAAAATCGAATAATTAATATGTGGGCGCAAAATACTCTTCTGCCTGCTCGAAGGTAGGGGAAGCGGGCGCAAAATATTTTGCGCCCGCTTCACCTACCCCTGGGTGGTAATGAGTTACTTTGCGCCCGCTCTAAGTGCCCGAAATGACATACTTTCCGTGCAGGTAGGACAAAAAATATATTGCAGTTTAATTATTAGATGACGGTGTGGGGCTGAATCGGACATCGTGATAAAAAACAACCAAATCTTTGAATACTTTAATTTATTTTATATTAATTAACTATTTTATATTATATTCTTTGCATAGATCCACTTTAAAACTAAATAAATAAAGAATTTATTTTAAAACTCGAATTTGCAAGCGAGTTGCTGCAAATAGACAAGTCTGAAAACTGTAATTCATTTTATATTATATTAATTACCGATTTTACATTTTATATTATATTCTTTGTATAGAACTACCTACATTTAAATAAGAGAAGAATTGATTTGACTTTTCTACAAAAAAAAAACGAAAATTTGTGTCTTATTCTTTAATTAATTAGCCGTGTTTGATTTATCCCCATGGGGTGTCCGGTTTAGCCCCACCAATTTTCGGATTTTTGTTTTTGAGGTAGTCATCTTCGAAGCAACATATCTCCAAAGCTACTGTAGTTTTTCTACATCGAACAAGTGCGATTTGTAGGTGAAGGTACAAGCTTCAAAACGGTATATTACTCTTTAGCAAAAAAAAATTTTTTGTATGAGTTTTTTGGCCAAAGAACAAATCCGTCCAGTTTAGCCCCGGTCTCCCCTATTTTTAAAGAAAATGCCCAATAAACACGTTCTATAATTATTCTATAACAAAAAAAGAATATAGGTCTTGAAAATTTGTACCAATAAATAATACACAATCTTATTTTAACAATTATTATAAAGCATATTTTGTTATCAATAAAAATAATATTTTATGCGAAAAGTAAATTTATATTTATTTAATAATTCTTTAAATAATTTTATGTGGTTTGGTAAAGTAATAATTATTTGTCCAAATGTAAAGAAATTTCACGCGCGCCAAGGCGCGCGTAGACACCTAGTTTTTTAAATCAATTTGTCAGGTATTTTACCACAGTTGGAATTTACATAATTGTGTGTTATTCTTATATCAGCCTTAACAGAAGAATTTTCACCGGAAGTCCTAAAAACTATCAAAATTGTAATTAGTTTAAATTAACTATTTACGAAGATAAAAAAAGTAAATTCACTCACAAATTATCAGTCTTTGTCTCATTTAATTTTGATATTTCATTTCCTTAATAGTGAAACATTTGTGAATTATCTGAACTTGTATCTATTACGTCATCAACAGTATCAGAATTGGTTCCTTGAGACCTTACAAATAAATAATATTGAGTTATATAATTATATATCACTTTTTAAGGGTTTATAGGAAATTATGAAACATAAGATGCAGAAATGATATAGGATAAGTCCACTTACAAATTATCAACTTCTTCTTGGTCCGAATGGTTTGATTTTCCTTTCGAGACATGAAGCAGTGATGAATTGTCGGAACCAGTTATAATAAGTATAAATTATAAAAAAATTATAAAAGTAAAAACATTCTCTCAAATCTGCAGTTCAATAATTATCTCAAACATTTTGTATTATATAAATAACACTACAAGTAATATTGAGTTATATATATAATTATACATCACCTTCAGCGGGGTTACAAGCATGAGTTTATAAATTTCCCTGACAATTTACTGATATTAACATTATTTTTCCTGACAAAATTCTGACTAATGAAACTTAATAATTTCTAAAAATTACAATTTTTACCCTTTCTGAATTCAATTATTTCGAATTTAAATTTAAATTAACCTTAATTTAATCTCTAAATCAATTATTTTAAATCATTTTAATCATAAATATGACCATCAATTCTCCGAAATTTTAATAATCCCAAAAAAGTAAATTTTATTTGCTTTATTTGAAGATAAATAAATGTTACAAAATTATGATAAAAAAATTTAAGAATTAAGTACTTTTTAAAAAAATTGAATTTTTTAAACGAGTTTCTATAATATTTAAAAAGAACTAATTTATTTCTTAAAGAATTTTAATTAAATATTTAGAACATGATTTTTTTCTACAAAATTTTAAAAATAATTTTAAAATAGGGAAAACTCACTACGATCGGAACACTTTTTGACTTGTGCCCATAACTTCCGTTTTAGGCAGAATTGAAGGGCTACATAAAATAAGGGGACGAACGCGAGACTTGGAAGGGATAATATCAGTCAGGTAGCAGCGAGCGGCTCAAGGCTTCTCACTGCTACCTGACTGGTAGTATCCCTTCCAAGTCTCGCGTTCGTCCCCTTATTTTATGTAGCCCTTCAATTTCACGTTTTCTAACATATGGTTGGAAAGATCGCCTAAAGTGGAATGTTTCTTCTGTACATCAGAAAATGTCTGGACAAAAATTGGAAAAGTTATAAACATTTAAAAAAATGTCGTTACGGTCGGGCCAGGTCTTTACGGTCGGGACGCCGTAGAAAATCAATGTGATATGAAGGAATATTTCTAAAAATGTCCCGTAAATTACAGAAGAATGCTGAAGTGCACTTGAAAATGGAAATATAAAATTCATATAAAAATTAATCTAAAAACGTTCTCAGTAGACGAAACTTTTACAATACGTTCTCGAAGAAGATTTGAAATGAGACTTTTTAAAATGTTTTACGAACGTTTTTTGAACATGAATATATTTTTTTCACTGTAAAATGACGTTCTTCACATAGATATGTGACCTTAAACAAATGAATTTTCGATGTCAAAATGCACCATAATTGTAAAATTATGTGTCCCAACCGGCACGATATAAAGTGACCTAAACGTAAGTTTCGCGTCGTTTTGATTTTTTTAACACACAGACATAAACGCACGATTTAAAAACCCAATAACATACCGAAGTATTAAAGCACTCTCTAATGAATAAATTTAATTATCTTACTTTATTGTTTGCATCTTCCCTTTTGTTTAATTAATTTTTCTCGACACTAAGTAAAAGTTTTGCTTTAAAAATTGACCACACATTTAGGTTTTACGTTGGTACTGCTCGCATACTTCATTGGAACTGAAGGAAAATGACGTTAAAAGTTTTCTACCATCACTAACAAGTATTTACATGCAATGGTAAATGGCACCAGTTTGTTACAACTAAGAAACCCGAGGTGGCCCGACCGTAGTGACTCTCCCCTATTATTTTTCGTATGTATTTGAAATTTGAATTCGGAAAATATGTGTAATCATGTAATTAAATACACTGAAAATATTAAATTTTTAAAAATTAGAAGCTAATTTTCCTTAATTTTTATTTTTAATTCAATTATACAAACTTTCAATTATTTAAAATCATTTTAATTGTATATGACGAAAATTAAAGTAGAAACATGATTTAAAAATAATTTTTGAGAGACTTCATTTTTCGCATTATAAAAATCGAAATGAGTTACATTTAGTAATAAAGATATGATATTTTATTGCAATATTTGGAAGAAAGGTAAAGAAAGTCACAATTTTTAATAGTAAGTCGAAAAAATCTCAATTTTCTAAATTTTTCTTTCAAAAAATTTTGTTTTACTAACATTTTTCTGATTTTACTGACATGAGACGTTATTTCCCAAATTTAAAATTTTTGGGATTGGTTTGGTATTTTGGCAAATTGTTGTTCTATATGAAAGTAATAAATTTGTAAAATATCAGCTCTTTAAAAAAAATGTAGAAAGTAGTGGGAGTTAAACTTTTGACATTTTAAGTAATATTGACATTTTAAAAACCATATAACTTTTATATAACGTTATAGATTTTAATGTATATGTAATAAATTTAAAGCATATTTCATCTACTTTCTAACAATTTTACAAAAAGATTTTAAAAAAATTTTAACCTTATTTTAAAAAAATTATTATTTAATTTTGACTCTAATGGGTATTAAAATTTTTTTTTTAATTTTTATTGAAAAGCGGACATTTTTTCCCAAAAAATCGTATAAGTTTGATAGTAGGTTAACCAGAACTGTAAAAGAAAATTAAAAACAAAGTAAGCGGTGCGCCCGGGTTCTGTACGTTACGCCGACGCTACGCCGTTGAACGACATAAATATAACTGTTTTAAATATGAAGATTTTGACTATATCAGCAGATAGTGACATCTATTAGATGCCTTTTGAACTTTTTGGTTTAGAGTTAGGTGTTACAAATGATAATTACTTCTATATAGTTGTCGATAAGTAATTAATTTTTTTAAATTAATTTTGATCTGAAAAATTAAGCTGCGTGAACGAATGCACTGTGCATCTGTGAGGACTCGAACCCCAGTTCATAGCTGCCTGTCGCGGGACCAACGCCTATCAATGCACCTTGCCAACACATCCTGGACGTACACGCTTTTAACATTCTCAGATCAAGCCCATCACTAGTCAAGAGCTATATAGTTAATGTTTGAATTTATTCGCTGATAGAAAATTTGAAAACCAAATCTACATCTATTAGATGTCACTATCTGCTGATATAGTCGAAATGTTCATATTTCAAATTTTCTATCAGCGAATAAATTCTAACATTAACTATATAGCTCTTGACTAGTCCAGGCTGTGTTGGCAAGGTGCATTGATAGGCGTAGGTCCCGCGACAGGCAGCTATGAACTGGAGTTCGAGTCACAGATTGACAGTGAATTCGTTCACGCAGCTTATTTTTTCAGATCAAAATTAATTTAAAAAAATTAATTAGGTGAGAGGGCCCTAAGGTTCACACATCTTTTGAACGACTGTAGATTTTAAATGGAATTATAAATAAAGTTCAATAATACGGAGTTTGAAGCTATATCATATTACCTAACTTCCTATCATAAAGTTTTTTTCATTTCATTAATAAAAAAAAGTTATGTCACTTTATAAAAAAAGTTGAAAATTCGACTTTTAAAAAAGTGTCCCCAAGGTGGTCACCATACGAAAATTCACTAAAAAAGTTATAAAAAATGTAAAAAACGTATTATTAAGTTGTTTATTTAATATTAATTATTTTTCAGAATCACAGAAACATATAACATATTTTTTTGTGCACTTTGTCCTTTCGTCAAAAATGATACTTTTTGTGTATGTATTAGACAGGTAGAATCTTTAAAATAATTCTATTTCATTATTATTCATCATAAAACTTAAAAATTGATAAAACTCACATTCACAGTGATAAATGTTGATAAATATAGCGTATAAACACATTTTCATAAAAAAATCAAAAGTAACCACCTTCTGGCAAAAAAAGTGTCCACCTTAGGGCTAAGACACAACTTTTTAAACGTTAATGAAAAAAATTTTTAAAGGACAATATTCATTATGTTCATTTGGAATATTATTGTACGCTATATGAAGATAATTGTAACGATTTTTACTAATTTAAAATGGTTAATTTCGATGATTTTAACACCCTGAGAAAAAATTTCTCGATCATTTAAAAACAGAAATTTTACAACGTTCACGTTACAAAGAGACTCATACAACTATTTACATCAAAACATTACTAAAATGTTTGTCTTCTCAAATAATAATAATAACAGAAAACATTTGAAGATACTAACTAATATACAAAAATTTTCTTAGGGTGACCACCTTAGGGCCCTGACCACCTTGGGGCCCTCTCCCCTACTTATCGACAACCATATCGAAGTAATTATCATATGTAACACCTGACTCTAAACCAAAGAGTTCAAATGACATCTAATAGATGCCACTATCTGCTGATATAGTCGAAATCTTCATATTTCAAATTTTCTATCAGCGAATAAATTCTAACATTATCATCATTCTGACATTATGTTTTCATTTTTCTCAATAAAAGAAAGATAGAAGTTTTACAAGGAACAATAATCATAATCGATTAAAATAATTAATTAAAAAAAAATATATTTATGTTTCATAAAGTTTTATATAATATTTAAATGTTCCTTTGGTTATAAATATTTCCAAGTTTATTTGTTTCTTAATTTCTCCCTAGATGGTTTTGGCATTTTCTAAAACTCGAAAGTAACATTGATCTCTGTAAACTCAAAATAGTTTTTCCAGAAAATTTTACAAGTATTATACTTTTCAAACTTTGATAAAACAATTTTCAAATAAAATTTTATAAATTTGTTGTCAGAATAAATGATGGATTAGAGTGTATTAAAAGCTGGATCCATGGAAACAAGAGTAATTGAAAATTTTGTTTTAGACCATCCATGTTAACAATTTTATCAACGGCGCACACCTACTTCTTTTTTTATTAATGTTTTTCATTACTTATTTTTAAATAAAAAGAAATATTTTAAAAATTAAAACCGTATTTTTTGCACTTTGAAAGTGTATTCATTTATGTCTCAAACCTCACATGGCAATATTTATAATTTAAACCTAAAAAAATGTACAAAAATAGTTATTTGGCGCGTCTAAAGTAGGTAGACCCCTTAAAATCCCCTAAATTGTCTATTATAATATTTACTCTAAAAAATGGAATATTTAAACTTTTATTTCGAAAAAAGTGTTAAAGTCGGAAGTTTTATTAAATAAGATAAAAAATTATTTAAAAACAACCTCACAGTGGCAATTTTTTATGAGAGGTGTTGTTTTTAATTTAAATTAATTGCCTAGTATGTAATTTATTCTCAGATTGATAGATGGAAAAATAAACACATAAATGCCAAAACAATACCTTTTTAAATACAAATTTTACTTAAAAAATAGTTTATAAACAGAACGATATTAAAAACATTTAAAAATTTTAAGTACCATAACAATAAGCTTGCAGTAGTTTCTTGATCCAATTCCGGTGGAAAGTCTGAGGTTGGTGGAAATTTTAATGCCGGTGAAGACTCTTAGGCCGTTAGGAATTTGTCAACCGACCTTAGTATTTTTTATTTTCAATTACTTTAAAATGGATCTCGTTCGTATTGACCAAAACAATATAACTACGATTTAATTAATTTTTTTATAAATAATTATTTAATTTATGCTAAAATATTTAAGGATCGGTGGATGCCGGTGGAGACTATTTTGTGATTCCTTTTTTAAATTTTAAACTTAAAATGAGTAAAAAAGTAATAAATTAATTTGAAATTTGATTTTTTTCATCGATAAACTTAAGGAAACTAATTTTTGTTTTTACTAAAGTAATTTTAAGTAAACATTTAATTTTTATTTAAATTATTCACTGTTTATTAATAAAAAAAGAATAGCACCCAAAACTGTAGTCAAACATAAATTCCAAAACCATTTTTAACAATAATTTTTTTTCTTTAAAAATCTTTTTCTATTTAAATCTACTAAAGCATATGATACTAAAATGTCAAACATTATTTTGTTTAGTACTGCATATTACTAAAAGTATTAACTTTTTTTTTAACCTTCCCGTGTGGACAGATCAAAACTTGACGTTTTTAGCCTTAAAATCGCTTATTCGAGAAAAATTATAGTATTAAGCACAAATGTATCTATTGGTTTTTATTTATAAACATATTAATTACTTTTTCACGTTGGAATTATAAAAATATATGAAAATCATTAATTATTTTTCCTTAAAGACATAGAAAGAATCAAGTTCTGCGCTACGCGGAGAATCGCCCCACTATAAGAAATCCGAAAATAAAAACGAAAAAAATCTATTTTTTTTGACATTTTGAACTGGAATGTCCCCTCAAGAGGGGACAAAATTCAACGGCTAACATCTAGTTAGGTATAAATATATAATTATTATTATCAGTTGCTGTAAAAGATTCACTAAAAATTCAGATTAGTTTTCAGAGCAGGTGGTTAAATATTCGAAAAAGGTGCTTTTAACCAGTTTGGAATTGATATCTTATTTTAAGAGAATGAAATATTTCGGGTTCAGGTTTTTTCTGAATATTTATCAAATTGAAACTTTTTCTAAAATTTTCTATTTAAATTATTAACAAAATTTAATTAATTGATTAATTAATTTTCCTTTAGAATGAATTGGAATAGAATTAGAATAAATTTTCTAATTTACAAATAATTCAAGACATGCTTCTATATTTACTTGGGATTGCAAAATAAACTTATCAACATATTTTCTCTTCAATATCTTTTTTATTTCTGCTTTCTAATCTTTTATATTCATTGAATCATTATTATTTATGGATAAAAGAATCCTTAAAAAACTTTCTGATAAAACATTCATTATCTATTCTTATGTGAATTGTGAATGATATGCAAATAAAAAGAATTTACAACTTTTTTTTTCCATTCCTCTTATCATTGAGGAAAGGTAGGTAAGAATACATAGATTATTTATTGTTCACAATAATTTCCTTTGTTCTCTCTTTTCATTATTTTTTATTTCTATTGAAATAAATAATAATAAATAATAATAAATTTTTTATAGTTTTTATTTTAATAGCTAATTCTGATTATAACACAGGTTTTATTATAAAAAATTGCGTTCCATTAAAAATAGATCAAATAAAAATATGACTATTTGCATAATCTTAATTATTATCATTTACTCAAAAACCTGTGTCTATTGACCTAATTTTTATATGAACATTTTAAATTGAAACCTAAATTATAAAGACGCGGTTGGCTACTGACCTTTGCCCTGTAACCCAGGGCCCGAGACGGAGAGGAATTAGCAAATTAGTCACTTGCGAAACTTTTGTCATCGCTGATAAAATTTCTATTCAAGTTTTTCACTTTTATTAAGCAATCTGAATAATTTGTTTATAAGTTTATTATTATTTAGTGCTACTCTCAAGTGAATATCTAACATTGTTTTAAATGTTAATGTCATCTTAAAAATATTAAAATACATGAACATTTCGCTATAAAACTGATATTTTTTCGATGCTAAGAATTCATATTGCAATTTTGTTGCTATTTTTTTGACATTTAAACAATGTTTAAATAAACTTGTGAATCGCGAATAAGTTACTTTATTATTAAGGAGGTATTCTGGTGTTCGGCCCTGTTTTGGAAGGTTATTTCAAATTTTTTTTAATACAACATAAAATATAATCCGATTAAATACTTTTCTAACTTTTCATTTATGTTAACAACTGTTGAAAAAAAATTTTTTTTAATACTTTTATTTTTTTTTATTAATTATTAAACAATTAATTTAACAATAAAATATGTATATACGTGGCCTACGGTGATGATGACATCCGGTGACGTCATCAGAAACAAATAAATCAAGTTGATTATTGTTCTATATGCCGGTGGCTATAGCCCGTACTAGAATAAAACATTTTTGTTAAAAAATAACAAAATGGCGGACTTATTAACAAAAAGGTTCGAAAATCGTCTGTTTTTTATTGACAAAAAGTTAAAAATAAAACAAAGTTGTTATTAAAGTACGGACCATAGCCATGGTTGTGTAGAATAAGCTGTAAAAAAATTAGAGCAATCAGACGGATAGATTTTTTTTAATCACCACCGCAGCTATAAAAAATGTCATTTCGAAAAAAACGCGTTTAAAGTTAAACAATCGTAATCAACTATAAACCATTTTCAAAAATGGTTAAATTCGCTTGAAACTCGTTACTCGGGGGTTTTCGAGGTCGCTGATTACGAATCCGGTGATAGTTTTTAAAAATTCAAAATGGCGGATCCAATATGGCGGACGAAAAAATTTAAAAATCATTAGATTCACCTAAAACTCGTTACTCGGGGGCCATATTGGATCCGCCATTTTGAATTTTTAAAATCTGACATCGGATTCGTAATCAGCAACCCGGAAAACATAAGACTACCAAGCATTATGTAAATCGAAGAATGTTTTGATGTTTTTGGTATGCTTTCACGATTCTCCCCACTGTGCGGTCCTAACCTGATCTCGACTATGAGATGTTACTTTCATAATACTTGGTATTTCGGGCTAACATTTAGACAGTGAATTCTCCAAATATAGTACTTTCGAAATATGCAAAAAAAATCGATTTTTTGAAACCGAAACACCAGAATACCCCCTTAATGTATATTTTTTCCCTTTATTCTTTATAATTTTATGAATATAAATTCCAAATTATTATTTATTAACATTACTATTAAAAATTAATGTTTATATTTAAATAGCTTATATAATATCTCAAAACTTGTTTCTCAGTTGTTTTTATGGTTGCCAATTGCAAATTAGAAGCCAAATTTAAAAAAATTTAAAATGTTGAATTTAATATGGCGGAAACTTTTTGAAAAAATCATCGAATGTGCTTGAAACTTATTACTCTGGGGTTTTCAACGTCACTGATTGCAGATTCAACATTGGAAACATATTTTTAAATGACTACATGGGTTTATTAAAAACGGAATATACGGGGTTTTAAAAGGATTATAATTGCGAATTTAATAATATCTTCACAACATGGGATATTCCGTCGATATCTCATTTTCATTCCACGATATCCCTGATATATCCCATCGGATGTCTCATGGGACTGTGATTTTTCTTATTTTTAACCCAGCTGGTTGTGACCGTAGGCAACCAGATCTTTTCCATGCCGAATATGTACCCGCGTATGCAATATTATCATAAACAGAGTAAACAGTATTTGATTCTGTTTTTCCGATTTATTTATACGTTAAAGTGATTTGCTCACTATTAATTTAAGTCAAAATATACAGTGAACAATTATGTTCTTTATACAATACTTTCTGCATTTTTTTAATTTCCATACGAAAAATGATTGTTATAAAACTACAACAGAACAACGTACTAAAGTTTAATAGAAATATAATCTAATAAAGTGTGCAAATATATCAAAATTATTAAAAATTCAACATTTTTGCAAAACATTTTACACGAAATGTTTAAAAGTAAGATAAAATATGAAAAGGGCCTAGTGGAGTAAGCATGCAAAATCTGCCCCTTTTCCGTTCGATGAAAAGCCGTGATGAGAAAGTAAGTTTAAATTTAAGTAATGTTTTATTACCGATTCCATATAATTATTAAGAACAAGTACCTATTCTTAATAACTATATCGAAGGAAAAATTTGCATTGACACGAATCCAAGTGTCGAGTTTCATTAACGTTACGATCATTTGAATGTATTTTAAAATGCGCGATTCTCATTTTTATATTTTGACGACAAAGGGGGATAAGAGTAGACAAGGGACATAGGGGTATTCCCCACCAAATTAAGGAAAAGCGGTAGGAACCGCGCAAATTTCTATATGAAAACCAGTGTTTGTTCGACGGCAAAGAAAGTACAACGCGCTTGTAATTTACACCAAATAATCAAATATATATTTATTACTGCAAATAGTTGAAAATTAATTTAAAACTTCAATTATTTGAAAGAGTGAAAAATACTCTTTAAATCTGTTCACGAAGCATCACATGGTCCTTCGAGCCGGATGCATTTTTGCCCGGAATCTAACTGAAATTAATTTCCCACGTGGTGACGCCATTTGCCAGAGTACAGCAAAGCTTCTCACCAGTGGATTATTTCAAGTGCTTCTACAATAATTAAAAGGTTTATTGCAACTTATTTATTTCGCGTCTCTTTGTCGTCGACAAACAAACTCAAAATTTATAAAATTGAGAGCTGAATTTGGAACATCTCCATCCGTTCGAGCTTCACGAATTTCATGTACTGTGGAACCTGAAACTCTTGGGAACGTCGAGGGCAATCATCGTTGGACAATTCAAGGAACGAGTATAGCAGTTTTTACTGGAACTTGCCGAGGAAATCCTAAGTCAACGCCATCGCCTATCGAGGAGAACCAAAGCCAGCCTATTTCGAGGAACACTTATCTACCGATGCCTGAGAGTTAGCGTCATCACCACGTCGAGAATACAACGAGACTACACCGAGGCAGAAGTCAACTTTAAAATCATCTACCAGGTGAAAGCGCTTCCTTTATTAACTTTCATCCTTTTTCTCTCTTTTCCCAATGTTTTGTTTATTTAGCACATGTCTCTGTTTGATTCATAATTTATAAGAGGCATTCTTTCTCAAGTGGGCCACCCCCTCTCTCCATTACAGATTTAATCCAAAAATCTTTTATAATAGCTCAAATTAAAGGTAAGAATGTCAGCTTTTTAATGCCGTTGGGCCCTTTTTGAAATATTAATTTTCAAATGAACTATAGAGAATTTAATGACAAAAAAACACTTTTTGTCCAATTTTGTTTCATGGTAAAAAACGAAGAAAAAACCAATTTTAAAAAAAATTCTAAAGGGCCTCTAATGTTAAATTAGATGAAAAAATTTACAAAATTTCATATTATTTTTTAAAATTAAAAATGGTGAATCCAATATGGCGACCAAAATTTTAAAAAGTTCATAATTTTTTGTACAAACTAACCATACAGGGGTTTTTAAGGTCGCTGATGACGAATTTGGTGTTTGTTTTTTCAAAATTCAAAATGGCGAATCCAAAATGGGCGGACTTAAAAATTAAAAATCAATCGGATTTGTCTAAAATTTGTTATTTGGGGGTTTTTGGGATCGCTGATTACGAATTTGATGTCAGAATTCTCAAAATTCAAAATGGTAGATCCAAAATGGCTGACTTAAAATTCAAAATCAAATCGGATTTGTTTAAAATTTGTAATTTTGGGGTTTTTGGGGTCTGAGATTGCAAATTTTGATGGCACATTTTCAAAATTCAAAATGGCGGATCCAAAATGGCGGACCTAAAAATATTGGGAATCAATTTGATACGCTTAAAATTTGTTACTCGGGGGTTAGTGGGGTCTATGATTAGGAATTTAATGTCAGCCTTTCGGAATTAAATATAACGGTTTCAATAGGGTTGATGTAAAATGAAAAATTATTCAGATTTACTAAATTACTACGAATGAATGATTTTTTTGTATTTGTGGAATGGCTGGAGAATTTTTAAATATTTAATTTAAAAATATCTTTTTTCTATCGTCCTCTTCTTTACTATAGATTGGGGGAAAAGAAAAATTTGAAACTATATCTGTTAATTTCTACATTAAATTAGAGCACTATATAAAAAATCAATTTTTAAATTCAAGATTTAAAACTGCACCAGCCATTCCACAAATACAAAAAAGTCATTCTTTTGTAGTAATTTCACAAACCGAATTATTAATAAAGCGATACTCAAATGACCCCAACAAACTTAGATTTTACAAAATAAATAAAGGTAATTTGTTTTGTGAAAATGATTCCACCATATTCGTCAACCTATACAAAAACATGAAAAACTCGAGAAACATAATCTATCACAAAATGAAAAAATATCGAAACGTAGATACATATAAAAAATGCACTTCCAAATAAAAGAGGCCTAGAGAACTCACATAAAGTATCCAATTTTTTAAAACAATTTGTCAGCGATAATTCAATTAAAAAATTTGAATTTCTAACACTCAATATACAGTGGGCGATCCCTAAAATATCACAGAAACTAACATTTAGTAAATCTGAATAATTTTTCATTTCACATCAACCCTATTGAAACCGTTAATATTTAATTCCGAAAGGCTGATATTAAATTCCTAATCATAGACCCCAATAACCCCCGAGTAACAAATTTTAAGCGTATCAAATTGATTCCCAATATTTTTAGGTCCGCCATTTTGGATCCGCCATTTTGAATTTTGAAAATGTGCCATCAAATTTGCAATCTCAGACCCCAAAAACCCCAAAATTACAAATTTTAAACAAATCCGATTGATTTTGAATTTTTAAGTCAGCCATTTTGGATCTACCATTTGAATTTTGAGAATCTGAC
Source organism: Leptopilina drosophilae (assembly GCA_032873175.1). Classification (NCBI taxonomy): domain Eukaryota; kingdom Metazoa; phylum Arthropoda; class Insecta; order Hymenoptera; family Figitidae; genus Leptopilina; species Leptopilina drosophilae. The sequence continues at coordinate 15,388,666 of CM065480.1, read as the reverse complement.
ATCAAATTCGTAATCAGCGATCCCAAAAACCCCCAAATAACAAATTTTAGACAAATCCGATTGATTTTTAATTTTTAAGTCCGCCATTTTGGATTCGCCATTTTGAATTTTGAAAAACAAACACCAAATTCGTCATCAGCGACCTTAAAAACCCCTGTATGGTTAGTTTGTACAAAAATTATGAACTTTTTAAAATTTTGGTCGCCATATTGGATTCGCCATTTTTAATTTTAAAAAATAATATGAAATTTTGTAAATTTTTCATCTAATTTAACATTAGAGGCCCTTTAGAATTTTTAAAATTGGTTTTTTCTTCGTTTTTTACCATGAAACAAAATTGGACAAAGTGTTTTTTGTCATTAAATTCTCTATAGTTCATTTGAAAATTAATATTTCAAAAAGGGCCCAACGGCATTAAAAAGCTGACATTCTTACCTTTAATTTGAGCTATTATAAAAGATTTTTGGATTAAATCTGTAATGGAGAGAGGGGGTGGCCCACTTGAGAAAGAATGCCTCATAAATATTTTTTAAAGTGTTTTTTGCGATCTTGATATTTTTAAAATATTTAAATAGAAAAAAGTTTTATTTTTTAATAAAAAAAAATAAACGCCACCATGACTAACGGTGTAGTCAATGAAAATTGCGCAATCGCTGCAATTTTAGAGTCATTAAAACAAAAACGTAAAAACGTGAAATCTTCGTTGACGCGGTTTGAAACTTTTATTTCGAAATATAAAAATAGCGACAATATTGAAAATTTGAAAGCACGAACAATAAGAATCAACAGTGTGTTAGACGAGTTTATGAACATTCAAAATAAAATTATAGAAATTGAAACTGAGGATGATAAACTGCTAAAATAGTTGACAAATTTCGAGAGTTCTTTCTTTGCGACAATAGCAGCCGCAAATTTAATCATAAATAGAAACGAAAGATTACTACAGACCTTGAATCAATCACAAACAAACAGCGCGTCGAGTAATCAGTCGTCATCTGAAGTAAACACCGCGTCTAGTCATGTCAAATTACCTACGATTAATATTCCGACATTTTCGGGAAAATATGAATCATGGTTAAATTTTCGCGATACGTATAAATCGTTGATTCATGAAAATGGTTCATTATCTAATATTAAAAAATTTCATTATTTGCGATCTTCTTTGGCGGACGAGGCGGCAGAACAATTGCAGTCCTTGGAAAGGACCGAGGCAAATTATGAAATAGCATGGTCTATTCTCAAGGATCGCTATGAAAATAATAATTTAATCATAAATAGCCATATAGACGCGATTTTTAATATTCCGGCATCGACCCGAGAATCATACGACAGCATTCGTCAAATTCATTTAGGAATTGAAAAGAATATTCGTTCATTGAAGGTGCTCGGAGTTCCTGTGGACGGATGGGATATGATATTGATAAATATTATAATGTCAAAATTAGACCCGGTTACATTGCGCGATTGGAAGGGGGTAAATGTAAGTTGTAAATGGCTCTACTCCTACGGTAAAGGAAATGTTAAAATTTTTATCCGACCGATGTCAAATGCTTCAAGGTATGAAGAACGTAAGAATGAAAGCCAACGATACAAAAAATTCCTCCAATACAACACACTCGCGACAATCATGCAAAACATTAGTTAGCACAGATGCTAGTCACTGCTACCATTGTTTATATTAAAGATAAAGACGGTAATTCTCATGAATGTCGAGCTCTTTTAGACTCAGTGTCGCAATCGAATTTCGTTACCGAAGATTTGTGTAAGAGACTCAAGTTGAGTACATCACCAATAAAAATAAATATTTCTGGAATTGGTCAAGAAGAATCGCGAATAACAAAACGCACAAATATCATGATTAATTCGAAAATAAACTCGTTTAGGGCTAATTTGTCATGCCTCGTTTTACCTAGCATTACGACTAACGTTCCTAGCGTATCTTTTGATATAAATAGTTTAAATATTCCCGATGATTTGCGATTGGCCGATCCGGAATTCTTCGAGTCGAGTCAGGTTAATTTGTTAATCGGCGCGTCTCTGTTTTGGGATATTTTATGCCAGGGACAAATTCGTTTAGGTTCAAATTTGCCTACATTGCAAAAAACACATTTTGGCTGGGTTGCTTCTGGCTCGTTGTTTCTCGGTAAAGAATCGAATAAAACTCTCTGTCATTTGGTAAAAACACTTGACTTAAATGAACAAATGCAAAAATTTTGAGAGATAGAGGAACAATATGCAAAATCTAAGGTCAGTAATCCAGAAAATTGTCCCATTGAAGCTCATTTTAAAGAAACGACCAAATTTGACCCCGATGGGCGTTTTATAGTCACATTACCACAAATAAAGGGTGGCGATTCCGTATTGGGCGAATCACGGGAAACAGTTGTAAATAGATTTTTGGCTCTTGAAAGAAAACTAGTGAAAAACAAAGATTAAAAATTCAGTACGATGAATTCATAAAAGAATATATAAATTTAAAGCATATGACTAAAGTTAAAAATGAAAATTCAAATTGCGCGTGTTACTATATTCCACATCATGCTGTTATCAAATTGGCATCTCTTACTACAAGATTACGCGTTGTTTTTGACGGATCGTGCAAAACAACAAACGGTAAATCTTTAAACGATATATTAGTACCGGGCCCTGCAATCCAAAATGACTTATTTGAAATTCTTATGCGTTTTAGAAAATATAAATTCGTAATCACTGCAGACATAACTAAAATGTACCGTCAGGTCTTGGTTAATGATTCGCAAAAACCATTACAGCGCATAATTTGGCGTTTTCAGCCACGTTTGCATCTCGAGGTTTACGAATTAAATACATTGACCTACGGAACAGCTCCTGCTGCTTATCTAGCAATACGATGTTTATGTGAGATTGCTTTCATGGTCAAAGATTCGTTACCGTTAATAAGCAAAATAATTCTCGAAGATCTTTTTGTAGACGACATGTTGACGGGGGGAAATTCAATCGAGGAATTAAAATACATTTACGAAAATATCTCATGCATTTTAAAGGCGCGGGGATTCGAACTTCGTAAGTGGTCGTCAAATAATGCTGATTTTTTAGAACATATTAAAAATGGTAATGAGCAGGAGGCTAATTTTGTTATCGGCATGGTTGAAGATTTTAAAACACTTGGTCTTTTGTGGAATCCGAAGAAAGATATTTTATTTTTTACGGTAAATTTTACTATAAAGGGCCAAACTGTCACAAAAAGGCAAATTTTATCGTGCATTGCACAAATATTTGATCCTTTAGGTTTCATTTTACCTTTCGCGACAGTTGTAAAAATAATTTTGCAAAAATTATGGCAGCTCAAACTTTCTTGGGATGAATCTATTCCTTTGGATTTACGAACGCGTTGGTTTTGTTACGTGACAATATTTCTGCTTTAGATGAGATAAAAATTCCCCGACACGTATTATGTGCTAATCCGATAAATGTGTAATTGCATGCATTTTGCGATGCATCGGAAAATGCATACGGCGCGTCCGTTTATATTAGATCTTGTGATAGTTTGAACAATTGTACTGTGCGTTTTCTAACGTCTAAAGCGCGTGTAGCTCCGTTGAAAAAGTTGTCAATACCAAGACTTGAACTCTGTGGGTCTCTCGTTTTAAGTCAATTAGTTCGAAAAATAAAAAATTCATTGTAAATACCGTTTGACGAGTGTTACTACTGGACAGACAGTACAATAACCTTAGCGTGGATTAGATCGTGTCCTAGCAGGTGGAAAACATTTGTAGCAAACAGGGTAAGCGAAATTCACGAGAACGTAGGAAGGTCAAGTTGGCATCACGTCGATGGCATAGAAAATCCCGCGGATATTTTGTCAAGGGGTTCTGATCCAAAAACACTCAGAGATAGCGAGCTTTAGTAGAATGGGCCAGCTTGGTTGGCACGCCCAGTTATTGTTTGGCCAATTCACAATACGAAGGAGGTCGAAAATGAAAATGTTATTCCAGAGGAAAAAATAATAACCTTGATAAGTGTCGCTCAAGACAATTCGGATTTTTTATGTAAATACTCGAAATTTGCAAAATTGCAAAAAATTATCGCGTATTGTTTAAGATTCTTTTATAATACAAAAAATAAAGGTAGCTTAAAACTCACAGGAACGTTGACCACTAGGGAAATTTCGAATGCCACTATAGCTATATGTAAATTTGCACAAAGGGAAAAATTTTCTTTTGAAATCGCCGCTTTAAATAAAGGTCAAAATGTTTCAAATAAAAGTAAGATTCTTGCGCTAAGCCCGTTTTTAGATAGAGGCCTTTTAAGGGTGGGAGAAAGAATAAAAAATTCCGAGTTTGATTATATGAAAAAACACCCAATTTTACTCCCTAAAGGTCGATTAACAAAAATGATTATTGAACATGAGCACGAGCGCTTATGTCATGCCGGTCCGCAGGCGCTTCTAGCATCACTGAGAGAGTCATTTTGGCCCATGTCAGGGCAAAGTCAAGTACGTGAAGTAGTAAGAAAATGCGTCAGATGTTATCGGGTTGATCCGAAATTAATTGCTCCATATATGGGAGATCTACCGTCATCGCTCGTTCTTCCAACTCGGCTGTTTTTGCGAACTGGGGTTGACTATGCAGGCCCGTTCGCCATGAAAGATCGTGTCACTCGCGGCGCTAAAATGGTAAAGGTTTATATTTGCGTATTCGTGTGTTTTTCAACAAAGGCAATGCATCTAGAGCTCGTAGGTGATTTGACGACTGAGAGTTTCATTGCCGCATTAAGACGTTTTGTTTCGCGCAGAGGAAAGCCGTCTGATATTTACTCAGACAATGGCACCAATTTTGTTGGCGCGAAGAGAGAACTCGCGGAATTGAACGATTTTTTGTTAAAAGAAAAAAATGCCATAGTAAACTCGGCTAATGCACTGCACATTCAATGGCATTTTATACCCCCACGATCGCCACATTTCGGCGGCTTGTGGGAGGCAGGAGTAAAGACAGTAAAGAACCATTTAAAAAGAATTCTTGCAAATGCTTCTCTAGCGTATGAGCATTTTTACTCAGTATTAGTGCAGATAGAGGCTTGTGTGAATTCGCGACCATTGAGTCCTATGTCAAATGACCCCAACGATCTTCTTCCACTAACCCCTGCGCACTTCCTAGTAGGTGAGTCTCTACAGACAATACCTGATCCAAATCTGTCTCACATTTCAGAAAACAGATTGTCGAAGTTCCAGCAAATGCAAAATTTAGTTCAACACTTCTGGAAGCGCTGGTCAGCTGAGTACATATCAGAGTTGCAAGTCCGTTCTAAGTGGAGAACCAAGAAGGAAGATATGATCAAGATTGGATCATTGGTCATAGTCAAGGAAGATAATTTAGCCCCGCTGCAATAGAAGTTGGGACGTGTCATTGAGGTCCAAAAGGGTTCTGATAATGTTGCAAGGGTAGCGACAATTCAAACATCTTTGGGCACATATAAAAGAGCCGTGGCACGATTGTGCCTACTTCCAATCGAAGAAAGTCAATAATTTGATTATTTTCGTATGGAAAACAATTGTAGCTCAATTTTTAATTTATTTTCTCTTTTTAATATGTTGTTATTGTCGACATTATATATTTTTTATTAGTCTCGTCATTATCAAAAATTTAGTTGTTGTTGTTGTAAGAAATGTGCAATACGAAAAGAAAAAAAATTAGAACTTTTTAAATGCATTGATAACACGGTGTATCAATGGCCGCCGGTATGTCGAGTTTCATTAACGTTACGATCATTTGAATGTATTTTAAAATGCGCGATTCTCATTTTTATATTTTGACGACAAAGGGGGATAAGAGTAGAAAAGGGACATAGGGGTATTCCCCACCAAATTAAGGAAAAGCGGTAGGAACCGCGCAATTTTCTATATGAAAACCAGTGTTTATTCGACGGCAAAGAAAGTACGACGCGCTTGTAATTTACACCAAATAATCAAATATATATTTATTACTGCAAATAGTTGAAAATTAATTTAAAACTTCAATTATTTGAAAGAGTGAAAAATACTCTTTAAAACTGTTTACGAAGCATCACACCAAGGTTCAAAATGCTCAATCACGTCAATTTGTTGAAAAAATTGTATTGAAACCCCTAAAATCAGCGTTTTTGGCACTTTTTAAAAAATTGTGGAGCAAAATCCTGACGTGATAAAAACTTCGCTATTATCAGAAATTAAAGCTTAATTCACACCCTTTCAAATGAGCCTTTAGCCGATTAATATACTTCAACCCTTTAAGCAAGTGGTGTGTTTTTGAATAGGGCTGCAATAACTTTAAAATACAAAATATTGGAATTCTAGAGAGAAGAAAATGATAATTGCAAAAGAAAAATCCGTGTAGTCAAACCTCTTGCTAAAGAAATTTGTCTCAATTCACTACCCCTAAAACTAACCCATAAATAATCTTTTTTATAAAGCGAAATATCTGCAGAAAAATATTTTAAATTTTATATTGACTATTCTCGTACACTAAGCAACCATACAAACAATCTAGAACATCATTCTGCATAAAAACTATTATTTATCCACCCCCAAAAACATGCATTAAATTCGAAATTCGTTCCTTACATTTATTGGCACAAAAAAAAATTAAAACCTTTTTAATTTTAAGCAACCGTTATACATTGTTAAACATCTCTTTGTTTAAAAACAATTGTCTATCCGTCCCCAAAAACAAGACTTAAATTTAAAATTCTCTTCTTAAATAATTGTCAACTGATAAAAAATTTAAAACCACCCCCTGCCTTAAGGGTTGAAGTATATTTATCGGGTAAGGGCTCATTTGAAAGAGCGTGTATTAAGCTTTAATTTCTAATAATAGCGAAGTTTTTATCACATCAGGATTTTAACCCACAATTTTTCAAAAATTGCAAAAACGCTGTTTTTAGGGGATTTAACCCCACTTTTTTTCAAAAACTTGACGTGATGGAGAATTTTGTATCTTGAATTCGTGTTCATGGTAAAATTTGCCTTCGGAAACACTTTGTCGCATTCATTATTCCGAAATGATGCAGGCCTGTGTTATTAAGAATAAGTATTCTTAACAATTTATACAGAATCCATAATAAAACATTATTTTATTAAAAACTTACTTTTTTATGAGAGCTTTTCACAAAACAAAACAAAATTGTACAGAAAAATTTATTAAATGAACGGGAAAAATAAGTTAATAAAAATTTCAGATAACGTATTAGGCATCCGAAAATATATAATTTAAAATTAAAAAATGTATTGCACTATACGTATGTGCAACTTTTCGATACATTCTATACACACTATCAGTGAATTTCAATTACACTTAAATCTCGCTATAACGAAAAGTTCGGAAGTCAAATCTCCCTCTATTACGAACGCAAAAGGAGAAATCGTCGCTGGGGGGCAGCAACATGCCGACTCAGCTAAACGGTGAAAAAGGTGCCGTTTCAAGAAGAAAAGTGAAAAACATGCCATTTTGTGAAAGCGCTGAGAAACATACCTTCTTCAAACGAACGGTGAAGAACATGCCTTTTCAACCGTTAATATTTAATATTCATATTATACTAATAATATTATATTAATTATAAATAATTAATAATATTATATTTATTATAAACAATTAATGATTAATTAATTAATTTAATTAATTGATTAATAATTTATAATTATTAACAGTATTATATTAATTATTTATTTAATATTATATTTAATATTAACAGTTGAAAAGGCATGTTCTTCACCGTTCGTTTGAAGAAGGTATGTTTCTCAGCGCTTTCGCGAAATAGCATGTTTTTCACTTTTCTTTTTGAAACGGCATCTTTTTCACCGTTTAGCTGAGTCGGCATGTTGCTGCCCCCAAGCGACGAAATGAGAAATCCTCACTTTTACGATTCTTCATTCATTTTTTTAGTGTTTACAATTTACATAATGTCAAAATTACAAACGTAACCTTGTTTAATTTGAACTTTAATATACAAAAAATTTATAGAAGCAAAAATTTTGAAGATGTTCGACTGATTGATATAATTTCAAATACGAAGTGACTTTTTTATTTTTATTTTATATAAATAAAATTGATTTTAACCAAATTTAAACCAACTGAATGTGCATTTGTTTATAAATAGTGGGGACAATCGCCAGGAAATTTTTCTCGCTATACCGAGAGACAAAGCCCTCGTTATAGAGAGCGCTCGTTATAGAGAAGGTCGTTATAGAGAGATTTGAGTGTAATTCTTAGAAATTACACCCCTACTTTTAGTTAATTTTTTAATTATAGTTCCAAATAAATTTTATATGTATGAAGTAAAATTAATACGTCGTTCCGTTGTAATTTTATTTCAATTATTGTTCAATTGATATCTCAATAAGAATTTGATTCAGTTTATAATTAAGTTCACATGTGCATAACCTCACATTGATGACACTTTGTACACGTGTTCAAGTATGTTTTAGCAAAATAAATTTTTAACAGCGATTTATTTTTAGCTTAAGCCCTTAATATTTAACTTTTGGGTAGCTTCATGCCTAAAAAATCAAAATTGTACCATAGTTCTTCGATTTTGTTAAAACTTTGAAATTTTAAAGTGGGATACATGCCAGTAAAAAGCCTCAATTTGATTTTCAAATATTTTTAAAAATTTTGAATTTACAAGGTTTTTAAATTGTTTTTTGAATTTTTGAAAATGGTATATCTCTTAGGAAAATCAATTAAATTTAATGAAATTTTCTTCCTGTGGAACATTCCTAGGAAATATTCAAAAATAATTCAAATGAAACTTTTTTCCACAGGAATACACGAAGAATATTCCTGTGGAATATACCAGAATATTCCTACGGAACATTCCAAAACAATATTCCTATGGAATATATTATAAATATTCCTGTGAAATATTGTAATATGCTAGAAATACTTTTTTATTATCGTTTCATTATGTTTTATTTATAATGGAAATATTTATTTTAATTATCACTTAAACAAAGTAGGAAAATCCTATAATTTAATAGCAATAAATTTAATTTTGTTTGTTTTTTCATTATTGTATAGATATAAATAAAAATTAAAAAATCTATCAATAATGGAAAGAAGATTAACAATCACATTAACTGGTAATAATTACTTTTTTTATTTGCAACTTTTTGTAAACATTATGCAAGTTTAGATTATAAGAACGAATATTCAATTTATACAATTTGCAGAAAATACTTTTATATTGTTCTAATCATATGAGACAATTAAAATTAATTATATAACATTTATATCAAAACATTCGTTAATTTAAAGATATACGGTACAGTGCATCTGAAAATTATTTACAATAAAATATCAGAAATCAATCTCAGCTCACTTTTAAAACCAAAATATTTCTCTCTTCATTTATAATCAACATGATAACTAGTTCTTAGCTCACATGTTAATTAAAATATTTTTCCTCTATTTTTAGAACACAGGGCGCATCAATCTATTTCAAAAAATAGTAATGATTATTATATTATTATTAATAACAATATACAAATATGCAGAATAATCAGTTTTTATTACTGAAAAAACCTCTTATTTTGAAGCTTAATTTCCTCTTGAATATGACGCAACAATAATTTTCTTATTTCAAGAGAATTCCTCTTATTTTAAGAGAGATATATTTTATTCAAGCGGATTTTCTCAAAAGGAATTTCCCCCTCAAAACCAAAAAATATTAAATACGGAACATAATGATCACCTTGTAAAACAAATAATGAAAATTATTAATGCTTCTATAAATAAAGATTGTATATTTGTTACACAAAAATTCTAATAATCTCTTTAAAATACCTTATCTGGCATAATAGAAATTAATCTTTCAATTCGGTATTGTTACGGTCTAATTTATTAAATAGACACAATTTACTTTTATTCACTTCAGAGAGTGACAATTTATTAATGAAATTAATAATACACTTCCAAGGCAGAAATAAGACTGAGTTGCAAATACGTTTTGCAGCTCATGTCGAATATGAAACAATACAGGTGGGGATATATATTTTTGCTGACTATAACATCCCTCTCGCTAGATAGGGTTTAGTCCCTAAACGTAAGTTTTACATTTTTATTTAAATAAGGTTTAATATTTAATTCTGATTTTCTATGTGGTTATCTTTCGTAGAATATAACGACGTGAACATTACTCATTTTATTGTTACACATATTAGACCTAATTTTTCAACTCTTAGATTTACATATTGTTTTAAACAATTAACTTAAATGTATGATTGTCACTTTCAATTATGTCGAGTAGTAAATCGTAGCTTACATTTTGTGTTCATTCTTTCTAGTTTAGGAGTACAGTTGGGAGATACAATTTTGGTTTTTTTCTAACAGTGTATTACATTTAAAATCTTGTGTTAACCTAGTGTGTATGATTTAATAGTATTATTTGTCGTCGTAAATACTGTCTTGTATTATTTTTCTGTAGTTTTATTTAACTATTTTTCGTGCTTCTCTTTCCATTGATAAAGTAATTTTGGGTACTTTAGAATTGGTGAAATCAGTTTCTTATTTATAACTTTTTTAGCTTGATTTTCAAAATATTTTAACCAGTTTTCTTTTTTGAATTGGGGTAAATCTCTTGTTAGCCTTGTTTTGCATAATTTTCCTTGAGTGTTAGGTTTTATTGTAAGATGTACAGTTTCTTTATCCTTTTTCCATTCTACAAAATTTTGTGTTAGAACATCTGTTTCATCGTATTGTTTGGTTTTAATATAATTTGCATTATTTTTTGACTGTGGAATGTCATCAAATCCCTGTATATCGGGTGACATGTATTCTTCTTCTTTTGTTGAACTAAGTTCATTGTCTTCTGAATTTTCTGCTGGTGTGGCTTTTTTACTATCCTCGTCTTGTATTGGAAATAGCCTTGCAAGACAGACAGCTGCTTTATTTTCTTTTCCTTTAACATATTCTATATCGTATTTAAACTCTTCTAAGCGTAATCTCCACCTTAATAATTTTGAACTAGGATCTTTTACATTATGTAACCAAATTAGTGCTTTATGATCTGTCTGAATAGTAAAAGTCCGTCCCAATAGATATTGCCTTAGTCGTTTTGTAGCCCATACGATTGCTAATAGTTCTTTTTCTGCTGTATTGTAATTTTGTTCTGCTTTATTTAATAGTCTCGAAATATAGCAACAAGGATGTCCATCTTGAAAAAGAACGGCTCCTTTTCCTACATTACTGGCGTGTGTTGTCAAAACAAAACTTTTACTAAAATCTGGATATTTTAAGACTGGTGATTTACACAATAAATCTTTTAATAGTTTGAAGCTTGTACTACAGTCTTTTGTCCAATCGAAAATAGTTCCTTTTACTGTTAATCTTGATAATGGTTTAGCTATGTATGCAAAATTTTTAATAAACTTTCTGTAATATCCAACTAATCCTAAAAATGACTGTATTTCTGTCGCGTTTTTTGATTCTTTAAAATTTTGAACAGTTTGTATTTTTAAAGGATTTGGTTTTATTCCTTTGTCCGTGATAACATGTCCTAAATATTCTAATTCTGGTCAAAGGTATTCACACTTATCCGGTTTCAATTTTAATCCCAAGGTTTTTACTCGTTCCATGAATTTTGTTAAATTTTTATTATGTTCTTCTAATGTAGATCCAAAAATAACAATGTCATTTAAGTGTAAAAAACATGCATCACCAATTAATCCTTGAAAAGCGTGGTCCATCATTCTTTGAAATGTGTCAGGTGCATTGTTTAAACCAACAGGCATTCGGATAAATTGATAATGTCCTCTAGTTGTGCTGAATCCTGTACATTTTCGACTTTCTTTTTCCATTGGTATTTGGAGAAATCCTGAAGACAGGTCAAATGCTGAAAAGAATTTTGCTTTTCCCAACTGTGAAAGAACGTCTTCAATCACTGGTAAGGAAAATACTTCTCGATCTGTATTCTCATTTAATTTTCTAAAGTCATTGATTATTTTTCCAGTTGTTAATACAATTTTGTTACTAGTCAAATTTGTGCAGGGAATTTCGTTGTCGTCTAGGGTAAAATTACTGTGATATTTTTGGATTATTTTCCAAAGATCTTCTTTTTTATTTTTATCCAAATGAGATAATCTTGTTTTATTTTTTAAATCAATTAATCGTTAAGATAGTTCTTCAGCTTTTAATTTTGTTTTATTTTTGAGCGTTTTATCGTTTGTGATGTCGTAATCATTTTTCTCTATATGTATTTCTTCAATTTTGTTTGGCACTTTTAAAGGTTGATTAGAATAATTATAAACAGGTGCTTTCATAATTCCGTTCTGTATTTTGTAAAGTCCGGTGGGAATATTTGGGTGGTCTTCTATTAAAATATCACCATCTTCTTTATTCATTATGATGTTGCATATCCCCATTTTATTGTGTTCTACAAAATATCCATCTTCATGTAAGGGTGTCTTCCATTTTTCTATGATAAGGAATTTTGGAGTAATCGCGTATTTTTCATATTGCTGTAAAAATGGCAATCCAATTATTCCATCCTCGGGTAATGGAAAGTTTTCGTCGACAATATGGAACAACTGTTTTTTTTAGGTATTTTATTTTCCTTTATTATGTTAACTGATGCTCCTGAGTCTATTAATAATCTATATTGTTCTCCGTTATCAGCTCTTCCGTATACGGATTGTAATCGTCCACACAAGGTTGATATTCGACCTTCTTTTCGTATTGCTCGTGGTGTTGTATTTCTTCCTCGGTCATTGACTGAAAGTCTGAAAATTCTTGGTCTTCGCGTGTCACTGTGATTAATTCCGGTGGTCTCTTCGGCAACCAGCCGTCGCGAAAATTTGCTGACTTTGTACATTGTTTGGTCATATGTCCCATCTTTCCACACTTGTAACATGATATCTGCTTTATCTGTGATGGAACTTGCACTGCAGGTGCATTTACATTATTTGACAAATTCTGATAATTTTGGAAAGGTTTGAGAATTCTTCTAAATGTAGGTGTGATTGGAAATCGTAGCAAAATTTTAATTGTTGGTTCTGTTTTTGGTATTTCACTTTCTTGAAACCATAATTCTAATTCTAGGGCTTGCATTTGAGCTTTATTCAAGTTTAGCGGTCGTTGAGCCTTTATCTGTAATCCTATATCTCAACGAATGTTCATCATGTATCTTTTTAAAATTTCTTTTTCTTTGTTTTCAATTGCAACTTTTCGTGTAATAGGCTTTGTGTATTCTGATTGAATAGCATACTTTAATTCGTGACAAATTTTTCTATATCTATTGTTGAAACTTTGAATATCTTCAGTAACATCTTGCTTGCAATTTAATAATTTTGATCGAAGCATTGACACTGAACCGATTTGCGTTAAATTTGCACGTAAAGCATTGAAAAATTTTGCATAGCTGAGCATTTTTCCATCTGAAACGATCAACGATTTTTCTGTATTGTTAGCAATTTTCTTGCAAATTTTTTTCCTTGTAGTTTTAAGGATAAGAAATGATAAAGTGAAGACGATTTTGAAAATTTCGAAAAAATTTTGAAAATACACAAATTTTAAAATTTATGTATTTTTTTTAAAATAAGATAACTTCGGTTATTTTCAATATGTTTCAAAAACTTTTTTTTTCATTTTCTCAGTATATTTAATACTTTTAAAATAAATTTTCTAAAAAAAAATTTTTTCATTAAAAATTGAAAATTTTCAAAAAAAATTTTTTTTTAGTTTTTGAAAAACACCCCCCCTTTGATTTTTTAAATTTTTTTTATAGTGATAGCCAAAAGTAACAAGAATTTTTTCCAAAAAGTTTTATAGTGGGATCGCGATAACTTTTCGAGAAATCAATAAAAAAAGTCTATGCCGGCCACTTGAGACTGACGCGCTGACGCACGTCGCGCAGGCGCTGTGTTCCGTAAGTGTGATTTAGTGTACATAGAAATAAGAGAAGCGCATTTCTGACTATTTGTCAACTTAGTAGCTGAAAGCTTCGAGCACTGGATTAAATTCGAGTTTTATTTCACATCTTTCTTCAGATGTACATTTTTTCCCTTAAATCTTAGGCCTTAAAAATTTACATCAACGAAGTCCTTAAAAGGACTGATTGAAATTTTAATTTTATAAATTTTAACAATATACAACAGCGTAGTCTTAAAAAGGACTGAGTGGAATTTTAATCATAGGCCTTAAAAATTTACATCATCGAAATCCTTAAAAGGACTGATTGAAATTTTAATTTTATAAATTTTAACAATTTACAACAGCGCAGTCCTAAAAAGGACTAATTGGAATTTTAATCATAGGCCTTCAAAATTTACATCAGCGTAGTCCTTAAAAGGACTGATTGAAATTTTAATTTTATAAATTTTAACAATTTGCAGCAGCGTAGTCCTAAAAAGGACTAATTGGAATTTTAATCAAAGGCCTTAAAAATTTACATCAGCGTAGTCCTTAAAAGGACTGATTAAAATTTTAATTTTATAAATTTTAACAATTTACATCAGCGTAGTCCTAAAAAGGACTGATTGGAATTTTAATCATAGGCCTTCAAAATTTACATCAGCGTAGTCCTTAAAAGGACTGTTTGAAATTTTAATTTTATAAATTTTAACAATTTACAGCAGCGTAGTCCTAAAAAGGACTGATTGGAATTTTAATCTTATAGATTTTAACAATTTACAACAGCGTAGTCCTAAAAAGGACTGATTCATTTTTGCAGTCATCAAGACTGAAAAGTTTTGTGTTTAGCACAGAAATTACGCTTTTGAAACTTTCATTCTTTTCTGCTTTTGATTTCTTTTGCTTAAATTGTACAGGCGATGCATTTAAAATCTGTAAGCACTGATTTAAATGTGATAAAGCTAATTTTATATCTACATCAGCAAAAATTTCCAGCTCATCCTTAGCATCATTATCAAGCACTTCAACATCATTAGAATAAAATTCTTGATTTTTAAACTCCTGATTTTCAAATTCTATACTAATTTCTTTATTTTCAACAAAAATTGGTATTTTTTCTTTGCTTAAAGTTTTTCTGCATACATCGCAAATATAATTTTCACGAGAAAGTTCTGGATACAGTTCGTGAAGAGTTTTAGAAACATTTCGAACGTTTTTTTTAAATTTTCAATGATTTAGTCTTTTTAAAGGATTGCAACAAATTTTATCATACATTTTAGATAAAACTATTTTAAATATGACGAAAAAATAAATATAAGTATAAAAAACTTACCTTCTACAAAAAATTATTTTAAAAATATCTTAAAAGAAAAATGTTTATTAAACGTCAGAAGACATTTAAAAATAAAAAAAATCGTTGATGACCTTCGAAATATAAAAATTAAATTTAATCCAGTGCTCGGAGCTTTCAGCTACTAAGTTGTCAAATAGTCAGAAATGCGCTTCTCTTATTTCTATGTGCACTAAATCACACTTACGGAACACAGCGCATGCGCGACGTGCGTCAGCGCGTCAGTCTCAACTTGCCGGCATAGACTTTTTTATTGATTTCTCGAAAAGTTATCGCGATCCCACTATAAAACTTTTTGGAAAAAATTCTTGTTACTTTTGGCTATCACTATAAAAAAAATTTTAAAAATCAAAGGGGGGGTGTTTTTCAAAAACTAAAAAAAAAATTTTTTTTGAAAATTTTCAATTTTTAATGAAAAAATTTTTTTTTGAAAATTTATTTTAAAAGTATTAAATATACTGAGAAAATGAAAAAAAAATTTTTTGAAACATATTGAAAATAACCGAAGTTATCTTATTTAAAAAAAAAATTAATAAATTTTAAAATTTGTGTATTTTCAAAATTTTTTCGAAATTTTCAAAATCGTCTTCACTTTATCATTTCTTATCCTTAATACTACAAGGAAAAAAATTTGCAAGAAAATTGCTAACAATACAGAAAAATCGTTGATCGTTTCAGATGGAATTGCTCAGCTGTCTAAATCTATGTATCGTATTGCTCTTTCTGCGTTTCCAGTAATTTTTTCAGAAATTATAAAATCTAATAATAGGTCTGGTTGGTAACATTGTCCTTTTGCTCTTTTAACGTTTTTAATAAAATCTTCAACTCCACAATCGTCTTGTCTCGTTAAAGTTTTGATAGTTAGGATTATATCTTTTGCTGCGTTTTTTCCTAAATTTTGATTTTGTAAAGTGTTTTGGTTATTTATTCTATTTGTTTGTTGTTGAACATCAGATTGCGATTCGTTATCACCGAAATGACTTTCGTTATAGGATGCATTTTCTGATTCGTTATCTGTTTCTTCCGTAGGATTTAACCCTAATTCTCTGCCTAATTTTACTATCTCATCTTTTCTGTTATTATTTTCATGAACTAAACTTGTAACTCCTACATTTAATCTTGAAAGTTGATCCACGATAGATGAAAGAATCTGTTCTGTGTTTGGCGTAGTTGATGTTCCAGATGGATTAAGGGTAGTTTTTGATTCGTTCTCCATATTTAAACTTTCGTCAGTCAAGTCAGAGTTTCTGTCAGATGTATGGTTTATGTGTTTAAAATACCTATATGTGTAATATGTCACAATGCTAAATTTTAATTAACTTTTGTCGGGTGCAAATAACTGTTTCGCGTAACAAAAGTTATGTGTTTTTAGTTCTCTTCACTTGTTAAAGTGGCTACACACTTACAACAAGGTTATTCAGAGAAATAGTTTATTTTATTGAGGAAACTAAGACTTACTAACACGCGGAGTCTAGTTACCATTTAATCAATCAAACATATCAAATCTAGTTTATTCGTTGAATAAATCCTACGTATTTATGCTTCTTCTGGACCCTGGTGATGTGTTAAGAGTGGCCGTAGTCACTACTGCAAAGCACCCCCAAGTAAGCGGATGACGTATCTGCCTGGATCTCCAAATGGATGAAATTCCTCCAGAAGTCGTCTTCTTCTGAGTCTTATTGTCCAGGTCGACAAGCTCAAGTAGTTAAAATTATATCACTTTCAAAATTCTCGAAGGTATCCGTAGAGTACCCACGGAGCCTTTTCTCCTTTGATTGAATTCGAATATTTTCCGTAGAAAAACAGGTTCACACTCGAAGATAGCACAGTTTGACGAATAATTTTTACGTCGTTTGTTGCTATCCTGGCAGGATCGCCAAAATGTTACGGTGTAATTTATTAAATAGACACAATTTACTTTTATTCACTTCAGAGAGTGACAATTTATTAATGAAATTAATAATACACTTCAAAGGCAGAAATAAGACTTAGTTGCAAATACGTTTTGCAGCTCATGTCGAATATGAAACAATACAGGTAGGGATATATATTTTTGCTGACTATAACAGTATGAAGTAGTGGAAAAATAATTGTTGTCTTTTTTTGGTTAATTCTCCACAATTTTGCTTTCACTTCCTCTAAACACCAGACAGAAAGATTAGTTGTATCTTGTGTTACTAACCGAATGTTAAGCAAACTTGAATTCAGAGGATTTTGTGTAAATCTTCAGTTGTTAAAATTTCCTTTCCAATTATAAAAATACTTTTATCTGCACATTCTACAATGTTCATTATGCAAGCAATACGTTCATTTTTAAGCAAAATACAGTTATTTTTTGAGGTGTCACAGTCAATAAAGAATGATTACAATTCTATTCGTTTATATTGTTTACTAACGTTTTCTATATCGTTACTTAGCGGTCCTCTAGAATGGGCGCGTTCCAAATGATTTTTTTAACTGGCGTTAAAGAACTCAATTTGTCTACAGCTTCCATTTCAGCATATCGTCTGGCCAGTTGTTGTAAAGGTTTACCTTTTTTTCAATTTTGTTTTTATAACAGTCATATAATTTTCAAATCGGAAGGCACTGAATGAATCCAAGTGTCCATATTTCTTCACGTCTCCACAAAGATGTAGAAGATTGTGAAAGTTATGAGACATAAATATCTTACCATAAATATGTTGAAAACTTTCTGTAAAGTACTTCAACAATTGATCAGAATAGTCAATGTTACTGGCAACCTTGATGTAAGTCGGACTTGAAAGTATAGTAATGGCTACATGAAGGGACAAGAAATTGCCATGCATTCTTTCATCCAAAATTCCCTGCAATACAACTAGCCCACTGTATAGTATAAAAGTTCTGAATTCAATAGCTTTCCAATTTTTAATATCTCGAATTGATCTAGCTTTTCTATTGAAATCCGATGGTTGCGTTTTTCTTAATTCTAAAAGGTTTTCAGTATTTCGATTCAATAGCTCTTAATTCAATTGCTTTTAATCTAACACCAGAAGGACCGAATATCCATAACCAAATAAGTTTCTTTACTATCCCTAGCAATACTAAATACATATAATCACGTGGAACCTTGGATACTGGTCCAAATCCAGGAATGTTGTTAAAAATTGTTTGTGTACTTTCTTGCAAGGTTTCTTTGTAATCGTGATTTTTTAACTTTTCATTCGTTCTCGCATTAAAAGGACCTGTACCTGGAAAGCATACTCTTTTCTTTTTTTTCTTATTCTTATATTCCAATTTTTAGGTCGGAGTCCTTCTGCTTTAATGTCCCATGTCAGACAACTATAATATCTGGTGTGACCTTTCACTTTTAAAATTAATTTCTTAGCTGCTACATCATACACTAGTGCTGAAAAATTGACGTGGTATTTTCTCCCATTAAAATTACAACCATTGGCGCAATAAAAGGATATTTCATCCGTAAATTCTTGCAAAAATACATTGGACTTTTCAGGATGACTAGAGTTATAATATGCTCCTATCAAGTAGACATTTTTTGTGTTATAATCCGAGCACATAATTGTCCATAATGATGTAACAGGCGATTTAGTTATCGGTAAACCGTCAATATAAATTATTAAATCAACAGTTTTTTGATTGAATTTGTAATTTTTTAACTTTGAGTTAAAAGCACGTTTTAAACCAAAATGATGGTACTCGCCACCATCAGTTAGAATTTTTATAGGTGTAGATCGCGGAGTTCGCAGAAAAGTTATTGCATCCCGGGGTAGTACAAAAATTGTAAATTGTTTTAATAAAAAACGCAATGCAGTTAGAACCACCAGCGATATTTTGTAATACAAGGCCCAATTTCTTAATGCTGTTTTGAATTTTGATTCATGTTTTTCAGGTGAAGACTCTTCATCAGATTCTTCTGTTTCAGAACTGCTCATTTCTTCTTCATCACTGTCAGAATTTGAATTTTCAACAATTGCTTCCTCAAAATCAAATTCTATCTCACTTTCTGATTCTTCTTTAATGTTTCTTTCGAACTCAGCTGCATCTGTTTTATTTTCCAATTTCTCACCTTCTTCGTTTGCATGAATCTCACATTTATTGTCTGAATTAATTCCTAACGTTGTATCAAATAATATTTTTTGACTATTTCTTTGATCTCTAATTACTACTTCTCTTGTTTCGAGATTATTATCCGAATGGATTTAATCAATTAAATCTTCAAATAATATTTCCTTTGAAATACTTTTCAAATCAACTTCTTCATTTGCTCTGTTTTCAACGTCACTTACTAAATCACCACTGGATTCTTCAGTTAGATGATCAAAAATTAGCAGCCTCAAATCTAAATTTGGTTTTTTTTCTCGCAGTCTATAAATATGTCTTCTTGAAAAAAATTATGATTTTATCTTCTTGAGTATAGTATCTGAACTATGAATGACACCAACTGAATAAAATTAAGAACGAGGACTGACACACATTTTACACGGTCGGTGTCTGTCACAGTACGAATTCTGTGCTTTTCTATTCTCTGTGTAATTTTCTGAAAAAATAAAATTGAAAAAATTATTCAAAAGAAAACTTTTGCAAATTTTTTAGAATATATTACAGTTTTAACTTTCATAAAAGTATTTAAAAATGTCACCTCTTAATAAAGCTGGTCTAATAACTTCAAATTTCAATGGTGATTATTTAAAATTCATCTTTCAATATTTTTGTTATTTTTTATTGACAATTTATTACATGATTTATTTTAATTTTAAAAAATCAGGCAGAGAAGCAGGCGCAACGCGCCTACATCATAGGGTTTCGTGGCCTAAAATGACAAAAATGATGATAATGATAATGAATGTATAAAAAAAATTAATTTATTTAGAAATTTTTTTTTGAGATAATTGTTTAAAAATTTTAATGAAGTAATTGGTTCTTTTAGTACTTTCGAGTATTTTCATGTCGCATATGTTTTCAATGAAAATATGGAATAGGAGTGATTTAAAATATATTATCAAAAAGTATAACTTTAACAAATTAAGAATTTAATAATTTATTTTTAGCAATATACAAAAATTGTAGAACTATGTAAATTACTCATGACCATTACCCTAACAACAGTTGTTATGACAACCATTACCATAGTAACGGTTGTTATGGCAAACATTAACATAGCAACGGTTGCCATGGCAACGGCTGTTATGACAACCATTACCATAGCAACGGTTGCCATGGCAATGGCTGACATGACAACCATTACCATAGCAACGGTTGCCATGGCAACGGTTGTTATGGCAAACATTAACATAGCAACGGTTGCCATGACAACGGTTGTTAAGACGTAAGACTTAAGACCTTCTTATACCGAAGTTAAGTCTTAAGTCTTAGGACATAAGAACTTAAAAAAACTTAAGACTTAAAGCTGAACACTTAAGACTTAAGACGTAAAAACTACTGACGGACACCGAAGTCTCGCTATAAGGGTTTTGGCCCTTGGCCACGAAACCCTAAAAATGAGCTACTAAAAAATAAAATATTTGTAAAAAATTTTAAACGACAGAATAATCTGACATCTGCGCATGACAAAAACGTAAATTAGAATTAATATTTCATAAGTAGAAATGTTTGATTATTAGTTATTCATTTACATAAAAAGTCATTTTCAGACTTTAATTATATTCTTACAAACATTTAGGGATTGTTTACAATTAAAAGAGAACATAATAATTTTACTTACTGTTACGTCAAAACAAGAAACCTTTTTAAATATACCTAACGTTCCTCGTTTTAAATTAGTTTCATAAATGAATCTAATTTGGGATGAGGATAAGTCAATGAGCCTACTAAATGTTGTGAGAGAATAATTTATTTAAAAACCAACAAGAAAGAAAAGAGTTGACAAAAATACAATGAGTACAAAATTATGAATCTTACTTAAAGAATAACGATTACTTGTGGTGTGATGATTATCTTGTAATTCAATCTTAAGTGGTGATGAGCACTAGACGAAAAGGGGACCGCCTAATTGTTGTCCTTAATGATGGAGTATTTGCGGTGGTGTTTACACTAATGAGATAGTGTATTGTATTCCGATAAATATCTGCTAGTCCCAGACAGTTGTCGCCTCTTAAGCAAATTTCGATGTTTCGAAATTTGGAATGTGATACTTCAATATTAGAGTTTTGTAGATACTCGAAAGAATTTCCAAATTTATATTTTTGGAAATTGATAAAAGTTATATTTCGAAGATCGATGAATGGGGTGTTGATTTGAAACTGACTTCAAATTAATACTTGGGGAAATAATTCACTTGTAATTAAGTATGTTCAAATTAATACTTGGACGACACTTTTAAATAATGTTCAAAGGTATACTGGAAGACTTTTCACTTTTAATAATGTTTAAAGGTTTACTGGGAGTTCACTTTTGAATAATGTTTAAAGGTATACTCGGAGGCTGTTCACTTGTTGACGATTAGATGAATACTGCTGATTTCTAAAAAATTACTCTCTGATCTCTGCTTAATTTCTATGACTTTTTATACGAATCTGTTCCATTGTTTAGAATCATATACGTGTAGTTATTGAGAGTGTGGGAGCAAGGTAACTATGAACACCTGTGCACTTGTTTATCTTTTCTCTCTTTCTAATTTTTGTGTCTCTTCAAGCCCTCTCTTTGTGTATAAATGTTTTTTCTTCCTTCCTGTGGCGAAGTTGTTTGAAGGTTGTTGAACTGATGCACTATCGTTATTCTTTTTACATAATTTAAAATATTATTCTCTTTTCTTAGAATTATTATGATTTGTAATTTATTCGGATACATATAAGACATATAATATCAATTGCCATATATTCAAAAATATTATAATTATAATTCAATAATATGACATACATTAAAT
Source organism: Leptopilina drosophilae (assembly GCA_032873175.1). Taxonomy (NCBI): domain Eukaryota; kingdom Metazoa; phylum Arthropoda; class Insecta; order Hymenoptera; family Figitidae; genus Leptopilina; species Leptopilina drosophilae. Next base: position 15,366,597 of record CM065480.1, on the reverse strand, counting down.
ATAATTATAAAATATATACGAAAAATACAATATCGAATACAAAATACATACATAGGGGAGGGTAGGCTACATTGAACCGGGTATTTTCTAAAGTCCAAGAACTAACTAAATTTTACAAATTTTGATCAGGTTCTTGTATCAACATTAAGCTGAAGTACTCTTTTAGTTAATATACATGTTACAAACACAAATTATTATGATTAAATAATTAAATTTAATTTTTTTCTAACAAGTTACACTTTTCTTATTTTGAAGAATCTGTGTCTACATTGAACCACCTTTAATAAAACACTACAATTTACTTCAAAAATAATATTTTCACTTACACATTGTAAAAAATATTATTTTTCACTCAAAAAAATAGAAAATTGTTGTTAAAGAGTTATTATTTGTTAATATAGGAGATTAATATATTTTGATGCCAGGTTAGGTAGGTAAAGTGACAGTTTGAGTTTATCTCGTTCACAATTGTGATGAAAGCATGACTTCTAGTATTTTTCTTACTAATTAGTAGAGCAGACAACTTTACCACTCTTAAAATAGAAAATTTTTTGCTTTTTCGGGTGGTTCAATGATGCCGCACTCACTGCATTCACATGACATTCACAACAAAAATTGTTTATAATAAATTTATGTAAGGCTTAAAATTCTTTATCACATCGGAATATTGAAGTTGACACCCTAAGCGACATAAACCACAAGTTTACTAATTTTTAAAACTTCCTATTTCAATAAAAAAAATTCATTATATTTCCACAAAATTTTTTGTTTTGTACGTGAAAAACAGTTTTTTTCGTTTTTCTTCGTAAATAATAAACCTACGTGCTCGAAATTTTTGGACGTATTCGCTTTCGGTAATACTAATTTATATAATAAATAAGAAAAAATTCCACTCAGTCATTTCTTAGAAAATTAAAGTGGTTCACTGTTGACGCTGGATCAATGTAGCCTACTTTCCCCTAAGAATTGTTTTTAATTTAGGTACGTTAATAAGTACGTAATAGGTACTAATAATTAATAGGTACGTAACATTACCTTAAACATAATTATTTTCAAAATATTCCAAAATTCATATCTATTTATTATCTAATTATTAAAATTGAAAAATTATATTTTGGATCAATTAAGTATTTTTTAATATTTTTATTTATTAAAAAATGAAAATAGAATAAAAAATTTAGAATAAAAATAATATAAATTATGAGAGAAGTTGAAGTATTTTCGGAAATTTAGATTTACTATAAAAAATATTAACTAATTGTTTTTATAATTATTTATTATAATCTTATAGATATTGGTGGAAAAAATTGACTTGCCTATATTAAAAAATTAAATTTCACTGGTTCTTTTCCGAAAATATTTTTTTATAAATGTTAAATAATATTTAAATAATTTATTTTTAATAGACGATTTTGCAAAAGGGAAAGATAAACTACTCGAAGATCTCCTCCATTCGGATATAGATAGTCAAACGAGTGACTATGACACAGAATTTATACTGCGAACGCGCAAAAATCGAGCATCTAAAAATTTGAAACCAAACTTTGGTAAAACTACTTCTCATATTAAAGAAGTAAAGTCAGAGGTAGCTAAATTTTCTTCTATGCCTAGACCAAGTTTTAAAAGACCATCTCCAAATTTGCAGGTTATTTTTTAATACAGAAATATCAATAATCAGAAATATCAATTTTGTTAAACAATTCATTTTAAAAACGCAAAACTTTTATAACTTTTTATAAATTATTATTTAATTTTTAAAAACTTTACATCAATTGAACATTGAACAAATATATTAAACTAAATAAATCAGGGTTACTACAATGTCTGGCAACCTGGAAAACCTAGAAATATCAGAGAATTTTTTTTGTATGGAAAAGTCCGGGAAATATGAGAAACCACCTGGAAAATAATTTTCTGTTAAAATTATGTTTATTTTTGGCGAATTTTACCGAATTTTACCATGAAAAAGTAATCTTTGGTCTTTTTCCCCGTACTCTATTTAAAGAAACTCGTCAAAAGAATTTAATTCTTAAAGGCATAATGCAGATTTAAATTATAAACACCCTGAAAAACATAAAATTTTTAAATATTATATTTTCTCTATCGAAAAAAGTTTAAAAATAAGTTTTTTCTAGAAATTATTAATATAACAATAAAATATGCTATGTTTTAATAAATTGTGCTTTTTAATTAATTACTTTTCATATAAATCACACTCATAATGTCTATAGAAAAATATTATTTGAGACCTGGAAAACTTGGAAAAGGCAGGGAATTTCATTCGAGAAAGATTGTAGCAACCCTGTAAATTTATTTTTTTCCAATGTTGAAGAAATGTTTTTAATTTTGTTAATTTCCTGTATTATATGAGTTTATAATACCTATTATTTAAAAACTGTGTTTTTGAAAGAAAACATTTAAAAGCTAACCAACGATAGTTTCTAATATCAAATGCACTAAAATATTCTTACTATGCTCCAAACGAACAACAGACGATGAAGAATACGAACAAATTGTAATAAACAAAAGTCGTGGTAATAATTTGACAAATTTTAATTAGAGTTTTAGAAAATTAAAAATATAATTTTTTAAAACATAAACAGGTAAAGAGATTTAACTTTATATAATATTTAAAATTTTCCAAAATGGTTTTTTAGAATTTGAACCAGAAAATAAACGAATAAAAAGTTCATCACAGGAGGGAAAAAATAGATAATTTAGTAAATAAGGATTTCTTTAATGGAGATTCATAAAATTAATTTAAGAAATAAATAGATAGAAATTATAGAATGTAATCGAGAATTGTGTTTAATGACATTGAACATTTAGGTTAGCTACAAGGATTAATTAATTAAAAATTCATTAAAAGTAGAATAATTGAATTAATATTTTTAATAAAATTTGTAATATTTATTATTATTTTCTATTACGTAGATAATGCAGAAGTTTATTCTAAAAATGACAGTGGTGGGTAAAACTCAGTCAGAAAATATGCGATTTGCATGGGGTCTTTGGATTAGGCTGTAATTTGTTGAAATTATAGTATTAAATACTAAAAACTAGTGTGCCAAAAAATTTTTGAAAATATTGAAATTTGTTGAAGTTACGCCATATTAAATTTTTTTGTCATAATTTTTTTAAATCTTAATATTTCTGAAAGTTTTCAATAAAATTTAATAAAATTTGGAAGGCTTGAAAATCTTGAAATCTTGTTTCTTCTGTCTATCACAAAAAAAAAATTTTTGCCCAAAAAAAGTGAAAAAAAAATTTTTGAAACCGTTTTGCCAGAGCGGGGCCGATTTTTGAGTTTTCTTGGCAATTAATAAAATATTCCTTATAATTTCACCTTTCATTTAAAAAAAGAAAATCAATGGAGAATCAAATAGCTTCCAAGATATTGCAATTTTTGTGGAAGTGCGACCACGTTTCAGTGCCAGCGATATGTGAGTACCGAGGACTCCTAATTATTACACTTTACTGTTCAAAATTGTCTAGAGTCTACAAATTTTATCCGATTTTGATGTTCTTGGTCTTAAATAAAGGGAGATAAATTTTCTAAAAGTTTCCCCGCAACTCGTTGTTTCAAATTTTAATTGTTTATATATTTATTGTTATTCAAAGTTAACAATTTACAAGAATTTTGAGAAAAATCCTGTTTATTTTCTATTTTTCCATTCCTTATGATCGCAATCAATTTAAATTAGTCTAGTATGTCCACCCGATAAATAATAATGCATAATTCAATTTATTTAAATAATTTCGTTAATTAACAAATAGTTACTCTGGTCCTCCTTAAAAAAAAATTTTTTTTGCTGACAAATTTATGTTTATTTACGAAATTTTTGTCTATTTTAATAAAAATAATTTTAAAGTTAATAATTATCATTGTTATTAAAAATTATATTTATATAAAATATAAATTTAAAATTAATTAATCAATTTTTTATTACCGTAATTGTGTTACTTGCTTTTGAAAAATTGTTGCTGGGGTAACTGCCAATACTATTCAATGCAATAATTGCGACTATTAATAATTTTGTGAACAGTAGTAGCTTGTAAGTGAGTAATTGTGTGTTAGTGAAATTTCAAACTTGGGAAACATTTGATTGCCGAGGTAAGTTGTTCCTATTTTAACTTCTCAAAGTAATTTTTTTTTATTAAAGGGATTTATTATGGGAAGTTTTATTGAGTTCACTACGTAATAAATACGTTTATTTTGTATTTACAGTAAGATTCACGAGAAAAAAATTAAAATTCACAAACGGCGGGTATATAAGGAACACAATTATTTCTTCCGAATTGTTAAAGTGTGTTGCCAAAACGTAAGTTTTTCGTAATTTCGTTTGATTTTTATCACCTAATTTGGTTTTTAGTGTTCAAAGATGGTTCGAAATTGTAAAAGAGTGTTGGTACCGACAAGCCACAAAAAACGACCAGTTATCATCATCGAACTCAACTGATGATACCAGCAACGTTTAGTTTTGTTTTTACATTTGTTTTATGTTCTGTGTTTACTTTCGATCAATAAAAAATAATTTCATTAACTTTAAATACGTTTTCCAATAGTTTTACCGCCTTGTTCCTTATAGCCCCATTTTGTAATTTCGAAAAAATGCGTCTTTTTCGTATTTTTTGCTTAAAATTCTAGCTTTCATCAAAACAATTCTTTAACCCTTCAAAGTGCTCGCCAAGATCAAAAGAAGAAAAAAAAATTAAGGCAATATTTCAATAAAAAAAAAAGTTGCAAGACTTTAAAGCTGAAATCTGTTCCTTATAGCCCCAGATTACGGTACTTTTTTATATATTTATTTATTTATTGGTTTATACACCTGTCTTTAGCCTTACATACTTGGCTATACAAGTGTTTTCTTACAATTTCATGTCTTCACAAATTTTTTTTATATACACAATTCTTAATACTAAGTTTGCGCCTACAGAACGTCTTTCGAAAATTAGGAGTACTCGCATTAGCCTGGACTACCCGTCTAATGGGTTTTCTCGCCAGAGGAGAGGGAAACTGTAGAAAACCTTCTCCTGAGTACAACCGGTTTATCGACAGTCGAGTTCTAATGGTGTGTACCGGACAATAACCGACAGTGCACATCATTATACCTCGACGTCAAATCTCCCGCTCAGATTATCTCACATGCCGGAAAAATCCAAGCCAAATGGGCGCGAACCAAGTACCCTTGGTCCTAGAACGTCCGCCAAGCGAGGCATCTTATCCGACCGAGCTAATCTGTCGGTACTTTTTTATATATTTATCTATATTAACATAAATTTGTCTTAGAAAAACAATTTTTTTAATAATTGTTAATAATAATGATAATTATTAACTTAAAAATTATTTTTTAACAAAATAGACATAAAATTCGTAAATAAACATAAATTTGTCAGCAAAAAAAAAAATTTTTTTAAGGAGGACCAGAGTAACTATTTGTTAATTAACGAAATTATTTAAATAAATTGAATTATGCATTATTATTTATCGGGTGGTCATACTAGACTAATTTAAATTTTTTTTAATTCTGTTTAGAGTTTCCTCGTGTACAGTTAGCGGTGTAGAATTTTCTTGTGTAGAGTTTATTTGTGAAGGATTAATATCGCCCAATTTTTGTGTGTAGAATTTAATTGTGTAGGATTCTAATATGAATCCATTAATTAATTTTTATGTCTGTGTAGAGTTGGCAAATGTAGGATTTATTTGTGTGGAATAATTTGAATATTTTATTTTCACTTTTTCATGATTGTGTAGAGTTTACTCGTTTGCAGTTTACGGGGAGAGTTTATTAGTTTTCAGTTTACTGTGTAGGGTTTTAAGATGTGTATTTACTTGTGTAGTATTATTTTTTTTAATTCTGTTGAGAGTTTCCTCGTGTACAGTTAGCGGTATAGAATTTTCTTGTGTAGAGTTTATTACGGAATAACAGGTTCAATATGTTAAAATAATAAATAAAAAATAAATATAGGGAAGACTGGGGCTACACCGGACGGATTTGGTCTTTGACCAAAAAACTCATAGAAAAACATATTTTTTGCTAAAGAGTAATGGTCGTTTTAAAAAAACTACAGTAGCTTAAAAAATATACATCTCCAAAGTTGACTACCTCAAAAACGAAAATCCCAAAATTAATGGGACTAAATCGGATACTCCATGGGGCTAAATCGGACACGGCTAATTAATTGCAGAGAGAGAGAGACACAAATTTTAGTTTTTTTTTGTAGATAATTTAAATCAATTCTTTGTTTATTTATTTGTATGTAGTTCTTTACAATGAATATAATATAACATGTAAAATAGCATATGCATCACGAAATAGTGCATTCACAAGTTATTTACATTATTTGAAATTTTTTAAATTTTCAGAAATATTTGACTTATTCGGTTTAGCCCCAGTCTTCTGTCTCCTCTAATATAAATATAAATAAATGAAAAAAGTAGGGGAGACCGGGGCGTAATGGATCACTTGAATTTTTTATTAAAATAATGTACTTTGTACATTGTAAGTTTGTGCAAAGTTTCATTGTTATTTATTTATTATTGTTAAAAATATGGTAAAAAAGTGATTTTGATGCTTGAATGTAAATTTCTGAAGTTTTTGATTTTTTGTTATATCTGCTTCAAAATTACTTATAAAAATTTTTATATATCAGGTTTTGAGCTTTAAACATTTGTTCTTAAAGAATAATTGACAATTTTCCTTTAATATTTACGGTATTGATAAAAAATAACAAAATTTTCAACAAACACCTCCGGGGCGTAATGGATCACTTAGGCATATCTATTAAGAAAAACCTATTATATTTTAAATATTAATAAAATAATCCTGTCTAGTTTAATTTCTTGTAATTTATATATTAATAAGTACCAATGATAACCTTTTATGAAACAAATTAACTGGAGAATAGATTTTTTAAGGAAATGGATTTTTCAATTTGCTACAACTTTTTAAAATTTGGAAATTGCATGAAAATGTATAAAGTTTTAATTGAATATGTTCCATTTTCAATATTCTTTTTATAAATGTACAATAGAAACCAAAATTGTCAATACCGTAATAATATTTGATGATCTAAATTATAATTTCATTGCCGATCCATTCTCCCCGGTCCGAGGTGAAATTCCTAACCTTGCACTTTTTTTAATTGAAAGCTGAGATGTTAGGCTAAGTTTTCCACATGATGAAATTTTTATTAAAGCAAGAATGACGAAGTTAAGCAACAAAAAGTGAAAAGTGATCCAATAGAGTAGAACGGAGTGAGGCAGCCAATTGCTTCTTATTTGTGCATAAATTTTTCAAATAGTGAGCTATTGATAATTTAGAGTGCTCATTGTCTGTTACTTCAGATGCTAAAAGATGAGCGTAATTGCTGCAGGAGTTTAGCAGTGACAGTTTAATTTATGAAAAACAGACTTTTAGATGTAACTTTTTTAAGAGTAATTTTTGTCATTTAATTGATTTAAGTTACACGAATAAAATTCATGTAAGTGTTTTTTAATGCAGAATTTAGTGCTGAAGACGATGGTGTAAATAAAATTGCGATTTTTTAATATTAGGGTTTTTGTGAAAGTTTTCATGAAAAAATGCTCGTAGGGTTAGGCAGCCAACGCTAAATTTTTTGTCTTCTTGTGTTGATTCTATTGGTTCTTCTAAATGTTTTTTTCTTTTTTTCCTACTCCAACGAATATAAAACTTAAAAACATTGAATTTTATGAACCATTTTCTTTTTAAGAAAAAAAAATTATATTTCCTCAAAATGTAGAATTAGATTTAATTAATGTTATTATTATAATATTATTCAAATGTAATTTTTTTAATAAAAAAAGTAAATTAATGACAACTACCTTGTTATGTTTCACTGATTTTTATTTTAAGTTATGTTAATTCATTAATAAAACAGTTGGCTGTCTCACCCCTCGTTTTTGTAACTATGTCAAAAACGTGGTCCTTTGGAAAAACGGTTGTAGAAATTTTTAAGTGCAACCTACGTCAGAATGTCCTATGACGATTTTTTATCACAAAACACAAGGTTTTTAACACGACATTGAAATTGATAAAACCTTTTCAAATAACTGCCTTGCAAACCAAAATGTGTCGTCTTGGCTGCCTCGCCCCGTTCTACTCTATGCCCCGGTCTCCCCTATAAAATATAAATAAATAATCAATTAAAAATATAAAACTTTATACAGAAATTGTTATACGAAAATTGTGATTTAAAAGAAGTAAATAATAAATTATAATTAAACAAATATTTTTTAATTTATTAATAAAAATTAATAATTTTAATGTTTTTAATATTAACTAAAACAAATAATAAAATAATAAATAAAATAATAAAAGGAATAACAAAATTAAACATTTTTCTTTTATAAAATAATTAAACAAACTTAATGAAATCGTAACAAAAGTAGAAAAAAATATAAAACAAATCTTTTAGCAAAAAAATATAGACTAGGATGTCTAGCATCTCAGAAATTAAAAATTCAGGAGTAAGTTTGTTTTTCAAACGCTTTTTAAATATTTTCCCGGGATAATTTAAATTTAAAATGAATAAAAAAGTTATTTCTTAGGGTGTTTCTTGTTTTTCTCGATTAAACTAAGTTCCTAAAGTTTTGAGGTGTATTCCAGATTTTAAATTTTCTAGACAGTCTAATGAATAACAATTATAGAGTCAAATTATACTTTTAAATCAAAATATATTTTAGATTGATTTTATACCAAGGATTTTTCTTATATTTAGGTCATTATATAGACGAGAATTGGAACTTACAAGCCCAAACTTTGGATTTTATTCCTGCTAAAGGAGCTCATGCCGGAAAGCATATTGCTGAAATATTTTTGAACTTTTTAAAAGAGTATGACTTGCATAACAAAATGCAGGGAATTACACTGGATAATGCGGCAAGTAACACTAAATTCATCAGTGAATTCAAGGTGCTCATGGATCAAAATGGCATTCCATTCAGTTCTGAAGATCAACATTTCAAGTGCACAGCTCATGTTGAAAATTTGTCGGTTCAGGATTTCCTAAAAACATTAGATTTGCAATTAGAAGATGAGGTTGAAGCAGACTATGAAATTGATGAAGAAGAGGAAGAAATTGAATTCGAGCAACCTGAAAATTTCCAGCATATGTCACCTATCGGTAAACTGAAGAAGCCATTTAAAAAATTGAAATATAGTGAACAATTACGTCACAAATTGGAATGTTGCTGTGTGACTGTTGGAATTAAAATGCAAGCTCCATGTACTGATTGTAAAACAAGATGGAACTCAACCAATGATTTAATTTACAAGGGTTTGAAAATAAGAAAAGCGTTGGAACTGTTGTGTCTTTCTAATTCAGATTTACAGAAATATTCTTTAGAAGAGGATGATTGGTCACTGTTATCTGCATCCTATAAACATCTGCGATATTTCAAATACGTTACTAAAGCTCTGTCAGGAGGAAAGTATGTAACACTCCCATTGGTTATAGTGGCGTTTAATTTATTGCTGGACAAGATTGATGAATCTGTAAAGGAATTAGAAGAAAAAGTAGGAGTGGACTTGAATAACCTGAAATTGAAAAATGCACTCTATGTAGCAAAGGATAAGTTGTTAAAGCACTATAATAAGTAAAATTGGGTTAACTGTGCTATACTTGTTCTTGATCCAAGACATATGCTTGAGGTATTTGATAAAACCGAGTGGGGACGAGCTATGAAAACAGAATCTTTCAAAAAATTTCAAGATATTTACAAAAAAGATTATTATACTCCACCTCCACAAGACGAAATCCGAATAGAAAATTCAGGCAGTACGAATCAGCAAGATCCAGAAAACGAATCCAACGATGAGAGTGATCGAGCTGATGAATCGAGCTGATGAGACAACAGATATACTTCATTGGTGGAAAATGCATGAAAAGAATTTCCCTAACTTGGCGCGGATGTCAAGAGACTATTTGAGAATCCAGGCTACATCTGTCCCAGTAGAAAGACTGTTTTCTCGATCAGATTTGATTTTGCGAAAGCACAGAAATAGATTAAAAGCTGATATCACTCGTAAATTACTCTGCATTCATGATTGGACTACAAAAAATTATTCGATTTTTAATTGTATAAATTGTTCAGTACGCTAATTTGATTTTTCACATTTACTTTATTTCTTTATCTATTCATTAATTTTGTAATTTTGTTTATTGTTCAATGTTTTAATAAAAACAATAGAAAAAAATTTCTTTCAATTTCTTTCTGACCGAGGAAAGAAATTTTTAATTTTCCAAGTAGTTTAAACATTGAAATTTATTTAAATGATTTATTATGTATAGATAAATACTAACAAAATAAGAAAATAAAATGTTCTTAATTTAATCTGCAAATAAAAATACATAATATACAATATATTAAACAACAATGATTTTTATTATAATTATTATATATTATTAGTTTAATTATTTATAGTTTACTAAAAAAAAGTAATAATAAAACATTTATTTTATTTATTTATTTAAGTATCAACGGACTTGCAAAGATAAATCATAATCTAAATATATATAATTATATAATTTCTATAATTAACTTCATTCAAAAGCTTAATTAAGCTTAGTTTAAAAAAGCATTTAAAAATAAAATAATGTAATTGTTGAAAAAATTTGTTCCTCAAAGGAACAATAATTTTTTTTAATTAGGAATAATTTGGTATTTTTATAAAATTAAACAAAGAGTCAATTTAATTATTCTAAAATTTAAAAAAGTTTAATAACACATATTTTAAACTAATTACATCATTAAAGGTTAGAAACATTATATCTAAACTATAAATATTTATCTATATATTTAACATCGTTATATAAACAGGAAAAAGAAAATACTGTTGAGGATGAAACTTCAGATGTTGAGATTTCAGACAACGAGTTCGTCAATCAAGACCTCTTAAACTTAGATGCAGACGATGAAGATTAAGGAAAATTTAATTATATTGTGTAATTTCAATATTTTTATGACAATTGTTATGCAAATTAGAATTAAAAAATTGAAAATAATACATTTTTGTTACATTTTGTATTATTATAAAAACCATTAAATAATAAAATAATTAATTACTACTCCATTTTTTAACTATAATTATTTAAACCATTTATGAGAATGATTAAACAGTTAATTTTGTCTAAAATTTAAAATACGCTTTTATCAAATTTTAAGTAAAATATAGTATTTCTTATATCTACTAACTTATATTTTTTTAAAATGTTTAACATAATAAATAATACATTGAGGTATATTTCACAAGAATAGTTTTGTAATATTCTACAGGAATATTGCTAGTATATTCCATAGGAATATATTTTTGCAATGTTCCGTAGGAATATTCTTGGTATATTCTTGTAGAATATTCTTGGTATATTCTTGTAGAATATTCTTCGTATATTCTTGTAGAATATTAATTACATATTTAATTGAAGTTATTTTCGAATATTCCACTAAAATATTCCAGGAATGTTCCAAAGCAATGATTCAGTAGTCGAACATTTTTCCATTCCCGGAATATGAATAGAATATTCTCTCGAAATGTTCCCAATGTTCCAATGGGATATTCCAGAAATGTAATATTCGGTGCTATTTATGTATTGTTTACAGACAATTTAAGAAAATTTTTTAGAACAAAAATATTTTTTTAAAACAAATTATTAAAAAAATAATTTTTAAATAAACATTTTTTTGAAAAGTGCAATTTTTTTAAATAATAATAATGATTTAATTCAAACTTATTTCACAAGTATTTTCCAAAAAAATATCGATAGAGAATCTAAAACTTTAGGAGATATTAAATTTTTTGTCCTTGCGCGCAACCGTAAAAAGCGCATTTTCTGGCTATACTCTACATACAAACTACACTGAAAAAAATTATGTGTCGCTACTTTATCTACGAATGTCGCTACCACACAGATCAAATAGTAAGTACTATCCTGATATCGGAAGGAAGGCTCTCGAGAGAACACTACCTCACCGCGAGAGAAGCCTACAACACTGGTACGAGGTTGCACTAATCTCGAAATATCGTTATGACAGCCTTCCGTCTATTCGGGAAGGCTACCTGCTCTCGAGATTTGTTGACGCATCCGAAAACCAAAGGGTACAACACTCGAGGCAAGATAACGTAGCGCCGTCACCACACATGTGGCAGCCACACAAAATTTTTTTCAGTAAAATATTCAAAGTCACCTATAAGTCGTAAATTTCAACCGAATTCGATTTTTCTTTGTGGAGAATGTGAGGCTATAAATTTGTAAGAATACTGTGTCATTTTTAAATTTATATTTGTTTAAACAAATTATTATTATTATTATTATTATTGTTAATTACAAACATTTTACATATTGTATCTAGAGAGGTGTAATTTTTCTAATTTTGCAATTTACCGGACCTAACATAAAAACAGATGCAAATTTAAAACATAACTATTATTGTTAATTACTAACTCGAAATTATTAGAATTAGATTAACGACAATTGTTGCGAAATGGGCAGGGAGGTTTATCAACCCTCACTGCACATTTGTCAATAATTGTTGGTTAAAAATCAAGGTATAATACACACATACCAGTTAAAAGAGGTTGATTGCATAAGAGGAGTTCCTTCACCTTTTCGATATATGAAAATAAATTTTCACAATCGAGGAATGTCACAACAGTACAATGACCGTTGCTGACTCCTCAAATTATAGCTCTATATAATCTAAAGGAAGTGCCACAAATTTACAGTCTTGGGTTAGCAGAAGTCCGCGCGCTGAATTATTTATTTTAAATAATCGACAGTCTTCCTCGCGATCCGCTGTCATCAGAAGAATAGTTAAAACTCGGAAATTGTTCGTCATTAACCACCTTCTGATTATTCGGTCGTCGCGAATTAATGGAAGGATAAATTCCACGCGTTGAATTTATCCGTTGGTACTGAAATTCTCGTGAAAATAATTATATTTTTCTTTACTCTGTGGTGTTCATTAAAAGCCTGTTTATTTCTTTAATCAAACCTCTGTGAGTGTGTGAATAATAAGGGACTGAGAATTAAAATTGTGAACGAAAGCTACATTGTATCTTAGGTAAGATGATAACAATATTGTAATTTAAAATTATTTAAATATTGAATAAAGAAAAATCAAGTTGATGTAAAATTTATACACATTTATTTTTACGCTACCAAACAATTTGACGAGACGTTAATTGATGACAGAGAGGACGATCCCACAATAATATAAAGATTAAGTTCAAACTTAATCAATTGTTGTAAACTCCGAATAGAAGAAATTCTTAATAATTAATTTCTAACAAAATTATACACAACAAATGGTGGCAGCGGTGGGATTTTCCCCTCGTTTCTCGACACCAACTTTTACTTTAACTTGATTTTCTTTTATTTTTGAATTTTTATTGACTATAAGTCCAAGTCTTTTTTAGCTTCGTTGAACGGCCACTTCTTGAGGTGAAGCAAAATTTAGTCAATTAAAGGATCGAAAATAATGTATTGTAGAATGTTTTGTTAACTGAAATTTTAAATTAATAATATATTTAAAAAGATATCGCCGCCGCCGCTGTTTTAAGATTCTGTAAGGGTGCCCTATCACAAAGAGTCCATCAAAACTTATGTCAAAATTGACCTATTTTTTTACCTATAGGTCAAAAAGATGATAAATAACGGTCTCACATTACGTTATGTCTAATTTGACCTATTTTTTGACCTATAGGTCAAAAAAATAAGTCAAAACTTATGTCAAAATTGACCTATTTTTTAACCTATAGGTCAAAAAGAGAATAAATAACATTTCATCAAAATCCATGTTTAATTTGACCTATTTTTGACCAATATGTCAAAAAGTGGTCCCCGTGTAGGTCCTTACATTATGTAAAAATACAAGTTTAATTCTGCCTATTTTTTGAACTACGGCTTTTAAAAGGGGCCTTAATCTGGGCCATCACATTACGTCAAAATTTGATCTGTGTTTTACCTACAATCTTTATATTATCCAGAAATAGAATTAGGGTTTCTTAGGGCCGTCAAAACTTATGTCTAATTTGACCTACTTTTTGACCTATAGGTCAAAAAGAGGATAAATAGCGATTAAAAATACATGTTTAATTTTACCTATTTTTTGAGCTACGGGTTTTAAAAGGGGTCTTAATGTGGGTCATCACATTACGTCAAAATCTGATTTAAATTTCACCTACAGGTCAGAGCTTTCCCCTCAAATAGTTATGGTACTACAAAATTTAAGTACCCTTAAAATTGAAGTCAATTTTGAGGGCAGTATTGAACTAAGCGTCAAAATTTGACAAACAATTTCCGCTGCCCTCAAAATTTAGGACAATTTTGAGGGCAGTTCTGACCTAAACATAAAAAATTGACAAACAATTTCTGCTACTGTCAAAATTTATGTCAATTTTGAGGGCAGTATTGACCTAAATGTCTAAAGTTGACAAACATTTCATGCTACTCTCAAAATGTAGGTTAATTTAAGGGCACTTTTGACCAACGGGTTAATTTAGTATAACTTACTCTAACTTATTACTAGACATTCATATTAAGAGAATATAATTTGAAAATAAAAATTAGAACTAGGGGGGCTTGGCACCCCTGCGCGCTTCGCGAGCCAACCCCCTAACTATTTCTTATATTAATTTTAATTTTTATTTTCAAAAGTTTACTTACATATGATTATAACAATCAATTCATACATTTATATTATTATAATTTTGTTAAATATAACTTTTCTTTGTTTTAAAATCTATTTATAATAATAATGAAAATGGTAGTGAGATATGCCATAAGAACTGGCCATAAAAATGTCTTGTTGTTTAAACAATTAAGATTGGTTTTGTTTGATATTCTTTTATATTTCTTATACTGAATTTAACTTAGTCGAAATATATATATATATATATATATATATATATATATATATATATATATATATATATATATATATATATATATATATATATATATATATATATATATATATATATATATATATATCCCTATTAATATAAAATCATATCGCCGCCGCCGCTGTTTCAGAAAGTTCTAAGGGCGCCCTGGCCAGAAGGGTCCGTCAAAACTTACGTCAAATTTGACCTATTTTTTGACCAATAGGTTTAAAAGAGAATAAATAACGGCCTCACATTACGTCAAAATCTATGTCTAATTTGGCCAATTTTTGACCTACATGTCAAAAAGAGAAGAAATAACGGCCTCACATTACCTCAAAACCTATGTCTATGTTAGAATCTTGATAGGTTATTTGGCAACAATGTATGATAAATATTAATTTTAAGTAAGCCCAAGCATAAGAACGTCGCTACGCAGCGACGCTATGCCTGAGGATATTTGACACACTGATAACGTCAAATATCTCGTTATAAGGATGCCTTCAACTAAGAAATACTTATCAAATAGTTCAAAGGACAAAAGAAATTATTATTTCTTTTCTCCTTTTACTAATTAACAAATATAAAAAAATAGTTATTAGCAAATGTACCGGCGCAATCGATGCTGCCGCATCGAACCTTGCGGCAATATACAAATAATAAATATGAAATTTTGTATTCTGAAAAACATAAATAAGGAGCAATGTTGCTGTCAAAATACGTAAATGAATCCAATCTATTAATTTCAAAATTTTATGATAATAGTTGAATGTGTGAGCGCGATTCAAAATTATTTAAACATTGACTAAGAATTACATTGAGAGGTACGTCTGCTGGAGTGGTCGGCGGCAACACACACAGCTGCACAATCACTGGTTATAAGCACCAACACACTCACTGGCTCCCTCGGCTACAGCACTAACACAAGCGCGCTATGCTTGCCTCTCATCGCTACCTTGTGCGTAGAACTTTCCTTTCCCCTCAAGGCCCATAAGCTGCGGAGCACAGCTTCAAAACAAACGCACGTGCGTTACAGCTGACGCAAACTACACGGCTTGCATGCCTTATGACACTTGAACTTATGAATCAAGTCAGATGCACATAGAAACAACTTAACAATAGTTAAACATTTTGTTGTAAACATTGTTGTTACAACAAAATGCCGGAGGACATTAGGTTGTATGTATATACATATACATATAAATATATATATATATATATATATATATATTACTCAATATGTAAAATGTGTATACAAGTAACCTATAAAAAGTAGGAACAATATAATTACAATAAATAAATTATATGCACTATAGTAACTAAGATAAATAATAATTTTATTAATTAAACAATATAATTATTATTTAAATTCTTAATTATTTCAAAAAATAATGTCTCAAAAAGTATCATATTAACTGACCGTTTCCGTTCTCACGGATCTACCGTGAGATCCAAAACGTCAGCAAAAATGTATAAACCAATGGGCCCACGATTTTCTCCTACTCCTTACTCCTACTACCTAAAATTTTCCGTCTTCCCCACTTTTTGCACTAAAGGTAAGGTTTAGAGGCTTGTCGCGAAATATCAATCATCGCAGTACGAATTCTCGCTTCTTCTCGAAGACACCTCTCCTGGGTCTAAACCGGCAAGTGTTTTGAGACAGAGAAATTTCGCGAAAAAGGCCTGTCTGCGACCCGGAACCCGAATTGCATGATTTAGGGCAGACGTTAAAATTTTCAAATTCTCCGAGCCGGTGGAGTCCAGTGCGGGCTGATTTTGGAGAGATTCTGAAATTATTAATATAATTAATAATTCTGAAATCTCGTTATTTATAACCGGCCGGTTGCATAGATATTGCCCGCGTCCGTCTCAAATATCGGTGGCCCACGAGCGCGATCAAAACTAATTATCGAATTATCGGTTGCATAGATATTGCCTGGACTAATTCGGTAAAAGTAGATCCGCAGTGAGATTTACAAAGTTGTGTGAGACGGCCGGTTGCATAGATATTGCCCGCGTCCACTCACCACAAGTGCAATTTCGCAAACAAAAAAAAATTCCGCGTATCATACGTCGCGATTTTTAGTAAAAACAACGCAATGGAATTTTCGCCCGACGGAGGTTTGTGATTCGAAAGAGGAATAGCTCCGCCGGTAGTTTGTAAGAAAATAAGTATCGTTTCAGTCATATATTCTAACACACACACTTTCTACTTGTAATACACTATAACCATTTTGTATTCAAAGGTATTTTGCTGTTAAAAAAAAAATAAATCATGTATTCGTAAAATCAACTTCTTTACTTACCTAACTCAACCTAAAATTCAAATCATTATTAAAATAGTGCATGTAACGAATCAGAAGGCAACTTTTAAAAGTAGGATAACGTCCCCACAAAATAAACAAGGTCTTTCGGACCTTCGCAGCTTGGAGCCTCCCCAAATAAGAATTTAGAGCCATTTCAAAAGCTCAATATTTAAATCAATAAATTCTCGTTTGTAACAAGCTGATGGTGGCAGCGGTGGGATTTTCCTACGCGTTACCGCCCCGCTTCGTTACCTGGTAACATGTGTTACCAGTGGCACCATTTTCAACTTTTCAAAATTTAACATTTTAACCAAAATCGCTAAATCAAGGGTCTCAGTTTCCTCTCTTACATCTTGCCTGTCTTTCCTTTATTAAGTACAAAATTTTATTTCCCGCAAATTTAATGTCAGGAAAACGTGCAAATACATATATTATTATAAATAATTATATTATATTCGTTCTGGATAGTCCGTGATGACAAGTCTCCGTGATTCGCTCATTGGATGACATGGCTCCGAAATTCCTTAACTAATATCCAGCACTATTTTCGACTGACAACAAATTTTCCTCTCTATAATTTTTCCAAAAGGATCACAATTTTGAATTGGCAACGTTACAAAATGGAAATCTATAAATGATTATATTGGTTTCGATTTTCTGTGATTAGTCCGTGACGACAAGTCTCCGTGGTTCGCCCACTGGATGACAAGTCTCCGAAATTTCACAGTTAATTAATCTGTGTAGCTTTGCTCTACATTTGGAAAGTGCATCTAATGCTTCGAGAAAACTAGCTTGGTTTCCCTAAACCTCGATTAAATCCTAACAATGAATAGTTATGCCCGCTAATTTTCGTCAGAGAGGAAAACGAAATCGTCGGAAGGATAGACTAAAAAGGGTTCGAAACGAAGAACGAAGGGGAGAATTTCTCTCTTCCCAAAAAACAGCGGAATTTGTAAACCCTGAAATTTCCCAGACAATTTCATCTGGACGTCTCCTTGCTCGAACAAATACTTCCCTCCAGAACAACCCGAATTCTGAAGGAGAATTTCCAAAGAAACTACATTATTTTGTAGTATTCAACCCAAAATTCCCGTTTCATAAGGGTTCAGTTGTGAATAATCACGACTTGAAAAGGCTCTCCTTAACGTTAGTGCAATCTGCTGACCTTCTTATGGATACCCTTACCTTGCAACTGAGGGTTAGACGTATTGAAAATTTTAACAACGAAAAAGTAAGGTTGAGGCAAGCCCTAGAGTTACGCGAATCAAATTATTAAATTGTTTGTGTATTTACTTCACACCCGTATGACAATCCTACAAAATTCTAATGACTTCGGAGTCATTGTTATTAATTCCGAGTTCTTACAAAAGGAAGTAGTGAATGTGTCTCTAAACAGTTTTTACGAGCATAACTACATTTGTCAAACTGCTTTAAAACTAGACTGCCCCATTTTAGGATACCCGACTGCAGACTATGTTAACGACACCTACGTAGACATATTAGGCGTGGTATATTTTCACATCGAAAATCAAGAATTTTGCTTCCATATGGTAGACTCGTTCTACTCATATACTTGGTTGGTCGCTGCTGCTATCCTTGGTTGGGCTAGCAGCATTGTTCTGAGCCTTTTATAATTATCCGTATAAGAAATCTACACCTACCACTTATACATAAAAAAATAATATACCCATCCCAAGGTTTTGTTTTCATTAATGGCTGCTCCTAAAGACCCTAACGACCTGGGCACCATTGTGTACACATCGACACTTCTAAAAGGTGACTCGACGATTCTCGCAATAAACCTTTCTTATGAAAATAACTCTATTTGCCAAACGGCCTTGAAACCAAATTGCCCCATACTAAAATATCTAGCGGAGAGTTATTTTAACAATATCCACGAGGATATTTTAGGAGTGACTTACCTCCGGATTGAAGGTCAAGTGGTGTATTTCCACGTGGTGGACTCTTCCTATTCTTACGCTTGGTTGACAGTTTCTGGAGTTATTTTTCGAAAAACCAGTATCTGCATGGGATACTGTCAATCCCCCTTTTAAAAAAAACCCCCAGAAAAGTTCACCGCCTGCAAAACCTATTTCCTAAGTATCCATCAAAATCAATTATTCAATAGTGCTTTAAAAGCGTAATCGTTGGGACGAGTTTCGACTAATCCTAACGACTAGCAATACAAGCTCGCCGTTTTGTGGGTACAAGGCCGCAGGATTGGAAAAACTTCTGGTCTAATCCTGGTGAGTTCCATTTGGAATTCGGAAAGCAGGAAATTTATTTTCTTCTTTCCCTTACACTAGGAAGCGCCGTTGTGAGTACTGATCATCCCGCCTAGGAGAACATCTCTGGCTGAACTTGTATTTATCGCACTGTTATAAAAAAAAAATTTTAACAACATGTCACCCAAAAATGTCTTCTAATCCAAAAAAACCAAAAAGAGGAAAACGCGCCGGTAAGCGACGCATTTTTATCACACAGGAATCAGCTGTGAAACCAGAATCCGAGCTTTATTATACTTTGATAAAGTTCAGACCTATTTGTAAGGTCGTACCTATCCGTAGACGATTAGAGCTTGTCCAACCACTTCCAGTACAACCACAAGTTCAAATTATTGAAATCGACCTCGATATCGAGGAGGCCTTGGCACAGCGGCAGATAGCTCGTGCGCAAAAAAATCAAGCCAGATATATGCCTGTACAACGACAAAACATCAATCAACCTGACGGTGACTCAGACAGTACAATCGACTACGACAGTGACGTCATGATTATCAGGTAAATGCAAACCAACTTTGATCAGCTAATTAAATGACTGACGTACACTATCTTGTTAGGTATAGTAAAAGGTTTCCTATATCAGTACCTGAGTTGCTGACCTTAAACGATCTGAAAGGTTTTCTTCTCACATTTATTTCGTCTGCTCACATCGTGTCAGTAGTTTCAAAAACTAAACCACGCATCTCAAAAATAGAAGTCGTGAAATTCGATTTAAATCTTTTATCAATTAAAACAAAGCTGGCCTCGTTTTGAACTAACTTATGTTTCCTCGAAGGAGCTCAATTGTCAATGGGTTCTCCCAGGACCAATGGTCCGAGTTAACCCTTTCGTACCTCCGGTTTCATATATGTACCAGTTAGAAAATTTGTTGTAATTATAAAAATTAACCAATTAATTTGCGCCAAAATGCTTTCGCCTTTTCCGAATAGATGTGGCTCCTTTTAACCACTTCACTGGCAGGGCGTTCCAAATTGCGTTCCACGCGCCGAGGCCCAGACTGACAAAAACACCGAAATAGCGTTCCTAAAAAAACTCTGTTTTTAAAGAGTGTACACCACATTTAACTGTTGTAAAGAAATATTTCTATAGTTTAGACATTAGAGAACAAGATTATCACAATAAAAATTTAAGTTTTTGTGATTTTCAACGTTTTTCCGAACGTTCAAATTGGCTATTTTTAATATTTTTCAACAAATGGCGTTCCACTTTCTTTCCATTTTTACACAATAAAACTTTTATTTTTATTGAAAAAAGATATTTACATACAATATTATAATATAATAATATAACTATTGAACATGCCCGAAGAGTAAGAAGATTACTGGACAGATTGAGAACAGCCAATTTAAAACTCCAACCAGATAAGTGTGATTTCATGAAAAAAGAAACCGCATACCTAGGTCATATTATCAGTGCTAAGGGTGTACAACCCAAAACAAGCGAAAATCGAAGCGATCAAAAATTTTCCAAAGCCCAAAGAACCGAAAGCTGTCAGACAATTTTTAGGACTAACTGGCTATTATTGGAAATTTATTCGAAATTATACAAAAAAATCGAAACCTTTAGTCAATCTGTTAAGAAAAAGCGGTCAATGGGAATGGGGTCCAAGTCAACGAACTCGATTTAAGAAATTGCGGTTACATCTATGTCAAGAACCAATATTGATGTTTCCAGACTTTTCCAAGCCATTCAAATTAACAACGGACGCCTCGGAATTCGCTATAGGCTCCATATTAACCCAGGAAACGGATAAAGTGGATCGTCCGGTGGCATATTATTCTAAGGTGCTAAGTAGATGCGAACAACAATATAAAACAGCTGAAAAAGAATGCTTAGCTGTATTATATTCTGTCGAAAATTTCCGACCATACTTGTATGGTCGAGAATTCACTCTGGCTTGCGACTTTGAACCTGTTCATTGGATGGCCTCCGTGATCAATCCCGGTGCACGACTAACAAGATGGAGACTAAGACTTCGAGAATATCAATTCAACTTTGAATATAAAAAGGGAAAGCTGAATACAAAGGTTCGAGCGATATCAGAAAACCCTCCAGTAACACCAAGCAGCGACTCAGAATCCTTTATGACACTCGACACAGAAGAAGAAGAAGAAGAGGGTACGTCCTCAGAATCATCAATTCCAGGAGATACAAATTATAAAACAAGAGTGCTGCCAATCAAAGCCACGCATACAAAGAAGCCCAATGCGACATCTATCTCAAACCCTAGGCGTACGAAATCCGAGACAGATGGTGCGAATACCAAAGGAATTTGGATTCCTGCACCACAATCAACTAGTACAACCAAACGAGGGCCTGGAAGACCTAGAAAACAACATTCAACAACTGAAATTCCAGTTTGGATGAAAACCTGGTCCTTCGACATTGGAAAGAAGCACTATTGCTTCTAGATTACGATTAAGAAAAAATCAAGCACAACTGTCCAAACCAACTACCGATGATCAATCTTCATCAGAAGAATCCATCTTAGTCAATGAAGAAAGCTCCGACACTCCAGTATTTCGATCATCAAAAAGCGTCCTTCTGACTTTAGGACCGCCGGTAATCAAGCCATTCAAATAAGCTACTGTACCATTGACCGATCAACAGGAAGAACGAGAAAACAGAAGAGAAAATTTTGAACCACGCATGGAAGTATACATTGACGGCGCATGTCAAGGCAACGGAGACTCTGAATCGACAGCGGGGATTGGAGTGTGGTTTGGAGAGAACCATCCTTTAAATGTCTCCCAGCTTGTAACTGGAAGACAAACAAATAATAATGCTGAGATTGAAGCTGCTATCGTCGCTGTAAAAAAGGCTCAAGAAGCTAGAATCAGACGATTGAAACTTTTCACTGATTCAAGATTTTTAGTCGATAGTATTACTCAATGGCTTCCAAGATGGAAGGCCAATGGTTGCAGAACTTCCTCTAAGTTAGCCGTACAAAACCAAACTAAATTTCAACAATTAGAAGAAGCTTTAAAACCGATTAATGTAATTTTCGAACATGTCCCAAGTCATCAAGGAATACTAGGAAACGAAATGGCGGATCAGTTGGCTACATCTGGTGAGCTAATAAATCGTATCCCTCAGCAATCGACATGGACTCCGCCAGAATTAATACGATTGACCCAAACAGTTTCTGATGATCCCAGTTCCGAAGAAGATATTCACCAACCTGAAAAAGAAAATATTAGAACAGAACTTGAAAAATCACTAAATAAATTTAATGAGTCAATGGTCCGCAGAGGAATGGATCCTCTAGATCTTACCAATAAATCATTAGCCTGGGATCAGGAAGGCATGAATGAAGATGCTAGTCGCAGAAATTGCATTTCTGAAGCTAAGTCGGATGAAGAATTGCTACAGAATCTTAAAGATGAGGATCCGTTCGGTGAATACGATGATCTTGCATTTTCCTCTCGTGTTTCTAATTATTTAAAATCTTTTCAAACTCCTGCAATTGAAAGCAAACCTATTCAACTAACAATCTTCAAGGAATCAAGCGAATCAGAAAATATTCCAGAACTACCTGAATTTTCAAGAAGAATCCGACCTACTGTAGAAAAAAACATGTTTCTTTTCAAACACCAACAGTTACGACTTGCCCTTATGCCCACTCTACCCCATACATAAATTCTGTACATAAAGAAGGAAATCAACAACCTGAAACTCCAACATGCAGAATTGAAAATGGTAGCTACCATTACCCTAAAATTCGTCATAGTCGTGTTACGCACACGACTATGACGATTGGGATCGACTACTTCCCTTTTGTATGTTCTCTTACAATACCTCAGTTTATGAGGACACGAACTTTACACCTCATGAACTTGTATTCGGAAAATTAGCACGCATGCCTAGTGCTTTCCCACAAGGTCCAGAATTGGAGACCTATGGCTCTTATCTTCGTGACCTCATTACCAGACTCGACGAAAGACAAAATATCGCTTCAAGAAACATGATAAATTCAAAATTAAAATCAAAGCAACTCAATGATTCTAAATCACGGCCATTAAAGGCTAAAATCGGAGATTCCGTGTACATTAATAAAGAAGTACGTTCAAATAAATTTGACAAAAGAGCTGATGGACCGTACACTATTATTGCTTTCACTGAAAATAACAATGTAACCCTAGAAGACGAATCTGGTAAAAGGGTCATGAAACATAAGGACAAAATTATCCCCATTTATTGTTGAATACAATTTAACTAATCCATGTTCTAATTGGTTTAGATTATGACGACAATGGTTACCAACGATTACTTTCTACTAATATTGACTTGCTCAATACTCTTCCCTACAGTATCATGTGATGAAGGAGGAGCCTATTTTACGAAGTTCAATCATAGTAATGGTATTTATTATGAATACTCTGGGCTGGTAAAGCTTTCTGTAGAAAATTGGAAAATAGCTGTCTTTTTAAACATTGATCAACACTTCTTATGGCTGGAAAATTTAAGGGAAAAAGTAAATTCTCTAGTCAGTGATTGTCCTTCGCAACTACCGGATTGTCCAACCTTCATAAAAGACTATCAATGGGAGGATACCTGGGATACAGCATCTGACATTTGTAAAGAAATAACAGCGGAACTGGAAAACATTTATAAAATAAAACATATCGCCCCCGTTAAGGTTCAAGGAAAAATGAGGATGAGAAGAAGTGTCCCCTTATTCGGCGTAATTGGAAGGATATTTGGACCAATAGTAGGAGTATTATCATACGAAGATGGAGAACAAATTCAAGATCAAATCAGAGAATTGAATGCAGCAGAAGTTTGTGGTTAGAGCACAATTAGACACTCTATATAAAAGAGCAGATGCCCAAAGGTCAAATATAGAATTGATAAATAAACAACTTATCGACCTGATCAACCTTATAAAACAAGCTTATAAAGGAGCAGCCCATCAAACATTTTTTAAGAATATCGAAAACTATCTTAACAGGATAAAGACTCAGATTATTCACAATAGCAATGCTGGATTGAGATTGCTAGAAACTATTCGAGCCGCAAGAAAAGGTCAAGTACACCCTGGATTAATTTCAATATCTCAGCTTCTACCAATTCTCCGTCATATTCAAGATCATCAACCCACCGTAACACTTCCCGTAAAAGGACCAAATTATAGCCTGGAAGAAATAATCCAAACATTAAGAACAACTGTATTGTTGGAAGAAGGACACTTGAAGATTTTCATAGATATACCTTTACTAGAAAAACCGGATTATGTTCTGTATAAGTTACACCCTTTTCCAGTCTTTCAACAAATCTACGGTAACATATTAGGAAAAGTTTCTATAAATTCACCATATACGCACATCCTTATAGACGATCCTTTAAGAACATATGTGCTAGTAAGAGAAGGAGAATTAAATTCCTATAAACAAACGTCTGATTATCTACTTTGTCAGAATAGCCTACCTATATACGAAATTAGATCACAACCCTCTTGCGAAGTACAATTACTATTAAATCCCACTAATGAAGCTTTAAGAAATTGTAAAATTCAGTTGGAATACCAAGAAAATCAATGGATTAAACTAACAACACTCGGAGGATGATTATATTCTATACAGAATAGTACCATTATCAACATTCGTTGCAACCCAAAAATAAGTAGTAAGATAACAATTCAAGGTTTAGGATTGATGCAATTAGCTCCTGGTTGCCATGCGAGTACCCCATATTCTACAATTCCTGCAATACCCAAAATTCAATGAATCGCCGAATTGATATACGAATCTGAAATAGAATTAAAAATAGACTCTCTGGCTCCATAAATTGCTTCTTTAAAAACATACCAAGAAGAACTTAACTCGCCTTTCCGGAAACGAAAGGATTCTACGAGAATTCACAATCCCTGGATGAACTGGAACAACAGTTGCAAGAATTCTCATTACAACAAATGGAAAAAGGATATCAACAAACTTGGATAAAAGGAACTTATATAGGAATAGTGACATTTTCTCTTATGGATTTTATTTTATGGTTGATTATCAAAATACTCCAACATCCAAAATTCAAGAACATATCAACTTCAAAATGTAAAAAGAAATCTCATTCTGCAACAGGACTCACTTCAATAAAAGCTACCGTACCACGAGACACCTTCGAAGTAATACCTGCTTCTTTCCCCACAGCGTCACCTAGAAACAGGTCTGAAATAATTAATGTTTTCAATCAAAAGGAATTGGAAATAAGAAAGGCTTACGCAGTTTTCCTTTTGCTGATTCAACTTCAGGAACTTCTAATAAAGATCAACGGAAAAAAGCAGATCGCGTTGAATTCACAAAAAGAATGAATCATTATCCAAAAGTTTCCTATCCCAAAGTCCACTCCTACAATAATCAAATCACTCATTAATTAATTACGAAAATATAATTATTGATTAGGATATCCCTAGGATAACCTATTCAATAATAAATACAATTAATTATTTCATTGTTACTAATATCATTGATTGAAATATTAATACTATTGTATTAATTAATTAAGAAAATATAATTATTGATTAGGATATCCCTAGGATAACCTATTCAATAATAAATACAATTAATTATTTCATTATTACTAATATCATAAATTAAATTATTAGTACTATTGCATTAATTAATTAAGAAAATATAATTATTAATTAGGATATCCCTAGGATAACCTATTCAATAATAAATACAATTAATTATTTCATTATTACTAAAATCATGAATTAAAATATTAGTACTATTGCATTAATTAATTAAGAAAATATAATTATTAATTAAGATATCCCTAGGATAACCTATTCAATAATAAATACAATTAATTATTTTATTATTACTAATATCATAAATTAAATTATTAGTACTATTGCATTAATTAATTAATTAAGAAAATATAATTATTGATTAGGATATCCCTAGGATGACTTATTCAATAATAAATACAATTAATTATTTCATTATTACTAATATCATGAATTAAAAAATTAGTACTATTGCATTAATTAAGATAATATAATTATTGATTTGTACAATAGTAATTAAATTAAATTAAATTAAATTAAATAATAGGTAATCTTCCTATTAACATTATTGTCACTATTCTTATTATATTATTCTTATTATTATTCATATTATGCTCGAATGTAAAAAAATAACTATATACATATATATATGGGGCATTCTCCGTCAGAGGAAGACCCCATCCGTCCAAAAATGATTTTAATCAAAAAAGTTCTAATATGGCTTAAAATTTAGGTTATTATGTCTACTTTCAATTACAATATGGCACCCTTTTAAATTCAAAATGGCGTCTTCAATATGGCGGTTAAATTAAAAAGAAAAACAATAAAAGCAAACGAAAATGCTTCAAACTTGTTACTCGGGGGTTTTTGTAGTCGCAGAATACGAATCTGAGGTCAGATTTTTAAAATTCAAAATTGTGGATTCAATATGGCTGACGAAAAAATTTTTAATTCATTAAATTTATCAAAATTTTGTTACTCGGCTGTTTTTGGGGTCGCTGAAGACGAATCTGACGCTATATATTTAAAATTCAAAATGGCAGATCCAATATGGCTGACGATTTATTAAAAAATGCTTGAATTTGCCTGAAACATGCTACTCGGGAGTTTCTGGGGTCGCTGAAGACGAATCTGACATCAGAATTTTAAAATTTGAAATAGTGGATCCAATATGGCTAACGATTTATTAATCTACTATATATATATATATATATATATATATGTGTGTGTGTGTTTTTACATGCATGCAAAAATAAAAATAAAACTCCACCAAAGTATAAATTAATACTAAAAACTTTTACAATTTTTATCACAAGATTGAAAAATGTTTCTTTATTAATTATTGTTAGTAACAAATTCTTAATATGATATAACAATTAAACGATAGGACAATTATTGTAATATTTAGAATGCGAATTAAGCCACTACATTGAGAACAACGGTAAGCGAGAAGTTTTACTCACCTTCAACACAGGAATAAGGAGAACCACTGATAAAGAAGTTGCTGACAATTCAAATTCTCTTCAGCTCTGTTTAACCTTGATGTTAATTCTTTCATTGATTAAATACTTCATCGAGATGAAATTAACCATTGCAATTATTTGGAATCTTAATGCATACCAATTGATCATTGCAATTATTCGGAATCTTAATCCATACCTATTGACAACAACACCATATCTGGATTCCACTCACACTAACACACCTACACGATAATCACAGGCAGCAGTTTTTTAATTCTTATCAGTAAAAAAAGGGGTAGTAAACTTCCAATGAAAGGTCATGGACATCAGAGTTATTCAGTTCCATCTTCATGTTCAACTATAATTATAATCACATGGATAAACTAAACCTTATAAACCTTATATTACTAACCTTATAGAACAAAATACGGTCAAGAGCAACGAATTAACACTGGAGATTATGTCACACTTGGAGTACACTGCTGCTTAACTGAAGAAGGTAGGAGGAGAGACTGCACACAACCATAGAGCCACAAGAGTTTCTCGCTTCTCTGAATTTCTTATTTAGCTGGCTTATGATTAATCTACATTGTTGCTAGCATGAATGAATGAGTGTTAAATAAATGCATTTTAACTACGAATTTAGTAGAATTAAACGAACAATACAAAAATTATATTCAATTAAATTTAGATATATTGAGCACCAAAATTCTCGGAACGATAATTGTATGATCCGAGGGCGGTTTGTAACGAACCTTAAGTTCATTTTTAATTTTATGACGGTTTCAAAATTGCTAAATTACTTTTTAGAATTTAATTTTTAATATTAATCGGAATTATTGATACAAATAATTTCAATTAAGTTATTGACCCCTTCTTTCGAGGATATTGAGCTGTAAAAGAATGTTGATTGTGAAACATAAAAAAGCACCATGTAAAATTGGGAAAGAACATTAATGGCAATAACCTCGAAATTATTAGAATTAGATTAACGACAATTGTTGCGAAATGGGCAGGAAGGTTTATCAACCCTCACTGCACATTTGTCAATAATTGTTGGTTAATAATCAAGGTATAATACACACATTCCAGTTAAAAGAGGTTGATTGCCTAAGAGGAGTTCCTTCACCTTTTCGATATATGAAAATAAATTTTCACAATCGTGGAATGTCACAACAGTACAATGACCGTTGTTGACTTCTCAAATTATAGCTCTATATAATCTAAAGGAAGCGCCACAAATTTACAGTCTTGGGTTAGCAGAAGTCCGCGCGCTAAATTATTTATTTTAAATAATCGACAGTCTTCCTCGCGATCCGCTGTCATCAGAAGAATAGTTAGAACTGGGAAATTGTTCGTCATTAACCACCTTCTGATTATTCGGTCATCGCGAATTAATCGAAGGATAAATTCCAAGCGTTGAATTGATCCGTTGGTACTGAAATTCTCGTGAAAATATTTATAATTTTCTTTACTCTGTGGTGTTCATTAAAAGCCTGTTTGTTTCATTAATTAAACCTCTGTGTGTGTGAATAATAAGGGACTGAGAATTAAAATTGTGAACGAAAGCTACATTGTATATTAGGTAAGATGATAACAATATTGTAATTTAAAATTATTTAAATATTGAATAAAGAAATATCAAGTTGAAGTAAAATTTATACACATATATTTTTACGCTACCAAACAATTTGACGAGACGTTAATTGACGAAAGAGAGGACGATCCCATAATAATATAAAGATTAAGTTTAAACTTAATCAATTGAGCCTTCCAATTCTATAACTCGCCCGACGCTCGAGCCGGTTTCTCTAATATCAGTCGGGGTTGTTAAAAAAATAAAAAAATAAAAGTTGAAATTTAAAATTTTTAAATATACTACCATATAAAGCATAAAAATGCGCAACTTTTTTCTTTTAACATTTTTTTCTAGGAATTATATTGTTCATAATAATGTCCAAAAACTATAAAACGTTGGTTTTTCACTTTAATTAAATTTTAAAATATAAATTGTCATATTTTGAACAAATCTGCATGAAATCGATTGATTTTTAATATACTTATTCTTTTAGGTCTATAGATGACGACAAAGTGATAAAAAATTACAAAAAATATATTGTTTTTTTTATTTTGTAATAAAAATAGCGGTGTGTCGGTAAAAACGGTTTCTTAACTTCACTGGAAAAAAGTATGAGGGGAAGTTTCAAGTTAAAGGAACTTTCAATGAGAAAGTTGTTTATTAGTATGTTCTAACAAATAAATGTATTAATATATAAACACATATAATTTTTTTTTATTAATTCAGGATTATTAAAAAAAAATATAAACAAAAATAAATATATAAAATTAAACAATAAAAGATGAAATAAATTAAAACTAATAATATTTTACTAAAAAATTATCATAAAATTTCTATTGCCACTGAATAATTATTTAATATAATAATTACATCTTAAATATTTAATTTGATTAGCGATTTTTTTACAATTTAATAATAGGTTTCAAGTACAGACATTTAATTTATTTATTCAATAAAAAAAATTGTTATTATATATATATATATATATATATACAATTTGTACATATTTATTAATAAAACTAAAAATAGTAATAAATAATAAAAATAATTTGTAATAAAGTGAAAGTAGTAAATTATTAAATGAGAAGAAGCTATCAATTTTCCGAATCAAATAATTAGGCCTTAAATAAATCTCTATAAGCTCATGGGCTTGATATGTATCGACAGCACATAATGTAGGAAGTGATAGTATATTTCAAGGAACTTGGAGAATCTCGGGGTGCATGTAGCTCAGTGGTCAGAGCAGTCTACCGGCAATAGAAAGGTCGTGGGCTCGTATCCCACCATGCTACCGCTTTTTTCTAAGTTCTTTGATAATTTTGAAATTATTAATTAATTTCGAAAATATTTTTCTGATTAAGCAGGTTTCTGTATTAGGGCAGCTGTGCTGTCGATACACATGAAGCCCATGAGCTTCTAGAGATTTATTTAAGACTTAATTATTTGATTCGGAAAATTGATAGCTTCTTCTCATTTAATATTTGTGAACCGAATGATAAATTCACTTTCTGTAAATAAAAGTAGTAAAGTTTTACAATTTACATTTTAGAAGTAAATTTCTTTTATTTTTAATAGCACTTTTTTATGTAGTCTTTCTGGATTTTTTTGTAATTGACTCACAAAGTTCTTTTAAATCGGACTTTTCTGATTTTCTCTTTTCTGATTCGCATAATTTTCTTGTTTTCAATTTGGAAATCTTTCTCGTTTTGGACTCGCATAATTTATTTGTTTCGAGCTCACATGATTTTTTAGTTTCGGTTTTGCAGGATTCTTTTATTCTGGTCTTGACTGATATTTTTGTTTCGGACTTGCCTGTTTCTTTTTTCGGGGCTCGAAGGATTTTTTCGTAATAGTTTCACATGATTTTTGCTTTTCGGTTTTGCATGATTTTTTCGCATTGGATACGCATAATTTTTTTGGTTCGAATTTGTCTGATTGTTTAGTTTAGAGCTCGCATGATTTTTTTGTAGTTTTTAGAGTGGTTTTGGAAAATATGTCACTAAAAAATCCTTTATCTTTTGGCGTTAAATAACAAAGCAAGGATTTGACATCTTCAATTTTTTCTGAACTTATACCAACTGGCGAGGTTGGTCCAGATTGGGCTTTCATTTTTTCAAGAGTAGTTGTGATATCAGTAGAAAACGAAACAGGATTTTCATGATAAGAATAATATACATTTACAGAACCGTTTGGATAATAATTGATTTTCACAGCTTTACTTATTTTTTATTTCTTCAGGAATTTTAATTTTTTTCAAGAAAGCTTCAAAATCCTTTATTTCTATTTGTGAATTGTCGACTATTGTAAAGTAAGCAATTTGATGTTGTATTTCCACCTTTCTTAAAAAGTCCTTCAAGAGAAGGAAACATATAACTGCGCTGATTATTGTCGTTGAATACGTGAATATTAAAAATATTCAACCACAATAGTCTTTTGTAGAATTGGTCACAAACGGGTATTTTTGGCAAAGGGAGATTTTGACCGTAATCGAATTCACAAAGCAAAACTTCCTTTTGTGACAACATTTCAGATTTCATTGTGGAATAATTTGTTTTGTCTGTTATGTGCTGTAAAAAATCAGGATCTGAATCTTCAGTATTTTGATTTTTAAAACAAATATTGCAAACGTCAGTACGTGGTTTCTTGAAAGTAAAGTTAAGATTATAATTGAAATAATTTGAATAAGTTTCTTCACTTATAGGAGGGTCTGAATTTTGTGTAACTGATGTGTAATATTCCAAAAATAAATTGCATAATTTTTTTAAATCTAAATCGGGATGGTCAAAGTAGTTTAAATTTGATGTCTCGTGCTTATAATGCGATTGAGAATGTGGCAGTGATTCACAATGTAAAAGAATATAATATAATATATATATATATATATATATATATATATATATATATATATATATATATATATATATATATTTTTCTTTTATATCTTCAGTTAATTTTTTTAAATGATTGTCATGCTTGCCTCTATTATCATCTAAAGCTTCATTGGTAATTATTATTTTTTTGAACAGTTGCAAATCTGCCTTTATTTATTTAAGCAAATGGCACAAAAACTTCTGACAAACTGATATATTTGTTGTTTTTAAGTAGAGCGAATATTCCCAAAGAATGGCTTGTTTTTCAGACTTTAATTTTACACATTTTGGAGACTTTTGTGTCATTATAGAGCTTAACATTACATTTTGAATATTATAATTGCCGTTTTCCCAGAAAGAAGAAAATCCTTCTTCTTGTTGTTGAATTGTAACATTTTTGAAACATTCACTCATGCAACATTGTTCAACTGATCTAAATTTTTTTGACTCTATTTTTTTCCCTGACATAGAAATATATTCTTCTCCCTATAAAAAAATTCAATGAATAAATTACATGATATCAACATATATTTAAATTGCTCGAAACTTACAATAAAATAACAAAAAATCGTTAATCAAGTAAAATATTTAAGATGTAATTATTATATTAAATTATTATTTAGTGGCAATAGAAAATTTAACTATTTGATCAGGTAAACTTACCAGAAATTATTATAATAATTTCACAGTAAAACATTTTTTTAATTGTTTTTAGGTTATATTGTTAAATTTTCTATTTTTATTTTTTTATAATATTTGAATAATTATGAATTAATAAACAAAAATTATTGTTTAATTTGAGTATTTAAAATTCTATTTATTTATATTTATTTGTTTATTACATTAAACTACAAAAATATATATTTATTAAGTAAACATTCCCTACAATGTCAAGTTATTGAGCGATTGTATGTGAAATTATTGAAAGTGAGCGTTTAAAATTCATCAAATAAAATTAAAAATTAGGCATACTTTATTTTTTGCTAGTTTTTTAACATTTTTCTCCCACAAATCTACATTTATTTTTCTTTTTCTTCCGTAATCCAAAAATTTCGAGTTGGACATGATGCAAAACGTACGTAATCATAAATTGAGCTTATTTCGCTGTAAATAAATCCTTTTGTCACGAAAATAAACCACTAAAGATACATGAAAGCTCAAAACTTTTCTTGTCAAACCATAAAATAAGCACAATTTAAAAACCTTTAAGCAATTTATCTTAAACAATTCTTGACTGTCACATGTTATTTGTTGACAAATTCGCCGTATTCACAACGCCATTAATACAGTGGCGAAATTTGTCACTACGCGGCGTGGCGCATTTTAGTAAAAAGTTCATATTTCGTTTAATTTTAAATAAATCAGTCTAAAAACTTCTAGAAAACTTTATTACATACTAATAAACAACTTTCTCACTGAAAGTTCCTTTAACTTGAAACTTCCCCGCATACTTTTTTCCAGTGAAGTTGAGAAACCGTTTTTACCGACACACCGCTAATTTTATTACAAAATAAAAAAACAATAGATTTTTTGTAATTTTTTATCACTTTGTCGTCATCTATAGACCTAAAAGAATAAGTATACCAAAAATCAATCGATTTCATGCAGATTTGTTCAAAATATGACAATTTATATTTTAAAATTTAATTAAAGTGAAAAATCAACATTTTATAGTTTTTGGCCATTATTATTAACAATATAATTCCTAGAAAAAAATGTTAATAGAAAAAAAGTTGCGCATTTTTATGCTTTATATGGTAGTATATTTAAAAATTTTTAATTTCATTTTTTTATTTTTTTAACAACCCCGACTGATATTAGAGAAACCGGCTCGAGCTTCGGGCGAGTTATAGAATTGGAAGGCTCAATTGTTGTAAACTCCGAAGAGAAGAAATTTTTAATCATTAATTTCTAACAAAATTATACAGAACAATAGTATACTTAAAAGAAGCAGTTTTTTCTAATCATGCAAATTTACCAAACTTTTTGGATATGCCGATTTATATTAAAAATAAAATTATAATTAATAAAAATAAGAATAACAATTTATTTAAACATTAATTCACTTTTAATTAGGGATGGTAAAATTTCCCCTAATTATAGGGTAGAAGCACCAGTTTTGGCCACCTTAACACCACTTTTGGCCACTAGTTAATAATTATTGTAATTATTTATATTATAGTTTATTTATGTATTTTACTCAAGAAAATACTTAAAATCTCATAGTACTATATTATTATAATAAGAAATATTAATTATAGTAAATAATTAAATGGAAATTTTATAAAAAAGGCCACAACCGGTACAGTGGCCACAAACGGTATTTCTACCCTATTATTTTTCTATTAAAAAAATTAAATTGTTGTAATTATTAAAAAATAAACTAAAAGTTTATTTCACTTAATTTTCTAAAATCAATAAAGTGTTTTTATTTTTAATGTCTCCAAAATATTTAAATTTCAAATGGTTTCAAAATAGGTTTTTGTTTTTTATTTAATATTTATAACCATGATTAACAAATAATTGTAAAGTCTTTTTTAAAATTTTAATTTGCATGTGTTCTGTAACAATTTCTCATTCAAAGAACTAGGAAACAACTTTAATTTTTCGTCATGGAGCTACCCAGATTAAAATTAAAAGTACAATTATAATTTAAACAAATTTTAAATAAATTATTATTCTTATTTTTGTTTAAAACATAATTTTGTTTTTAATTTAAGTCTGCATATAAAAAAGTTTGGTAAATTTGAATGATTAGAAAAAACTGCATTTTTTAAGTATACTACTGTGTAAATAGTTAGTAATTAACAATAATAATTTGTTTAAATCTTGCTTCAACAATAATGGTTAAGTTTTAAATTTTCATCGGTATTTATGTTAGGTCCGGTAAATTGAAAAATTAGACGAAATACACCTCTCTAAGTACAATATGTAAAAAGTAAGTTTACTTATAGGTGACTTTGAACATTAGTTTGTATGTAGAGTATAGCCGGAAAATGCGCTTTTTACGGTTGCGCTCAAGGATAAAATATTCAAAATCTTCTATAGTTTCGGACCCTCCATTGATTTTTTGGGAAAATACTCGTGAAATAAGTGAAAATTGAATCATTATTATTAAAAAAATAAAAATGGCACTTTTTAAAAAATTGTTTTTTTAAATTATTTTTTTAATAATTTGTTTAAAAAAATTTTATTTTATTTTTGGCTTCTGAATACCATTGCGGGTCCAAAAATTATCTAACACGTCAGGTTTTTGAAAAAAGTAGGGGTGAAAACCTAAAAAAATGTTTTTGGGTGTTTTTAAATTTTTTCTTTTCAAACTGAAGTGCTAGAAACTACTTATTTTATATCTGAGTTGTTTTTAACATATTATTATCCGCTGAACATGATTCTACAACCCAAAGTTCTCTATGACGTCTAGATTATATTAAAAGTGGGGGTAAAGACCAAAAACCGTAGTTTTAGAGATTTTATTTTTTTTTAAATTGTAAAAAAAAATTAAAATCTAAATGGTTTTAGAGTTAAATGAAATTTGTATGATTAGAACTAAAAGTTATTGATTAGATTAATGTATATAATTACATTCAAAGTCATGTAATAAACTTTCATAATGAAATTGGTAGGATGAAGTAATTGAAATAAGTGGAAAAATGAACTTCTTTAGTCTTTGCGTCTTGATTTAGATTTGACTTGTTTGCTTTTGGCTCTTTTCGAGACGAGGTCGTACTTTTTGTCTTTTTTAAGGTCGTGGTTTTACATTTTGACAGTTTTTCTTTAAAAAAAGTCATGAAGGTATTCAGGTTCAACGCATAATGAATACATAGTGGTTGTTGCAAACACTGAGTGTAAAACATTCAAAAAATTTCATGTAGCACAACTTTTTCATGTGCGCGCGCGCTCTACTTGTACGCATAGAATGGTATACTATGACATTCTTACTTAAGGGAGAGTCACTACGGTCGGGTCACTTTTCGACTTGTGCCCATAACTTCGGTTCTAGACCAAATTTTACGTTTTCTGACAAAGGGTTGGAAAGATCTTCTAAAGTGGAATGATTCTTCTGTGCATCAGAAAATGTTTGGACAAAAATTGGAAAAGTTATAAACATTTAAAAAAAATGTCGTTACGGTCGAGCCAGGTCTTTACGGTCGGGCACAGTAGAAAATCAATGTGATATGAAGGAATATTTATAAAAATGGTCCGTAAATTACAGAAGAATGCTGAAATGCACTGGAAAATAAATTACCGATGTCAGAACGCACCATAAGTGTAAAATTATGTGTCCCAACCTGCACGATATAAAGTGACCCGACCGTAAGTTTCGCGTCGTTTTCATTTTTTTAGCACACAGACATAAACGCACGATATAAAAACCAAATAACATACTAAAGTATTAAAGAACTCTCTAATGAATAAATTTCATCATCTTACTTTATTGTTTGCATCTTCCCTTTTGTTTAATTAATTTTTCTCGACACTAAGTAAAAGTTTTGCTTTAAAAATTGACCACACATTTAGGTTTTACGTTGGTATTGCTCGCATACTTCATTGGAACTTAAGGAAAATGACGTGAAAAGTTTTCTACCATCACTAACAAGTATTTACATGCAATGGTAAATGGCACCAGTTTGTTACAACTAAGAAACCCAAGGTGGCCCAACCGTAAAGGTGGTCCGAACGTAGTGACTCTTCCCTATGAATTTTATTTGCACTATTTATTGTTATTTATCATTTTTTGGCCCGCTGAATGTTGCTAATTGAATGTAAAAAGGTCGTTATTAAAAAATTCAAAATGGCGGACATATAAATTTTGAAAATTGATGGATTTGATTAAAACTTGGTAATTGGGGGTTTTCGAGGTTGATGATTACGAATCTTAAATCAAAATTCAAAATGGTGGTTTAAAAATTCGTATTAATTAGTGATCCCAAAAATGATAAATAACATTAAATAATGCAAATAAAATTAATAAGTTAGATTGCCACAGTGTACCTCTCTATAAAAACAAGAAGAGCGCGCGCGCGTATATGAAAAAGTTGTGCTATATGAAAATTTTTGACTGATTCACAATTTTCTCGATTTTATTCTTATAATTGACAGTTCAAGGTTTAATTTAAACCTAATTAGAAACTTCTAGCCTAGAGATGCATTCAAGCGAGATCAAGCGAGAAAACATCAAGCACAAGGATTTATCTTGACTTTCAATTTAAATCTTGATCTTATATTGTTTTTTAATAAAATTCTTGGAAGGGGAAACCCGGATTAAACTGGACAAGTCAAATATTTCCGAAACCGTGAAGAATTTCAAATTATGTTAATAACCTATGAACGCGCAATTTCTTGATGCATATGCTGCATGAGGTTTTAGGAACGTGTCATTTTTCTTGTCATAATAGTTGCCGTTAATATATGAAAATGTCATTTTTTGAGGTAAAAGTAAAAAAAAATTTCTTATTTTTTTTGGATTTTTATCGTTAGAGTTAAAGTGCAAATATCATACTGCAATTTTTCTTTGAGCTCAAGGTCTACTGAGTTTAGTAGAAAAAAAGTTTAATGGAAAACGTTAAGAAGAAAAAATATATTGCAGGTTAATTATTAGATGACGGTGTTGGGCTGAATCGGACATCGTGGTAAAAACAATCAAATCTTTGAATACTTTAATTTATTTTATACTAATTAACTATTTTATATTATATTCTTTGCATAGAACTATTTTATAAATAAATAAATAATTTATATTAAAACTCGAATTCGCAAGCGAGTTGCTACAAACAGACAAGTCTGAAAACTGTAATTCATTTTATATTATATTAATTATCGATTTTACAGTTTATATTATATTCTTTGTATAGAAGTATCTGCAAATAAATAAAAGAAAAATTGATTTGACTTTTCTACAAAAAAACGAAAATTTGTGTCTTATTCTTTAATTAATTAGCCGTGTCCGATTTAGCCCCATGAGGTGTCTGGTTTAGCCCCACCAATTTTCGTATTTTCGTTTTCGAGGTAGTCACCTTCGAAGCAATATATCTCCAAAGCTACTGTAGTTTTTTAAAAACGGACAAGTGCGATTTGTAGGTGAAGGTAC
Organism: Leptopilina drosophilae; assembly: GCA_032873175.1. Taxonomy (NCBI): domain Eukaryota; kingdom Metazoa; phylum Arthropoda; class Insecta; order Hymenoptera; family Figitidae; genus Leptopilina; species Leptopilina drosophilae. Next base: position 15,328,595 of record CM065480.1, on the reverse strand, counting down.
AAGCTTCAAAACGGTATTTAGCAAAAAATATGTTTTTGTATGAGTTTTCTGGTCAAAGACCAAATCCGCCCCGTTTAGCCCCGGTCTCCCCTAATATTTGATAAAAATGTTTTTGGGTAAAATTTTTTGAAAAGGTGGTTTTGACAACTGTGAAGATGAATAAAAAAGCATGGAAATAATTTATTAGATAATAATATTAATATTTTGATTTGTTAAAAGTTTATATAGATTATTATATAAACGTACCCAAAATATTGGATAATAATTGAATTTAAAACTTACCTATGGAATGTCAAGAACTATCACTTTTTAATTATTTTTTTAAATAGTTTGTAAATATTGTTAAATTTATTACTACTTAATATTAACTATTTTCAATGCACTCTAATTTTGTGCGCTGACTTTGTAATTTTCTAACGTAAAAATATGTGGAAAATTTTTAATTTAATATTTAGTCTTTTTGAATTTTCGGTCATGTTAATTACTTTTTAAAATATTTTTTTTTATTCTATTAAACCAGAATAAAACTTTTTAGTTTTATTACTCGTTCCCTATAGCAAAAATTTGATAGGACGTTAAAAAATGCCAAACATAAATATTAAGACTAAATGTAGATTATTTCGTTTTGCATATGAAAGATATAAGGTATTCAAATCATGGAAAATCCTGAAAGACTCGAAATTACAGGTAGAAGTTTTTACACCTCTATTATAAAATAAAACTCAGCATATTATACGGAACCATATTTAATGCACTTAATATTAAATAGTAATAGATTTTTTAATATTTACAAATTTTATAGAAAAATGTAATTAAATTGTGGTGACTCTTATTCTTTCTTAGATAAGTTTAAAAATAAATTTTTAACTTTCATTCTGATTGTTTACATATTAATCTATTTAAACAAGTAAATTAGCCCATTTTGAAATTTTTTGTTTGATATTTATCAAACAAAAAATTTACATATGGAGCGTTCCACACCAAATCATAAATTATTTTACTTTTGCATCTCAAATATTTTTTTTCTTTTAGTGCTCGTTGAAATTAGCTACCATAATTTTTTTTCAAATTTTTGCATTAAGCAGTTTAAGAGTTACAGGTTTTTGAAAAAACACGTTTTTCGCGTAATTTTTTTTAAATGCTTATAACTCAGACAAAAAATTGATCAAATTGGACGCTCTTATAATGAAAATTTTTGTTTTTTCACGTAGTTTTTAATAAAAATGTAAAATAAATATTTATTTTTAAATTTCGGAAAAAATATAAATTTTAAAAATAAAATTACATTTTTAAGATTGTATGTATTGTTTAAATTATAATTGTACTTTTAATTTTAATCTAGGTAGCTCCATGCCAAAAAAATTAAAGTTGTTTCCTAGTTCTTCGATTTCGAAATTGTCACAGAACACATGCAAATGAAAATTATGAAAACGACTTTATAATTATTTGTTAATCATGGTTATAAATATAAAATAAAGAACAAAAAACCTATTTTGAAAGCATTTGAAATTTAAATATTATGGAGACATGAAAACAAAAACACTTTATAGAGTTTACAAAATTAAATAAAATAAACTTTTAGAAAGGAAAGTAACACAATCAATATTTTGTTGTTAACAATTATTTCAACAATTTTTTGGCTAAGTTTATTTTTATGAAATTTTTTTTTCTTTTTTTTAGTAATTACAAAAATTTAATTTTTTTGAAAGAAAAATAATATAATTAGGGAAAATGTTACCAACTCTAATTAAAAGTTAATTAATATTTAAATATATTATTATTCTTATTTTTTTAAATTATAATTTTATTTTTAATGTAAATCGGCATATCAAAAAAGTTTGGTAAATTTGCATGATTAAAAGAACTGCATCTTTTAAGTATACTATTCTGTAAATAGTTAGTAATTAACAAAAGTAATTTGTTTAAATCTTGCTTAAACAATAATAGTTATGTTTTAAATTTGCATACGTATTTATGTTAGGTACAGTAAATTGTAAAATTAGAAAAATTACACCTCTCTAGATACAATATGTAAAAAGTTAGTTTGCTTATAGGTGACTTTGAACATTAGTTTGTATATAGAGTATAGCTGGAAAATGCGCTTTTTACGGTTGCGCGCAAGGACAAAAAAATCAATATCTCCTAAAGTTTCAGACTCTCCTTTGATTTTACTTTTGAAAAATACTCGTGAAATAAGTGGGAATCGAATCATTATTATTAAAAAAATAAAAATGTCACTTTTTAAAAAATTGTTTATTTAAAAATTATTTTTTTAATAATTAATTAAAAAAATTTTTTTTTAAATATATTCTTAAATTTTCATTAAACAATAAGCAATCCCTGAAAATTTTATTAAATTTCATTCATTTTCCTTAGAGATATACCATTTTCAAAATTTCAATAAAAATTTTAAAAAGGTCGTAAATTCAAAATTTTTTAAAATCAAATTGAGGCTTTTTACTGGCATGTATTCCACTTCAAAATGTCGAAGTTTAAACAAAATCGAAGAATTAGGGTTTAACTTTGACTTTTTAGGCATGTAGCGACCCAATAGTAAAATAATTTCCGATTTGGTGTGGAACGCCCCATTTATACTATCTTAATTATTTTCTTCATTTCTTAAATTAAACTCTTGCAGATGCCACACTAAGCTTTTTTATGTACAAATCAACTTTAAAATTAAAATTACAATTCAAATTCGATAAATATTTTCAAACAATTGTCAATAATGAATTGTACTTTTTTTATATGGTTTTTCTAAAAATAGTCCGCAACTACTTAAAGTGGAATGTAATAAATTAATTCAAAAAATTTTTTACTTTTTGTAAATTTCTTTAATTGGGCATTTAATGTTGATGAAAAGTCCTATAAGAATATCGTTGCCCGATCTTTGAATCAGAGAAAAAGTTACTTTTTGTCGACCAGTGTAATTAATTAATAAAACATCTTTTTGCGTATTCGACCAAATTAGCTGAAGAATTTTCATGGTTTATGGAGCTGACTATAAATTCTTAACGAGCAATTTATCCATCTGCGTTATGTTAGCTTTTGTTTTTAAGAACATTTTTACTTTCGATTCATTCAAAACAATAACATTAATAATATCTTGCTCTGATACAACATCTTTACCGAAAGTGACTGCTCTATCGCACAGTCTTTTGGCAGTGCCTTTTTTACCATCGGTACTTCTTTTTCCGTATCCTGCTGCCATAAAATTCCAGGATGCACGGTCCAGTTTTAAAGTTTTACAATGATGAGCGAAAAAAAAATTTAATCTTATTTCTATATTGTCTTGTCGGACCATCACTTTGGAAATGAATAATTTTAACAGCAGGTACATTTTCTCGAATAAGTTGGATCATTGGTTCCATGAGAGCCCTAATAGCAAACGGATCATGGCGCAAAGATTTTGATACAGTACAAAACGGGACATATTCAATTTTCTTAGATATGTGACTGTAAAAAAAGTCTCGGTATGTAATGAAACTTGCTTTTTAGAAGCATGGAAGTGAGCCCGTTGTATTTATGAAGAGCATTTGCAACAATAATTCTCGGAAAAATCTACCACTACCAAAACTTAATTTGCATTCGAATTATTTTTAATATTGTCAATAGATCTATTTTGATGTCCAGTGTCATAGACATGTTTTAAGTACTCTACAGTTTGCGAATTAAATTTTTTAACTAACTCTTTAATGCTACATTCGACTATTTCATTAGCAGTTAATTTTACATGATAAGTTAATTCTTTTGCATCTAGTCGATTAACAGTCTTACTACCCCATTGATCATAAATCGTTGTTTGAGAATGATTTTCGGGTACTGAAATATGCTTATTCTTACCCTTTAGATAAATAAAGAAATAAGGCCTGCAATACCCACATAGCACAACATTTCGCAGGAAGTATGCAATGTGAAGTTCGGGATTTCGCATTGAGAACTTCAGGCGAAAACCAAATGCCCGCTTGTACTGCTTTCACGTAACTTTCACTTTCAACATTCACTAAAAAAATGTTCACTTTCAATTTCACTAAGAAAATGTTCACTTTCAAATTTCACCACAAAAGTTTTCAATTTCACCCAAAAAATTTTAACTTTAGAAAATTAGAAGTAAAAAATATCGTATGGTTCACATGCTTCTTACAATTAATTCTTAGCCAGAGATTTTTTTTACAATTTTAATAGAAATATTACATGATTTTGCGTTTTTGCGTTCAGTTTTCGCATCCGATAAATGTGATGTTTTTTTACTCATTTATTTTTCCCTGACCCTTTTTTAACTTTTTTATGGATTTTTACCCCTCCCCCTTACTTTGTCATTTTACTACTTTTAACATTAATTGATTAATTACTTTGTTTATTTCTTTATTTATTTTTACTTGACTAATATATTTTTTCACTTCTCTTTTTTCTCTCCCTCTCTCTTCATTCTCTTATATTACCAATTAAATGCGAAACAATGGATATTTATTTACGTCTCTTGTACTATTATCAATTTTATCTCTCCTTATTGGTAATGCCTGTGAGAGGACTAATTTTATATCTGGATTTGTGGCTATGTCGTTTTTATTATCAATTATTTTTTGCACCAGGCACGTTTCATTTTTCAGGGAAATAGCATTTTTATTATTATTTTTATTATTTATTTATTATTTTTTTATTATTATTTTTAACATGTTGTTAAAAATAATTACATATTTTTCTAGCAAATTGTCTGGGAGTTTTTTAATCGCAACATTTGGTATATTATCATTTCCCGTAGATTTTTTTTTCATTTTATTTACAATTTTCTTTATTTTTGTAATATTGCAAAAAAATTCTTTATCTTGAATAAATTTGGGGTTTTCCACTTTGTTAGTATTTGAGAAATATATTGTAGGAAATTCAGCCGTTGTTTCGATATTATTTTCAACCTAAAATTTTTCTATCGTTCACCTTATTATTTTATTTAGCTCTATTCTTTTATTTAACCCTCTGCTTTTGTTGTTCGTTTTTGCGAATTGAACACCTTACACATTTAAATTGGCATTTCTTCCGTTATTATGCAGTTGTTACTAACAA